>JARPMR010000025.1:18691776-19291776 GCA_029955525.1 Oeneis ivallda
TAGCTCTGTTGCAGCGTGATTGAAGGACAAACCAACAAGCACACTTTCACATTTATAATATTAGTACGAGTATGATTACCTATTAGTGAATTAGGTATTATAAACAAAAGATCTTTTTATTATGAGAAATAGAATACATATATACTAGTGGTTCGCCCGAACTGAGACCTCGCGGTAACCGGTATCCCATGATTATTCATTCAATCGATACATGATAACCAAAACTGACATTATTATTATGCCCGTTTTCACCAAACATACCGTAAATCATCCCTAAGTAGGAGTCTCTTAACGTAGGTAGCTCCTAATACAATCCTAAGTCCTAACATCCGTCCCAATATCCTTTTAGGTGTCCCGTACAGGATCGTGATAAATAAGTTGACAGAAACATCAATCACCTAACTTATAGGTAGCCCGTAAAGGTTAGGGAACGTTAGTGAAAACATTGAATTATTATGTAGGTACTAACGAGTGAAACGGGTTACGGGCATCTGTACAAATCGTCATCTATCGACGCGAATAGAAAATATACAATATTTAACTAAAATTTAACTAAAAAATAATTTTAATTGAATAATATGGTACAAAAAAAATTACAATACAATTATTGTATTATAATAAGTAACTAAATAATAACTGGTCGACGCAAAACTGTTTTTGGGATAGGTCGTTAGTCGTAACTCGTAGTTCCATGGGAATAGTTACTGACTGCGCATCTCATATTAGCATTATTGTGAAGCTATGTTGATGCTATATGAACTTACTGATGTACATTAAAAATTAAATAATCTCGTTTCTTTATAATATTCATATAATTTTAGTATTTGTTGTTCAAGTACAGGATATAAGTGACCTAAAAACATAAAATCAGTTTGAAAATCCATAGCGGATTTTCCTAGAGAGCGTCTTCAAGCGAGCGTATAAAATCGCCACTTTGAAAGCCCCCCATTTCGTCAAGTTTTAAGGGAAAAATTAAAAAAAATATATTTTTGTACTCAGTTCAAAATTATCTTTAAAATGATACGGTAACAATTTTATGTAAGCGCGAGTATTTTTTTTTTTTACTTCGCATTCGCTTCTATGAGAGCCCCCCTGAAATAAAGATTTTTATAACTTTTTAAGCCATTTTCGGCTGGAGGCCATCGAGGTTTACATATTATATCTAAATTTGAAGTAATTACGTTCAGTAATTCAAAGTTATAAGGCTCTGACAGACGGACGGACGGACGGACGGACAAGTGCAAATCGCTCTAGTTATACTCAGAGACCTCGCTTCGCTCGGTCAAATATGATAAAATATGTTTTCATGTTTCCTGACTTCATTAAAATAACAAGATTCCATTATGAAATGTTAGCATTGGCAAATAAATGTTCTATTATTTTACATCCTCAAGACTCGACAATTTTGCGAATATTTATATCTTAACAAAATAATTCTTCGACATTCAAGACGTACTTAATTGCCGTCTTGAATGTCGAAGAGCGTGATTTAAATTTCTGCAATTGAAGACTATATAAATGATTAAAAAAGCGTGGATATAATTCGTTCCAGCGATTCATGAGACAGTAGGTGGGAATTAATAACTGTATAACTATTCTATTGAAATTGTAAACTTGTTTTGAAAAGAGAAACCGCGAGTTTCTTGCTGGTTCTTCTCGGCAGGAAAGGGCATGTCCAGACCAGTGGTAGACTCATCGGCGATTCAAAAGCACTTGTAAAAAGTTTATTTGAATAAAAACATTCTATTCTATATACTATTCTATTCTTACTTTTTAGTCCTCTAAGAAAGTCATTAATTAAAGTAATAAATAGTCTGCGCTTTGCAAACTTTTTCGCTTGTTACTCATCGTAGAAAATTACACGCGAACTATAGTAACCAAACAACAATAAATAACTACTTAATTAAAACTTTACAAAAAAATCAAAACGTAACAAAGCAAAAGTTTGAAAAAACACTGTACTGACAATCGCGAGCGGTACGTTGCTATCTGTACTAAGTGGGTCTGACTCGAGCGCGGTGCGGGGAAGCGCGACGGGGGTTAGCGGCCAACTTGAAGTGGACGGTGTAGTAATTACATACATACAAAGACTGCCTAAATCATAATAACCTTTTCGCTTAGCCTACCTTTACCAAACTTGGGTAAAAATAACGATGTATTTATAAAAACACAATAAGTATATTATCAGTGTGTTGTTGGCCTCGATCCGATCCACAAAAAAAGGAAAGCAATTGTGATTTTTCCACTAAATAGATTTTTCTTTTCAATAAAAACCGAACAAATTAAATCCGTTAACATAATAATACGATCGGGAAATTTCCGCTACTTTACTTCTACCTATTATTGTACGAATATTATATAGCAGAATATATTGTATAGCAAGAAAGTATGCTCGGGAATTAGAGACCCTTAGAGCGATTCAGACTAGCGTATGTTTTCGCGCGTTTTTAAGCTCGTAAAGGCATGAAGCGCTTACACGCGCGCCACATTTTGCGCTTCAAAAAAACCGAATGCGTGCATGAGAATGCGAGCTTATAAGCGCGTCAACGCTCTACGAGTTGCGCGGTGTGGCAAAGGTCTAGCCTATACTATACGCGCTACCAAAAACGAACTTATACGCCACCGAAAAACGATAATCTGAAACCGCCCTAAGTGACCTCTACCTTATTTTTTTTATTTGTTAACGAATGACGGCATTAGGCAGGACGGGAACGGATTATTTAATAGAATAGAATAGAAATGTTCTTTTATTCAATAAACATTTTTACAAGTGCTTTTGAATCATCGATGAGTCTACCACTGGATCGGAATGCCCTTCCTGCCGAGAAGAACCAGCAAGAAACTCAGCGGTGGCTCTTTTCAAAACAAGTTTACAATTCAAAAGATACTATGCTATGTATGCAGTGTTTCTACAATGAGTGGAAGTTCCAACACATGTTAAGACGGGCAGATAGAAAGCAGCCTCATTCCCGCCGGTGGAACCCGTTCACGAGCATGACGCATGACCCAGCCATTGCTTCGCTCAACCATAGCTAGTAACGGAATAAAAAATTTTACTACCTCCCTAGCTCAGTGGTGAGCGCTGTGATACCAAGTGGGAAGTCTCGGGTTCGATTGCCGGCAGAAGCAAATTGGGAATTTATGATTTCTTCATTATATCTGGTCCGGTCTAGTGGAGGCTTATATCGTGGTTAATTACCGTCAAAGGCGTGTAGAAACCGAAAACGGATGTGGATTATATAAATCAAGTCGGTCCGTTGCTTGATGATTGAAGGACAAACCAACGAACAAATACCTACGCTTTAGCGTTTCAGAACCAAATTTCTTTTCGGACTGTCGGACAGGAGCTAGACGAAGAAATGTGTAAGAAGTTTCCGTCACGACCTTTGTTGCTAAGCGTAAGAATTTTCCGTCCCTTGCTGCTTTCGTTTATTATAAATGTTCCATCAAAGCTTTGGTGGCGTAGCGTTTAAACGAAGGAGTGAAACTATCGGTTCGGGGGTTCGAATCCTGACATCGGAATCAGAATGCGAATTCATTTCATGTTTTGTTCTTGTTTTTTAATTTTTGTAACGAAATTTTATAGAAGAGAAATAACGAATAAAATACTTGTGGCAAAATTTACTAACGCCATCTATTGTGGGCAGCGCGCTTTAATATCTGTTTTTTTACGAGATGGTTTTAACATGTGGCGAGAGATGGCGTTGAAGATGAACTTCGTTACAGCCGAGTGTTCCACGACGCTCAAAATTTTTTTATAGTAGTAAGTAGGTACCTATGTTACAAGGCAGCGAAATTACAGCATAATGCAGTGGCAATGAATCATCTTGAAGTCTTGTAATAACAGACGTAGGGCCGGCCGGGGTTATTGCAACTGCGGGGAAAATGTACCTCATAACATTTTTTAATAACAGCTTTGCATTTTTAACCGACTTCAAAAAAAGTAGGAGGTTCTCAATTCGAAGGAATCTTTTTATGTATGTTCCCCGATTACTCAGAGACGCCTCGACAGATTTGGAAAATTCTTTTGAAAATCGGATCATGGTGAAATCGAGGGAACTCTTCAAATTCTAGGTAAATGTATAGGCATTCTAGTATGGCAAACTAAGTTTGTTGTTCCTTTTTAACCGACTTCAAAAAAGAAGGAGGTTATCAATTCGTCGGAATCTTTTTTTTTATGTATGTCCACGGTTAACTCAAAGACGCCTGAACCGATTTGGAAAATTCTTTTTATGTTTGAAAGGGTATAGTCCCCAGGTAGTCCCATATAAATTTTATCGAAATTGGTCGAGCGGTTTTTATAATATCAACAATAAATTAAATATAACTGTGTATGTAATGTAGTAAAGCGGGAGATTGAAGGCGGTTGTTTAAAAATATTTTTTTATATTAAATTATGTATCATGTATTTCCGCAAAGCAACGCCTGCTTCTATCCAATAATGCACAGTAAATCAGAGTAGAAGCAACAGCCAACACTCAGTCAAATGCACTTATACTAGATGCCAAGCTGCAGCACTCACCCTGGATTGAATCGCGTTCAAGAGAGTGGAAACGAATAAAAAGGTTTTATTGAGAGCCCTTTGCAGGAACAAGGCATTTAAGTTAGAAAATTAAAAAGCTCACGATTACATGCAGCATCCTTTGGTGGCGTTTGACGTTATTTATAGTTTTCGAGCTAATACAGAGTAGCCACATTGTTTATCCCCAATCCGAAGAACTCGTGTCGTTTAGGTAACCTCTGCAACATCGGGTTGTAGAGTTGGACTCTATGGCCACATACCATGGCTCAACAATACTTGCTGTTTAAAAAAAATGCTACATCTTTACAACCAGTGGACTGACAAAACTAAAAAAAACACTTAAACCAAAGTAACGTACTCAAATATTATTAATCAGCCGGGGGTTAGGAAATCGCATTTTTAATAAAAAAATTTTAATTAATAAAAACAAGCTTGTACACGCGGCTTCGCTAGGCCATCTATTAAAAGTACTCCAAAGTGGGGATTCCTATACAAAATTATCAATTTTGATTTTTTCGATTTTTCAAATATTTTGGATGGCTTTTTTTAAATTTTAAACCACTCCTGTATTAAGGTGAACAAAACTAACAAAATTATTCAAATCAATCGAGCTGTTTTTGAGTTTTTACCAGACTAACGAACAGTTGTTGATTTTTATATAAATTAAGTAGAAAGATGGATTAAAATTGAAATATATGAAAAAAAAATTCTTGTATGTGTCGAATGATATGGAATAGGATTCTTTGTGAGGACGAGGATTACCTGCATCACAGTGGGAATTAAATCCAACACGGCAACCTCTAATCCAAAATACTATTCGAAATGAATGAAAAAGTCTGCTATTTTTTAACAAAGTCAGATACTCCCTTTAGACTCGAAATTAAACTACACCCACGGGTTATTACGACGCTCTCGTTTCCCAGACTTCACTGTCGACATTCGATGCTTTGGCGTGATGGGCAAAGTGGAAAAAAGTGGTCCGAGAGCCGGTAACATTGAAAACCTCGTCATGAGTGACAAAATTTTTTGAAACGAAGTGCCTTTTCGGATGGTTTGGCTAAGCGAAAAAAGTGTAAGAATTTTCCGTCGCGACACTTGTTGCGTTCGTTTATTACACATGTTCCATTATAGCTTTGGTGGCGTAGCGGAGAAACGAAGGAGTGCAACTATCGGTTCGGGGGTTAGAGTAGATGGGGGTATAGGGTATAGGGAGGGGGAAACTTCAGATTATTAATTATTTTTTATTTTTATTATTAATTTATAATTAAAAGGCACTTCGTTCCAACCGAGTGTTCCACGACACTCACTCATATTTTGTTAAGTGAATTGATAGTTCAAAATTGGACAAACATAATAAGCTTGGTATACGTTAACTTAAAAAGTCGAAAAACGAAAAAAAAAATTAAATGTGAAACTGGTTCACCTTCGCCGCGGATTTTGATTATTTACAGTGTAGTCGATAGTAAACGTACTCTTTCAGAATAACATAATTATCTTCTGAATACACGAGGTGATGGAGAAATTTTATCCCCTATTACACACACTTGATGTATGCACACACTATGCGTGATTATTCGGGCAAAAAAAATTTTTGCGTAGGATTTTTCTGAAAGAGTATGAAAGAGTACGAAGCTTTCTATCAAATACACTGTAAATGATCCATATCCGTGATGACAGAAAAACATTTTGCATTTAAAAAAAAATACTTTTTCGGCTTTACCAAGCTTATTTCGTTCGCCTAATTTTTAACTATCGATTAATTTATAAATATTCATCACACATGACGGGGTGTTCAATGTTACCGGCTCCCGGTGTATACTGTGCATTGGCTTGTGTAATGTTTAACACACTGTTCTAGGTTTCGGCCGGAGGCAGCTAAAATAGAATAGAACTGTGTCTGTAAAATAGAAAACCTTAAAGTAAACCTATTGTAGGTAGGTAACTTTTCGCTATTGCTTGTTGCTTTAATTTTTAGGGTTCCGTACCAAAATGGTAAAAATGGAACCCTTATGGTGAGACTTTCTCCGTCCGTCTGTCTGTCACAGTCGATTATTTCAGTAATCATTAAAGCTATCGACATTAAATTTGGCATATTTGTGTATAATAAAGGCCCAACATCATTGGAATAAAGAAAAATCGAAAATTATTTTTAGTTTTATTAAAAAAGGGGGAAAATCGGGGGTTTGAAATTTCAAAGTAAGATAACTATACCGAGTGGGGTATCATATGAAAGGCCTTTACTTGTGCATTCTAAAACAGTTTTTTATTTATTTCTATATATAATAATTTTTGAGTAATCGACCAAAATGACAAAAAAAATACCGTTCCCCCCCCCCCCCCCCTTATCTCCGAAGTTTACAAATCTAAAAATCTGAAATAATTATGGTCAATAGAGGTTTATGTATATTTTACAGGAAAAATAATATCAACGCGAAAATTATTTTAGTTTAATTAAAAAAGGGGGAAAATCAGGGGTTTGAAATTTCAAAGTAAGATAATTATACCGAGTGGGGTATCATATGAAAGGCCTTTACTTGTGCATTCTAAAGCAGTTTTTTATTTATTTCTATATATAATAGTTTTTGAGTAATCGGCCAAAATGTCGAAGAAAATACCGTTCCCCCCCTTATCTCCGAAGTTTACCAATCGAAAAATCTGAAATAATTATGGTCTATAGAGGTTTATGTATATTTTACAGGAAAAATAAAACCAACGCTCTAACTAGCATAGTTCTTTTTATATTTTTTTTTAATCGTATGGCGTTATATACGTAAGCGTTTTTATAATATTAGATTTAAAATATTATGTCAAAAAGTGGTACCTACAAAATAGATAAATTATACCTTGACATCCAGTTTTCCCAACCACGTGACAGCCGGGTCAGGGAGGTCAAAAAGATCCCTAACCCCTGAACCCTGGTAGGCGTGAGTAGGGCAGCGCTGGATGATGTGCTCCATCGTCTGCTCTTCCTTACCGCACTCACACATTGGAGAGGGTTTCCAGCCCCATTTGTGCAGGAGGTAGTTGCAGCGTCCGTGTCCTGTTCTCAGCCGGTTCAACCGACACCACAAGTTGCGGGGAAGCTGGAAACCTTTAGGTTTGACTGTCGGGTCGGGTACATAGGCCACTGGTCCACCAGATTCACTCCATTCCTTAGACCTCGCATATGTGGCTATGCCATATTTGGGGTGGTGTAAGGCTTTAACCAGCGTGTATCCCGGAATATTCCCTCGGTTGGTAATGTCTGCATCATCATTAGTATGGGTTTCCTGGACGTTCAATATGTCGATATTATTATCGTGTAAGATTTTTTGTAGGTAGTCAGATTTAGCAGCACTTATGCCTTCAATATTAAGTTGCATGATGCGGACTGAAGGTCCGACATCCTTAGTCAAAGGGCTCTTAGAAGAGCCTTTGTGTTTGGCGTGTAAAACCATTTCGCAGACTGTTATTAAGTTTGTTATGTTTGAAAGAAACGCTTATTTCGCCAGCAAGTTCGTCGCTCGATTAGCACCACCCAGGGGACACGTGCAGGGGTGTATAAGGTAGTTCCTGCGGACGTGAGCGACGGGTCATCCCCCAATATATAATCCCCTTTTTATATTAACAATAAACCTCTACAAACAAAGTTAACGATAAATAAGCAAATTAATATAATATTATCGTTTTACTTTTACTTTTGGAGTACGGAACCCTCGGTGCGCGAGTCCGACTCGCACTTGGCCGGTTTTTTTTTTAATTTTGTTAATTTGTTAAGTTTGTTAATTTAATTTGTTAATTTTGGTTTAATTTGTTAATTTTTGCTAATTTGTTAATTTAATTTATTTATTTTGCTATTTTTGTTGGTCATCATCTCAACCCATCATTGACCGACAACTGGGCACAGCTCTCCTCTCGAATGAAAAAAATTGTTTTAAGCCATAATCCTCCACGCTGGCCAAGTGTGGATTGGCGCAGAGTTCACACACCTCTGAGAATATTTTGGAGAACTCTCAGGCATACAGGTTTCCTCACGATATTTTCCTGATATTTTCTTAAACGCACATAATTTTTAGGTTTAGGTATAAAGGTTTTTTTTAATAACCCCATGAAAACTCTTTCATTTACAGAGACAAAAGTATCGCATTAATATTCGTATCCATAACATAAGCTTTAGATCATAGTTTCAGCTATTATTATCTCTCTGAATCGTGTATCTCATTGCAGAGGGTTGTGACCCCTTTCCATTACTAATATAATGGTAGGAATTTTCTTGGGATAGTAATGCAGTGAGTTCCCACATCCTTGCGCCTACAATAGTTATCATAGAGACGTCTAAAATAGTTCTAAAAGTAGATTAACCCTTTCCCATAGCCGGGATAATGTCATACAATGGAGCACAAAAGTTGAGCGGAGCAATTACAGAGGCAAACATGCCAGCAGGACAGTTAATTAGTGAACTGATCACATGGGCCGACCCCTTCGCGGTCTAAGCTATAAACGATAGAGATTTTACAATAAAACAAGTGTAAATTAAAAGTTTATTTTAAAAAAACTTGAGAGGTGTCAAGGGACACCCGGATGGAACAAAGTTCTTAATGTGCATAAACCGACATAATTTTTTAAAATATTATAGCAAATAAATTGTAGCAGTAATAAATTATGGAAAAACACACATGTAGAAATTATTTAAAATAAAATAGAAAATAGAAAATTCTGTCTGTCGAGCTGGGATTCGACCCATCGAACTTTATGCGACTGTAGAAACCAGAAGGCTACGGAGATCTAATATTGTAGTGTGAAAATATTGAACACAATGCCAAATTCACATTCAAAAAAGTGTCTTAATTTTTTCCGTCTAGCCCCCTTTCGCATCACGCGATAAGGAACTTCGTTCCAAAAAAAACAAGCTTTTATTAGCTGGCTACATCATCAGCCCCTGGTTATCATCTAGGACCGGAGAACTTGTAAAGACAAACGAGCCCAAACTCGATGGGGTTACATCGTTTTATTTTAGAGTTCCTGTAGCGTTCAGCAGTAGCAAGTTGTGGTTAGACACAAAACAGAGAGACGCATAAATACGAGACACCACTGGATCCTAGGTGAGTCGTGTACCGACCGCCGACATGGCGGCACGTGAGTGTGTGTGTTATCTACATATCTATACTAATACTAGCTGACACGGCGAACTTCGTACCGCCAAAATTTTTTTTTTGTTTTTTTTTTATTAAGTATATTAAAACCTTCCGTGGACCTTAAGGAACATACAAAAAATAAATTAACCAAATTGGTCCATCCATTCTTGAGTTATGCGCTTACCAACATTCATTTTTATTTATTACTAATATTATAAAGAGGAAAGATTTTTTTTTTGTTTGTTTGTTTGTTTGTACCGAATAGGCTCTGTAACTACTGGACCGATTTTAATCATTTTTTTCACCAATAGAAAGCTAAGTTATCAGGAAGCAACATAGGCTATAATTTATTGTCAAAAAAATTAAATATCCTTAAGAAAATTGCAATAATTTAACCCAAAGTAGCAAAATTTTGCCTATAAAATTCATTATTTGGCGTGTGCTGAGAAAAACATTGATGATACATAAAAATGATGTATTACGTGATTAAAGTACTCATTATTTTCTACAAAAAAGTCCCTGAGGGAATATATCTAATTATCATATTTAAATCACAATAGTAGCTTTTGTGTTCTAAAATTTAATCAGAT
The DNA here is from genome assembly GCA_029955525.1 of Oeneis ivallda. Classification (NCBI taxonomy): domain Eukaryota; kingdom Metazoa; phylum Arthropoda; class Insecta; order Lepidoptera; family Nymphalidae; genus Oeneis; species Oeneis ivallda. Next base: position 18,702,003 of record JARPMR010000025.1, read on the forward strand.
CGCCTTTATTATCGTGGTATTAATTCTTCCTTACTAATACGTCACATTATAATATTTTAAATGCCAAAGTGTTTTTTTTCTACATCCACACGGACGAAGTCGCGGGCATCAGCTAGTAGTAGATATTATACGAGTATTTTACAGTTCCCATAGCCACTTTCCAGCTCCATCATCAGATCAGCTCCATGTCACAATAATATTGTTACTCCAGGTGCAGAAGAAAAAACATAACACTAACAATCATCACCACACCAACTCTTTAAATACACTCTACGTTCGTTTCATTCAGATACCGGAGCATCTTCAGGTTATATTGACTCAACAATGCACTTGCATTGCTCACTTGGCCAGCGTGATGGACTATGCCTAAACCTTTGTTTAAGCCGTCGAAGGGCTGAAATGAATGAATGACAGTATTATTATTGAACGAGCGAAACGAAGGTCTCTGAGTCCACTTGAGTGAATTAGCACAATTGTCCGATCGTCCGTCCGTCTGTCAGAGCCTTATAACTTCTGAATTATTGAACGTAATTATTTCAAAAAACAAAATATATAAACCGATGGTCTTTAGTCGAATATTGCATGAAAAGTTATAAAAATTTTTATTTCAGAGGGGGTTCACATAGAAGCGAATTCGAAGTAAAATATTTTTTGTTGCGTTACTTATGCTTACTTTACGCATAATTGACGATTTTGGACAACGACGACGATGATTTTGAGTACAAAAATATATTTTTTTTTTAAATTTTCCCCTTAAAATTGGAAGGGGGGGCTTTCAAAGTGGAGACTGAATTCGAGGCTCTATGTCAAAACGGCTACATATTAAAAGCTGAAAACTTGTGTATAATTTCAGTTATATCCTGTACTTGAAAAACAAATACTTATGAACAAACTTTTTAATGGGCATCAGTATTTTCAACAGAGCTTTACAATAATGTTAACAGATGGCGCATTGACTGTCGCAAAAACAGTTGCGTCAACTATTATTATTTTGTTTATCAAGACAACTAGTTATGTTATTCAATTATTATCAAACACCAATAAAATTATTAAATAAGTTCATGTCGTTGTTTTTGTAAAGAGCCACGAATCAGCAATCATGTTTTGTGTTCGTGTCAATAGATGACGCTGCGCACAGATAATTTAATTGCTAAGTTTTGTGAAATGAAAGTATGAGTCAATTTAGATCGTCATAATTATTGTATCGATTGAATGAATGGTTGTCGGATACCGCGAGGTCTCAGTTCGGGGCGAACCACTAGTAAATACCAGATTTTAAATGAAAACCGCTGTCGTCAAACACTTAGTCCACACAAGAATCCCCACCTTCCATATGCTTAAACATAGTAATCCGTTTATTTAGGAACGGTTAGCGAACAGTCACTGGTAACTAGTTGGATATTCATTTTAAAGCAGCTTTGATTAACGCCCCATTGTTACTAATTGTGTTACCGCGGGGTAACAGATGGCGGCCATTACGTGCTTTTTGTGGTTCCAGATAAATAATCCAACTTTTGGCGTTTCGCAAATGTTACATTTATTTAATAATAATAGTAGATTATACACCAAGGGGATAAAGCACTGTTTTATGTCACGGGCGCTATATTGAATCCTGAACGTAACGAAGGACTCCAAATTCAACTCCCGAGCGCAGCGAGGGTGTTATAAGTTAATTCCCGAGCAAAGCGAGAGAATTAAGATTGAGTCCTGAGTGCAGTGAGGGATTCAAGCGCCCAAGAAAAAAACAGTTTTATTCCGGTGGTGTATAGTCTACTTTTCTCACTTTATGCGAGAAAATAAAAAACCAGGCTTAGTAGATAGTGTTTATTACAGCAAATTGAAAGTGCAAATTGATATTGGAGACATTAGTCCAATTATGGAAAGATAACGTTATATTTTTATTTGGTACGTTTATCGAGGTTGAGCTAGAGTTTATTTGAGTTGTGTTCAAGGCTTCGGACACTTGTGTCTGAGGGTCGAGTTGTTCCGTAAAGGTTGGAGAAGGTCGTCTCTGATGCAGTGGGCTTGATGTGGATGTGACGTGTTTTGAGGAAGATGACTGTGGCAGAGGCGTCCAAGGCGTCAACGCCACCTTAAACACCCTGAAAACAAAATTCCACCCTGTATATTTATTAATAACAATATTTGCGGTCAAATATTTACATTGAAAACTAAAACATAAATAATTTATGAACTGTGTGACATAAAATGAGAAATAGCTAGTGTATAAATTCAATCAATAAGTAGGTTCATAGGTTGTACACACTTTTATGGCAAGAAAGCTGTGGTCGGGAGCTTCATTCAAAAAAGTTTCCACGTTTTGTGTTGTAAGTATTTTTGACTTCTTTGCTCGATGTCCATCCGATTTCCTTTTTAAAAATGCCAATAACTTGGTATATGTATTAATTTGGATATCATGTTTGACACTTATTGTTGCTCTGAGCATCGAATAGATACACCACAGGCTGCTTGAATTCTTTGTAGCTGATAAATATTCAAAATAAACCAGAAGCACTGATTCAGACACAGACTTTGCGCCTTTTGCAGTTTTCCATGTGTCAAAATCTTTATAGGCTTTCAGGTATTTTTCCTTTGACTTTTCTGGGAGTAGATTATTGACAATGCCTATGGCATCTAATTTAATAGCTTCTGGAGTCAAAATACTTTCATCACTCGACATTTTTGATATTTTTTTTGAAATATTTATAGAATCTTCTAAAGGTACTACTAGCTACGGCTATAGCAACTTCTTTCAGCTGGCGTGGCCTACTCGATTTGACAAACAAATGAAGTTTGTCTCAGTGCGAATCTAGTGGGCCACGGCTTCGGTCTTCGAAAATCGAGTTGGCCGCGCTCGCTGAGGGCACATTCTGTTTAGCGAAATTAGACTTTATGCACATAGCAATAAGAGTTATGAAAGTGAAAATCACATTATTGACCAGCGGGTTATAATGAAATTCAATAGAACATTATAACCCGGCTAAAGCCAAGAGGTATAATGTCTTGCTTTCGGTAAGGTTTACATGACACATAATTCGGCATTGTCGAGCATGTAGTGTGAAATAGCTATTTATGCAACTGCATCGTAATGAGGGTCATTTTAATTCGAGTGCTGTTTTTTGATACGAGGCTTGCCGAGTATCAAAATAGGATAGTACGAGAATTAAAATGACTAATTACGTTCAGTTGCATACAAGATTTTATCTACGACAAGGAAGTAAAATCATTAACAAAATACGCCGTAGGCTCAATAAAGTAACAAAAAGTAACTCCGTAAGCGGCCACCAGCCGCCTGTGGCGCCTCTGTCAACAAAAAGTAACTCCGTAAGCCGCCACCAGCCGCCTGTGGCGCCTCTGTCATATGAACGGTACAAAAGTGCCAGAACTCAGAGCCTTAGGTTTAGGTACCCTATTTTAAGAAGATAACCATTTCGATTCAGCTCCCATACAACGAGCTGCATCGAAATGAGAAGCAAAACTGAAAGAGGGTTCATTTCGATTCAGCTGTCAAACTCGAAATTGGAACTTTTCGATGCTGGAGTAGATAAAATAAATTACGTTATCGCCCGTGTACAAATCATTTAAGTTTTTAGGACAAAAGAGGATGACAATTTAATGCATACATTTTTTGTGATGCTGTGAGTAGGTACTTATTACCGCATACATTTAGTATCTGGTACGAGCACAAATAAAGATGTTATAGTAAGAGTCCAAAAAAAAAAAAAAATTCGTGTAAAATGTTGTCCATTCTTATAATAAATAATAATAAATTCGTTTATTTGCTTTAAACATGGGTTACAAATAGGTTACAAAGATATTTTGTGATTCCGAACATGTTTTGCCTTATAGGCGTGCAAATATTAAGATTTAATTTCGTTTAAATTAAGGTATACCCATTATTAATGTCAAAAATTAAGATTTTTTATTAAAATGTTACAAAAAGAACTTATAGCTAAACTAATCTAATTACTATACAAATCATGCCCGCGTGGAATGGTGCCAAGAATACTGGCTGCATTTCCGCGCTGGACAGCCAGGCTGATCCTTTGTGCAAAAAATTAAGATGTCAAGCTTTGAGATGTCTGTCTTTTAATTAAATTTCATTTTAAAGTAATCATTAATGTCATAAATATTATCATTTAATAATTTTTTAACATGTAATTTTTGAATCTATTAATAGTCATAACCTTTACATAATCTGGCAAATAATTATAAATTTTTATTGCCATGCAATAGAGATTTCGCTGATGGACAGTCAATCTTTGTCTCGGTACTTTATGTAGTTGCCTTCTGCTACGATCACAATTATTTTGTTGAGGAAACAATTTAATATTTTTTTCACAAATAGACAAATCTCATAAATGTACAGAGCTGGTAGAGGCAATATCTTTTTTTTTTCTTAAAAAGTGGTCTACAGCTATCAAGATATTCAACACCACATAATGCCCTCATACATCTTTTTTGTGCCCTAAACACCCTGATGGCGTTGACTGAATTTCCCCAAAGAATTATTCCGTATCTTAAAATAGACGAAACATAAGCGTGATATGCAACAGTAGCTGCATTTTCTGAAACAGTTATTCTAAGCCTTTTCAATATGTAAGTAAATTTATCAATTTTTGTACATACATTATCTACCTGTGCTTTCGAGTATTACTTTAAGAGTCTATAGTTACACCTAAAAAAGTTGCTGTATCCGTTTCTTTGATATTTACGCCATCAAAATTAATATTGATTTTTATACTTGCACTATTATATGTCCGAAAGTGAATAAATTGGGTTTTGCTAAGATTAATGTTTAAGCTATTGTTTGTGAGCCAGTTAGTAACATCTTTAAGAGCTTTGTTTGTTTCTTTTGCAATCATTTCTTGGTCATTAGCTTTAATAACTATTACTGTATCATCTGCATATTGGACACATTTTTGATTTACGGAGAGTGGTAAGTCATTAATATACACTAGAAAAAGGGGTGGACCAATTATACTCCCCTGCGGTACGCCTCTTGGATTCGACCTAAGGAGCTTTTTGTATTTTCCCGAAAGGTTCGTTATTTCTACATATTGTTGTCTATTTGTGAGATAACTTTTAATCCAATCATAAGTTGAACCTCGCACTCCATAGCTATATACGAGTAGCTTGTTCAATAGAACCCCGTGTGAGACTGAATCTTATACTAGATGGCACTGTTGCATGAGTTGTATCGCGGTAGCGTCGAGAAATGTTTTTTACATGTAATTAGACTAATTAAATCATAACTATCCTGACAGTTGAAAAACAAAAATGAATTATAAGACCGCAGATCTCACCAATGCACAAGGGAGCCGTCACTTTAGACTGAAATAATTTTAAGTGTTTTGAAATTGTGGTGATTTTGTTACAGAAGGGCGGTACTCCATCTGATGGGCGTGTAGGCGGCAGGGCGATGCGCCGCGCGGCGCGTGCGCTGTTGCGTGCGAGGCGCGTAACATGCGCTCGCTGAACGTCACAGCGTGCGCGGCGCTGCTGGAAGACGTGCGCTGGGACGAGCCCGCCAGCGTCGCGAGCCTCGCCGTGCTCGCGCTCATCGACGTGCTGGTCATCGCAGGTAACCTTCATCTCACCTGAGCGTGTAGGCGGCGGGGCGATGCGCCGCGCGGCGCGTGCGTGGCGCGTAACATGCGCTCGCTGAACGTCACAGCGTGCGCGGCGCTGCTGGAAGACGTGCGCTGGGACGAGCCCGCCAGCGTCGCGAGCCTCGCCGTGCTCGCGCTCATCGACGTGCTGGTCATCGCAGGTAACCTTCATCTCACCTGAGCGTGTAGGCGGCGGGGCGATGCGCCGCGCGGCGCGTGCGAGGCGCGTAACATGCGCTCGCTGAACGTCACAGCGTGCGCGGCGCTGCTGGAAGACGTGCGCTGGGACGAGCCCGCCAGCGTCGCGAGCCTCGCCGTGCTCGCGCTCATCGACGTGCTGGTCATCGCAGGTAACCTTCATCTCACCTGAGCGTGTAGGCGGCGGGGCGATGCGCCGCGCGGCGCGTGCGAGGCGCGTAACATGCGCTCGCTGAACGTCACAGCGTGCGCGGCGCTGCTGGAAGACGTGCGCTGGGACGAGCCCGCCAGCGTCGCGAGCCTCGCCGTGCTCGCGCTCATCGACGTGCTGGTCATCGCAGGTAACCTTCATCTCACCTGAGCGTGTAGGCGGCGGGGCGAAGCGCCGCGCGGCGCGTGCGAGGCGCGTAACATGCGCTCGCTGAACGTCACAGCGTGCGCGGCGCTGCTGAAGACGTGCGCTGGGACGAGCCCGCCAGCGTCGCGAGCCTCGCCGTGCTCGCGCTCATCGACGTGCTGGTCATCGCAGGTAACCTTCATCTCACCTGAGCGTGTAGGCGGCGGGGCGATGCGCCGCGCGGCGCGTGCGAGGCGCGTAACATGCGCTCGCTGAACGTCACAGCGTGCGCGGCGCTGCTGGAAGACGTGCGCTGGGACGAGCCCGCCAGCGTCGCGAGCCTCGACGTGCTCGCGCTCATCGACGTGCTGGTCATCGTAGGTAACCTTCATCTCAACTGAGCGTGTAGGCGGCGGGGCGATGCGCCGCGCGGCGCGTGCGAGGCGCGTAACATGCGCTCGCTGAACGTCACAGCGTGCGCGGCGCTGCTGAAGACGTGCGCTGGGACGAGCCCGCCAGCGTCGCGAGCCTCGCCGTGCTCGCGCTCATCGACGTGCTGGTCATCGCAGGTTTAGCGGGAGTTGCAGGTTAAATGAAACTCGATTGTAGTCTTCAATTGAATGAATGTTTATTGCAAACCTTAGCTTACTTATAATACAAGTTACAGAATCTAATAACCGACAGCGAACGAGCGACAAAGGGAGTCGGCATGATATTCGCTTTGCCGCTCTGTAACAACACTCGAAGTCCCGTTACCGCGCGGCGCGAAGACATAAATATGGCCCGCAGCTCGAAGACATAAATATGGCCCGTAGCTCGCCGCGCGCTCTCAGTTGCCGGCGACCGTCGCGGCGCGCGGACCTGTCCTCAGCGCGTGCAGCGCAGCAACCACGTGGAGGATGAATTATTGTGCCGTCATAGAATGATGCGACAGGCAGCCACTATATATATGTCTACTACATCACTCCCCACCAGCGAAGCGTACAGGTGGTTTTGATATTCTTCCAGATCGCGTGATATATGTGTTAGCTTTATCCACACTTGTTGTATTAATAGTGAAGGCGGGCTTTAGGCGATCAATAGACACGTTGGTTATCCGTCCTTTCATTTCTAGAGTGTAGTATTTATCGTGTCGAGCTCCAACTTTAAAGGGTCCATCGTAGTTAGACATCAATGGTTTACTAGTTGCGTCATTGCGTACAAATACATGCGAGCATTTGCTTAGTTCTTCATGAATAAATGTAGCTTGGTTTTTATTTGACTTCCTTTGTGCTTGTGCTCTTCTTAATGCGTCGTTGAGATTATGCACGAAATGCGATGATGTATTGTTTTCCTTCGTGGATTCTTCGTAAAATTCGCCGGGTAAACGCAGCGGTTGGCCATACAGTAACTCCGCTGTGCTTTTGCCGATATCTTCTTTTATTGCGGCGCGTAATCCCAATAAAACTGTAGGTAATTCACGCGTCCAACTTGGAGTATTGCATCGTGCAATTAAAGCAGCTTTCAACGACCGATGCCAACGCTCGATCAAGCCGTTTGCCTGCGGATGATAGGCTGTGGTGTGGATCCTTTTTATGCCCATTCTCTGCATCAACTTATTGAATAGATCTGACTCAAATTGCGAACCTCGGTCCGTCGTAATAAAAGCAGGACAACCAAATCTGACAATCCAACCATCGTAGACTGTATTAGCTATAGTTTCAGCTGTTATTTCCTTGATTGGGTAAGCTTCTGGCCATTTAGACGCTCGATCAATCATCGTCAATATATAACGGTGTCCTTCAGATATAGGCAACGGTCCTACAATATCAACGTGGACGTGCGATAATCGATCGGCTTGTTCAAATGATCCAATTGGCGATTTCGTATGCTTCTGGATTTTTGTTCTCTGACAATGCAAACAGCTCTTGGCCCAGCTAATGACGTCTGTTTTCATCGCTGGCCAAAAATAGCGTGATGAAACCATTCTTTTTGTAGTTCTGACACCGGGGTGACTTAGTTCATGAGTTGCGTAGTATACGGTTTCACGGAATTCTCTTGGAAGGTATGGTCGCGCCGTGCCTGATGATAACTCGCATGTAACAGTCGTAGTAGTCCCTGGTATGATGACGCTTTTAAGGTCGTACTTTGTGTTTCCCTTCAGTTCCTTTAGTTCTTCATCTTGGGTCTGACTTTTGGCGAGTGCCTCATAATTAATCGGTGAGGGACACGAAATTGTTTCAATCCGAGAAAATGCATCTGCAACTTGATTATCTTTCCCCGAAATGTGACGGATATCAGAAGTGAACTGTCCGATGTACTCAAGGTATCTTGTACGTCTGGGCGTTTCGTTTTTGCTGTTCATATTTAGTGAGTGGATCAATGGCTTGTGATCAGTGTATATAATAAGTTTTCTTCCTTCGAACATCCGCCGAAAATGTCGAATAGCTAGGTATATAGACAGTAATTCTCGGTCATAGGTACTATATTTCTGTTGTGCGTCGCTAAGCTTCTTAGAAAAAAATCCAAGTGGTCTCCAACGTCCGAAAATTTTCTGCTGTAATACAGCTCCAGCGCAAGTATCTGACGCATCGGTCATCAAAGCGAAAGGTGCGTCAACTGATGGGTAGGCTAACCGCACAGCGTTTATGATATCTTCTTTGCACTTCTCAAAACTTATTCTTGCTGTCTCAGTCCACTGGATTAACGTCTTATCATTTTTCTTTGCATTATGTAGGTATAGGTTGAGTTCTTTTTGATGATGTGCTGCGCGTGGAATACTTTCTCTGTAAAAGTTTATCATTCCCATAAATCGGCGTAAATCTTGAATTGTCGAAGGCAATGGATATGACTTCAGGGCATGTACTTTCTCTTCAGTAGGTGCGATTCCTTGTTCCGATATGGTATATCCGAGGAAGTCTAATTTGCTTTGTCCAAATACAGATTTTGCCACATTTATTTGCATTCCATTTGCGTCCAGCCTCCTTAGTACTTCTTCTAAGTCTTTCTTGTGATCTGCTTCAGTGGCTGACGCGATGAGGATATCATCTACGAACGGAAACACTGGTAGTCCTCTCAATATATTGTCTATGTGACGTTGAAACGTCTGGCCGGCGTTACGTAGGCCAAAACACATCCTGGTGAACTCAAAAAGGCCGAACGGTGTGATGACCGCTGTCTTCTTTACGTCCTCTTCCCGATTCTTAATCTGATAGTATGCCTTCTTTAAATCGATCTTTGAGAAGATCTTCTTGTCTTGCAGATGATATGTAAAATCGTGCAGCTTGGGTATTGGGTACCGGTCGGGTATAGTTACCGAGTTAAGGCGTCTATAATCTCCACAAAACCGATAACTGCCGTCTTTTTTGTCTACTATGTGCAGTGGGCTGGCCCACGGACTGCTTGATGGGCGACATATCCCTTGGTTAATCATTGTTTGGAATTCTTCTTTCGCTGCCTTGTATTTATGCGGTGGTAACGGTCTGGCTTTCGCGTAGATAGGTGGCCCTGTAGTCTCAATGTGGTGTTCGACTTCATCGCTCCCGCTACTCAGCTTTTGTAGATTTGGCCGAGTGATGTCTGGATACTTTGCTAAGAGATCGTGGTACGGTTGGTTGGCATCTATAGTTCGAATGCTCTCTTCAGAACACGATGATATGTAGCCCTTCACAGTTAGGTTCGTTTCTTTGTCGATTAAACTTTGTCCATGGAGGTCTATCGTAAGGTTATAATGATGCAAAAATTCGGCTCCTAATATTGGTCGGCTAACTGCTGCAATCACGAATTTCCACCTGTAGGGTCGTCTTAATCCCAAATTTAGCACCATAGTCTTTTCTCCATAACAAGGAATAGTTGATCCGTTTGCTGCATATAATTGATCATTTACTGTATGGCGGCTTTTAGAGAAACGTGCGGGTAGTACGGACACATTGGCACCAGTGTCGATCAGGAAACATATCTCTGAGGAAATATCTTTGATGAATAGGCGGTTTTTCGATATTTCTTCGACCACGTTCCCCGCCTGAGCGTGAGCCGATGTTAGTTTTCCGAGTCCTTCTTAAAATCACACGGGCTCCTGCAACGGTACGCTTCCTTGCCAAATCTACGGTGAAAATAGCAAATGGGTTGCGAATCCTTTTCATATTGTGACGTTTGTGATCGCGAACGACTTCTAAATCTGCGCCCTTGTGAATACTGGCGTCGCTCTCTAGTGCGTGACCGATCCATTTTAAGTTGTGCCACTTCTTTCCTCAAGTCTTCAATGGCTTCGATAATGCTAGCATCCGTTTTCTCTGACCTAGAAGACTGCCCTCTGCACGAACATACCGCATTTACCTCTTTAGCTTGCTCATGCATCTTGTCTGCCATTGCCGCTAATGCTTCTAATTTCAGAGTCTCTTCACTTATAGACAGGACCGCACGGGTGGACGCAGGTAAGTGTCCCATCCATAGCAAGCGCAACGTCTTATCTGGCATGTTGTCGCGAGCTAGATCCTTCATTCTGCGGAGGAGTTGTGATGGGCGTTGATCTCCGAGCTCCATTTCATTTAACAATTTTTGTAACTTTTTGTTCTCGGAAACTTCGTAAATTGACAGTAACCTTTCCTTTAGGCTTTCGTATCTTCCAGTTTGTGGTCCCATGAGAATATCGCCTATCTGCTCGACGTCACATTTTTCTAGCTGCGACACGGCCAAGCCGAACTTATTTTCATCGCCTAATTTCTGCGTTGCGACCATCGTTTCGAAGTGTGCGAACCATAACCGTGGATTGTCGCGCCAAAACGGTGGAATGCGCGATTTGACTCCGATAGTTTCGATGATATTTTCGATCGGTAAATCTTCCTTTTGCGCCATAGTAATAGTCGGTGTCACCACTTTAGCGGGAGTTGCAGGTTAAATGAAACTCGATTGTAGTCTTCAATTGAATGAATGTTTATTGCAAACCTTAGCTTACTTATAATACAAGTTACAGAATCTAATAACCGACAGCGAACGAGCGACATAGGGAGTCGGCATGATATTCGCTTTGCCGCTCTGTAACAACACTCGAAGTCCCGTTACCGCGCGGCGCGAAGACATAAATATGGCCCGCAGCTCGAAGACATAAATATGGCCCGTAGCTCGCCGCGCGCTCTCAGTTGCCGGCGACCGTCGCGGCGCGCGGACCTGTCCTCAGCGCGTGCAGCGCAGCAACCACGTGGAGGATGAATTATTGTGCCGTCATAGAATGATGCGACAGGCAGCCACTATATATATGTCTACTACACAGGTAACCTTCATCTCACCTGAGCGTGTAGGCGGCGGGGCGATGCGCCGCGCGGCGCGTGCGAGGCGCGTAACATGCGCTCGCTGAACGTCACAGCGTGCGCGGCGCTGCTGGAAGACGTGCGCTGGGACGAGCCCGCCAGCGTCGCGAGCCTCGCCGTGCTCGCGCTCATCGACGTGCTGGTCATCGCAGGTAACCTTCATCTCACCTGAGCGTGTAGGCGGCGGGGCGATGCGCCGCGCGGCGCGTGCGTGGCGCGTAACATGCGCTCGCTGAACGTCACAGCGTGCGCGGCGCTGCTGGAAGACGTGCGCTGGGACGAGCCCGCCAGCGTCGCGAGCCTCGCCGTGCTCGCGCTCATCGACGTGCTGGTCATCGCAGGTAACCTTCATCTCACCTGAGCGTGTAGGCGGCGGGGCGATGCGCCGCGCGGCGCGTGCGAGGCGCGTAACATGCGCTCGCTGAACGTCACAGCGTGCGCGGCGCTGCTGGAAGACGTGCGCTGGGACGAGCCCGCCAGCGTCGCGAGCCTCGCCGTGCTCGCGCTCATCGACGTGCTGGTCATCGCAGGTAACCTTCATCTCACCTGAGCGTGTAGGCGGCGGGGCGATGCGCCGCGCGGCGCGTGCGTGGCGCGTAACATGCGCTCGCTGAACGTCACAGCGTGCGCGGCGCTGCTGAAGACGTGCGCTGGGACGAGCCCGCCAGCGTCGCGAGCCTCGCCGTGCTCGCGCTCATCGACGTGCTGGTCATCGCAGACTATGAGAGTGAGTGAATAGAGAGTGTGTGTTTGCGCACACACTTGTACCGACTTGTACACTATAGTATCTCCCGCGCAGATGCCTTATCTCGAAGGTTGGTTGCCGTGAACGGATTCGTTCGGTAGGACATTATTATTAGCATAGTCGTGTGATGTTAAAGTACACAAGCTTATTACTTTTGCATTTTATTAAAAATAGCCGAGTTAAGTAATTACTAGGAAGCAGGAAAAAGTTCATAAATAAAATCTCCTTTCCTCGTTGCAAATACTTTTGATGTGAATCTCAATGCAATGAATGGAGATTCTCTTTTATACGTAAATAGCGCTGTGCGCTAGTTGCATAAAAGGGAAATCTGCTAGAGGAAACATTGAGTACCTGCAACTTGAGGGCAAAGCAACGTTTGACGTAATTAAAATAGGTCTCTATACCTGCTGTGTTTTGTGGAGACGCTTGTAATCTCTTACTTTTATGCTGTGGATGTTCATTGGTTGAAACGGTCACGGCGCGGTGGCCTAGTGCCCGTTTATTGGTTGAAACGATCGCGGCGCGGTGGCCTAGTGCCCGTTTATTGGTTGAAACGATCCTGGCGTGGTGGCCTAGTGCCCGTTTATTGGTTGAAACGATCCTGGCGTGGTGGCCTAGTGCCCGTTTATTGGTTGAAACGGTCGCGGCGCGGTGGCCTAGTGCCCGTTTATTGGTTGAAACGATCGCGGCGCGGTGGCCTAGTGCCCGTTTATTGGTTGAAACGATTGCGGCGCGGTGGCCTAGTGCCCGTTTATTGGTTGAAACGATCGCGGCGCGGTGGCCTAGTGCCCGTTTATTGGTTGAAACGATCGCGGCGCGGTGGCCTAGTGCCCGTTTAATGGTTAAAACGATCGCGGCGCGGTGGCCTAGTGCCCGTTTATTGGTTGAAACGATCCTGGCGTGGTGGCCTAGTGCCCGTTTATTGGTTGAAACGATCCTGGCGTGGTGGCCTAGTGCCCGTTTATTGGTTGAATCGATCGCGGCGCGGTGGCCTAGTGCCCGTTTATTGGTTGAAACGATCGCGGCGCGGTGGCCTAGTGCCCGTTTAATGGTTAAAACGATCGCGGCGCGGTGGCCTAGTGCCCGTTTATTGGTTGAAACGATCCTGGCGTGGTGGCCTAGTGCCCGTTTATTGGTTGAAACGATCCTGGCGTGGTGGCCTAGTGCCCGTTTATTGGTTGAAACGGTCGCGGCGCGGTGGCCTAGTGCCCGTTTATTGGTTGAAACGATCGCGGCGCGGTGGCCTAGTGCCCGTTTATTGGTTGAAACGATCGCGGCGCGGTGGCCTAGTGCCCGTTTATTGGTTGAAACGATCGCGGCGCGGTGGCCTAGTGCCCGTTTATTGGTTGAAACGGTCGCGGCGCGGTGGCCTAGTGCCCGTTTATTGGTTGAAACGATCGCGGCGCGGTGGCCTAGTGCCCGTTTATTGGTTGAAACGATCGCGGCGCGGTGGCCTAGTGCCCGTTTATTAGTTGAAACGATCGCGGCGCGGTGGCCTAGTGCCCGTTTAATGGTTAAAACGATCGCGGCGCGGTAGCCCCTTTTCACCAACGTTTTACAGGCTACCTAAGCTAACTCAGGTGTCGCTCTCTGTCAATTTCGTTTTCACGAACCTAAAGGTGAAATGACATTGGGTAAGGGATTTTATTTAGGTGCTGCCTATGTGAAGAGTCTCCTATTTAGGGGATGATTTAGGTATGGTTGTCAGTGCTAAGTCCCAAAACCAGTGATGCAATTATGTAAGAAAATCGTATTTCATTGCATTATTTTATTTGCTATAAGAAAATCAACACTGAACTGCATTAATAAAACTTTTTGCTCGTGACTTTGTTCACGTGGAATTAGGTTTTTAAAAAATTCCGCGGGACATTTTCCGGGATAAATTCCGGGACCCGAGTGCCTTTGTCAACTTCCCACGTCCTCAAGTGGAGTGGCCAAGTGCATGTGAACTGGCAGTCTTTACACACCTTAGAGAATCATGGAGATCTCCCAGGTGTGCAGGTTTCCTCAAGATGTTTTCCTAAGCCTTTAAACACAAATATAAATTAGTAATAAAAAATTAATATTTGAGTGTGTTGGAACAAAGTGCCTTTTAAAACATTACCTTTAAGAATCAGCGCCATCTCTCGCCATATGCTAGAACCATCGCGTAAAAAATAAGCAGACATTAAAGCAAGTTCACGGTGCCCACAATAGATGGTTTTAGTAAATTTTGCCGCAAATATTTTGGTCGGAATTTCTCTTTTATAAAATTTCGTTCCAAAAATTAAAAAAAAAACAAAGAGTTGATATGAAGTCAGGATTCGAACCTCCGAACCAATAGTTTCACTCCTTCGTTTAGCCGCTACGCCACCAAAGCTATTAACGTGTGTAATAAATGAAGGCAACAAATGTAGTGACGGAAAATTATTACACTTTTTTCGCCCATAGCCTCCATCCGCCAAACCGTCCGAAAAAAACTTCGTTCCAAAAATTGGTGTACCTACTGTGTGGTTAGTCCGAGTTTTAATTAGTTTGATTTTTTGGAGTTTACTCCTTAAGAATCGATTTTAGCAGCCCGGTATGAGAAAAATCCGGGCAGTAAAATCAATTTATCAATGACCTCGTTACGTTTTTCACAACGTTAAAATTTCTACCCTAACGTTGAGTAAATAAGGTTGGTTTTCGTGCGAAAGAGCTTTCGCTTCGGGTAGCCGAGCGCGTAGCGATCGGGTCCCCGAAGCGAAAGTCGGTCGGGGCGCGCTCGGACCCGAGTCGCGCGCATAGAGAAGGATATAGCGTCGCGCGTAAACTCCAGTCGTGCGTCGTAGGCCGGAGCTGACACACACTTTTTTTTTAATTTATATATTTAAATTAAGGACTGTCTTTAATGTGTGATTGATTTCTCTTTAATCTGTGATTAAGGGTGTCCTTAATCTTACTTAATTAACAGGCTACAGAAATAACATTAAAAACTAAAAAATACAAGAGAAGAGGAATTGAGCAGTAATTTAGACCCACTTACAGGTTGCCACAACATGCTTAAAAAACTACTGAGAGAAAAAAAATGAGCAAACTATACATAACATAACTAACAAGAAAAACTATAACAAGAAAAAGAATGAACAAACTATATGATACTTGGTACTTATATGAGACAGTCAATTAGTGAATAATCGACCGAGCGAAGCGAAGGTCTCTGAGTTTACTAGAGCGATTTGCACTTGTCCGTCCGTCCGTCTATCACAGCCTTATAACTTCTGAATTACTGAACGTAATTACTTCAATTTTAGATATGATATGTAAACCGATGGCCTCCAGCCGAAAATGGCTTAAAAAGTTATAAAAATCTTTATTTCAGGGGGGCTCCCATACGAAATGGGGGGCTTTCAAAGTGGAGATTGTATTCGAGGCTAGATTTCTAAAACCACTTTGTTTTAAAACTTGAAACTTACACATAATTTGAGTTATATTCTGTACTTGAACAACAAATACTAAGATTAGATAAATATTATAAAGAAACGAAATTATTTGAGTTTTAATGGGCATCAATGTTTTTAACAAAACTTCACTATACTGTTACTAGATGGCACTGTCTTTAATATTGTAAATATGCATCCCATCCACGAAATCAGATGACGATTGACGTCATCAGATTCGGCGCGTTTTAATTACAATATAATATAGTTAAAACTACCATATGGGAATAATGGGATACCGCGAGGTCTCAGTTCGGGGCGAACCACTAGTATTTACTTTAATGATAGAAAGAAGAATTAGCCGTAAAAGGACAAAAAGTGATCCATTATTTTTTTCTTAAATTTAAGCAAACTATCGCCCGATATGTCAAAACCTTACGGTCTGTATAATGTACTTTGTGCTAATATTATTATAGGCTGTTAACATCCTCTTAACAGGCGCAGATGTACCTAAATTAGTTTTGCTAATATCAGCTCTGAATGGAAGAAAGTTTTTCACACGACTGTGAGTTCTGGGTACTCTGAAAGAGATTTTGTGTAGGAAGCTTGACGCATCCACAGACTCATCAAACAGTTTGTGCAAAAAAACACAAATCCAAAAGCTTACGCCTGTCAGACAATGTCAACAGCCCATAATGTCTTCATAGTTTACTATTCATAGTTAACTGTCCAAACTTGTACTAACCCTACTGAACATTTTTAAGTGTTTGACTGTATTATTATACCGCTACGATTTAGCTACGTCGTAGTCGCTACGGTCGTCTACAGCTAAAAGTCAAGGCAAGTGGAAGGTGTTTGTAAGAACGTAGCTTTTTGCATTCACTGGCGCCGACAAAGGTCCGTGAGTAATCTACTAATGGAGTGCAGCGTGCACCCAAACTACCTTCTGTTTAGCTTACAAACAGTTTGGCAGCCGTGGGATGAATATGATTCCAGCAAACTGGACGGACGAGCTTGACAAGAATAATTAATATGTAAAATTCTCGTGTCACAATGTTAGTTACCTTACTCCTCCGAAACGGGTGAACCGATTTTTATGAAATTTTGTGTGCATATCTGGTAGGTCTGAGAATCGGCCAACATCTATTTTTCATACCCCTAAATGATAAGGGTGACCAACCACTAAATATTTTTGCTGGCGGTACGAAGTTCGCTGGGTCAGCTAGTAATAATATATAAAAATTCTTTATAAAAAACCGACTTCAAACGCCACTACAAAGTTTAAAATAAAGTATGTACACGTGTTTAAATGGGACTAACCTGACGATAATGACCTTTCAAATAAAAAAAAAATTGAAATCGGTGCAGATTTGACAGAGATATGGAATAACATCGCAAAATACGTGTTTTTTGAGAACCTCGTCCTTTTTTGAAGCATATTATCTATTAAACTTGTTTTGAAAAGAGCAACCGTCGAGTTTCTTGCTGGTTCTTCTCGGCAGGAAGGGCATTCCGAACCAGTGGTAGAATCATCGACGATTCAAAAGCAATTGTAAAAAAGTTTATTTGAATAAAAATACATTTATTTTCTATTCTATTCTATTCTTCCTTTTCGCTTTGCCCAGTTGGATAATAATGTAAGTCCGTAAGTATTCAAACGACAGTTATTTTTGCTTCACAAACGTTTTATTTTGCAATTGAAAGGTCACATCGCGGGGCGGTAATGACATCCGCCGCCTGCCAGCCTGCACGGCTTTCGTTCTGATTTATTCAGTCAAGAAGTAATCTATTTTTTATTCACTTGTGATATCCCAACCTTTTTTTATGTATAACTAGCTGATGCCCGCGACTTCGTCCGCGTGGATTTGGTTTTTAAAGTCCCTCGGGAACTTCTTGATTTTCCGGGATAAAAAGTAGCCTAGATGTTGACACGAGTAATAAGCTACCACGGTATACAATTTTGTAGAAATCTGTGCGGTAGTTTTTACGTGAAAGAAGGACAAACAGACACAAAAAATTTAGCTTCTGTTTTGATATCTGTATCTTGAACACAATTAGAAGCAAAAACCCTTTTTTGAATCTATTTCATATACAGAATTGGTTTCGTTTCTGTTTTATTATATGTATAAGATTTACCTACATAAGGAGGTATAATATTAGAAAAAAAAAATTAAGTGGCACTCGGTTACTGCCGCGGTAAAGCTATTGCATAGCATTTTTATCAACTTATGCAATTATAATATTTATGCAATATTTTTTTTGCATAATAAAAATTATGCAAAAAAATAATTTAAAACCAAACAAACAAGAAAAGCGCACTGTCACTACTACGCGAGTGAGATTCGAACCTGCGACAGCGGTAATACGGTAAAGAAAGCGGTCGCTCGCCCACTGCGCCAAACAGAGCTACGTGTTAACCTCTAAAATGTTGAACGCTTACTGAACGACGGTGTAAGGTTTATTTTCGTTACGGAATTTCTAGATTCGGTCGCCGCGCTCAAACTGTTTGTCCTAGTTCAAAGACCGCGATAAAAGCTATGCAATCGCTTAAAAACCCGATTGCTTTAAAGAATATCATTAAATAGTCATTTGAAATGAAAAATTATAAAAAAAACCTAAAAATGATTTTCATATTATACCTATTCAATGATACCCTTGACATACTTCGTGGATTTTAATTTTGTTCTTTTTCACAATATGGCTTTTGTCAGTCTCCAAAAGAAAAGGCAAGGGTCCATACTTCAGTTTACCTGAAATCAATTCGAAGCGTCTATACATGAAAAATTGTTAAAACCGTAGAACTTTAGAAGTTCCATTACTAAAACATAATCACTGAGATTTTTCGTTTGAGGAACTCACATAAAAATCGGCCAAGTGCGAGTCGGGCCTCGCTCTTTTAGGGTTCCGTTAAAAAAAATTAAATAAAAATATTTCCATGTACCCATGGATCCATGTACCCAAATATTTTAATTTAATTTTTTTAATTTAATTTAATTTTTATTATTTGTTGTTATAGCGGCAATAGAAATACATAATATGTGAAAATTTCATCTGTCTATCTATTACGGTTTACGAGATACAGCCCGCTGACAGACGGGCGGACGGACGGACGGACGGACGGACGGACGGACGGACGGACGGACAGCGTAGGCTTAGTAATAGGGTCCCGTTGGTACCCTTTGGGTACGGAACCCTAAAAAAAGATATTAGAACTTTACATATATTTTGCGGTTATAAAAATATGTAGATAGGTGTAAAGACGTAGTCGTAATTCCTACTTCCATGTTACTTTAAGTTCTAATTTGACAATGGGATGTGTTAAGTACATAGATCTCTCTACATAGACAAACTCTTGAATTTCCGTGCGAGCAATGAAAGGAGCAATGTCATCGAGCAACGATCCAAACTCAAAGCGCGATAGATGATGGTCCATTAATTAATAACATAGACAATGATATTTACTACCGTAATATTAATAATAATTATTTAACCAAGGCTAAAGATGTAAAACTAATTTCATATAAAAAACGAACTAATTTAAATACTTTGTTTTGTATAAAAATCATATTCGTAGACGCCTCCTAAAACATTGGTATAATTCTGTCATTGTTCTTTTACTGGTATGTCTTTAGTGACACTCTCAAGATTATCACAAATCAATTAAAGTAAGAATCAAAATCGGCTTACGCGCTTGGTCTCTAGAGCGCGCGCCACAACGTACATACATACATACATACTGTACACATGTACATACATACATAGGCTGATAAACACATTACTCTTATTTGCGTCGCTCAGTTTTATTTTATTTTATTTTATTTATTATAAAGTAATCAACAGCGTTACATATAATTATTATACAATTAAGAATAGTTATAAAATAAGACCAAACAGATTACACAATAATACATAATAACATATAACACGATAGACACTAGCATTATAAAATAATATGATTAAATAACTAGGTAAGTATAAGGTAATAATATAAGTATCATCATTGTGTGTGTGTGTGTGTGTGTGTGTGTGTGTGTGTGTGTGTGTGTGTGTGTGTGTGTGTGTGTATGTGTGTGTGTGTATGTGTGTGTATGTGTGTGTGTGTGTGTGTGTGTGCAAGTGTTAAAAGGGGGTTAAGCATTAGGTACTATGTTGGTAATTTTAATATTTCTTTTTTTAGCTGCATTTTAGTTAAGTGAAATAGATCTAGATCGTAATAAGCTTTATTGTAGGTTCTAGCCAGACGTAGCAGAACAGAATTTTGTGCATAGTTTGTGTGGGCTCTAGGTACAGCCAAAAGGCGCCTGTGTCGAGGTCTAAGAGATGAGACATTTAGTGATGATACATTTAGTGAAAAGCTTGTCAATAAAGCGGGACAGTCAATTTTACCAGACAGGATAGCTTGCAGTAGCAACATATCGCTTAGGCTCCTGCGCTTCTCTAAGGTGTCGATTTTATAGTGTTTGCAAGCTTCCTCATAGCATGAAAATTTTTTGAATTCTTTGAACGCTAGATATTTTAGAAATTTTCTTTGAATAGATTCAATCCTTTCCGAGTGTATTATGTAGCAAGGTGACCAGATATTACAAGCGTACTCAAGTACACTACGAACATTGGTGAAATAGAGTGATTTTATGCACTGTATGTTACTAAAATTTTGAGTTACACGCTTAATGAAACCCAGTTGCCTGTATGCTTTATCTGCTACTATATCAATATGATCATTCATGGAAAGCTTAGTATCAACTTTGATGCCTAAGTCTCTAACGGTATTCACTTTTGATATCTGTATACCATTAATCCTGTAGTCGAAAACTATTGACTTTATTTTGCGAGTTAATGGTTGGGTAAAACACTTTCGAAATAATGTTGTAATAACGTAGACTTCTATTAAGTAATCAATCAATCAGTCTATCTTCTGCGTTCATTTAAATCCATTTCCGGCTCTAGGGCGCAAGCTGTCTCCGTGCCAAATTTCTTCAAGATCAGTTCAGCGATTGAGTTAAGAAAAGATACGTGAGAATTAGATAGACACGTTTTGGCAAATATGCTACTACGAACGCCCTCGACTTCGCACGCGTTAGTTTTTTTTTAAACCTGCGAGTAGATACTCGTTTAAATAAAAAGTTAAAAGTAATTACTCCTTTAAATCCTGGAATAAAAAGTAGCCTACGTCATTCTCCAAGTCTTCATCTATACTCAATTAGCAGACCTTACATACCTTTGAGGACTTCATAGAGTACTCTCAAGCGTACAGGTTTCCTTGCGATATTTTCCTTCTCCGGGATTCGAATCTCGGTCCCCTCAAAAAGAAAGCTGAAGTGTTCACTGCTGCTATGTAATTTATAAGTATGTATATACCGATGAAGCGTACCGTAAGAAGCAGTGATAGCCTAGTGGTTAGGACTGTGGTCTTCTATTCGGGGGGTCGCAGGTTCGATCCCGGGTACGCACCACTGACTTTTCGGAGTCAAGTGCGTTTAAGCAATTAACTATCACTTGCTTCAACGGTGAAGGAAAACATCGTGAGGAAACCTGCACATCTGAGAGTTCTTCATAATGTTCTCGAAGGTGTGTGAATTCCCAATTCGCATTGGGCCAGCGCGGTGGACTATGGCCTATAACCCTTCTCTGAGAGGAGACCTGCGCTCAGTAGTGAGCCGTTGATGGGTTGCTCATGATGATGATATACCGATGAAATCATAATGACCTTCAAAATAAATGGTACAACAAAAGATTTTGTTGGCTGCGATCTCACCTGATGGTGAGTGATGCCGCAGTCTAAGGCTGAGGCCTGATGAGATCTATAGATCGATGTCTTACCTACTCTAGCTCTGCGCAAGACTCAAGATAGAGTTAAAATGGGACACAAATATGTCCCGACATAAATCTGTCTCGTTTTAACTCTGTCTGGAGTCTGAGCTGAGTGAGAGTGCCATCTTTAGATCTCAGTCTAAGATGGTTGCGGAATAACTTGGAAGGGATATGTTCTTCTTCTTCTTCTTTATCAACCGATAGACGTTCTTCTTCTTCTTCTTATCAACCGATAGACGTCCACTGCTGGACAAAGGTCTCTTGCATGGACTTCCACAGGCCTCGGTCTTGCGCCTGAATCCAGTGGCTCCCTGCGACTCGTTTGATGTCGTCGGTTCACCTGGTGGGGGGTCTGCCAACACTGCGCTTCCCGGTGCGGGGTCGCTCCAGCACCTTGGGACCCCAACGACCATCAGCTCTTCGAACTATGTGCCCCGCCCATGTCCACTTCAGTTTCGCGACTCGCTGAGCTATGTCGGTGACTTTGGTTCTCCTACGGATCTCCTCATTTCTGATTCGATCCCGCAGGGACACTCCGAGCATAGCTCTCTCCATCGCCCGCTGAGCGGTCCTGAGCCTACTTATGAGTCCCTTAGTTAGCGACTATGTCTCGGATCCGTAAGTCATCACTGGCAACAGGCACTGAGGAATTTTGGACGAGAAGACATCTTGGAGCTTCCCGAACGCTGCCCAGCCCGAAGGGGTATGTTAGTACATTAAACCCATACCCTTAATCTCTTTCTACACACCATCGTGCCAGAACGCTAAATCGCTTAGCGGCACTGCCAGACCAGACCAGAGATACTCGTAATTCAATAATCATAAATTCCCGAATTGCCCCCGCCGGGAGTCGAACCCGAGAGGTCCCAGATAAATTTATTACCAACAGAAATACAGGTGCTGCCTTTAAAAAAATTTCAGTCCTCTTTGAGAGGGTGACTCCTAAATAAATCATTTTACTAAGTCAAAGAATTTTTAGGGCATAGAAATAAATAGCCTTTTGACATTTATTATGACTAGTCCTTTGAACGTATAGATTGATTTAATTTCTAATTATGTGTGTAATTTGTGAATGGTATCTACTTTATTAATTTTTAACATAACTTTTATATTCATGATGTATTTAAATTAGGAATTTTGTTTTTTGTATGGGGGGGGGAATCGGGATTTTATCTTTTATCGACGCATTTATTGGGACCTTTTGGACGGTTCCTCGAGTTATTGCTGTACGGAAAAATGTAAGCACTTTTAACCAACTGTGTCAAAAAGTATTGTTTTAGCAGCTTATGCCCGCGGCTTCGTTCGCGTGAGGTTGGGTTTTTATATTCCCGCGAGAGCCCAGTTTTTCCGGGATGAAAGTTAGTCTATGTCACTCTCCACGTCATCAACATGTATGTTGAAGTCGGGCGGGCCCAGGTCCCATTTAAATTTAATCGAAATCGGTCGAGCGGATTTTAAAAAATCAACAATAAATTAATACATACTTTGTAGTGGCGCGGGCGTTTGAAGTCGGTTTTTTAAAAAGAATTTTTTATTTAAGATTACAATATTATATCAAATTCTTAGGCTCGCTTGCAGAGACGCCGGGTTAGGTTCAACCCAGAAATATATTTGTAAAAATTATTTGCAATTTTGACAGAAGCTTTATACGAAATCTGTCAAAGCTGCTGCTAACTGGCTTAAAAGGATAACTCGGCGTTTCTGCGAGCGGGCCTTAGTGGTTCTATTTGTTCACCAGGAAACTTAATGGTCTTTTTGTTCACCAGGAAACTGCCTGGTGATAGCAGCCGTGCTGTGCTCGTCGAAGCTCAGAAGCGTCACCAACCTGTTCATCGTGTCGCTGGCCGTGGCCGACCTGCTGGTGGGGTTGGCCGTGCTGCCCTTCTCTGCCACCAGGGAAGTGTTCAAGGTAACGCCCTGCTCACCAGACAACAGCCTGGTGACGCCAAGCGATATATGTACAGAATATTCATCAATACAGTTGTCACCACCCCTGCTCTTCCCGCGGGTGTCGTACGAGGCGACTAAGGGAATATAACGGGGAATGGGCAGCAGCGTCCTCTGTGCTACTACTGCCATCTACTGCGATCACCAACCCGTCTGCCCCGCGCGGTGATTACGGGCAAACCCTCCCCTTGGGAGAGGCCTTTAGTCCAGCAGTGGACTGTTACAGAATATCAACCACTAATAAATTCAAAAATGATTTATTCAATAAATTATTAAATGAAAATGTTTATGATGTTAAGGACTATTTTAAAATGAAATTCGATTAATGTACATTTTAAAACTGGACAATATTATTATTATTTTCTATGAACTTGACTTGAATTTTAATCTTTGACATTGACTAGCACTTTATGACAATAAAATTTTAAAACTACATGAATTAATTATTATTGGATAAAGTATGTTTTGATTAATTATTTTCTGATATACACAAAGGTTATAATTTAAAATTTCTATAAACTACGAGTATGTAAGCGAAGTGTCTCGGTATTGTGTAATAGTAGTTTATGCAACTGTCATATAATGAATAAAACACTCGTTACTATTATGAAACTCGCTGCGCTCGTTTCATAAACTCACACTCGTGTTTTAATACCCGTGTTATATGCAGTTGCATACACTACTTTATCTTCACTAATGCAATTTATCAAACAACAAGAGTAAAAATCGGTCCAATAACAAAGAATTTCAATATGGCGGTGAATTTTTATAATATTGCCAATCATTTCCTCTTATTTGACCCCAGGGAAGCCCAAATATCGATTTTGAACGAAATCGGTCCAATAACAAAGAATTTCAATATGGCGGTCACTTTTTATAATTTTGCCAATCATTTCCTCTAATTTGACCCCAGGGAAGCCCAAATATCGATTTTGAACGAAATCGGTCCAATAACAAAGAATTTCAATATGGCGGTCACTTTTTATAATTTTTCCAATCATTTCCTCTTATTTGACCCCAGGGAAGCCCAAATATCGATTTTGAACGAAATCGGTCCTATAACAAAGAATTTCAATATGGCGGTCACTTTTTATAATTTTGCCAATCATTTCCTCTTATTTGACCCCAGGGAAGCCCAAATATCGATTTTGAACGAAATCGGTCCAATAACAAAGAATTTCAATATGGCGGTGACTTTTTATAATATTGCCAAAAGATCTTACCAAAGAGTTTTGTGTATGTAAGTTTAGTAGTTTCGACGAAGTTTTCACGTATAACCCAACTGTTTTCAAAAGCCAGCATAATATCAAAATTTCATACAACTTGTATGAGGATTTTGACATAAGGCTCGCCAGGTTAATTGGTCGCGTTTTATTGATGTTATAATGAGATTTTACGATATCGATGTGGATATTATACCATCATGTGAAATTGCTTAAATTGAGTGTTTTGTTATCTGCGCTATAACAGTAGTAATTATAAGTCAAGTATTGGAAACATAAGTAGAATGTTATAACATTAGTGTAGATAAAAATTATTAAAATGTAATAAAACTAGATATTGTACAGACCTATAATAAGTAACATGGCAATTTAACATGTTTGGATCGTCAAAATAATCTTATCTATCTATCTGTAACCCATGTTTGATGCAAATAAATGAATTATTTTTGGAGTTTACTCCTTAAGAATCGATTTTAGGCGCCCGGTATGAGAAAAATTCGAGGAGTAAAATCTACTTATGAATGACCTCGTTACGTTTTTCACAACGATGCAAATTTCTACCCTAACGTTGAGTAAATAAGGTTGGTTTTCGTGCGAAAGAGCTTTCGCTTCGGGAAGCCGAGCGCGTACCGATCGGGTCCGAGCGGCGCCTAGACGCAGCGAGCGCCGCGAATGCTTTACGACGTTGTAAGGAGTAAACTCCAGTCGTGCGTCGGAGCTGACACACACACTTTTTAGGGTTCCATACCAAAATGGTAAAAATGGAAACCTTATGGTGAGACTTTCTCCGTCCGTCTGTCCGTCCGTCTGTCACAGTCGATTATTTCAGTAACTATTAAAGCTATCGACATGAAATTTGGCATAGTTGTGTATAATAGTGGCCCAACATCATTGGAATAAAGAAAAATCGAAAATTATTTTTAATTTTATTAAAAAAGGGGGAAAATCGGGGGTTTGAAATTTCAAAGTAAAATAACTATACCGAGTGGGGTGTCATATGAAAGGCCTTTACTTGTCCATTCTAAAACAGCTTTTTATTTATTTCTATATAAAATAGTTTTTGAGTAATCGGCCAAAATATCGAAAAAAATACCGTTCCCCCCCTTATCTCCGAAGTTTACCAATCGAAAAATCTGAAATAATTATGTTCAATAGAGGTTTATGTATATTTTACAGGAAAAATAAAATCAACGCGAAAATTATTTTAGTTTAATTAAAAAAGGGGGAAAATCAGGGGTTTGAAATTTCAAAGTAAGATAATTATACCGAGTGGGGTATCATATGAAAGGCCTTTACTTGTGCATTCTAAAACAGTTTTTTATTTATTTCTAGATATAATAGTTTTTGAGTAATCGGCCAAAATTTTGAAAAAAATACCGTCCCCCCCCCCCCTTATCTCCGAAGTTTACCAATCGAAAAATCTGAAATAATTATGTTCAATAGAGGTTTATGTATATTTTACAGGAAAAATAAAACCAACGCTCTAACTAGCATAGGTTTTTTTAATATTAACAATAAACCTCTACAAACAAAGTTAACGATAAATAAGCAAATTAATAAAATATTTTCGTTTTACTTTTACTTTTGGAGTATGGAACCCTCGGTGCGCGAGTCCGACTCGCACTTGGCCGGCTTTTTATTATTATTATACGACAACTGCAACCAGGGATTCAGTACATGGTTCTGAGTCGCTCAGCGTAGGAATTTTTAATCGATTTTTTCATGACCTTGACAGATATATTTTCAATTTTCTAATTAAAAAAGTAAAAGTTTATTAAAAGTAAAAGTTTATTAAAAAGTATGTAAACAGTAGGTAATTTCAACTTATACAATGGGGCAATGACTTCCACACTAGGATTCCCTGTATCGTGGAAATCACTTCCTTCCGTAGGTAACTAAGCACATAGAATGAGCTTAAATAATGAAACATATGCCTAATATGTAATATTCTTGGTAGTTTGGTAGGATTGTACATGTCAGTTTTGTTTGTACGAGCGTGTGTGTGTGTGTGTGTGTGTGTGTGCGTGTGTGTGTGTGTCTCTCTCTGTGTGTGTGTGTGTGTGTTTGCGTGTGTGTGTGCGTGCTCTGTGTGTTGTTGTTAGTAAAATTTTAGAATTTTTTCCGTGCCTTCGTAATTGGTATCTCTTAACCATTTATTTAGTGTTTTTTTACATTTATACCGGGACATGTTCAAGATTTTAAGAGCTCTGTTGGCTTTGGTATACAAAAACGGACCAGCAAAAAGGAAGGCTCTTCGTGCGAACTGCGTGCGCAAGAATGGGCACCTCCACCTCTGGAGACGAGAGCGTGTAATTACTGTCGAGGCTGCCGACTTGTGAAATCTAAGTATTACGGATTTAACATATATGCTGTCTGACACTCAAAAATCCACACTCTCCGTAAAGGCTATCAGTGGGATGACGAAATGGTTTTTTATAAGCAGTCTTTAAAACTGCACGTTGAGCACGTTCTATTTTTACTAAAAACGTTTTACCAGCTCCACCCCAAGAGGGTAGGCAGTAATTTATTATAGATTGACAAAAGGATAAATAAACAAGCCTAAGTACCTCTGCATTAGCCACATTCCTAAGCCTTTTAAATATGAACATAAACTTGCGTAACCTACCACTCAGAGCGTTTATTTGTTTATCCCACCGTAGTCCTTCATCCAACACTACTCCTAAATACTTTAGGTTACTAACCTGTTCAATTATAGGACACTTGCAACTTTTACTATGATAGTCAGGACAGACGTGTAATTTAATTTTTAATTGTTTAATTGGGTCAGTTCTGCTAGATATTTTGAAAGTAATAAATTTTGTTTTGCTTGTATTGACCGTAAGTAGGTTAGTTCTGAGCCACGAAAACACCTCTTGAAGTCCCTGTTGACATAGACGTTCTACCGAATCCCAGCTATCACCATAAAACACTATCGCAGTGTCATCCGCAAAAGTAAATAATTGAGCCTGTTTGAGGTTGAATGAGCACAGGTCATTTATATAGACTAGGAATAAAGTAGGGCCCAATACACTGCCTTGAGGCACTCCAAAATTAACTTCTGCTAGATCACTGGATAGGTCACCTACAGTAACTTTTTGCTTACGGCCTGTCAAATATGATTGAAACCATTGTAATGCAATACCACGTATTCCCAGAGCTTCTAGCTTGGTTATCAGAATTTTCCTGGATAAAGTATCAAAGGCTTTCGCTAAATCAAGAAAGACACCAATACATTTACTTCCTTGATCCAACTTTGCAGTTACAAGATCAGTCAGTTCCGTGACGGCGTCTTCCGTAGAACGATTAGCTCTAAACCCGTATTGGTTTCCAGAGAGAAGATTTTTTAATTCTAAATAATCTAGCAATCTTTTGTTGACTACCTTTTCAACTATTTTGGACAGGCACGAGAGCAATGAGATCGGCCTATAATTTGACACTTCTGCAGGGTCACCGTCTTTTAGGATAGGACATATATTTGCTATTTTAAAATTATTTGGAACTGTGCCAGTAGATAAACTAAGATTACATAAAAAGGCAATAGGGCTAGCTAAAACGAGTTTGCACTTCTTTAAAAGTTCATTTGTGATATTGTCCAAGCTAGCTGTAGATCTGTTTTTGAGGTTGCTTATTATTTTTAGGATTTCAATTTCATCTGTGGGTGTAATAAAAAAAGAATGTTGGCTATTGTTCCTAATAAGTTGTTTTATGCAATCCTTTGCTAGTTCAGATTCAGTTTTCCTGGAATTATTTAATATATTCTTAGCAAGCTTTTCACCAATTTTGGAAAAATAGTTATTGGCTTCATTAAGTATGCGTCTTGGTTGCGAAGTATTGGTAATAAGCCGTTGGTTACTCTTTTTATTATTCAGGTAACAAATGTCTTTAAGAATATCCCAAGTCTTTTTGCAATCTCCTTTACTATCCAATAGTTTATTCCTGTCATATTCGTCCTTTAAATTTTGTATAATGTTATTACAAGTATTCCTGTATTTTTTGTATTCATTTAGGATAGTTTGGTCATCCGGATGTTTTCGTACAGCGATATGGAGACGGTCACGCTTCTCCATAGATTTAATGAGGCTTACAGTCATCCAGGGTTTGAGTATGCAATGCGAACGATGAATAAGTCTCAACTCTGTATTTTTAGTTACAGTAGTGTTTATTATATTAATAAATTCATCAGTGGCTGTATTAACATCGGTGTGTTCATATAGTTTAGACCAGTCAGTAAGTTGGAGATCTTTGTTTACCTGGGCGTAATTAGTCTTTTTAAAATAAGTGTGTTTAGGTGGGCTAATAGTCTTCTCGTTTCGGATTGTAAATAACACAGATTCATGATCAGTTATGTCGGATCGGCAGACTACTACGTAATTAGGGATTCGCGACTTTATTAGAACGTGGTCTAAGCAATTAGGGCCTCGTGTTGGGAGCGAATGACCAGGGACAAAGCCATATTGAGCTGTAAGATTTAAGTATTCGTCTGACTTTACATCATTTGTATCGTTTTTAATATCAATGTTAACATCGCCCACAATGAAGCAATTTTCACTTTTACAATTTCTTGCTTGATTGAAAAACTTGATTTTAATTGAAAAAAATAACAAACGGCAATATTTAACACTAAACAACAATGTAAATTTTAAAGCGATCATCCGTTTAAGATAAAAAAAATTAAGTGGCACTCGGGAACTGCCGCGGTAAAGCTATTGCATAGCATTTTTTATCAACTTATGCAATTTATAATATTTATGCAATATTTTTTTTTGCATAATAAAAATTATGCAAAAAAAAAATAATTAAAAAAAAGTGTGTGTGTCAGCTCCGACGCACGACTGGAGTTTACCACTTAAAACGTCGTAATGCATTCGCGGCGCTCGGACCCGATCGGTACGCGCTCGGCTTCCCGAAGTGAAAGCGCTTTCGCATTCGACAACTCAAGCGAAAACCAACCGTATTTACTCAACCTTAGGGTAGAAATTTGCATCGTTGTGAAAAACGTAACGAGGTCATTCAAAACAGATTTCACTGCTCAAATTTTTCTCATACCGGGCGCCTAAAATCGATTCTAAAGGAGTAAACTCCAAAAACAAACAAACAAGGAAAGCGCACTGTCAATACTTCGCGAGTGAGATTCGAACCTGCGACATCATACACCATACGGTAAAGAAAGCGGCCGCTCGCCCACTGCGCCGAACAGAGCTACTTGTGAACCTCTAAAATGTTGAACGCTTACTGAGCGACGGTGTTAGGTTTATTTTCGTTACGGAATTTCTTGATTCGGTCGCCGCGCTCAAACTGTTTGTCCTAGTTTTATTTTATTTTTTATTTTATTTAATAGGTTTACTAGTGATTTTACAATATAGACTTACAATATAGTTACATGCTAATTTTTATACCTACTTATAGTTTGTAAAATCGTCTTAAAGTAAACACTACATGCAGTATAATGGTACATTGCAATAGCGATAGTTAATAACAAAATTTATGAATTAAAGTTAGTATTAAAATACATAATTTTTTACTTAATATAAGAGAGAAGTATATAATAAAATATGAATTAAAAATAAATAACTACTTACAGCAATGATTCCTACTTTCCTGATTTCATAATGATCAATAATTTAAGTGACTAGTACTGAACTTAACCATATTAGAATCTATTTTGTTGGGAATTAAGCAGATCGCTTATCACCAACCTTCGAAAAACACTGAGCGAATTCGCATTTATATCCACAGACCGGCTTCGCTCATTGTAGAGCTTGCACAGCCGAGGCAGAGTGGAGTTGGCGCCGAAGACTGTTCTGCTGCGTGGGGGCACAAGCGGGGTGATAACATTACGCGGGTATCGTCGCGGTACTCTGATATTAATTTTAGCAAGCAGACTCGGACAGTCTATTTTATTGCGTAGCACTTTGTAAAGGAACATAAGGTCTAGCAAATCTCTTCTTTCTTCCAGGGTCATAATTTTAAAGTATTCTAGTCTGTGTTTATAGGATATAACTGTTTTGTGTATTCTTACTGAATACGACAGATGCCACATAAATCTCTTTTGAACCCGCTCCAGTCTTAAGTAGTGGGTAGCATAGTGCGGGCGCCAAACTACACTACAGTATTCGAGATTACTGCGCACAAGACTGTTGTAAAGAATAATTTTCGTTTTGGTTTCTTTGAAGGTTCGACCTTGTCTCATTATAAAACCTAACAATTTTGATGCTTTTTTAATAACGTTTTCAATATGGTTCAGATAAGTCAACTTTTTATCTAGCATAACACCCAAATCCTTTATGGTGTCCACTTCTTTTAATCTATTGCCCTTTAAACTGTATTACGTTGGTATGATATTTTGCTTGCGCGTGAATTTGATGTGGAGACATTTATTATAGTTGAGCTGCATACCATTAATAGAGCACCAGTCTGTTAGTCTGTTGAGATCATTCTGTAGCAGAAGGGAATCTGCTTGAGAACAAACAATTTTTGTAAATTTTAAGTCGTCTGCGTACAGGTATGGTGTGGAGTGCTCAAAACAGAAGATGATATCGTTAACAAATATATTAAACAAGATCGGTCCAAGGTGTGATCCTTGAGGGATTCCTGAGGTGATAACATGCGTTGAAGAACTGAATCCGTTAACAACAGTAAAAAAAGAACGACCGTGCAAATATGATGTTAGCCATCGCAGTAATGGATCAGAAAATCCATAATGAGACAGCTTTGCAACTAGGATATCGTGTGGTACTTTGTCAAAAGCCTTTTTGAAGTCTGTGTATATTGTGTCTACTTGTCTTTGCTGGTCAATTGCCTCTGAAACAGAGTTTGTGAAACATACTAAGTTAGTGGACGTGGATCTGCCAGGCAAGAATCCATGCTGATGTTCAGAAACAAAACTTTTGAAATGCATCTGAACTGAGGGACAAACTAAAGATTCGAAGACCTTGGCAAAAACTGATAAGATAGATATTGGTCTATAATTACGAATGTCCTTCTTTTCGTCATTTTTGAATATAGGAACCACTTTCGCTTGCTTCCACGCAGTAGGAAAGATGCCAGAGGTTAAGGAAGCTTTAAAGATTAAGTATAAGGGCAAAGTTAGACAAGCCGCACATCTTTTTATTAGTATTGGTGGTATATTATCGGAACCGGCCCCTTTTGTTATATCCAGATTTCTAAGCTTCCTTGAGATGTCGTCCTTTCTTAACTCAATAGTTGCAAGAATATTACTATGGCCTAAATATAGAATTTTTTCCAAGTAGGAAGAGGAACCAGTATTACCGCAGATGTTAGGTCCATCATAGACAGATGCAAAATAATTTGCGAACATGTTGCAGATATCAACTCCGCTAGAGGATGTTTTAACTCCATCAGTCATTGTCGCCGGGTACGAATTCGAGTCTTTACGTTTGCTTTTAAGGAATGTCCAGAATGCTTTAGGATTTTTTTGAATTTGTTTTTCAAGATCATTATTATAAGCATTATAAGCTTCGCGCGTGAGTCTATCACATCTATCACTAAGTACTTTTAATTCAATTGCATCCATTGGATTTTTATACTTTTTGAATCGTTTTAGCATTTTATGTTTTTCTTGTATTCTTCTTGCAACTTTGTTATTGATCCACGCAGGATACTTATTGCTCATTAGTTTTCGCCGTGGGACGTAATTAGATATGACGTTGTTTAACTTTTCATAAAATACCTCAACCATTTCATTTACGTTATCCAAATCTAATAGTTTATGCCAATCTATTTCTTTCAAAACCTCGATAATTGAATTATAATCCGCTTTGTGAAAGTTAAACCGCTCAGTACATGTATTCATCGTCAGTCTGTCAGGTCTTATGTTAGGTATGTTGATATCAAGAGGGGGATGCAGTGGGTCAATGTTACAAATAGAATTATACGAATAGTTTACTGAACATGCAGGTACATCAGCGAGAACTAGATCTAGTATTTTTTCCTTATTGTTAAGCACAGAGTTAAATTGACGTAGTCCATTTTCGGATATAAAATGAAGCAGCGTTTGTGCGGCTTGGACAAGTTTTCCGTCAGAAGGACTTGAAATATCGTTCCAGTTAATGCAACTTAAGTTGAAATCACCGATGATACAGGTTAACATGGTATGTAATTCCGATACTCGGTTACAATTATTCAAAAAGTGATCTATAACGTTTTTATTGACAGGTGGCGGTAGGTAAGCAGCACAAATAGCAAGATGGCTTATACTTTTTAATTGAGGTATATCAAGTACTACCCAAATATCTTCACAATTACTTTCCCAACTAGGCATTCTGTTGGAGTTTATACTTTTTTTAACAGCAACAAGAACCCCTCCGCCATCCGTCTTAGAGCTTAATTTAGAAGTCTGTCTGTCTCTTCTATAAACGTTATATCGTGCATCAAATAGTTCATTACTAAGTATTGAGTCATTTAACCAGGTTTCAGTCAAAATTATGATGTCATAATTATTAACCACAACACTACGGTAAACATCATGAGTTTTGGTTCTGAGCCCACGCACATTTTGGTATAACACATTTAACGATGTGAATGTGACGGAACATACGACACCAAAATACATGACCTCCACCTTACACACTAATTTAAGTTACTTAAAAAGTCCAAATTTTTGACGATTTTGTATTCGGAACTATCATTTTTACGAATCAGTATACGACCATTGCGGACCCAGACATATTTGTATCCTTTTTCTTTTGCTTTTAATCTTGTTGCCGCATGCAGAGCTTTGTTTTCGGGTGAAAGGTGTTCAACTACATAGATTGGTTTTTTTTCTCCACCAACTCCGATTCCTACATGAGCAGTGTTCAACTTGTCGTTGGGGTTGCTTCTGTTGAATTTGATGACAGCAGCCATAAAACTATCTTTTATTAATTGAGAATTAAATTGCACTATGATGGATTTTGGTCTATTGCTCTGACGGTTTACTTTAGCAATTCTAGTAATATTGATAATTTTATCAGACGTAATATCCTGCCCTATAACTCTTCCCAACTGTTCAACGATAGCAACCAGGTTTTCGCTCTTTCTTTCTGGGATACATTGAAATTCCAAATTGTTGGACCTAGATCGTTGTTCTAGATCATTAATACGTGTATTTAGAGTGGTTATAGTTGACTCCAATTTATTATTGCGTTCCTGTAAATTTTTTAATACTAATTCGTTCGCACGGTGCTCTTTAAAAAAATCATCGTATTGGTTGTTTATGAAATTTATAGAGGTTTTCATATCGGCTATTTCTTCTTTAAGAACTTTAAGTTCATTATTCAGTACATTTTTGATCGATGCCGTTAACTGTATAACCATTTCATTCATTTCAGTCTTTAAAATTTCTCTTACCATTTCCTTAAAGTCGGTTTGTTCAGGGGCGCACGCTTGCTCGGCTGGCGAAATAGCTACCCTTTTATTAGATCTTTTCGTTGAGTTCTGTTCACTAACCGACTTCATATCTTTACTACTGCATACCGGCGTATTCTCATAGTTGCCTTTCGGTCTTTGTGACGTACACGAGGGGCATTTCCAAACAGTAGATGCATCAAGATCTGTAATTAAACCTGATTGACCGGTCGATAGTAAACATGCGAGGTGATAACCCATATTGCAAGTCGCACAACGAACGTAGTCTTCTTCGTCTCCCTTCACATTGTTACAACAATTCCAGTGTATGTTTGACATATTGTTAATTTTTTAAGTTAGGTGATTGACCTTTCCTCTTTTTGTAGTAAATTCGATTGCAGCAGGCGACGCGTGTAACCAATGTTCAAATAAGTTGCTGTAGTAAGTCGTCAAAATAAGCGATCAGTTCTTTAACAAAACGTTATGTCGTATGACATTGAATCAGGGTCAGTGACACGACGAGTCGATACCTATCGGCACAGCTGATTCACAATTACGATGCACTTTTGAATTCACACAAGTCAACACTTAGTATATTGTTTATAATTGCGTTTTTTTTAATTATACGTATATTATTGTTACTTTACACTATT
Organism: Oeneis ivallda; assembly: GCA_029955525.1. Taxonomy (NCBI): domain Eukaryota; kingdom Metazoa; phylum Arthropoda; class Insecta; order Lepidoptera; family Nymphalidae; genus Oeneis; species Oeneis ivallda. Next base: position 18,736,557 of record JARPMR010000025.1, read on the forward strand.
ACTGATATATATTCGTTGTTTATTTTATTATATTTACACTATTTATTAGTTTTTGGCTTGTAGTATGATTGATCACTGTAATACAGTCATTTTCGTATTTACACTATAATGTACTATTATTTTGTAGCTATGACAGTTAATTCACAGTGATTTTGAACTAAAGAATACACAACACACAAAAAGTGGTAGAAATACTAACTTTAACTATTTTTACAGAATTATTTATAGCGAGATAGCTCGTATACGTGACGCTAGTTCAAAGCCCGCGATAAAAGCTATGCAATAGCTTAAAAATATTTTTGAAAACCCGAATTCAATCGCCACTACAAAGTATAAAAATACTTAATTTTAGTTTGTACACGTTTGCGGACCTTAAAAGAAACGTGATAGAAATAGAAAAGATAATAAGTAGTGATCTACGGATCTCGCCTTATTATGACAAAAAATGTGACCCATGTTGAATGTTGAAGTCGAGCGAGCATCGCGAATCGGTTTCATCGTTTCTATTTAGGCCAACCCAACTTCAACAAACGTGTACAAAGTAAAATTATTTTTATACTTTGTAGTGGCGTTTGAAGTCGGTTTTTGGAAAAGTATTTTTATTTTAAGCTTTTTAGTATAGGATGTCCCTATAAGTACACTAAGATAGCCCTTGATTGTGATCTTACCTGATGGTAAGTGATCATCACTTTGCAGTCTAAGATGGTAACGGGCTAATTTGGAAGGGGTATGGTGTTCAACCGCTGGCTTTTTAGGGTTCCGTAGTAAACAAGGAACCCTTATAGTTTCGCCATGTCCGTCCGTCTGTCCGTCCGCGGTTTAGCTCAGAGACTATTGGTACCTACTAGAAATTTGTAATTTGATAAGGGTATAAATATCAATCACGCCGACAAAGTGGTGAAATAAAATTTTGAAAAATAATTTTTTTTAGGGTACCTCCCCTACATGTAAAGTGGGGATGAATTTTTTTTTCTCGACTATCCCATAGTGTGGGGTATCGTTCAATAGGTCTTTCAAAAGTATTGTGGGTGTGTGAACACCATTTTTCAATTCAGTGATCCGTTTGTGAAATATGATATTTTAAAGTGCTAAATTTTATTAGAGTCAAGTGTCCCCCCCCCCTCTGCCAGCTAAATGGTAGTATATACGATACAAGAAAAAATTCACAGCAGTAGTATATATAATGAATTTTAAAGGAAAACTATCACGGCTAAGTAGGGTTTATTAGTTAAGGAGTTATATCTGTTTTTTCTAAGTTAGGTATTACACGTAATGTAATACCTAACTTAAACCATGGAACTCAAAATGTATTCAATATTCATAAATCAGCATTGGCATCCAGCTGCCCACAAGATAGTATAAAAAACTTATTACAATGTATTAGCTTCATAATAATATTGTAAAATGATTATTTTGAAAAGAGCAACTGCTGAGTTTCTTGCCGGCTCTTCTCAGCAGAATCCGCTTTCCGAACCGGTGGTAGGAGTCATGACGTGTCATATTCATAAATAAAATAAAAGCACTATCCTAGGTCAGCAATAATATTTGAGACTTTCAACTACGGAACCCTACACTGCGCGTGGCCCGACACGCACTTGGCCGTTTTTTTAATTTGTAGTCTCCTAAAAAATCAGCTAATTGATCAATGTTAGACTGTTTATCTATCTATCTATCTAATACCTTTAAACGAGCAATAGATATATATAATCTGAATCTCTGAAACGGCTCCAACGATTTTCATGAAATTAAGCATGCAGGGGGTTTTGGGGGTGATAAATCGATCTAGCAAGGTTACATTTTTAGAAAACGTCGTTTTATCCATGTTTTCAAACAATGAAAAACCCCCTACAATATCATTAGAATACGAAGGTAAATTTCGCCATTAATTAAAAAGTACCAATAGCTCAGAGAAATCGGGCGATCCCAAAACCAGAACCAGCACATCCCGGTTCGAGTCCAGGCGATTATTTTTCCCCTATGAATTTTATTATTATTAATTTTTTATTATTATTTTTGCTAAATATATAATTTCCAAAAAACACGATTTACCAAAAAAAACCGAGCAAAGCTCGGTCACCCAGGTACTATACACTATCAGTAACAACTGTATAATATACAATACTAGGTACTGACAGTGTACGGAGGTACTGAAATATTCGCTCGCTACACTACGTTGGGCAAATTATTTAATTTAACAGAACAGTCTAACAAATTACGCTTTGTGGAATAAAATTGTTTTTATGTAAAAACTTTAATTTGGAACATAGATGAAAAATTTGGTATGCTCTAACATTATTTGTCTTTACAAAATTAAAATAAATTAAAAATACCATTTTAGTTTATTGTACCTTCTTACTCACTTTACAATAATTTATTATTATTGTAAGTTTATTGTTATCCTACCTAATTTGCAATATTTAGCTAAATATCTATCCCCCTATATAATAGCTGCAACAATAATTGCTATAATAATAATATAATTCTGATGATTAGGTAGCTGAGTTTTTGGTAGGTATTTCTATATTATCATACTAGCTGATGCCCGCGAATTCGTCCGCGTGGATTTAGTTTTTAAAGTCCCTTTGGAACTCTTTGATTTTCCGGGATGAAAAGTAGCCTATGTCACTCTCCAGGTCCTCAACTATACCCATGCCAAAAATCCGTAATCCGTAATTGTAATCTATAAAATCCGTAGCTCTGTTGCGGCGTGATTGAAGGACAAACTAACAAACACACTTTCGCATTTATAATATTAGTATGATGTATGATAATATTATGTATGTGTCACGTACCCTCCTCAGAAACATGTAAAACTGTCGGTCCTACGCTTGAACTCTCTCCGGTTCTGTTGGACTTCCGTCCCATCATACTAAGTATGTAAAAATAATTAAGATTGGTAATGCATGTTATGGAGTTGTAATAAGCGTTGGTTGATGTGTGCCTGTAATTGTAATGTACTGGTTAAATACTATAATATTGTACACCGGCAACGGTAGAACATGCAGATCTTATCTACTATGTTATGTGACATCTATAATAATGTACCTACCATGTTCTGGACAATAAATGAATTATGAATTATGAATTAAGCGAGTGAGGGAATAGAGAGGGCAACTGTGTTTGCGCACACAGTTGTACACTATAATATCTCCCGCGCAGATGGCTATTCTATGTGGAGATCGGTCCGGAGAACTATTATTATTATTAAAACTTCATAATCATCATCCTCATCATTAGCAACCCATCAACGGCTCACTACTGAGCGCAGGTCTCCTCTCAGAGAATTGTTATAGGCCATAGTGCACCACGCTGGTCCAATGCGAATTGGTGGACTTCACACACCTTCGAGAACATTATGAAGAACTCTCAGATGTGCAGGTTTCCTCACGATGTTTTCCTTCATCTTTGAAGCAAGTGATATTTAATTGCTTAAACGCACTTGACTCCGAAAAGTCAGAGGTGCGTACCCGGGATCGAACCTGCGACCCCCGAATAGGAGACCTCAGTCGTAACCACTAGGCTATCACTGCTAGCTCATAATATAACAGGCTATATTGTACTCAATTTCAATACTATATTATGTTGCTATTGACTCCCAAAACACGGGTTTCCTAGTTTGGGAGTTCAGAGAAGCGAAAAAGCTTTATGATCATATTTTATTTGCTTATTTATTTTTACTGTAATAATTATTGTAAGTGTGATATTTTATTTAAATAAATAAATTATTAAAAATTATTATTATTAATAGCAGTGACAGTCCAGTGGTTAGGACTGCGGTCTCCTATTCAGGGGGTCCTAAATTCGACCGTCGGTTTGTAGCAATCATTTTTAGATAATAATCGTGAGGCTGGTTATTAATTTGAGCCGCCGATGAAAAAAATGGATACCGTTGTATTGGGGTCAGCTCAGTTGTAATGAGTTTTTCATTGCCTCCCCCCCCCGCCGCGCCCCCTCCCCCCCGCCCACCCCCGCAGCCGTGTTCCGCTTTCAAACTTTCCCCATTAGAATACAATATTGATGGTGATTTCGGTAATTACCTTTGATTTCACGCAATAATTGTTTGTTATTTATAATTGGAAAAAACAACTAAAACGAAGCACTTAAAACATTAAAAAAGGTTTTCAATGCTTTTAGTTCTTCGTCCTCGAAAAATCAATTCGATGTCTGTAACTTTTCTACATACTTATTGGAAAATCATCACCGTCATCATTATCAACCCATCATCGGCTCACTACTGAGCGAGGTCTCCTCTCAGAGAAGGGTTATAGAGCATAGTCCACCACGCTGGCCCAATGCGAATTGGCGGACTTCACACAAATTCAAATTCAAAATTATTTATTTCACGTTGGTTGGCCTACGTGAAATAAATAATTCTGTGGCTCTTATGACAAGTCATGACTCTACCACTGGTTCGAAGAGCGGATTCTGCTAAGAAGAGCCGGCAAGAAACTCAGCAGTTGCTCTTTTCAAAATAATCATTTTACAATATTACTATGAAGCTATTACGTTGTAATAAGTTTTATAAATTATCTTGTGGGCAGCTGGATGCCAAGCCGATTTAACCCATGCAACTTTGTTAGAATAAAATATAATATTTCCACAATGATGGGAAGTTCCAAAAAAAATAAAATAAAAGTACTACAAATGTGCACCTCTAAAATGTTGAACGCTTACTGAACGACGGTGTTAGGTTTTTTTCGTTACGGAATTTCTTGATTCGGTCGCCGCGCTCAAACTGTTTGTCCTAGTTCAAAGCCCGCGATAAAAGCTATGCAATAGCTTAAAAAAGATTCCGACGAATTGAGAACCTCCTCCTTTTTGAAGTTGGTTAATTAAGAAAATGTGAAAGAGAGAAAAACCAGAAAGTTAGCCGGGTATTTCAGTAACTTTAACATAATGATGAAACTACGAAATCTAGACAGATCGATACAGAATTTTACTATTTAAAAATAATAGTTTAAAAAAACTAAAAATACGCTTTTTATAGAAAACCAAACTAAAAAATAGAAAATAAATTTTAATAAATTTAAATTAAGAATACGGTCCAAAAATTTCAATAAATATAAATTAATAATAGTGTAAATAAAAAAAATGTATTTTATTTTAAAAAAGCGTGGGGTGCATGGTGTCAATATTTTATTGACAGATATGAGTAGAGTGATTATCATTTTGATAATATCTTAAAAAGCACCCCACGCTTTTTTTAAAATAAAGTACATTTTTTTATTTACACTATTATTAATTTATATTTATTGAAATTTGTGGACCCTATTCTTAATTTAAATTTATTAAAATTTATTTTCTATTTTTTAGTTTGGTTTTCTATAAAAAGCGTATTTTTAGTTTTTTTAAACTATTATTTATTTTCTACTTTTTAGTTTGGTTTATTTTTAAAAGCTTGTTTTTTTATTTTATTTTTTTCAAATTAGTGTATTGTCATCGGTCCTCGATAAATCTACAAAGATTGAACGAAATCTGGCCGTTTAAAGTGGGTCAAAATCGCGCCCAAAAAAGTCGGTTACAAACATACAAGTTTTTTTTTGTTTTTTTTTCAAATTAGTGTATTGTCATCGGTCCTCGATAAATCTACAAAGATTGAACGAAATCTGGCCGTTTAAAGTGGGTCAAAATCGCGCCCAAAAAAGTCGGTTACAAACATACAAGTTTTTTTTTGTTTTTTTATCAAATTAGTGTATTGTCATCGGTCCTCGATAAATCTACAAAGATTGAACGAAATCTGGCCGTTTAAAGTGGGTCAAAATCGCGCCCAAAAAAGTCGGTTACAAACATACAAGTTTTTTTTTTGTTTTTTTATCAAATTAGTGTATTGTCATCGGTCCTCGATAAATCTACAAAGTTTGAACGAAATCTGGCCGTTTAAAGTGGGTCAAAATCGCGCCCAAAGAAGTCGGTTACAAACATTGTTACAAACATACAAGTGAAGCTAATAAAAAGCGTATGAAAATTCTTTTTAAATAAACCGACTTCAAACACAACTACAAAGAATAAAATAGTTTTAGTTTGTACAGCTGTGTTAAACTTGGGTGGGCCTCAATAGAAACGATGAAAACGCAACGCTTAATTATTTTAATTATGGCGCGAGTCGTCGCAATTTATCGTACCGCGCGGGGGCTCTCGTGATCGTGTGATGTGGTTTTTCCTTACACTGTATAGTTCTTGCAATTCACGAGGGCTACTGACTTATGGTTGTGTGTGTGTCGTATCTGTATAAGTGTGAGCGAGCGCAATGCTCGCGCCTGCCCGCTCCCACCTAGGCTTTGACAGGCACGCACACTTATACAATGTGCATGTACACGAAGTAACCACAAGTAAAGCTCACTCTCCTTCGAGAATTGCAAAAACTGTACTAGCTGATGCCCGCGACTTCGTCCGCGTGAATTTAGTTTTTAAAATCCCGCGGGAACTCTTTGATTTTCCGGGATGCCTATGTTACCCTCCAGGTTCTGACCTATCCAAAAAATCACGTCAGTCCGTAGCTTTATTGCAGCGTGATTGACGGACAAACCAACAAACAAACACACTTTCGCATTTATAATTAATAGTAAAAGAATTATTAATACTAAACGGTAATAAAGGCGATTTAATTCAATTTTAAAACACAAAAGGTACTATTGTGACTTAAATAATAATATGATAGTTAGATATATTTCCTCCGGGACTTTTTTGTAGAGAATAATGAGTACTTTACTTAATCATATTGTTCAAGTACATAATTTTTATGTATCATCAATAGTTTTCTCAGCACACGACAAATAATGCATTTTATAGGCAAAATTTTGCTATTTTGGGTTACACTATTGCAATTTTCTTAAGGATGTCTAATTTTTTGAAAATAAATTATAGCCTATGTTACTTCCTGATAACTTAGCTTTCTACTGGTGAAAAAATGGTTAAAATCGGTGCAGTAGTTACAGAGCCTATTCGGTACAAACAAACAAAAAAATCTTTCCTCTTTATAATATTATAGTATAGAAGTATAGATAAACAGCTGGTTTATGCTATCACAGTTTGACAGTAGATTTCCCGGAGCGTTAAGCCATGCTATCACCACAAACCGACTCGCCCGTGCATTGTGCGTTTATTTTCAGCACTGTACCCATTATTATGATTGAAATTGAATTTAACCGTGGCACCATCTGTCTACTTCGAATTGCCCCTACCTCTTAATCCCTGATATTAAGTAGGTATAAATGCGGATGCGAGTTCATGATTAATTAAACAATGGATTGATGTCAGAATAAATTTATAAACACAAATCACAAATTCCGAAGCCAGCGGGATTCGAACCCACATCTCTTGGGATCGCGCCCGAGTGTGTTAGCCACCTACACCATGGCATGACGTGTAGTTCGACCGTTGCCATGGTGTAAAGCTAACACACTCGGGCACGATTCCCAAGAGATGTGGGTTCTAATCCCGCTGGCTTCGGCGGCAATAATTTCAATATTTTCCATTATAATTTAACAGTCGCAATAAATATAATCTAAAACAGCCATTTATTGTAGTAAAATATGAAAAACAATTGTACTTAATTTTACCAAAATAAATGTATGCTTATCAGAGAACGATGGGAGTTTATGTATTTGCAGAGTCAAATTTGCAATTTTTTTGTATCGGGAAAAGTTTGCGTCATCGTTTTTAGGAAACAGCTATCAGGCCAGAAATACGATCAATTATAACTACTTTTTTTTCATAATATTATGACTCATAGATTTTAAATAAGACAATCTTCATTCGGCTTGTGATTCGGCTCCACGAATGAAGATCGTGTCTGAACACCGCGCCTTAAGTGTAGGTTATCACTTTAATAAAAAATAAAAATGGATAGATGTGATTTTTACATGGGTACAGTAGAGGACCTGGGGAGTGACATAGGCTACTTTCGATACGGGAAAAAAAAGGGATACCAATTATCAAAAACCAAAATACTGTAAAACCACAGTTACCTACCCTGTGTTTTCGATCGCAGAAAAAATTTCTATAATCGAAGCCCTGTGTCACCCTGTGTAGAAAGCGTATATTTTATTCATTTTGAAGTTAATTTATCGCAACTCGTAAACTTTCGCAATCGCATTGTAAACGTTAGCGTATTCAGGTCATTCCGGCGGTGAGCGGTCCCTTTTATTTCCTCGGCTCTAGCAGTAAAGTTACATTTGCTATTCGTATCACGGAACGAGTTGAGGTTTACCTCGAGGCTGGCCCTGGGCGTTTTCTATAGTTTAGCTCTATAACTCCCTGCGGCGTTTTCTATAGTTTTGTTCTTTAGGTTGTTGATGTAAAGCTTCTTACAATGTAGCTGTAGAGATACCTATATAAAAATTCTTTATATAAAAAAAATTAAGTGGCACTCGGGGACTGCCGCGGTAAAGCTATTGCATAGCATTTTTTATCAACTTATGCAATTATAATATTTATGCAATATTTTTTTTCCATAATATAAAATTTATGAAAAAAAATAATTAAAAAACAAACAAACTAGAAAAGCGCACTGTCACTACTTTGCGAGTGAGATGCGAACCTGCGACATCTAAAGAAAGCGGCCGCTCGCCCACTGCGCCAAACAGAGTTAAATGTGAACCTCTAAAATGTTGAACGCTTACTGAACGACGGTGTTAGGTTTTTTCGTTACGGAATTTCTTGATTCGGTCGCCGCGCTCAAACAGTTTGTCCTAGTTCAAAGCCCGCGATAAAAGCTATGCAATAGCTTAAAAACCGACTTCAAACACCACACTACAAAGTATAAAATAATTTTAGTTTGTACAGGTATGTTGAAGTCGGGCTAGCGTTGCGGTTTCATAGTTTCTATTGAGGCTCGCCCGACTTCAACATGGTACATGTTATTGTTTTTTGTCAATGTTATTTCATAACTCCTTTTTTTAAATTTGGTTAAAAACATACATAAAACCCTTATAAAACCCCTTACTCGTATGTTAAAAAAATATAACTTGAAAATTCAAACAGATTCGATAGTTCTATGTATATTCACGGTCGCCATTTTTGAAATACCCTACTGTATGTCTAGTATGTCTACTGTTGTGTGCCCACGTAAGCGCTCAGACGCAGAATCGAGTTTCTAACTACTCAAAACCATAAAATCGCCGATCGCTGCCTCTAAAAGGAGCCAGGTAGAGGGCACTCAAGTAACCGTTGGGCTATTTAATTGAGGATTACCAATTATATTAAAGGTTACTTAAGAGCGCGTATAACACCAAAAAAAATCAGATTTCGCGATGAGATAAAACATAGCCACAACCTCATGTGAGGCGCGACAAAAGAAAGCGTTTTGCGCGGAATAGGAGTGTAGTAAGCGCCAAATACTTTGTAACTCGTAAAATATTCATTTTCTTTTCAATTCGCTAGGCTACTCTCTTGATAATATCAATCGGAATTTAATGTAAAAATTTTGGCTCTGTAATATGCAACACATTGAAAAAAAGCCGGCCAAGTGCGAGTCGGACTCGCGCACCGAGGGTTCCGTACTCCAAAAGTAAAAGTAAAACGATAATATTATATTAATTTGCATAATTATCGTTAACTTTGTTTGTAGAGGTTTATTGTTAATTTAAAAAAAATCGGCCAAGTGCGAGTCGGGTCTCGCTCTTTTAGGGTTCCGTTAAAAAAATTAAATTAAAAAATTTCCATCTACCCACCTACCCATTTTAATTTAATTTTTTCAATTTAATTTAATTTTTATTATTTGTTGTTATAGCGGCAATAGAAATACATAACATGTGAAAATTTCAGCTGTCTATCTATTACGGTTTACGAGATACAGCCCGCTGACAGACGGACGGACGGACGGACGGACGGACGGACGGACGGACAGCGTAGGCTTAGTAATAGGGTTCCGTTGGTACCCTTTGGGTACGGAACCCTAAATAAATGAATATTGGTTAAAAATTAGACCTAACTTCGCGATTTTTTATTATCGAACAAATTTCATCATTTTATGTTTTTGCCCAAACACGTTCCTTGGCAGTATGATGTAATTCTTGCGTATTTTTTTTCGGATACTTGAAACTTGATACTACTACTGTAAAAATCAAATCTGTTTACTGTTAACGAGCGCACACCCACTCTTAAGGTAGGTTATATTAAACCTAGCTTGTAACACATGGTAGGGGCACACCCAGATAAACGTTTGCACATCTGTCCGCTATACATATACGAGCTACCCGACATCCTAGAATAATATTACCTCTACCCCATCGACGTAGTCCAAGAGACCACCAAGCGTGAATTCAAAATTCAAAATCAAATTCATTTAGTTCAAGTAGGCCAAACTTTGGCACTTATGACACAGTCGTGAATATTGCACCGGTTCGGAAAGCTGTTTCTGCTGAGAAGAGCCGACAAGAAACTCAGCAGTTGCTCTTTTCAAAACAATATAATACATTTTTGTTATAATACAAATATCATAAAAAATACAATTTAGTAAATTACACTCTCTTGTCGTCAGCTGGATAGCAAGCCGATTGTTTCCATGCAACTTTGTCATTCAAAAATTTACTAACTTTGTAATGACCTCGACTTAATAAATGTGTTTTTACACATTGTTTAAATTTGTGTAATGGCAAATCTATTATTTCCTTCGGAATCATCTAAATATATAAAAGGAAAAGGTGACTGACTGACTGACTGACTGATCTATCAACGCACAGCTCAAACCACCGGACGGATCGGGCTGAAATTTGGTATACAGATAGCTATTATGACGTAGGCATCCGCTAAGAAAGGATTTTGAAAATTCAACCCCCAAGGGGATAAAATAGGGGTTAATTAAATCATATCACGCTGCCTCCCGACATGTTGGTCTCCGGATGAACCTAGACAAGACCATGGTAATGTTTAGCGACCTGGTCGCTCCGGGATCGATTAATGTCGATGGATCTATTCTTGAAGCTGTTCAAGAATATACATACCTTGGGAAAATTCTGCAGTTGGGTAAAAACAGCTTTGTTGGGTAAAAGGAGATTGACAGGAGGATACAGTTATGTTGGGCAGCATTTGGGAAACTTCGTCGAGTCTTTTCGTCGCAAATACCACAATGCCTAAAGACAAAAGTCTTTAATCAGTGCGTCCTACCAGTGATGACTTACGGTGCTGAAACGTGGACACTGACAGTGAGGCTAGTCCACAAACTTCAAGTTGCTCAGCGTGCTATGGAGAGAGCCATGCTCGGAATTTCTTTGAGGGATAAAATCCGAAACGAAGTGATTCGCCAAAGAACTAAAGTGACCGACGTAGCTCTTAGGGCGAGCACGCTGAAGTGCCAGTGGGCTGGTCACATTTGTCGGAGGACCGATGGCCGCTGGGGTCATAAGGTCCTCGAGTGGAGACCACGTCTCGGCAAACGGAGTGTTGGGCGCCCCCCGGCTAGATGGAGCGATGACATCCGGAAAGTGGCCGGCATCGATTGGATGCGAAAGGCCGAGGATAGGCAACGTTGGCGCTACTTAAAAGAGGCCTATGTCCAACAGTGGATGCACTCTGGCTGATGATGAATTAAATCATACTTAACGTGAGCGAAGCCGCGGGCAAAAGCTAGTAATATATAAGCGTACACTCAGCCCCACAAAGGATTTCTGTACTCTGCGCAAACGACATGACGATGTTTCTATTTTATGATGGTGTGTAACCTTGTTCATAAAGATGAATATTTTGTCTCACAAAGACTATATATTATTATAAATGTGTGAAGTGTTATACAACCTCCATGCTTTGTAAGCCTTGTTGCTGAAATTCCTGACCCGATCCATTAATTAAATGAATGTAAAACTGCCCCAGTGATACTGAAGTAGTGATAGTGGTTAGTCACACAAGTTCGTTAATAGACGTAGAATTTACATACTTAAATTTGTGTTTGCAATTACAAATTAATATGATTTGCGTAATATGGATACCAAATCACTTTTGTAGAAAAAAATGAGTAGTATGAGTTCAGTTATAAATATGACCACCGTCTCTTGCACTACATGCTACTAAGCTCGTCAGCTGAGCAAGCTGCAAGAATTTACATGTGCAACTACCAATATGAAAGCATTCACCGGAAAATGTTTACGCGGACTGAAATCTTAAACGTGGAAGATCAATATAACTGATATTTAGATAAAATTCAAAATTCAAAATTCAAAATTATTTATTTCATGTAGGCCAACCTGTGGCTCTTATGACACGTCAAGATTCTACCACCGGTTCGGAAAGCGGATTCTGCTGAGAAGAGCCGGCAAGAAACTCAGCAGTTGCTCTTTTCAAAATAATCATTTTACAATATTAATAAGTAGCTATTACATTGTAATAAGTTTTTATACTATCTTGTGGGCAGCTGGATGGCAAGCTGATTTAACCCGTGCATCTTTGTTAGAATAGAATATGACATTTCCACAAAACGTACTATAATTCAATTCATGTCAAAGACGGGCAGACAGAAAGTAGCCCCATTCCCGCCGGCGGCACCCGTTCACGAGCATGACGCATGATCCAGCCATGCTCGACCATATTTGGTCGAGCGAAATAAAATAGACATATATCGCGTGAAACGTTTTCGTTCAACGTTTCTGATTTAGAAATTGCTGAACCGACTTAGATGCTGTTTAAATGAAACTTATTCGGGATAAGTTTTTGATATAATATAATTGTTTGATAAATGATTTCCCTGAAAGGAAATTGCGTACCAAGAAGTAGTGTACTTACCTACCTAAATTTACAATAATATACATACTGCAATTCATACTAAGTTCAAATTAACTGTCAAGGATTCGAACCAATAACCACAGGAGGTGAAAACCTCTCTTTTCTTTAAATAAAGTTGTAATTACCTACCTAAATTTACATACACATACTACCACAGGTGAAAATGCACTAGTTTGAACCATTAGACCATTTACAGATTTATGGATGTACAATTCAGTGTTTGGTATTTCTTTTCCATTTTTCTATTTCTATAAAAGGATAGATTTAAAATTAGTTCGATTTTCAGATATGGATCTTCGGAGACGTCTGGTGCTCAGTCTGGTTGGCAGTAGACGTGTGGATGTGCACAGCTTCCATCCTGAACCTCTGCGCAATCTCCCTGGACCGCTACGTAGCAGTCACCAGGCCTGTCAGCTACCCCAGCATTATGAGCAAAAAGCGAGCCAAGGCGCTGATAGCTGGGCTGTGGGTGCTCTCCTTTGTCATATGCTTCCCACCCCTCGTTGGGTGGAAGGACAAAAAAGTAAGTAAATTGGTGACAGACGTCTAATACGTCCACGGGTACACACACTAAGAGTTCCAAACGGCATTACTACCGACGATGGAACACCATTTGCGTCACGTCCAAAATAGATAGAAAATGCTGTTTATAAGAGAATTTAAATAGGATAAATAAAAATCATTCCCTATTATTACGTGGCTTTTACTAGACCTATCTGCTTTTCCAGTGGAAAAAAAATAAAGCTGGACTATGCGTGCCGCTTTTTGTAATACTCGTATGCTTCAAACCATGATTGGATGGAAAGATAAAAAAGCTGAGGAAATTGCTGTCTTTTAATTGAAGGCTTTTAACGTTTCGACAAATATTCCAACTATTTCTAATACACAAATTCTAGCATTTCTATTGTAATATTATAAAGGATTTATTCCTAGGTCACCTTAATTTCAATAGGCTTTCGAAGTAGTAGACAGTATCTAATCAGTGAATCATCGATCTTTATCTACATTCGAGCCTTTCATTTCGCGGTTGCTTTATGACTTAGAAATGGAATATTACCAGAGTTTGTAATAACCAGAGTTAACCATAACCAGTCGTGCTATTATCATTCGGTATAATAAATAATAATCACTGGAAAAAGTCTTGAAATGGTAAGTAAAGTCAGAAGACTTTACTCTATCTGCCATGTTTGTGATGGTTTCTTTATCAAAATTCTGTGAAACGACCCCAATTGAATGCAACTAAGCGTTTTTCGGTTACAAATATTAAAAGGTATACTGATAAATACAAAGTACGTACGTATGCTTTTGTGGAACTTCCCCTCATTGTGGAAACTGAACTGGAACATTGTGGAACAAGTATTTTGAAAAGAGCAACTGCCGAGTTTCTTGCTGGTTCTTCTCAGCAGGAACGGCATTCCGAACCAGTAGTAGACTCATTGACGATTCAAAAGTACTTGTAAAAGTTTATTTGAATAAAAAACATTTATATTCTATTCTATTCTAAAGGTATTCATCAATTGAAGGCTTTTTTTGATACCTGATATGTATAATCGATGAAGCAGTGATAGCCTATTGGTTAGGACTGTGGTCTCCTATTCGGGGGGTTGCAGGTTCGATCCCGGGACCTCTGACTTTTCGGAGTCATGTGCGTTTAAGCAATTAAATATCACTTGCTTCAGCGGTGAAGGAAAACATCGTGAGGAAACCTGCACATCTGAGAGTTCTCTATAAAGTTCTCGAAGGTGTGTGAAGTCCACCAATTTTCATTAGACCAGCGTGGTGGACTATGGCCTTTAACCCGTCTCTGAGAGGAGACTTGCGCTCAGTAGTGAGCCGTTGATGGGTTGCTAATGATGATGATGATGATTATAATCGACGTCTGCTACTCCATGAACTCGATTGTTTGTGTCGACACAAATGTTGAAGGAAGATGACGATAATTTGGTCAACAATAATTATTATCAGCTCATCTTTTTTGTCAATTGAATGGACTTTCACAGGGTCGGTCTTGCGCCGCTTGTATTCAGCGGCTCCCTGGTCTCGCCTGATGTCGTCAGTCTACCCAGTGGGGGGATCTGCCAGCACTGTGCTTTCCAGTACGGGTTCGTCACTCGAGCACCTAGCTTCCCTAATAAAGATCAGTTCTTCAAATTCAAATTCAAATTCAAAATTACTTATTTCATGTAGGCCACGTGAAACTTATGCCACTCTTATGACACGTCAAGATTCTACCACCGGTTCGGAAAGCGTATTCTGCTGAGAAGAGCCGGCAAGAAACTCAGCAGTTGCTCTTTTCAAAATAATCATTTTACAATATTAATAAGTAGCTATTACATTGTAATAAGTTTTTATACTATCTTGTGGGCAGCTGGATGCCAAGCTGATTTAACCCGTGCATCTTTGTTAGAATAGAATATGACATTTCCACAAAACGTACTACAATTCAATTCAATTTCAATTCTTCAATTCGTTTCAAACATTCAATTCTTCGAACTATATGAATCAGATCATAATCCTATCTGATGAAATGCTTAATGTTACTTCCCCAGCCAGAAGAATCGGGTCTGAAAGAAGGGAGGACAATCAACCCACCGTGCCCTTGGACTTGCGAACTGACCAACGATGCTGGCTACGTGGTCTACTCCGCGCTCGGATCCTTCTACATCCCCATGTTTGTGATGCTGTTCTTCTACTGGAGGATCTATAAAGCCGCTGTCAGGACTACCAAGGCGATTAACCAGGGATTTCGAACGACTAAAGGTGGTGGTGGAGGTACGACAAAAATACTGTTTTAAGAAATAGATGAAAAATCTGAGACTAGATTTGAATTTTGAAGCCTATTTGAGGAGACAGGCTTTTTCATTAGTGCTAAACCAGAAAAGTTGGAAAGGAGGGTACGACGTACATTAAACTATGCATAGCCCCGTCTTCTGCTTCTAAACATGCAAGAAAAGAAAAATACAGCAAAGGAATTAGGTAAAGCATATTGCAGAACTTGGATCTTGGTATCGATAGCTGTACCAGGTGTTTTTTTCGGGTTGTGCCACATGTTGCGCTTAAGAATTTTAAACCTAAATTCTCAGGAGGTGAAAGTGCCGGTAATCTACTTGTAATGTGTGGCCTTAGAATATTGAATATTTAATCTAAATGTGTAGCACAACTTTTAAATAAATTCTTTTTCTTTCTTTCAATTACCAAGCAAGCAATATGCTGCATGTCTATTTAGGAGCAGCGGAGCATGGACGGGCAGTGATATAGATTTTTCTGGTTTGGCGGACAATAGCAAGTAATTTCGCTGTTTCTTGAGTACAGTTGGAATAAATAGCATTATTTTTTTTACATCTTCAACTACACTGAAAAAAGGTTGTCTAATAAGTAAAAATTTCACTTGTTTAAGTATTTCATGTTTAATTCCAAAAAGAAAATTATAGTACCGATTAACCATACATATTATTTACTGGCGATAAAGTCAAAATGATTGAATACGCTTGAATAATTCCACCACAGTCCTTGTCGCCATCATCAAAAACCATGATTGGAAGTACTATAAATAACTGCCACTTATCAACTCAACTACCTAATAACTTAGTTAATTTCACTATGTTACGGAGTGAAATCAGTAATAAAGTTAACTTCAATGCTAGCAATCAAGCAGCTTTATATTCCCCTATATGAACATTTTACTTGACAACGACTAACAAAATTTTGGTGGCAGCGATCATTTTTTTTCAGTGTGCTATCTTCAACTAAGTATATCAACCTCAATCCAACCAAAAATGTCATGCATTCTTTACAAATAGGTAGGTACTATTCTTATTATTCTCCGGACAATCTAATCGTTCATGCATCACCATAACAGCCTCATGAAAACTAATATTCCCTTGTAATTTATTCATAGAGCCTTCAAGATGACTTATACCGTTTAACGGCATTATAAACGGTGTTGTAAATGAGTTTCTGATCTTCTGATGATATAAAATATTTCCTATCTTTCTATTTAAATTACGAGTTTCAATGCGAAACAAAATGAGTTCCGCAGGATTCCCTTACGTTACGTTACGTTCCCTCAAATATGGTCGAGCGAAGCAACGGCTGGATCATGCGTCATGCTCGTGAACGGGTTCCGCCGCCGGCGGGAACGGGTACTTACTAATACTTTGTGTCTGCCCATCTTAACATGAATTGAATTGTAGTACTTTCTTTTTTTAACTTTCCTCATTGTGGAAATATTATATTTTGTTCTAACAAAGTTGCATATGTTAAATCAGCTTGGCATCCAGCTGCCCACGAGATTAAAATACTTATTACAATGTAATTGCTTCTTAATAATATTGTAAAATGATTATTTCGAAAAGAGCAACTGCTGAGTTTCTTGCCGGCTTTTCTCAGTAGAATCCGCTTTCCGAACCGGTGGTGGTAGAGTTATGACTAGTTATATAGGTCGCGGCACGAAAGTCTAGCGCTGAACAAAACAGCTGCGCATGGGGTACTGTCGCGCAACCAATGACGACGGCCGGAATGCGACTGGAGAGCCAATCAACGCCATGATACCTTATTTTCGACTTCTGCGCAATAACGGTCACCGCTAGACTTTCGTGCCGCTACCTATAAGAGCCACAGGTTGGCCTATGTGAAATAAATAATTTTGAATTTTGAATCTTTAGAATTCGACTCTCTGTGATTCGTCTGATGTCATCGGTCCACCCAGTGGGAGGTCTGCCAACACATCAACTCAGGATCCCAACGACCATCAGTTCTTCGAACTAGAGCCTCACCGATTTCCACTTAAGCTACGCAACTTGCTGAGCTACTTAGCTAGCTTTGGTTCTACGGATCTCCTCCTTTCTGGGTACCAATTGCCTAAATGTTATTCCATTGATCGTATCGTATTCGATGACATTAGCGTTACAGTAATATTTGTAATCCTTGATTGTATTGGTTTAAAGTCACAAATTCAGTACAACCGATTTTAACATGGAGCATTATGGAGCGTATCGTACATACCTGATACCTAAACATATAAGAATGCATACACGAAATTGAGCTCTAATTCAATGCTGTTTTAGTTTATTTTACTTTGATGCTAATGTCATCGAATACGATTACGATCAATGGAATGACTTTAGACAATCGCACCTCTGCCCCCGATTGTCTAAAAGTTTCCGATCAAATCGTCAAAGTTCGGCGTCAAAGTAAAATAAACCATCATTCATCATCATTATCAACCTTTAGATGTCCACTGCTGGACATAGGTCTCCTGCATGGACCTCCACAGGCTTCGGTCTTGCGCCGCCTGAATCCAGCGGCTCTCTGCGACTCGTTTGATGTCGTCGGTCCACCTGGTGGGGGGTCTGCCAACACTGCGCTTACCGGTGCGGGGTCGCCACTCCAACACCTTGGGACCCCAACGACCATCAGCTCTTCGAACTATGTGCCCCGCCCATTTCCACTTCAGTTTCGCGACTCGCTGAGCTATGTCGGTGACTTTAGTTCTCCTGCGGATCTCTTCATTTCTGATTTGATCTCGCAGGGATACCCATAAATAAACCATAACGTTATTGAATTAGAGCTCAATTTCGTGTATCCATCTCATCAGTTTAGGGTATCGTACATATGTAAACGTATGAAAATGGATACACGAAATTGAGCTCTAATTCAATACAGTTATGGTTTATTTTACTTCGACGCAGAACTTTGACGATTTGATCGGTAATTCTTACACAATTGCACTTCTGATTCGATCTCACAGGGACACTCCAAGCAAAGCTCTCTATCGCCCGCTGAATGCCCCTGAGGCTTCTATATAACATGCAGTTTTAATTCCAGGTAGGGGCCTGGGCAGCAGGTTCGATGACAATCGCCTCACGCTGCGGATACACCGCGGCAGAGGCTCCGGGGGCTCGAGGCCCCACGGCTCCCCGCTCTCGAATGCTTCGAATCATTCTACTAGTACTTCCCTCAGCGCCTCGCCGGAGAGGCTGAGAAGGTTAGTATCCTCGTTAATCTGATTGAATGCATTCAACTTCGCCATGAGATCCACCAGAAACTTGAGCATAAACTCCGTGAGGGGGGAGAGAGGGGGGGAGTCTTCGAATCCCCGAACCGATAGTTTCACTCCTTCGTTTATCCGCTACGCCACGCCACAAGCTATGATAGATTCGATGCCTTAACATGGGTAGCCTAAGTATGTCACGCTTTCTTTAACATTTCTGTGGTGGTGTCAGTGTGATGCGGGTTGTTACGTTCCCTCAAATATGGTTGAGCGAAGCAATGGCTGGGTCATGCGTCATGCTCGTGAACGGGTGCCACCGGCGGGAATGGGGCTACTCTCTGTCTGCCCGTCTTAACATGTGTTGAATTATAATTAGGTATGGTTTTGTGGAACTTTCCCTCGTTGTGGAAACACTGCATACATAGCATAATATCTATTGTATTGTAAACTTGTTTTGAAAAGAGCAACTGCCGAGTTTCTTACTGGTTCTTCTCGGCAGGAACGGCATTCCGAACCAGTGGTAGACTCATCGACGATTCAAAAGCATTTGTAACAAAGTTTATTTGAATAAAAAACATTTCTATTCAATTCTATAGAATGTGTGTAATGGCAACAAGTGTTGTGACGCAAAATTCTTACACTTTTTATCCATAAAACCGTCCGAAAAGGATCTTTGTTCCAATTTTCTGATTATATTTTCAGACACTCCAGCGCGAGAAGAGCTCACGAAAAGGTCAAAATCTCCGTCTCCTACCCGTCATCAGAACAGATCTGCCCAGCCCATGAGAACTCCAGATCCCCGAGCCGCTCACCGAGTCCGTCCCTCTACGCCGTGCACTATGAGAGGGACGGGAGGGAACTTACGGAGAGTCGGTTGAAAGTCAGACACTCCCACCATTTGACTCCAGGGCCTTTGTATGATGAGTACGATGATAACAAGCCGAGGACGCGGCGTATGGGGAAGCGGAATATTAAGGCACAGGTAAAAATTAGTTCTTCACAAGATTACATGTCCAAAAAAGTAATAATTGATTAAGAGCAACTTACATGCTCGAGCTACATGGAGGGAAGAACTATTTTCGGAGTAAACCCTAGATTATCGATCAAATAATAAATGAGGATATCCGTAGGAAACTAGAGTTGCCGATAGTTGTCGATAGATGCCGAAGTTCAATTGACAATGTGCACATAGTTCAGAAAAACAATAGGGGTTGGAACCTATCGGTGCTAAAATGGCAACCCCTCACCGGGAAGCGCAATGCTGGAATGGCCCACTAGGTAGACAAACGTCTTTAATTAATTTTTCTGAGGAACGGAGCAATACCATCTAATAAAACATCATCTGTAGAGATAGTGCGCGCCATGAGAAAATCTACTCATTTACTCGTGAATCTCTGAGAGATATCACGAGAAAACCGATTGACAAAATTTTCTCGTGGCGTCCATCTTAGCCCTACTGGTCATCTCAAACAACACATAAATTTATTTCTATTTTATTAATCGTCATAACTTGCAAGCGCATGCGACCTATGACGTGAGGTAACCGGCGCGCGAGGCGCGGGGCACGGGGAGGTAGATGTATTTTATGCGCGTGCGCGGTGCATCGCGCGCCGCTCGGTTTTATTGTTTCGATGCGATAACGAATAAGGTAAGGGCTCCTAATTCCGAGGGATTCTAAAATTGGCACCTAATTCCGATGTATATAGAAAAACATCTTTTTCTACCCATTACCAAGCTCATATGCACTGCAAGCTATTTTAATCAATTGATAGTTTATCGTTCCGTGATTGATTGACAAAAAGGGTGGTTTTATGTGTGTAAGTTTTAAATTATCCGATAAATTTTGCGGTAGCAGACGGCCCGAACGCACGCTTCATACATTCTGAACCTTGTGCACGTGAGTACCTAAATTTTTTAAATAGTGTTTACTCGTTAATTATGTACAGTTTTTGTTTTTGTTTAGGGTAAATTTTGGAAGGATTACATTTTTTATCGAATACGCTTAACTTTTGTAAGGTTTTGTAAAGAAATGAAGTTGAAAATGAATATTAAAAATAACACGGCATTAGGTGCCAAATATTTTAGCCGGTTCCTTATGCCGAGGTATACCGCGGAATAGCAATTTCATAGGCCTAAACATTTTTTTAGTTCTTAGGGCCTTTTTTATGATAAGCATTTCTTGCTTCGATTTCTAATACTTAAATGGTCAATCAGCATAAGAACACCTTATTCCGAGGTACACTTTGGCGTTGAAATCACTAATTATAGCATATCAAAGATTATCTATTTTGGTAATTCATTAACTGATCGTATGGGAAAGTTAAGAAAGGAAAATTAAGTTCATACGTATTTCGATGCAATGTTAAGAAAGTATAGTATATTTTTGCGAAGATATTCCAATTGAGAAATAATTTATTTATTTACTGTGGAAAAATCTTTTTTAATACTTTTTTAATATTTTCTTTTTTAATACTCGGAATTAAGAAACATGTTTTTTGTTATAAAACGCTATTACGATGTATATACATCGGAGTTAGGTTCTATGAGCACCTTATTACGTGGTATAAACAGAAGTTAAATACAGGATGTTCACAATATTACCGCAGTGTGTATGATTTCAGTGTATTATATTTGCCATTTAAAATAACATTCGTAATCTAAAATGTTTATGTAAAATTTGCAAATACAATAATGAAATAAGGGGTACTTACCCGTGGTACTACCGGTGGTACTACTGGTAGTACCACGGGAAATCAGGTCTTACCAGACACGTTGGTATTACCACGTGCAAAAAAATCACCCGTAGTTTTAAGTAGTTAATTTAATAAATAAAGTTAAAAGTTTTTATAGAACACAATTAAACTTAAACGACACCGCATGAAAGTAAAAACTAATTTACACCAATTAAAATTCAAAATTATTTATTTGATGTAGGCCAATCTGTGGCTTTTATGACAAGTTAAGACTACCACCGGCACCTACTTAACGTTTAACAATTAACTGTATTAGCATCCACCTTGTTGGTATGGAAAACAGGTACCAACATCAACCCTAACGGGAATCAGGTAAACGGACAGGCGCCTTCCCACGTTGACTTATACCGTCATTATTCGCTCGCTTTATAACTTATACTCGCGGTAACGATATCCCATGATTATTCATTCAATCGATACATAACGACCAAAACTGACATTATTATCATGCCCGTTTTCACTTAACATACATAAATCATCCCCTAAGAGGGAGTCTCTTGACGTAGGTATCTCCTAAATACAATCCTAAGTCCTAACATCCGTCCCAATGTCCTTTTAGGTGTCCCGTACAGGATCGCGATAAAGAAGTTGACAGAAATCATCACCTAACATCATCATCATAGGTAGTCCGTAAAGGTTAGGGAACATTAGTTAAAAAAATATATATATATATTTAAAAATATATATATATATATATATTTGTACTTTGTTCAAAATCGTCTTTAAAAAGATATATCGCGAGCCTATGAAAAGCAACAAAAAATATTTTCCTTCGCATTCACTTCTATGAGAGCCCCCCTGAAATAAAGATTTTTATAATTTTTTATGCAATATTCGGCTGAAGGCCATCGGTTTACATTTTATATCTAAATTTGAAGTAATTACGTTCAGTAATTCAAAAGTTATACGGCTCTGACAGATGGACGGTCAGACGGACAGACGGACGGACGGACAAGTGCAAATTCACGTAGTAAGTAGACTCTGAGACCTCGCTTCGCTCGGTCAATAACCGGTCATAAATATTAGTAATTTTTTTTACCGGTATCGATAACATTGGATGTTATTTAGGAGTAATAATTTATTATGGTAATTAATATTACTCACCATAAGAATATTACTAATGGTAGATTGTGATATCATTTTACTAGTCATCTAAGAAGACAGAGACTAGGCTGATTTAGAAACCAAATTTAATAAATGCTGTTGGCTTTTAAACACCCTGTAGTACTCTTTCTACTCCTTTTCCTTTTGTATTTTGAACACTCGGAATTAGGTACCAAATGCATCGGAATAAGGATTTTTACATCGGAATTAGGTGCTCCGGACTATTTTCATATATTATTTAATTTTACATATAAATTAAGGTTTAATTATCAAACTTTTCGCCTATTTCAAGAGTAAGTCAAATAACTCTTCAGATAAAAATAGCCAGTCCGGTAGAAAGGTATAGTGAATGCTTAATTTTTGATGATTTTTCAAGTTTTGATGAAAATACCGCGGAATTAGGTGCCGTTACCTTAGTCATTCATAATCACCTTTCGCGCGAACCCGCGTCAGTTTGATGCGTCGCCGGCACTCGTAATTGCCGATACCCTCCACGTTGTTATCGTATGTACTGAAAAACTCGTGTTGTGAAACGGAGTTGAAATACAGTGTTTTCGCAGAACATCTTGTTTTCTTTGGAATCCAGTATATACCAACTACTGATACCATACCTCCAAAAGGAAAAGGCCAACAGGAAGCAGATTCAGCACTCAGTAGTGGATACACGCCACTCCCATGGCACCTCTAACCTCTATGGGCCGAAACACTGAGAGGGCGCCCGGTACTTGCTCTTCGCGTGTTCCCGGCACGTCTTCTTCACTCACTACAAGTTCTTTTTTCTCTGATCTTTATCCCTATGCGTCTTTCTCCTCTTTCTGGGGCACACGATTACAAAAACATACATGGACCCCCGAGTGCCTAGCTGTCCGAGTCCGAACACCACTTTCCGGTCCACGATCACGCATCCAAGCTGTTTTGCCTCTTGTGCCAGGGGTGCGTGAACTCCCGTAGCTTGCCGAAGCTATCCTCCGAGGAGACGAGGTTCTGGTCAGTATGAGTCAGTGAGTCAGTAGTGGACAACCACAAATGATTGCCCAAACTGCTTCCTTTATTTGACTTTTATTCCTGTGTTCCAGGTGAAACGTTTCCGCATGGAGACGAAGGCCGCCAAGACGCTGGGCATCATCGTGGGCGGCTTCGTGTGCTGCTGGCTGCCCTTCTTCAGCGTGTACGTGGTGCGCGCCTTCTGCGGCGACTGCGTGGAGCCCATCGTCTTCTCCGTGCTGTTCTGGCTGGGCTACTGCAACTCTGCCATCAACCCGCTCATCTACGCGTTGTTCTCTAAGGATTTCAGGTATGGTACAGTTATTAAAGTAAGTGATGTCTTAAAATGTGTATTTGAATATTAGTTTTCAATTTGATGCCTTAACATGGGTAGCATATTGTATGTCACGCACTCTTTAAACATTTCTGTGGTGGTGTCGTGTGATGCGGGTTGTTACGTTCCCTCAAATATGGTTGAGCGAAGCAATGGCTGGGTCATGCGTCATGCTCGTGAACGGGTGCCACCGGCGGGAATGGGGCTACTTTATGTCTGCCCATCTTAAGATAGAAGTTAGTCGGTATGCATTTTTGGAACTTCCCTCATTGTGGAAACACTGCATATATAGCATAGTATTTACTGTATTGTAAATTAGTTTTGAAAAGAGCAACCGCCGAGTTTCTTGAGGTTCTTCTCGGCAGGAAGGGCATTCCGAACCAGTGGTAGATTCCTCAAATATTCAAAAGCACTTGTAAAAGTTTATTTGAATAAAAAATATTTCTATTCTATTCTATTCTATTCTATTGAAGTAAAACTTCTTTACGCACGCTTGACATGGGGAGTAAGCTGGTGAATGCGTTACGAAAAGTGTGATCGGCCGAGGCGAACGGAAGTTGAGAGGGAGATATAAGTTAGTGAAGATAGAAAGAGAGAGATTTACGTTTGTATATTACTGTAGAGGCAAGAGAGAGAGGTGCGAGCACACATTTTCTTTCTCTCTTTCTCTCATAGCCAGTTGCGTTTCGAAAGTTCTACTTCAGTCGTGTGTTCTAAAGCACACTCGTTTTTATGGTGGCGGTTATGTTCTCAGCGGGCGATGGAGAGAGCCATGCTTGGAGTATCCCTGCGAGATCACATCAGAAATGATTAGATCCGTAGGAAATCCAAAGTCACCCACATAGCTCAGTGAGTCGCGAAACTGAAGTAGAAATGGGCGGAGCACATAGTTAGAAGAGCTGATGGTCGTTCGGATCCCAAGGTGCTTGCGCGACCCCGCACCGGGAAGCGCAGTGTTGGTAGACCGCCTCTAGGTGGACCGACGACATCAAACGAGTCGCAGGGAGCCGCTGGATTCAGGCGGCGCAATACTGAGGCCTGAGGAAAACCATGAAAGAGACCTTTGTCCAGCAGTGGACATCTATCGGTTGACAAAAAAGAAGAAGATAATCTCAGTATTGATTGTGGTCAAGGCAAGCGCAAGGCTACCTTGAATTAAAAAAAGTGTGTGTGTCAGCTCCGACGCAGGACTGGAGTTTACTACTTAAAACGTCGTAATGCATTCGCGGCGCCGCTCCGACCAGATCGGTACGCGCTCGGCTTCCCGAAGCGAAAGCGCTTTTGCATTCGACAACTCAAGCGAAAACCAACCTTATTTACTCAACGTTAGGGTAGAAATTTGCATCGTTGTGAAAAACGTAACGAGGGCATTCGACAACTCAAGCGAAAACCAACCTTATTTACTCAACGTTAGGGTAGAAATTTGCATCGTTGTGAAAAACGTAACGAGGTCATTGATAAGTAGATTTTAGTCCTCGAATTTTTCTCATACCGGGCACCTAAAATAGATTCTTAAGGAGTAAACTCCAAAAAAATGGGTCATCGACATTGGGTGCCCAAAGGTCTTTTTATTGCCGAGTTTCGTGCTGGTCCTTCTCGGCAGGAACGGCATTCCGAACCAGTGGTAGGCTCATCGACGGTTCAAAAGCACTTGTAAAAAAGTTTATTTGAATAAAAAACATTTCTATTCTATTCTATTCTACTGCCTCATCATTTACCAATGTTGATGAAACAATGTGCACGTTTTCCAGGTTCGCGTTCAAGCGCATAATCTGCAAGTGTTTCTGCGCGGGCGGTGGCACGCGGCGCGAGTCGGGCGCGGAGGAGACGCCGCGACGCCGCGCGCCGCCGCCGCACTCCCACTCCCACTCCCACTCCCACTCCCTGGAGGAGCAGGACAGCACGAACACCACCAGCACCGACAGGTGAGGACCGTGCGCCTCAAGGGAAAACAATAAT
Source organism: Oeneis ivallda (assembly GCA_029955525.1). Classification (NCBI taxonomy): domain Eukaryota; kingdom Metazoa; phylum Arthropoda; class Insecta; order Lepidoptera; family Nymphalidae; genus Oeneis; species Oeneis ivallda. The sequence goes on from JARPMR010000025.1 coordinate 18,762,397, forward strand.
CCGTAATAGCAGTGATAGCCTGATAATAATAATAGGTTAGGACTGTGGTCTCCTATTCGGCGGGTCGCAGGTTCGATCCCGGGTACGCACCTCTGACTTGTCGGAGTCAAGTGCGTTTAAGCAATTAAATATCACTTGCTTCAACGGTGAAGGAAAACATCGTGAGGAAACCTGCACACCTGAGAGTTCTTCATAATGTTCTCGAAGGTATGTGAAGTCCGCCAATTCGCATTGGGCCAGCGTGGTGGACTATGGCCTATGACCCTTCTCTGAGAGGAGACCTGCGCTCAGTAGTGAGCCGTTGATGGGTTGCTAATGAATGATGATGATGATGGTAATCTGTAAAACCCACTGATTCCTATAACTAATCTATGATTAACCCTGGATTGGCTGTCTCTAAACAAAATGACAGCTTAATAATGGATCAACTTGAAGCACCACATTTGACTTAAGTGTGTCTCTGGAACTAATAATATTGCAAATGGTGCGCCGATTTCTATTATTGATCTATTAAATCATGGATATTCTTGTTTTTGAGTTATGTGCATTTAAGCAATTAAATATCACATGCTTCAACGGTGAAGGGAAACGTCTTGAGGAAACAACATCCCTGAAAGTTTTACATAATGTCCTTAATGGTGTGTGAAGTCTACCAATTCGCATTGGGCCAGCGTGGTGGACTATGTCCTGTAACCATTCTCTGAAAGGAGACCTGCGCTCAGTAGTGAGACGTTTATGGGTTGCTGATGATGATGATGATGATGATGATTAGGTTTCGGTTAGTTCGAAGGACTTATGGCCGTTGGGGTCCCAAGATGCTTGAGTGGCGACCGTGCACAAAAGAAAGCGCAGTGCTGGCAGACCCCCACTTAGGTGGACGACATTAAACGAGTCGCAGGGAGCTGTTGGTTACAGGCGGAGCAAGAACGAAGGCCGTGGAATGAAGTGACCTTTGACCAGCGATTGAGGTCTGTCGGTTGATAAAGAAGAAAGTTAAGGTGGTTCGGAGTTCCTAAGTTTAATGTTATAATTAATTTATATTGTTTCAGGTGACGCCCAATAATGCGGCGGCAAAACGCTCAGTTTAAAGCGACCGTCGCCTGCGTTTAGCAGCATATTTATTTTAATTAAGTACTTAATTATTAAATTATTGTTAATAGTTTGTAACACAGAAGACAATTAAGTAGGTATACCTAATATTTCTATGTGTGTAAAATACGAGAATTTTATGTAAGATTCTATATTATCTATCTATAATATTATGTAACAAATATATTGCCACTTTTATATATTATGTATATTGTATAGTGTACCTATTATAACTACCTAGTCAAAACTTAGGCTAAGCGAATTTTATGTGTATAAAATACATAAGCTACTATTATGATAAATAATGTGAATAACAGAATGAAACTGTAAAAAACTAACACATATATCACGGAAACGTCTTTGAGCCTAACTAAGTTTTGTGGTCAGCAAAGCATCCACTAGGAACAAAAAAATTGTAAAAATCACTTTTGGCAAGTCACTTGCACCGTATAAACACTCGCAGCAAGACAATTTTTGCAAGTTTTAGCTCGTCTGAACGACTTACCTACTTGTCAGTGAACATTTCATATAATTTAAAAGCTGCAGTGTGGTGGCGAATCAAAATATTTTTTCCTACAAGAAATAGGTACCTAGATTAAATAGGTTCCTCTTCCAATTACAGCTGGTAGGTACTACCCGTTCGCTTCAAGTTGGCCGTCGAAGACAGTCACAAAATGACGTTATCACATGAACCGTTGACAAAAAAAATCGGGGACTGCCGCGGTAAAGCATTTTTTATCAACTTATGCAATTATAATATTTATGCAATATTTTTTTTGCATACTAAAAATTATGCAAAAAAAATTAAAAAACAAACAAACAAGAAAAGCGAACTGTCACTACTTCGCGAGTGAGATTCGAACCTGCGACATCATACACCATACGGTAAAGAAAGCGGTCGCTCGCCCACTGCGCCAAATAGAGCTACTTGAGAACCTCTAAAATGTTGAACGCTTACTGAACGACGGTGTTAGGTTTTTTTCCTTACGGAATTTCTTGATTCGGTCGCCACGCTCAAACTGTTTGTCCTAGTTCAAAGCCCGCGATAAAAGCTATGCAATAGCTAAAAAATGATCACATTTTGTTACTGTTACGACGACTGTGACGGCAGTTGTCTTTTCTGGCAATGCCGTCTTGAATGTCGAAGGGCGTGATTTTTAATTTCTTATTTTTCTCCTCTTCGAAGAAAGTAATAAATAGTCTGCGCTTTGTAAAACTTTTCCTTTTTTGCTTATCGTAGAAAACTACAACAACAATAATAACCAATAGTAACCAATAATAATAGTAACCAAACAACATTAACTATCTAATTAAACTTAACAAATAAATTTAAGCAAGAAAAGGTTAGAATTATTTTGCTATAATCCGCCAATAGAAAAAATCTGTATAATTTTTACACTACTCTCGACGCACGTTTCGCCCCGACACCGGAGCATCCTCAGGAGATGTTGACTCTGCAACGATGCATTGTCTAGTGACGCTCGTGTCAATTGCGCGGTATTATATACCGTATTCACCTGAGAAAATAAATAAATACAAATCCAGTTTAGTATGTAACTTATTTTGGAACAGTGTCGGAGCGTATCGCGAAGAGACTTAAAGCACATGATATACATGTTGCATTTAGGACAAATAATACACTTAAAAATATTTGCAACGGTAAAGATAAATTAAACAACAAACAAAAATCGGGCATCTATAAACTCGAATGTTCAGACTGTAAAGCCACTTATATTGGTCAAACGGGTCGTAAATTTGAAACACGCTACAAAGAACATATGGCCGCGGTTCGGAACAACCAACCCCAAAAGTCTCACTTTGCGAAACATCTCCTTGATAGTGGACACAAATTATCATCCGATCATTCATACAAAATCTTACACACCTGTGATAAAGGGCTTCGACTGAGCATGTTGGAACAATTAGAAATAATAAAACATAACAATAATACTCAGTTTAAATTACTTAATGAACAAGTGAACGTCTCAAGTTCACCACTGCTTCGTTTGTTTGAAGGGGGGGGGGGGGGGGGGTAGTGGGCGGGGCAACAGTAGTGGGGGTAGGAATACGGTATATAATACCGCGCAATTGACACGAGCGTCACTAGACAATGCATCGTTGTAGAGTCAACATCTCCTGAGGATGCTCCGGTGTCGGGGCGAAACGTGCGTCGAGAGTAGTGTAAAAATTATACAGATTTTTTCGGTTGGCGGATTATAGCAAAATAATTCTAACCTTTTCTTGCTAATCATGGACTTCCGCAAAGTAACGCCTGCTTCTATCCAAATAAATTTAAAACGTTACATTAACAAAAGCTTGAAAAAAAAACACGACACTGACAATAAATTACTGTGTCTGACTCGAGGTGCGGTGCGGGGAAGCGCACACGAGGTAGCGGCCAACTTTAAACGGACGGGTAGATGCTTGCTAATTTTTATTCCCTATTTTTACGATTCTAGTCAATTTCATAATCGACCGAGCGAAGCGAAGGTCTCTGAGTTTACTAGAGCGATTTGCACTTGTCCGTCCGTCCGTCTGTCACAGCCTTATACTTAACTTCTGAATTACTGAACGTAATTACTTCAATTTTAGATATGATATGTAAACCGATGGCCTCCAGCCGAAAATGGCTTAAAAAGTTATAAAAATCTTTATTTCAGGGGGGCTCCCATACGAAATGGGGGGCTTTCAAAGTGGAGATTGTATTCGAGGCTAGATTTCTAAAACCACTTTGTTTTAAAACTTGAAACTTACACATAATTTGAGTTATATTCTGTACTTGAACAACAAACACTAAGATTAGATAAATATTATAAAGAAACGAAATTATTTGAGTTTTAATGGGCATCAATGTTTTTAACAAAACTTCACTATACTGTTACTAGATGGCGCTGTCTTTAATATTGTAAATATGCATCCCATCCACGAAAGCAGATGACGATTGACGTCATCAGATTCGGCGCGTTTTAATTACAATATAATATAGTTAAAACTACCTTATGGGAATTATGGGATACCGCGAGGTCTCAGTTCGGGGCGAACCACTAGTTATAATAATGTTTAGAAATTACTAACGCAATGAAAAGGAAAATATTGGCTAATTAACTTTTCATTGTCATTTTTAGGTTTCAAATTTTCATTGCTTTGACTGTCGATAAGCTCCACTAGCATGAACCATGGTTATCGCATGGTATTAATCGATATTAACACGTCTTGTTTCTGTCAGTCAAATATACCCTGTGTATGCCTGAGATACTCTTGAGATAGGTACTGGATTGAATACTGTCACCATAGATTTAGGATGGTTGAGTGTGCGAAGCGACTACCATCCTAAATATAGGTATGACTGTCACATGTAAAAGACGACTACATTTCTATCGACGGTCACAGGCATGTCACAGGACAGGACTAGTGAAAAAGACGTAGTCGTAATTCCTAGTGCCATGAGTGATCAAGGTTTTCACTTGTTTCAAACATAATATATTGTTGAAGCCTACCTACCCAAAGTAAGTACCTACCTGTTTTAATAATAAATAACTAGTGGTTCGCCCCGAACTGAGACCTCGCGGTAACGGTATCCCATGATTATTCATTCAATCGATACATGATAACCAAAACTGACATTATTATTATGCCCGTTTTCACCAAACATACCTAAATCATCCCCTAAGTAGGAGTCTCTTAACGTAGGTAGCTCCTAAATACAATCCTAAGTCCTAACATCCGTCCCAATATCCTTTTAGGTGTCCCGTACAGGATCGTGATAAATAAGTTGACAGAAAACATCAATCACCTAACTTATAGGTAGCCCGTAAAGGTTAGGGAACGTTAGTGAAAACATTGAATTATTTATCAAACATTGAATTTAACTCGTAGTTCCATGGGAATAGTTACTGACTGCGCCATCTATTAGCATTATTGTGAAGCTATGTTGATGCTATATGAATTACTGACGCCCATTAAAAATTAAATAATCTCGTTTCTTTATAATATTCATATAATTTTAGTATTTGTTGTTCAAGTACAGGATATAAGTGACCTAAAAACATAAAATCAGTTTGAAAATCCATAGCGGATTTTTCTAGAGAGCGTCTTCAAGCGAGCGTATAAAATCGCCACTTTGAAAGCCCCCCATTTCGTCAATTTTAAGGGAAAAATTAAAAAAAAATTATTTTTGTACTCAGTTCAAAATTATCTTTAAAATGATACGTAACAATTTTATGTAACGCGATATTTTTTTTTTTACTTCGCATTCGCTTCTATGAGAGCCCCCCTGAAATAAAGATTTTTATAACTTTTTAAGCCATTTTCGGCTGGAGGCCATCGGTTTACATATTATATCTAAATTTGAAGTAATTACGTTCAGTAATTCAAAAGTTATAAGGCTCTGACAGACGGACGGACGGACGGACGGACGGACGGACAAGTGCAAATCGCCCTAGTTAACTCAAAGACCTTCGCTTCGCTCGGTCGATTAATTTATATCATGTAGGTAAGTCAATATATTGTGGTAGGCATTGACCACTATGAAATGGTGTTTAAAATGTAGGTAGGTATACAAAAAACTGTACTAAAGCAATGTGGTATTGTTTTATTATATAAAATAAAGAGCTTGTTATTTATTGTAATGTTTATTCTGAGAATTACTGAAAATATAAAACATCCTCAAAAAATAAGAACTATTACAACAGCACCATCTGTTTTATTTTCCTTGTACTAGAAGGTATACTGAGTGCCATCTTTATGACTGGCCGCTTTAGCAAGCTGTCAGAAAAATCCGAATTTAGCCGATGCAAAATGAATTTGGCTGGAAATGCAGATAGATTATACCTTGGATTAACACACAGGTTACTTTTTATCCCGTAAAAATTCATTGTTCCCGCAGGATTTTGAAAAACCGACATTAACGTCTTACTTCTTCACGCCACGCCCACAACTAATAAAACAATTTGGATGTTTGAAATGAAAATAGATTTATACCTTGGATTAACACTTGCAACTTTTTGTACCGTAAAAATCCATGGTTTGCCAAATCAGGCAGCAAAGCACATCAAAGTTAGACGTAGTCGTAATTCCTAGTTCCATGTAGCAAAGGTATATTTAGATATCTCCCAAAGCCACCAATTCCAAACTTCTTATTCGGGGATCGTTCTTATCTGTATTTGGGGACATACGTAGTGAATCTTTCAGCTTTTACAAAATAACGAACGTCTGATCGTCCTGGGCTCTTCGGCCATATCTCATAGGTTATAGGTACATACCGATACATACCTACGCATTTATGCAAAATATGTGCAAAATGCTGCAAATAGCAGGCGACCCTAGAGCAAGGAACATAATTACTGAAGCCCTAGAGGCGACAAAGCTTTTGAGAGAAAGATAGAAAGAAAGAAAATTCATTTCATTCATTAATGGTGCCACAGACAAAAATATACAAATGTAACATGTGCGTGCGACAACACCCAGAAAGGGTGTACAGCACGTGTACAGTGGTATACAGCACAGCGCAGGTTTACATTAATAACAACGAGGTGAAAATACTAATTTATTAATAACAACGTGGTAATAATACTATTTTATTAGAAGTGTTCACTTTGACGATTCGTAACGTAATGCGACAATTCATCGAATCATGGCTTTATATTATGACCTAAAATGTACGGCGTGAACGTAGGTGATCTACGTTCACGCATATTTTATATTTACCCTCACTTTACATTCAATTTAGTCAGTTTCTTTCCTATATTCACAAAAATACAAATAAATTAATATTGTAGTAAATATTTAGTAACAATAATTGCATAATATAGTTATTTATACTTAAAATACAATTGACATCTTTGAATATAATTAATAACATCTAACAATCGGCCATCCTGACTGCATTAAGTTTGTCCTCAAACTTATAACATACCTAACACAATTTTTTTTTTATATCACAAAAACACTAAATTCCAGATATAACGACTACACTACTAATCTGCACCGCACCCCTCACCGTTAAGCCAAGAGCAAGTCATCTTGCAACAAGACTCCACGGCCGTGTACGACTTCCAGATTTCAACAACACATCTGCACCGCACCCCTCACCGTTGAGTCAAGAGCAAGTCATCTTGCAACAAGACTCCACGGCCGTGTACGACTTCCAGATTTCAACAACACATCTGCACCGCACCCCTCACCGTTAAGCCAAGAGCAAGTCATCTTGCAACAAGACTCCACGGCCGTGTACGACTTCCAGATTTCAACAACACATCTGCACCGCACCCCTCACCGTTAAGTCAAGAGCAAGTCATCTTGCAACAAGACTCCACGGCCGTGTACGACTTCCAGATTTCAACAACACATCTGCACCGCACCCATCACCGCTAAGCCAAGAGCAAGTCATCTTGCAACAAGACTCCACGGCCGTGTACGACTTCCAGATTTCAACAACACATCTGCACCGCACCCCTCACCGTTGAGTCAAGAGCAAGTCATCTTGCAACAAGACTCCACGGCCGTGTACGACTTCCAGATTTCAACAACACATCTGCACCGCACCCCTCACCGCTAAGCCAAGAGCAAGTCATCTTGCAACAAGACTCCACGGCCGTGTACGACTTCCAGATTTCAACAACACATCTGCTTAAATTACACGTCATGTCATGTCACAATGATTTCCTTTCAATAATAATTATTTAATCAAATATCATAACACAATATAATCTACATTTAAGTATCAATAATATCTTTATCAAATCAGAATAATCGAAGCTTTCGAAGTTTAATTGAATAATCGAATTTTTCAATAAAACTAGGACAAAATCATTAAAACATTCTATTTTTAAAGTATAGTAGCCACCATCTTATAAACTCGGCTTACAAACAATTTTAACCCTTTACCAAGCCTGTTTCATCATCTCAACTATCACTTTGGTCACTGGTAATGGTGATCCATGGTTGTATACGATCAGCAGCCCAAACGTTTGAATATTTTCCCCTAGTAATATGAGACCCGGGAATACTAGAAATCTCATACCTATCATTATCTAAAATACCAGTTATTCTAAAAGGACCCGTATATTTTGGCAGAAGTTTACGACTTTTACTGTCATTAGACGGTAAAGTCTTCAGTATTTTTACAAGATCTCCTATTTTATATACTTTAGCTTCTTTTCTTTTTCGGTCAAATCTCTGTCTTTGTTTATTTTGATCTTTATCTATATATTCATTAATTTCCTCTCTTATTTCCTCAATACTTTTGTCATTTTGCCTAGTTTCAGTTAATGTATCACCTAATAAGCCTTCACCTTTGCTTAGCGGCCTTTTGCAGAAAAGCGCTTCAGCTGGGGTTTTACCTATTCCCTTGTTGAGGGTATTATTGAGGCCCCACTGTATTTTTCCTACATTCTGGTCCCATTTGTTCTCACCCATTTTATCAGTATAAGTTCTGAGACTATCTAGCACGGTTCGATTATATCTTTCTACCTGACCATTTGCGCGAGGGGCTGATACAGCATTGAGAATGTGTTGGATTTCGAATTCCACACAAAAACGTTTGAACTCCTGCGACGTGAAGCAAGTTCCGCGGTCAGAAACCAATCTACATGGATTTCCAAAAGTAAAACAAATTTCTTTGAGAACCCTGATCGCGGGACCAGATTTTGTTGATCGCAGTGGTTTGATTAGACAAAATTTAATATAGGCGTCTACAATTAATAAAATATATTGATTACCGTTTAAACTTTTTACAAAGGGGCCTAAATGATCAATATGGATGGTGTGGAATGGGATATCCATTTTGGGTATACTATGTAAGAACCCTTCTTTAGCACCACCAGGTTCTTTACCAATCGCACAATGCAAGCATGATTTTACGTACTTGGTCACGAATTTTTTCATTTTTGAAAACCAGAAGTCTTTTTTAATTATTTCAAGTGTTTTATCAACAGAAAAATGACCTATGTCATCATGATTGCGTTGGCAAATCTGCCACCTAGCACTTTTGGGGACTACACATTTAAGATCATCTCCTACCTTCCGATACAGTCGGATATTTTTCAGGAAAAAAAATTCTGTTTTATATCGACAATATCTTTATATTGAGGGTACACGAGTTAAATGCTCATTTTTATCATCATCATTGGCGCATGGGAGTGGATTTCTACTGAGTGCATCTACATGTTGCATCACTGGCCCTGGTTTATATTCAATCGAGCAATCGTATTCCTGTAATGCTATCCACCAACGTGCTACGCGAGGTATTATATCTCTTTTAGTAAAAGTAGATCGCAGGGCGTTGCAGTCAGTGATGATGGTAAAATGTTTCCCTAATAAATAGACTCTTCTTCTTCTTCTTCTTTATCAACCGATAGACGCCCACTGCTGGACAAAGGTCTCTTGCATGGACTTCCACAGGCCTCGGTCTTGCGCCGCCTGAATCCAGCGGCTCACTGCGACTCGTTTGATGTCGTCGGTCCACCTGGTGGGGGGTCTGCCAACACTGCGCTTCCCGGTGCGGGGTCGCCACTCCAGCACCTTGGGACCCCAACGACCATCAGCTCTTCGAACTATGTGCCCCGCCCATTTCCACTTCAGTATCGCGACTCGCTTATATACTTATATGCTAATAGACTCTAAATCGACTTAATGAGGCAACCACAGCGAGAGTCTCTAATTCATATGCATGGAGTTTTTCTTCATCTATAGTAGTTTTTCTACTGAAATATGCTACTGGTTTCAAACATGAACTAGGTGACTCCTTTTGAAAAAGGATACCACCCAGTCCAGTCTTTGATGCATCGCAATGTAGTTCCGTAATATATTCGGGATTAAATAACGCAAGAATTGGGCGCTGAGTTAATTTTTCTTTTAGTGTTAAAAATGCCTCTCGCTGTTGTTGTTCCCATTTCCAAGGATGGTTTTGTTTTGTAAGGTCAGTCAACGGTCTGGCTATTGTAGCAAAATGTTGGATAAATTTTCTAAAAAAACTGGCCAATCCTAAGAATTGGCGAACCTCATGGACGTTTTTTGGCTCAGGGAAAGAGACGACTGCATCAATTTTCATTTTACCGCAACACGCACTATTTCCTTTTCAGAGTGACTTAGCCTATAGGGACGATAGGCAACGGGGGTTTCGTCTAACAATTTTATATCTAATTCAGAAATATTTGTACATCCTAATTCGGACAAGTTTTGGGCAAAGCATTCGCGATATTTATTAAACCTTTTCTTTTTGATCAGAAGATAAATCAGGGTTAACAAGTATTTCATTATGATCAAGTGGTTCCAAAGTACGCGTGGCAAGACACCGTAAGTGTTCCTGAGCAGTGCCGTCTTTAAGGCAGGGCCCGCAGGGCCCTGGCCCGAGGCCCCGAGGTAGGCAGGGGCCCCACAATTCTGAAAATTTTCGATATACAACAACAAGAAGGCACTTCCTCGAAGAAAAACCGATAGCCCTTGTTTATTAAACAAGATTCGGCGCAGCATCCTGCATCGCGCTGTAGTTATAGACTTGGTATGCAGTGGCTCGCTAACCAATGCTGTTATAGGCTATGATGTCACGGATGAAGTCACTTTCATATATTTGTATATGAATAAATATAAGTATTGTTCTTTGTATAGATTATAATATATGGTTTTCATTCAATTTTATTTAAATTAGAATTGGTGGGGTATTAGTTTTTTAGATTCAAAAAATTTATTTATTGAACTCTCATATGTGGGGTGTTAAGAGACGGGGTTACGATTTAGCCTATTGCGTTATTGTAAACTGAAAAATGATAAAGTTAAAATTTAAGGATTTTCCATCCCTTACATAGGCCCCAGCCAGTACCTTGGCCCATAGCCTCGTTGATCCTAAAGACGGCACTGTTCCTGAGACAAATTTAATAAGGAATTATCATAAAAAATTGGAATAGCACGAGTAACAACTGAATCTTTAACGAAATAGAGAGGTTGAAGATCTTTAGTGCTAGCCATATTCAATATTAACAAATCGCATTTACCATTCTTAATTTGATATACACCCTCCTGAATACAATATTCTTGACCATTTATATTTCTGCAAGCACTTGGGACATATACGTCAGTAGTTTTCAAATCTGAACTATAACAGGTTAGTAAATCGACAGTATTTATTTTTGAGTCAGTCAGAGCAATTAATTTAATTTTTCTGCTATTAAAACAATCTTCATCAACACTGGGAAGTTCATGTATTGAGTTTCGGGACAAAATATTAAGGGACTTATCAGTTTTTGTAATAACAATTTCGGGTAGTTCGGTAAAATTCTGACCTGACCCATTCTGAGTAATGGTACATGTAAATGTTGGTCGTCAATTACGTAAGCCGTAATATTTGCCTCAACCGAATCAATGCGCAAAGAGAAGGTAGTTTTTCCTACTATCGGAATAACTACATCAGCTACGCCTCTTATAGAGGGTAGACACTCTTTCGACAGCTCTAAACGGAATTTTTCTACGGTTTCTTTAGTAATAAGTGAGCAATCACTGCCTAAATCGATAAAACACTGAACCGAATTACAATTATTGACTACCGCTTGTTTATAGTATTTTAGATTGTTTGAATTTTTACTGTCAACAAACATAACACGTTTCTCATTATTATTTGAATTGTTTTTAAAAACTCAATTTTTGTGACCAAAACGGCCACAATTTTCACATTTAATAATAGGCTTTGTACATTGCTGGATCCGGTGACCCATTTCCTTACAGTTGAAACAAGTTGTAAAAAGAGATTGGTTATTTTGGGGGTTATTGGCTCTGCATAAGGCTGCACGATGACCAGGTTCATTACATCTGGTACAAACTATAGTTGGGCGGGTTTTGTTCAAGTTAGGATTTCTGAAAGTATCTTTTTGTTCCTTACACACATCTTTCAAGAATTTAAATAAATCTTCCGGTTCGGTAAACCGACCTGAAGATGCACCGGCGCGAACAGTTCGATCATCTATGCCATGTATGAGACAATCTACGGCCCTTTTGCCAGAAATTTCACACGCGTTTAGCAACATAATTTTTTCGTAATAATATTCGTCCAGATTTTCGCCAAATTTAAGTCTTCTTTCGAGCATTTCTGACAAAAATACACCGTAGTTAGTCTCAGATGGGAAAGCTTTACGCAAAAGAATCTGCCATTCTTGCCAATTACGTAATACAGAAGTCTGACCGTTATACCATTTTTTCGCATTACCCACAAGTTTAGGCAAAGCATAATGCATAATATGAGCTTCATCCCACCGGTATATTGTCGCGCATTCGTTTACCTTAGATAACCACAAATCGATTCGGTGATTTTTAATAGATGGGTCAAATTCAGGAATCATATTATTTACGTTTGTATTAATAGATGGAGATAAACCAGGCTTTATAAAGGATTGCAACAGCTGAGAAAAGTCATTAGAATTTAACAAAACATTTGGCGTAGTATTGGTATTGCACTGATCACTTTGCGGTACCTGCACTTGATGTCCTGCGAGGTGACCCTCGGTAGCTGCAGCGGCGGCCACGAGCGCAGCCTCGGGCGTGGCGGCAGCGGGCGCATTATTTGAAGTTCCAGGAAGACAGCCTGGCGCCTGCGCAGCCACGGCGGAGGCGCTGTGGCGCCCACTTGACGCGTCGTCGCTCGCCTTCTCCGAAGTTAGTTCGATTGTATCTCGTCCGGTCGCAGATCTTCTTGATCGTACTACTTCTCTTCTTTCGCCGTCAGTACAAGTTCCAACTCGTCCGGTCGCAGATACTTCGTCGTATATTTCGGGTGTAGCAGCAGTACGTCTGCTTGTGCTGCGCTGAGTAAGAGTTTGATAAACAGTCGAACGATCTCGGCTTTTCCTGGTTGGACTTCGATCGCCCGTGTTAGAGCTGTATGATGACTCACTCGTCATATCATCATTTTTTTGTCTTCGGTTGCCAGAAAAATTGTGACGTGAGCGTTTCGGTCGCTTTCGGCGACCCATTTTGCCACTTCTGATAATAACAACGAGGTGAAAATACTAATTTATTAATAACAACGTGGTAATAATACTATTTTATTAGAAGTGTTCACTTTGACGATTCGTAACGTAATGCGACAATTCATCGAATCATATTATGACCTAAAATGTACGGCGTGAACGTAGGTGATCTACGTTCACGCATATTTTATATTTACCCTCACTTTACATTCAATTTAGTCAGTTTCTTTCCTATATTCACAAAAATACAAATAAATTAATATTGTAGTAAATATTTAGTAACAATAATTGCATAATATAGTTATTTATACTTAAAATACAATTGACATCTTTGAATATAATTAATAACATCTAACAACATGCACCTACTAATATTATTGCAAGAACAATAACAAGATAATAAAGAAAGGGTGAGGCAGGCATGTCTGCGCTGGGTTTTTTATTTGCTCCTTTATCGGTATATTAATTTTAAAGCAATTTTGCGCCTGGGCTACGTTTAACATCATAGGTATGAAGCAATCCAATCAAATCCAATGGTTTCCCAATCAGCACAAAGCAATATGAATAAAAATAACGTAATCAACAACCGAGTACGAGTAACAAGTATACCGAATATTAGTTTCTTGGTTACAAAAATCGGTAGCCGGAAACGATAAATCGTATAATCGTCATCCAAGCACTGCACTAGCGACAATGTTGACGTATGACACTGACATTGACACAATTTGATTTTGACGTGCCGTTAGAAGTTGACTTTTCATTACAGTGCGTATGCAGTACGTCAAACGCGCTCGTGGCTATTTGTTGTGTTTAAAGTAAATGTAAATAATTGTTATCAATATTTCCGGTGTGATAACGAAACCACTCACGTATTTAATAGTAAATAATAAACAAGCTATAATATTATGGAGTCTACTAGGTACTTCGGAGGCGTAGAAGGGTAAGTCAGATTAAACCAGTATGTTTATTTATTTTGAAAGTAGAAAGGCATACCTTGAAATCATGTTGTTTCGACAGAAGTGTATTGAATATCGGTACTTGCAATTTGTTTGTTTAAAATTTCGTATGGCCTACCTACGTGCCTATTACTTTTTTTTAATTTTGTGGTTGAGTAATTGATTTCTTAACCAATATAATACCTAGTTATGTACTTATCATCATCATCAGCAGCCCATCAACGGCTCACTACCTGAGCGCAGGTCTTTTGAGAACATAAGGAGCTCAGGTGTGCAGGTTTCCCCACGATATTTTCCTTCACTGTGGAAGGAAGTGATATTATATATACTTTAACTTGAGAGTTATGTACTTATACTTAATTATAATATTAGGCTGGATGAACTAGACTCCAGTTACTAGAGTTTGCTGGAATTAATATAGGTAAGTACTTAGGTAACTTAGGTAGTAGGTGGGAATATTTTTCGACAAAAAGTTAAAAAACGTTTCTTTATCAGTCTTAAATTTAACATTTAAAAACCTAATCCAGGTAGGTAGGTAGTGTCAAAATTAATTCACTTAAAATGTTGCTTAGCCATGCCTAATAAGATATCCTGAATTAAAAATACCTATTTTAAATACTTAAAGGGTTTTTTTTCTAATGATTGAGCCACCTTGAAACATTGAATTTTTATGTCATGTTATAAGTCGTATAGAGTCAACCAGTAGTGCTTATTATCATAAGTAAACTCTAAACATCTTTGCTCTAAACTTGATTAACAGCTCTTAATGTAATGCTATCCTGTTCTGCTGGGAACACTGAAAAGGATAGCACTATTTAGGAGTTGTCAGTCTAGTTTTTAGAGATTCTATAACAGAAATTTATTATAAATTAATAGGTACATAATCTATCTTCTATCTTCTATCTATATAAATAAAAATGAATGTTGGTAAGCGCATAACTCAAGAATGGCTGGACCAATTCGGTTAATTTATTTTTTTGTATGTTCCTTATGGTCCACGGAAGGTTTTTAATAAAAAAAAATAACAAAAAAAAAAATTAATTTTTACTTTTAACTTTTGACAGAACGAAGTCTGTCCGGGCAGCTAGTTTATTATAAAAGTACATTAAAGGACCTTATTATATTGGGTATATCTCTCAAATCTATCAGCCCAATATAAATGAAGGGGCCTTTGGATCAATATATCTAACAATATCAATATGGTATTTCTATCATTTTGGTAAAGGTACATTATATCACATCATTCAATTCATGAAGTATGTTGAACACTAAGAGTTTCCACAGATTACTGTGCAAAAAATCACATTGATCCATAACTCCTGAGGCATGATTGACAAACCAACAAACAAGCATGCTTCAATTTCAATTTCAATTTTCTTTATTGCGAATTTGGGTAATGTACAGGTGTTGAAAATATACAAAAATACATGAGCAGCCAAACTCAACTACTTATAGTCACAGCATGCAACATTAAGGCCGACTTGCACCAAACTTCTTAATCATGTTTAGTTAAATTTTGTAATGCTGTCACTTTCTGACAATACTATTTCAGAGTGGACATGAGAAGGACAGGTATAGAAAATTTAACTAAACATGATTAAGCAGTTTGGTGCAAGTCGGCCTTAAAAGCATATTAATCTATTACAAAATGTTCATAATCCTATCAGCTAAAATTGTATTTAATATTAGTAGGATAACCTGGCACAGGCTTCTTAACTCTACATGCCAAAGAGTCACATAGGTATGAACTAAGGGTATGAGTAACACATACATACCCATACAAAGTTGTAAATAATATTTTTTAATAAGCTTAGTAAGTAAAATTGAGACTTGGAATCAAGATAAATAAATAATATTAATATTTAAGGAACTGAAAGGAAATAATGAAGTATTTTTTCTAATAAAAATATAAATTGCACTGTACCTACTCATATTAATTTTTATTTTTAAATAACTAATTTTTTTTAATTCAAATATACATTTACTTTAGTGCTTCCACATTCAAAAGTGAATCTACCTGTTTAATTGAAACTGTTTACTTAATGCAAGAAGGTATTCAAGTTGCTTTTATAGAAATTTTATAATGTTATTGTAAATCGAATTAGCAAGAAAAGGTTAGAATTATTTTGCTATAATCCGCCAACAGAAAAAATCTGTATAATTTTTACACTACTCTCGACGCACGTTTCGCCCCGACACCGGAGCATCCTCAGGAGATGTTGACTCTACAACGATGCATTGTCTAGTGACGCTCGTGTCAATTGCGCGGTATTATATACCGTATTCCTACCCCCACTACTATTGCCCCGCCCACTACCCCCCCCCCCCCCCCCCTTCAAACAAACGAAGCAGTGGTGAACTTGAGACGTTCACTTGTTCATTAAGTAATTTAAACTGAGTGTTATTGTTATGTTTTATTATTTCTAATTGTTCCAACATGCTCAGTCGAAGCCCTTTATCACAGGTGTGTAAGATTTTGTATGAATGATCGGATGATAATTTGTGTCCACTATCAAGGAGATGTTTCGCAAAGTGAGACTTTTGGGGTTGGTTGTTCCGAACCGCGGCCATATGTTCTTTGTAGCGTGTTTCAAATTTACGACCCGTTTGACCAATATAAGTGGCTTTACAGTCTGAACATTCGAGTTTATAGATGCCCGATTTTTGTTTGTTGTTTAATTTATCTTTACCGTTGCAAATATTTTTAAGTGTATTATTTGTCCTAAATGCAACATGTATATCATGTGCTTTAAGTCTCTTCGCGATACGCTCCGACACTGTTCCAAAATAAGTTAAACTGGATTTGTATTTATTTATTTTCTCAGGTGATGATGAATATAAATCCTTTTTTATCCGCATCAATTGTTGCTTTTTTATTATATTATTAACAATATTATTGTTGTAACCATTTGCCTGTGCCATGTGGTAAATTACTTTTAATTCTTTTAAGTAGTTTTCTTTTGTGAGTGGAATAGACAGCAACCTATGCACGTAACTGTGGAACGCTGCGAGTTTATGCTGCCACGGATGACAGGATGAAGCGGGTATGGTTGTGTCTGTGTATGTGGGTTTCCGGAAAATTCCAAACTGATGTTTATTATTAGCACGAGTTATAGTTAGATCGAGGAAGCTTATAGAGTTATCTTGTTCTAATTCTGATTTGAATTTAATTTTCGGGTGTATATTGTTTAGATTTTTGACAAATGTGTCAAGTTGTCTGTCTGTCCCAGTCCAACATATAATTATATCATCTACATATCTATAGTAATACAGAATTTTGTTATTTTTGACAATATGTTTATTTATCGAATGTTCAGACTGTAAAGCCACTTATATTGGTCAAACGGGTCGTAAATTTGAAACACGCTACAAAGAACATATGGCCGCGGTTCGGAACAACCAACCCCAAAAGTCTCACTTTGCGAAACATCTCCTTGATAGTGGACACAAATTATCATCCGATCATTCATACAAAATCTTACACACCTGTGATAAAGGGCTTCGACTGAGCATGTTGGAACAATTAGAAATAATAAAACATAACAATAATACTCAGTTTAAATTACTTAATGAACAAGTGAACGTCTCAAGTTCACCACTGCTTCGTTTGTTTGAAGGGGGGGGGTAGTGGGCGGGGCAACAGTAGTGGGGGTAGGAATACGGTATATAATACCGCGCAATTGACACGAGCGTCACTAGACAATGCATCGTTGTAGAGTCAACATCTCCTGAGGATGCTCCGGTGTCGGGGCGAAACGTGCGTCGAGAGTAGTGTAAAAATTATACAGATTTTTTCTGTTGGCGGATTATAGCAAAATAATTCTAACCTTTTCTTGCTAATCATGGACTTCCGCAAAGTAACGCCTGCTTCTATCCAATATTTAAATCGAATTAAGTGTGAAAACAAGCACAACTTTGATTTACGTCACTAGTGCGATATTAAACTTTATTGCTGCGTCGTCGATAAGAGAGCTATTTAATTGAGGTGTAATTGAAATATGCGTGGAATTCAACGTCCGTAGGCATCGACCCTGAACGGTTTTTTACGTTTACTTTTCTATATCAAAGGCGATTTGTTTCTTTAGGGAGAGGGCAGACTGGCGGCAACGATCGGCGTTTTTGTGACTGCGTCGTATTAACGCGACTCAAAGCGTTCGATACGATATGTCGCGATACTAAGGCCCAAGTAAGACAGTGCATCGTTCATCGCTGCGTAATTTTTTGCGAAAATGAACCGTCTTAATTAGCCCTAAGGGTTAATTTTTCGAGATTTTTGCTTTCACTTTTCGTGAACGGGTGCCGCCGGCGGGAATGGGGCTACTTTCTGTCTGCCCGTCTTTGACATGAATTGAATTGTAGTACGTTTTGTGGAAATGTCATATTCTATTCTAACAAAGATGCACGGGTTAAATCAGCTTGGCATCCAGCTGCCCACAAGATAGTATAAAAACTTATTACAATGTAATAGCTACTTATTAACATTTTAAAATGATTATTTTGAAAAGAGCAACTGCTGAGTTTCTTGCCGGCTCTTCTCAGCAGAATCCGCTTTCCGAACCGGTGGTAGAATCTTGACGTGTCATAAGAGCCACAGGTTGGCCTACATGAAATAAATAATTTTGAGTTTGAGTTTGAGTTTGAAGGTCATCGGTGAGACATCCGTCTAAATTCGCCCTTAGGGCAAAGGGTCTTAGGGTTCATTTTCGCAAAAATGAACGATGAACGTGGCACTGTCTAATTTGGGCCTAAAGGTAGCGAAGGTCAGCGTTTAAAAATCGCGAAACGCCGATGCTATAAACGCAACTCGATCGCTGCGACTTTCGTTTGTTGTGTGCCCACGTTAGCGTTCGGACGCGGAATCGAGTTTCCGAGCAGCGACTTAAAAACGCCGATCGCTGCCGCTAAAAGTAGCCAGTCTGCCCTCTCCCTTAAGAAGATTCTACTTATTTAATGTAACTTTCATTATGAGTACGTACTGTATTATCAATTATTCGTTTTTCTTTTAAAGGGATCTGTAGTCTGTACTTGATTTATATTCCCCTCGCCTAGCCTCCTAATAAACGAAGGTTGTGTTAGGAGTGGATACGACAATAGTGCCACCGGTGGGTATTGAAACCTCGTCGAACCTTTCAGTTTTAATAGTCTGCAACTTTAATAGTCTGCACCTTAAATCGTGTCGTTCGGCCTGGCCCCTATAACTGTGTTGTGAGTGTGACTTGTGGCCAAGCTCTGATGACTCCATCATTAGACGCTGTTTCTTCTTCTTCTTCTTCTTTATCAACCGATAAACGTCCACTGCTGGATAAAGGTCTCTTGCATGGACAGGGCTCGGTCTGGCACCGCTTGGATCCAGCGGCTCCCTGCGACTCGTTTGATGTCGCCGGTCCACCTGGTGGGGGGTCTGCCAACACTACGCTTCCCGCCGCGGGGTCGCCAGTCCAACACCTTGGAACCCCAACGAACATCAGCTCTTCGAACTATGTGCCCCGCCCATTTCCACTTCAGTTTCACGACTCGCTGAGCTATGTCACTATGAGGCGTTGTTAACTTTTCATTAATGTCTTCAGTGAGAGGATTTAAATGGGCCTATACACTATGTATTTATGTCAACGGTGAAGGAAAACATCGTGAGGAAACCTGCACACCTGAGAGTTTTTCATAATGTTCTTGAAGGTGTGTGAAGTTCGCCAATTCGCACTGGGCCAGCGTGGTGGACTATGGCGTATATCCCTTCTCTGGGAGGAGACCTGCGCTCAGTAGTGAGCCGATGATGGGTTGCTAATGATGATGATGATGATGATACACTATGTTAACCATTGAGGAGTTCTCCAGACCAGACATCAGATACTATCAGTCCCTGACACCATACAGACCAGATTTCTCAAAAAACACCTTGGAAGCAAATGAGGCTGTATCAATCGTTATCAGAGGTAGGTTTTGGTGTCGAGGATTCAATTAAATTCCAAAACTGTTAATACATAATTATCTTCCAAAACTGTTATTTTTGGAACAAAGTTCCTTATCACATGTAACACTCCAGGTACTTGGCGAATGATATCTATGTAGGCCAAAAAAGTGAGTCGACTTCAGGTGGTAGAGTTCAGCCGGAGTTTTCCCGCCTTTCAAGTTTCAGGATAGAGTCACAGGGGTGTTGCAATTTCATCCACATTTCAATATTGTTATTATAATTATAGGATTTCGTACCCAATGTGTTTCACTGCCAACGGGAACCTATTTGCTAAACCTCCACTGTCCGTCCGTCCGTCCGTCTGTCAGCGGGCTGCATCTCATGAACCATAGTAGATAGATACTTGTCACTTCACACAAGATGTGTCACGGAATGTGTATTTTTAACCAACTTCAAAAAAGGAGGAGGTTCTCAATTGGTCTGAATTTTTTTTTTTTAACGTATGTTCACCGATTAAGTACTCGAAGACACTTGAACAGATTTGGAAAATTCTTTATTGTTTGAAAGGGTGTACCTACATCCCGGGTGGTCGGTCCCATTTAAATTTCATCGAAATCGGTCAAGCTGTTTTTAAAAATCAACTATCTATTATTATTTATTTATTTATATAAATAAAAATGAATGTTGGTAAGCGCATAACTCAAGAATGTATGGACCAATTCGGTTAATTTATTTTTTTGTATGTTCCTTAAGGTCCACGAAAGGTTTTAATACTTAATAAAAAAAAAAAAAACAAAAAAAAAATTATAATAGATAAGTTGGCGGTACGAAGTTCGCCGTGTCAGCTAGTAAATTATATATTTTGTGCTGGCGCGGGCGTTTAAAGTCGGTTTTTTAAAAAGAATTTTTTTATATTAAATTCTATACTTAACAAAAAATTGAAAAGAATTTTGTTTTTGCTCTAGTGTTAAATCTTGTACGGTAGTTGGTACAAGGTACTTACATTCACTCGATGACTCAAAAGTGCTTTGTACACATTTATTTGGATAATAAACATTGCTAATTCCATCCTATCCTGTAGATATATTCGATCAAAAGTCCATATTATTCGAATTGAGCCAGTATTTTACCAGGTAGTGATTCTGTTATATTATCCAACTCTCGAAGGTCAATAACGAATCGAAATTCAAATTAAATAGCTAGTTAACATTAAAACCGGTGTAAATGATATTTATTATTTTGTATGTCGCACACAGGCTTCTATGTAGTAGGTCAACAGCGATGAACATGGCTTAATAGGAAGAGGTTCTCAATTCGTTGGAATCTTTTTTTAGGGTTCCGTACCCAATCTATCTTTTAAGGTTGGCTCACTATAACCTTTTTTATGCTAACCAAATTTGTTATTAAATAATGCTTTATTTGCGAAGGTGTTTTTAAGGTGGAAGACACGGTTCTGCCCTTTGAGGAATTATTATACTAAATTCAATGGTTCTGCCCGCGAAATTCAAATTTAATTTGGTTTTTCACAATTTGTAATTTAATACGTTAAAGTAGGCTTATGGCATTCTAATTGCGACAATGGCAGTATCATCTTCACAGGTTTATATAAAAATCTTTACTTGAAAGTGTCCAGTTTAAGAAATTAATCAAAATATCGACTAATTTGTGAGTAACTCACGTCCAACTCAGTATTTTGATTCATTTCTTAAACTGGTCACTTTCAAGTAAAGATTTTTATGTAAACCTGTGAAGATAATAATTCCACTGGCGCAATTAGAAGGCCATAAGCCTACTTTGTCTTATTAGTTTACAAATTGCGAAAAACCAAATTAAATTTGAATTTCGCGGGCAGACCCTTGTCTTCTACCTTAATGTGGTGAAGGTAAAACCATTCCACGCGGACGAAGTCACGGGCAGAAGCTAGTTTTACAAATATTAGCTGAGCTGAACTTTACAAATATTCTCCTCTCCCCTCCAGTCTGCACATCCTGCTATTTGCTAAAATTCCTACTACTATCATAAATTCATCTAAACAATAATTAAATATCGTAATTAACGTATCACGAATTTTGTAATGCACGTCCTGCTAAATTATGTAATTAATTACGAAAATCGTGGTTGATGGATGGTCTGCCAGTTGAGCCTTGCAATTGTTGCATCAATTATTGCAATTGTCTCTCGGTCTTGCGCCGTATGTAACCAGCGGCTCCCTGCGGCTCGTCTGGGCCCCTAATGGGGGTCTGACGATACTGCGTTGACCGTTGCGGGGTCGCCACTCCAGCATCTCGGTACAGCAAAAACCATCAGTTCTTTGTTCGTTCCCTTAAATATGGTTGAGCGAAGCAATGGCTGGGTCATGCGTCATGCTCGTGAACGGGTGCCACTGGCCGAAATGGGGCTACTTTCTGTCTGCTACTTTCTTTCTGTTGAATTAAAATTAGTGCTTTTGTGGAACTTCCACTCATTGTAGAAACACTGCATACATAGCATTGCATTGTTAGTAGGTATGAATTTTTGGAACTTCCCTCATTGTGGAAACACGGCATAAGTATATAGCATAGTATCTATTGTATTGTAAACTTGTTTTAAAAGAGCAACCGCCGAATTCCTTGCTGGATCTTCTCGGCAGGAAGGGCATTCCGAACCAGTGGTAGACTCATCGGCGGATCAAAAGCACTTGTAAAAAGTTTATTTGAATAAAAAAACTTGAGAGGTGTCGAGGGACACCCGGATTGAACGTAGTTCCTTTCGATTAATTTTAGTGAAGGAATTGTAATAAACTAGTGGTGTCATCTAGTATTAAATTGATTAACTACGATGAATTATTTTTAGTTTATTTCTATTGCACTGTTACAAAACCAAAGAGTTACTCTGGTGGAGTTACTTTTTTTCACAGATTTCGTTATCCAATTTATACAATAAAAAATTAGGGAAAAATTCCACATTTAGAAATTATTTAAAATAAAATTGAAAATAG
The DNA here is from genome assembly GCA_029955525.1 of Oeneis ivallda. NCBI lineage: Eukaryota > Metazoa > Arthropoda > Insecta > Lepidoptera > Nymphalidae > Oeneis > Oeneis ivallda. The sequence continues at coordinate 18,785,281 of JARPMR010000025.1, forward strand.
AAAATTCAGTCTGTCGAGCTGGGATTCGAACCATCGACGTTGAACTTATAGGCGACTGCTCTAACCACTAGGCCATGCAGACGCCTTGTGCTAAGGCGAATATACCGAACACAATGCAAAATTCACATTCAACAAAAAAGTGTCTGTTTCAAAAATGTGTCGAGGGTCGGTTTCCTTAATTTTTTCCGTCTAGCCCCCTTCCGTACCGCGCGATAAGGAACTACGTTCCAAAAACATTCTATTCTATTTGAACTATGTCTGCGATCCGCATCATCAAATCTAAATCCTTTAGTTGACAATAACAAGAGGTGGGTGTGTCGAGACTCGAGACAGATAAAGGTTATTTCCCGCGTCGCATTCCGTCGCGCCATCGCCATGCCTGCACGAGTGGAATCACAATCACCCACACCTGCCGGACAAACACTGTCTATTGTTTACACTAGGGTTGTCCACTTAATTTACGGATGAATTTTTACAAGCTTTTATTTAGCTTGACCAGTTTATCGCGCGGTGCGGAACTCGGAAGGGGGCTAGACGGATCGACACTTTTTTGAAACCGACACTTTTTTGAATGTGAATTGTGTTCGGTATTTTCGCAGTACAATATTGGCTGTTAGGCGACTGCAGAAGCCACAAGGCTACGGAGACCCATTATTGTACCGCGAAAATACCGAACAAAATTAATTAATCGAAAGGAACTACGTTCCATCCGGGTGTCCCTTGACACCTCTCAAGTTTTTTATTTGTTTGGGTCAAATCTTGCAAGATGAATTAGAACCACTTCCCTGTTTCCGATTGAGCTTAAATTTTGCATGTATGTGTAAATCGGACGACAATGCAATATTACTGTGACATGGAGCTGATCTGATGATGGAGACGGAAGATGGCTATCGGAACTGTAATAAAACGATGTAACCCCATCGAGTTTGGACTCGTTTGATTCGTCATGACAAGAACTCTGATCCTAGATGATATCTAGAGTCTAATGATGTAGCTACTAAAAGCTTGTATTTAAAAATAAAATTTTTAATTTACACTTGTTTCAAATAATTTTCAAAATAAGGCCTGAAAATACCATTCGTTACCTGTGTTTCTACCGGTTTTTACTACCAGTGGTAACACGGGTAATTTTTTTGCCCGTGTTACTAGTTACTACTAAAATTGCCTCTGTAACATTATTTTTTGTTTAACGCTAGATGATGCCCACGGTTTCGTCCGCGTGGATTAAGGTTTTTTAATTTTCCGGGAGAAAATGTAGCCTATGTGCTAATCCTGGGTATGAGCTATTTCCATTCCAAATTTCAGCCAAGTCGGTTAATTCGTTGTGGCGTGAAAGAGTAACAAACATCCATCCATACATCCATCCCTTTCCCTACAAACTTTCACATTAACAATTTTAGTAAGATAGGATTGTAGGATGTTACTACTGGCTAAGTTCAGATAAAAAGTCCTTTCTTTTCTTTCAAAATCTTTGGTGGGGATGACTGATGATGATGATGATGTTTTGAATATATTAATTTACCCAATAAAGAAGAAAAGTTCTTCGAGAGTTTTCCTTGCTACCCAACCAACCCAGCTACAGTGAATGTACAGAAGCGTACATTGAATGGTCCTTCGAGCCGGATCCGTTGGAAAATCGGGAAAATTCTGAAGAAAATTCGTCGGCCCAGCAAGAATGCCAGTGACACGGCAGGAACTCAAGAGCCGTAAGGCATCGTCAGAAGAAACTCCGTCCACGTCAGAGGGTACCACTACCGCCTCCGCGTCGACAGCCACGGGGACTGTCACCACCGACACCACGGAGCGCACGACGACCACGGGTACCTCCGCGACGTCGGCGCGCTCTACAGCGCCATCCTCCGCGACAGTGAAGCGGACTGCGGCCGCCACTGCCGGCGCCGCTACCGCCGCCGCTTCCGTCGCCGCCACCGTCGCACGCTCAACTACGCCCGCCGTCGCGCCGACGCTGCCAGCCGCCGCGACACAGATGGCACCCCCCGCCGCCAGGGAGGTTCCCGTTACAGTACAGGGGCGTACTCGAGATGCAGACACGTCTACAGTAAGGATGAAGAAAACAGTCAACACACGGGAGTCGAAGCAAGTACAGGTGCCCCGCCCCCCTAGCAAGAGGGGGGGTGGATCGACACACAGCAAGGCCAAGGCTCACAAGATAGCTAAGGCCAAAGAAGAGATGCTACGTCTGCAGATCGAATTAGCTGCCGCCCGTCTCGCCGCTCTGGAAGCAGACGATACAGAAGATGAATTAGAAGACGACGATGGTGCCTACGCCGAACCCGAAGCCGAAGTGACTGAACGAGTGGACAACTGGTTGGAGAGTCAACACCCACGCCCCGTGCTGGCGATCACCGATGCACCGCACTACCCAATAGAAGAGCCGGTGGTCAACGACGCGGGACAACAGAAGCAACAGGAAGCAATACTTCAGTCACCGGCGGGAGTACAGCCCGGCTTAACGGAGTTAGCCGAAGCAATTACGCGCGCCGTCAAAGCAGCACAGCGCCCCAAGTTCATAGAGCTGCCAACGTTTGGAGGGTCACATCAAGAGTGGCTACCGTTCCGCGCCGCATACTACGAAACGGAAAGCATGTTCACCACAGTGGAAAACACGAACCGTCTACGAAGAAACCTGAAGGGCAAAGCAAAAGAAGCTGTGGAGGGGCTTCTCATCACCAGCGCGCACCCAACAGAAGTCATGAAAACCCTGGAGTCAAGATTTGGAAGACCGGAGTCAATAGCAATGATGGAAATGGAAACGCTCCGCGGATTGCCACGTCTCACCGAGTCACCGCGCGACATTTGCATTTTTTCGACGAAGGTCTCCAACGTGGTGGCAACACTGAAGACTCTGAGCTGCGTGAACTACATGTACAACCCGGAAGTTTCGAAGACGGTGGTGGACAAGCTTACACCTACGCTGCGCTACAGGTACTACGACTTCGCCGCAGCACAGCCGAAGGAGGATCCAGACCTGCTGAAGATGGAGAAGTTCCTCAAGAGAGAAGCGGAGCTATGCGGGCCGTACGCGCTGCCGGAACAGGTGGCGCCACCTACATCAGCCACTCAACAGAAGAGACCACAGAAGATACATAACGTTACAGAGAAGACGTACACACCCAAGTGCCCCATATGCGACGAAGAGCATACTTCTACGGAGTGTGAACAGTTCAAGAACTCGGATGCGAATGGAAGATGGGACATAGCCAAGTCCAAGCGCCTATGCTTCCGATGTCTTCGATACAGAAACAGAACCCATAGCTGCCGGGCTAAGGCGTGCGGTGTCAACAGCTGCAAGTACTTCCACCACAGGATGCTGCACTACACCAAGGCTCCGGAGAAGAAAGAAGATACGGAAGCTACAGAAGTAATCAACTCCGCGTGGACTATTAAGAAGAAACAATCGTATCTGAAGATTATTCCAGTTCAAGTTTAGGGGCCCAAGGGAACGTTCAACACTTTCGCCTTGATGGACGACGGATCAACAGTTACATTGATCGACAACAGCGTAGCCGAGTGCATCGGAGCAACAGGACCCGTCGATCCTTTGAAGATAGAAACCATCAACGACTTGAAGACATCGGAGTCAGCTTCAAGAAGAGTGAACATCAAGTTAAGAGGTCTCAACGAACATGACGAGCGTGTACAAGCACGTACAGTGAAGAACCTTCAAGTGGCGTCACAACGGGTTTCAAGAGAGTTGGTAGATGGCTGCAAACACCTGGCAGACATCCGCGACTACCTCGTATATGCAGATGTAAAGCCACGAGTGCTGATTGGTCAAGACAATTGGCATCTTCTGCTGACAACAGAAGTGAGAAGAGGAGACAACAACCAACCAGTGGCCTCTCTCACACCGCTGGGGTGGGTGCTACATGGCAGCCAGACTCGTGCCATCGGACGCAGCATCGACTTCGTATCACACGTCACAGAAGAAACAGAAGATAACCTGGACAGCCTCGTCAAGCAATATTTCGAGATGGACGCGCTCTGCATACAGCCTAAGAAACCGAAGACAGATCCAGAAGAACGGGCACTTCGTATCCTGGAGAAGACCACCACAAAAACAGAAGAAGGAAGATATGAAACAGGACTTCTCTGGCGCAAAGAAGATGTCACGTTCCCTGACAACTACGACAACTCACTGAAGCGACTCTTCAACATCGAAAAGAAGATCGATCGAGACCCCAAGCTAAAACAGAAGTATACAGAACAGATGGAAGCTCTCGTCTCGAAAGGATACGCTGAACTCGCTCCGAAACAGAAGACTGCAAGCAAGACGTGGTACTTGCCACACTTCGCGGTGATTAACCCAATGAAACCTGAGAAGCTCCGAGTAGTACATGATGCAGCAGCGAAGACGAAGGGAGTAGCTCTCAACGATATGCTACTCAAAGGACCTGATCTTCTACAGTCACTACCTGGCGTCGTCATGCGGTTCCGGCAACACGAGATAGCAGTCACAGCAGATATCAAGGAGATGTTCATGCAAGTCAAGCTGCGAGCCGAAGACAGAGATGCACTCCGCTACCTGTGGCGCGGAGAGCGACGGGACGACCAACCACCTGAAGAATATAGGATGACTTCGTTGATCTTCGGTGCATCAAGTTCTCCGTCTACAGCAATCTACATCAAGAACTTGAACGCCAAACAGTATGAAGATACCCACCCTGAGGCTGCAGCTGCCATCATACAGAAGCACTACGTTGACGACTACTTGGACAGCTTTAGAAGCCTCGAAGACGCAGTGCGCATCACGAAGTCAGTGCGTGAAGTGCACTCAAAGGCCAGCTTTGAACTGAAACAGTGGAAGTCGAACTCACCACACTTATTAGAAGCATTGGGTGAAAGTCAACAGTCAGAAGATATGGAACTCTACAAGCCAGAAGAGAAGACAGAACGAGTGCTGGGCGTTATCTGGAAACTCAATACCGACGAGCTCACCTTCAACCTCAACCTGGCACGCGTCGCACCAACGCTCATCAATGGGAAGACGCCTACGAAGAGAGAAGCGCTAAGAGTGGTCATGTCACTGTTTGACCCACTTGGTTTCGCATCGCCTGTCACCATAAGGGCGAAACAGCTGCTGCAAGAAGTATGGCGAAGAGGAACATCATGGGACGACGAGCTGGATGAAGACCTGGCGGAACAATGGCAAGACTGGATTGCTCACCTGAAGAATCTCAGCAACGTGACAATCCCGAGAAGATATCTCCAATACAGCGACGCCACTTCGATACAGCTACACGTGTTCACCGACGCCAGCGAAGCAGCCTATTCAGCAGTTGTCTTCTGGAGAACAGTGGCGCCAAATGGTGAAGTCAACCTATCTCTCGTCATGGCCAAAGCGAAGGTTGCGCCGTTGAAGTTGACATCCATCCCGAGGTTGGAGCTACAAGCGGCAGTCATGGGAACCAGGCTCGCCGAAACAGTTATAGAAGAGCACGAAAGAAAACCGGACAGCAAAGTGTTTTGGACAGACAGCAAGACCGTGCTGACCTGGATAAGAACTGGATCACGCTCATACAAGCCATACGTAGCCCATCGCCTGGCTACAATTGAAGAGGCCTCCACAGTCACCGAGTGGCGTTGGGTTCCAACGAAGCTGAACGTAGCGGACGACGCCACACGAGACGTCCCAACGTCCTTCAATAAAGATCATCGCTGGTACAAGGGACCGGACTTCCTCTACCAAACAGAAGAGCATTGGCCCGTCGAAGTCACTGCAACAGAAAAAGAAGAACCTTCAGGCGAAGAGAAAGTGAATCACATCGCCGACGACAGAAAACAGAAACTCGCAGAAGCCCTACCTGAAGCATCGCGTTTCTCGAATTGGGACAGACTCCGATACGCCACAGCTCGGGTTCTACAGTTCATCCAACTCTGTAGAACCAAGAAGGAAAGCGTCAATTACAAAAGGACGCGAAAGAACACAGAAAAGGATCCAAGCTGGAAGAAAACGAACAAGCCTGCGACGAAGCAACAGCCAACAGTCAAGAAAACAACGTCGCCTAATAGAAAGTTTCTCCCAGTCACTGCCGAACAGCTCAGAAGAGCGGAAGAGCTTCTGATGCGTGCATCCCAAGAAGATTCCTTCACAGAAGAAATAGAAGACTTAAGAAACAGCAAGACACTCAACAAGGAGAGCCGTCTGTACCAGCTGAGCGTCGAATACGTCAACGATGCAATCAGGCTAAGAAGTCGGATTCAAGCAACACAAGACGTAACAGAAAACTTCAAGAGCCCCATGGTACTCGACGGTGATCATCCAACAGTCAAGCTCTGGGTGAAGGCTATACATCATCAGCTGCATCACGCCGGAGTCGAAGCTACAGTCAACGAGTGCAGACAACAGTACTGGGTGCTACGTGTGCGTCCAGTGACAAGAATGATCATAAGAAGATGCCTGTTCTGCAGAATGAAGACACAGAAGCCGCCATACCCCAGAACCGGGGACCTGCCGGAGTGTCGCCTAGCTCATCACAAGCGACCCTTCACCTTCACTGGCATCGTCTACTTTGGACCTCTCTCAGTGACCGTCGGCCGAACGCGACAGAAGAGATATGTGGCCATCTTCACCTGTCTCACCATGAGAGCCATACACCTGCAGATAGCTGGCTCACTCAGCGCTGATTCAGCAGTGATGGCGTTGAGGAGAATGATGGCTCGCCGGGGTTTCCCGACGGAAATTTGGTCAGATAATGGCAGCAACCTGAGAGCTGCAGACAAGGAACTTCGGCAGGCGATGGACAGCGCAACAGCAGAAGAAGCAGCGAAGAAGACGATCTCCTGGCGATACATACCACCAGGAGCTCCATTCATGGGCGGAGCTTGGGAACGAATGGTACGCTCAGTGAAGACAGCACTCGCAGCCACGCTACATGAACGGCATCCTACAGAAGAAGTCCTCTCCACCCTACTGGCTGAGGTGGAATATACAGTCAACAGCAGGCCGCTGACACACGTCTCAGTCAGCCCCGAGGATCCTGAAGCACTGACGCCCAACCACTTTCTGTTGGGTGGCCCGGGACGTGTACCGCTGCCAGGTACATTCGACGAGCGGGACGCCGCCTCCAGATCGACGTGGCGAGCCGCGCAGAGATTGGCCGACGTGTTCTGGACGCGCTGGGTGAAGGAGTACCTACCGGAGCTCCAACACCGGCGGGAGCCGCACGGACGAGGACCAGCGATCCAGATCGGCGACCTCGTGCAAGTGGTCGATACCAACCTACCGCGCAACGTGTGGATCCGAGGAAGAGTCATCGCCACGTACCCGGGACCAGACGACGTCGTGCGAGCAGTGGACATCCAGACCAAGGGAGGAGTGCTGCGACGGCCGGTGAGGAAGCTGGTGGTCCTGCCCCTGTCTACAGACGACGCGCCCGCACCGACAAGTGATGCGACATAGTCGCACGGCGGGAGAGATGTGCGGGACGATATAGTGCAAGTGTTTGTGTAATAAAGAGACAGCATAATAGTGGACTGATTAAATAGCATAATTAGTTAGTAATTAATGTGTCATGTATAGTTTAGCAATTGTTTATAGTTTTAAGTACATAAGTCTCATGTATTATCTCATAAGTGAATAGGAAAAATAATAAATAAAGATTAAAATAGGAAACCCATAGGGAAATAGGCCGCGGCTCTCCTTACGGTACAGCTACGAGCCGAAAAGATACCTCGTTAATTCCTAGAAATAGACCGCGGCTCTCCCAACGGTACAGCTAGGAACCGTAAAGACACCTCTGTAATTCCAAGAAATGCCGCGGCTTTCCCTACGGTACAGCTCATAGTAGTAAAGATACCTAATTATGTAATAATACCTATTATTATTACTAAATTGTGATTAGTCTAAGATAATGCGCTCTGATTGGTGCACTGATCGATAGCAAAATTACACCAATCAGAGGGGCTACATTTTTTCTGCTATTTTTGTATAAATACCGGGCTGAATTGTATGCCGGCACAGTTCCCACCGGCAAGCGGTAGCGGTACCCAATAAAGAAGAAAAGTTCTTCGAGAGTTTTCCTTGCTACCCAACCAACCCAGCTACAGTGAATGTACAGAAGCGTACATAATTTAAGGAAAGAGTTAATAAAAGACAAGACAAGGTTCTTATAGATCCCGGAGCCTCAAAGTCCTTAAAATATTGTAAATGCTAAAGTGTGTTTGTTTGTTTGTTGGTTTCTCCTTCAATCACGTAGCAAAGGAGCTACAGAGCAAAGCGTTGACGTGATTTTGCATAGGTAGAGTTGAGGACCCTAAAGATTCCCGTGGGATTTTTAAAAATACCTATGTAAAACCATTAATAAAGTAAGGGTATCAAGTTAATTAAGCAATTAAATATCTCTTGCTTTAACTTTGAAGGAAAATAAGTTATAGTTCTCCATAATGATCTAAAAGGTGTGTGAAGTCTGCCTATTTGCGTTTGGCCAGCGCAGCGTGGTGAACTATGGTCTATAACCCTTCTCTGAGAGGAGATCTGCGCTCAGACCCCTAGCCAAATTACACTTCGTTGTATCTATTCTCTTTCTATAATCGTTAACGCATCGGTAAGTTTTTGTTATCACGCCTCCCTTCTGAAAAGATAGGTGTGATAAAAAACTTCGGGTGCATGCGTGTAGTGTGAATTCTATTCCGGTTAGCGAAGAGGCGATCAAGAACGTTGTGTCGACTTGGCTACCAATTAATCGTTTCTAAGATTGATCGCTTGATAGCACGCCTCCCATCCTTTCAGAAGGGAGGCGTGGTATCAAGCGAAAAAACTTTGGGAACCCCTGCTCAAAGCGTTAACGACCATAGAAAGAGAATAGATACGACCATAGGTAATATGGCTAGGGGGCACAGTACTGACTAGTGAGCCGTTGTTGGGTTGCTGATGATGATGAATATAATTTATTAGAGTATGATTTGCAATCCTAGCTCGCACACATCCAAACACACACACCAGCAAGGTCGCGAAGTGAAGGGGGCGTGTCGGAACCAGAATATCTTGTTCTGAACTGTAGCATGTAGTGATATTTAGCAGATTGTACGATTCCAATTATACTTACACGGATAAACAATTGTATTGATTCTGCTGAACTATATTATTGCACCGTGTCCTTACTTTGTTGCACCAATGATCAGCCCCTAAATTCAACTCACCAGTGTGAGTGAGTCATAGATGAAGTAAATTATACCTATCTATCTACTAGCTTTTGCCCTCAACCAAGCCTCGACCTCGTCCACGTGAAGTAAGTTTACTAAAAATCCCGCGGGAACTCTTTGTTTTTCGGGATAAAAATGTTAAAAAAATTGGCAGTCATAGGGACTGCCGATAGAAGTGGAAAGTAGAAACTAGATTAGCTAATAATTAAAACAAATAAAATAAAGCGCACTGTCACGATTTAGTGAGTGAGATTCGAACCTGCGACATCATACTTTAACTCACTCTCACATAGTAAGAGTGAGTGAGACAATATAATACTGTCTCAATCACTCACACTATGTGAGAGTGAGTGAGACTGAGCTGTCAAAAAACTATTAATAAAATGGACAAAGTATAAAGAAGATTTCACTTCAAAGAATCAAGTTAATAATTACACTTAAAATTAAAATTTTCTCATACAAACTTTCATCCCCTAATTTACTACCCTCAAGGGGTGATTTTCTAAACCTAAATGCCGCTAGCACTCAGCTATCCGAAAATGTCTAAGCGAGACACATGCTACTTTGTCTTTCATTAATTTTCAACCGACTTCAAAAAAGGAGAAGGTAATCAATTCTTCGGAATCTTTTTTTTTAATGTAGGTATGTCCACCGATTACTCGAAGACGCCTGAATGGGAAATTCTTTTTTGTTTGAAAGGGTATACTCCCCAGGTGGTCCCATATAAATATCATCGAAATCGGTCGAGCGGTTTTTAAAATATCAACAATAGAATTATATACTTTGTATAGTGTGTGTTTAATGTACCTAGTAAAGCGGGAGTTTGAAGTCGGTTGTTTAAAAATATTTTTTTATATTTTATGGAGCCCTCAGCTTACGAGTATCGTTAACAATTTCAAGGTCAAAACGAGTCAAGCTCCTGACCCCGACTCTTTTTGACCTTGAAATTGTAACGGCGCAAAATGCAACGTGACGTCATTTACCTCATAACACGAGGACCATCGAGTCGTGCCCACCGGCACCGCGCGTCGGTACGATCGTAAAAAGCGTTTACGTTTGACGTCAGACATTGAAATTGCAAACACTGACGTTTTTGACGACCTCCCTGGCTCAGTGGTGAGCGCTGTTGTCTTATAACTGGGAGGTCTCGGGTTCGATTCCCGGCGGGGGCAATTTGGGAATTTATAATTTCCGAATTGTCTCTGGTCTGGTCTGGTGGGAGGCTTTGGCCGTGGCTAGTTACCACCCTACCGTCAAAGCCGTGCCGCCAAGCGATTTAGCGTTCCGGCACGATGGCGTGTAGAAACCGATTAGGGGTATAGTTTGAATGTTCACTGCCATACCCCTTCCAAGTTAGCCCGCTACCATCTTAGACTGCATCGTCACTTACCATCAGATGAGATCGCAGTCAAGGACTAGCTTGTCATTGAATAAAAAAAACCCTGGTTCGTAGGTACTTACTACTTAGGTACTATAAATTATCATCGCTTACTGAACTATAACTAGGTCAAAGGGTAAAAGTTTAAAAACTGTAAACAGACTACAGAGAATTGGATGTAGGTACTCATCCGTCAAATTGATGTTGTTATTATAAAAATGTAGTCTATGTCACCCGGCTCATACCAAATAACAATCGAAGGTATGGCCACATCATTCATAAAAATCGGTTTAGTAGTGTAGGCGCTACGGTGGGACATACGTTAATACATAAATACCTACGTAGACTGCTAAAATGATAACCCTTTTGGCCAACCATAGTCATGTAAAAATAGAGTTGGCACCGAAAATAATGAAACGATGGAAGGTGCGGTCCCAAGTTGCTGGAATGGCGACCCCGCACCGTAAAGCGCAGCAAGTCGGACTCGCGCACCGAGGGTTCCGTACTCCAAAAGTAAAAGTAAAACGAAAATATTATATTAATTTGCTTATTTATCGTTAACTTTGTTTGTAGAGGTTTATTGTTAATCCCCCACTCGGTATAGTTATTTTACTTTGAAATTTCAAACCCCCGATTTTCCCCCTTTTTTAATAAAACTAAAAATCATTTTTCTTTATTCCAATGATGTTGGGCCACTATTATACACAACTATGCCAAATTTCATGTCGATAGCTTTAATAGTTACTGAAATAATCGACTGTGACAGACGGACGGACGGACGGACGGACGGAGAAAGTCTCACCATAAGGGTTCCATTTTTAGCATTTTGGTACGGAACCCTAAAAAAAGAATGTCAGCCAAGCTCATATTGACTAAATATCTCCTCCTATTCTGAGAGCTTGTGCTAGTGAATACGACAGTCGACAACAGTGTGACTGGTGGAGCTCTCACCTGTGACCTTTCAGTTTTCAGTCCGCACCTTTAACCGTTGGGATATTGAGGCTTGATCATCATCATTGAGGATCCTTTGATGGATCTAGTGCTATCCTTTAACGCAGGGAGTATTATAAAATAAGATTGGCGCGCGGCGATTCGCCTGTGCGAAAACGTCGCCTAAGAAGGCCAAGTTCATGATTATTGATAACTTTATCGATAACAGGATAACGCCGACGGCTCTTATCTGTTATCAACTTATCATTAGGATTAAACTATTATCTATTATATATTCTGTGCTATTATTATGAATTCATATACCTAAGTGCGATGCATACGATTATGGAAGTGCAATAGAATGTTGCAAATTGAGCAATTTTAGACAACTGTCTCGTAAATTTTATTGTATTGTTTCGACACAATAGTTTATTGCAAGTTTACTTACTCAGGTATGCATGCCATCATTTATTGTGTGAGATTGAATCTTGCAAGTTGCAAGTCATTGTAGTTTATTTATCTTATTGTATCTATACTAATATTATACAGAGGAATGATTTTTTCGTTTGTTTGTTTGTTTGTACCGAATAGGCTCTGTAAGTACTGGACCGATTTTAACCGTTTTTTCACCAATAGAAAGCTAAGTAATCAGGAAGTAACATAGGCTATAATTTATTTTCTTTTAATAAAATGACTAACATATAATGAATTACGCCTTAAAACGCCTGTCGTTATTATGAATAGAGAAATGTTTTTTGTTAAAATAAACTTTTTTACATATGATTGATTTGTTCATTTTATGGTTGTTTTGTTTCCCAGCGGTGGCACCCACTCGAACCTGGTGATATGCGACCAACACGGGCGAGTGGTGGGCAGGTCGCGCGGGCCCGGCACCAACCACTGGGGGCTGGGCATCGACGAGTGCGCCAGGAGGGTCATAGCCATGCTGCACGCCGCCAAGGCAGACGCGGGCATAGCGTTGGACACGCCGTTGGACTCCTTGGTAAGTTGCTGGTGATATGCGACCAACACGGGCGAGTGGTGGGCAGGTCGCGCGGGCCCGGCACCAACCACTGGGGGCTGGGCATCGACGAGTGCGCCAGGAGGGTCATAGCCATGCTGCACGCCGCCAAGGCAGACGCGGGCATAGCGTTGGACACGCCGTTGGACTCCTTGGTAAGTTGCTGGTGATATGCGACCAACACGGGCGAGTGGTGGGCAGATCGCGCGGGCCCGGCACCAACCACTGGGGGCTGGGCATCGACGAGTGCGCCAGGAGGGTCATAGCCATGCTGCACGCCGCCAAGGCAGACGCGGGCATAGCGCTGGACACGCCGTTGGACTCATTGGTAAGTTGGATTTCTGAATTTTGGAGTTTACTCCTTAAGAATCGATTTTAGGCGCCCGGTATGAGAAAAATTCGAGCAGTAAAATCTACTTATCAATGATCTCGTTACGTTTTTCACAACGATGCAAATTTCTACCCTAACGTTGAGTAAATAAGGTTGGTTTTCGCTTGAGTTGTCGAATGCCCTCGTTACGTTTTTCACAACGATGCAAATTCTATCCTAAGTTGAGTAAATAAGGTTGGTTTTCGCTTGAGTTGTCGAATGCCCTCGTTACGTTTTTCACAACGATGCAAATTTCTACCCTAACATTGAGTAAAAAAGGTTGGTTTTCGCTTGAGTTGTCGAATGCATAAACGCTTTCGCTTCAGGAAGCCAAGCGCGTACCGATCGGGTCGGAGCGGCGCCTCGAATGCATTACGACGTTTTAAGTAGTAAACTCCAGTCGTGCGTCGGAGCTGACACACACACTTTTTTTACAAGCTTTTATTTAACTTGCAATGTTTGTTTGGGTCAAATCTTGCAAGATGAATTAGACCCACTTCCCGGTTTCTGATCGAGCTGAAATTTTGCATTTATGTGTAAATCGGATGACAATGCAATATTATTGTGACATGGAGCTGATCTGATGATGGAGAAGATGGCTATCGGAACTCTGTAATAAAACGAAGTAACCCCATCGAGTTTGGGCTCGTTTGATTCGTCATAACAAGTACTCTGGTCCTAGATGATATCCAGAGTCTAATGATGTAGCTACTAAAAGCTTGCATTTAAAAATAAAATTTTTAATTTACACATGTTATAACTTCCGATTCTGATTTTCCGAGACCCGAAAGTAACTTTTGTCCGTATCCAAGATATACTATCATCACTTCACTACATGCCTATAATAAAACAAAGTCCTTTAATAAAACAAACAAAATGTTTGTCTGTTCGCAACAAAATTAAAAACTACTGAACGGATTTTCATGCGGTTTTCACCAATAGACTGGGTGATTCATAAGGAAGGTTTGGGTTCATAATTTGTTAAGGTTTTGTGTATTTTTTTTGAAATATGTCGATAATTGTTGAAAATATCGGAAAACGTCAAGCCGCCTGAGAGCTTTTATCGAAAACGCTGCCTAATTCTTTTGATATAACAAAACAATGTATGGTGGTGGTATGGTGGGATTGGTCTATACAGAAAAGTCTGCGATGGCATATATCTACCTTTTAAGGATAGCTTAGTATACACATTTTAACTTTTAAAAAAATGGTCACGTACAATGCGCTAATTGGAAATCTACACACATCAAAAGTGTCTAGGGATCAACATATATTTTTGCAATAACTTTTCTCCTGATTGATATTACAATCGTCAATAAAGTAATACAATTATTTCCTTCAAAGTCGTTATCAATTAATACGGAACTTCATGAGCGGACAAACGTCAAACCGGCCATCATAGCGTGCCGCTAGTGTAATTAAAATTTTCTTTAAGGATTCATCAAATAAAGTGTTTTCGTTTGTCACAGTAACGATAAACCAAGTCACCTTTGCATTAATAAAGAAATTTGCCATTTTCCTAATAAAGGGATTTTTGACATTTGAACCACTAACATTAAAGTTCGAAAAAAAGACTGAAATAACAGTTTTCTTTAAAATTTTATTGGGTAACTTAAACAATTAATAATCCGTGTTTCTACCGCGAACACTAACAACACAAGAACATCGGTTTGGCATACTCAAAATGAGTTCATCCAAATCACGCTGTGGAATGGCCGCCCATGTTCGTTGCAACAACAAAAAAAGGTCTTCTTGCCACTGGATACCCTCCATATTCGGCAGAGCTCTTCTCTGTAGCATATCCCATGCATGCTCAATCGGGTTCAAGTCTGGCGACTGAGCAGGCCAGGGCAGGACATTGATGTTAGCTGCGGCGAGAGTCTGTCTTACAACTCTTGCGGTGTGCGGTCGTGCATTATCATGCATTAACTGAAATAAGGGACCGATTTGCACTTGTAGAGGAACGATGACGTCTGATACAATCGTCTCAGCATAAATTTGAGCGTTGAGGTTGCCTCTGATCCAAATCAACTCAGTTCTTCCGCCGATCCAAATACCCGCCCATACCATGATGGTTCCACCACTATAAGGATGGACTTCCTGGCAGGATTTTAATCGCTGTTGGCGTCCAGGGGTTCTCCAGTGTCGTATACGTCTTGTATCCGGTCTCATACCAAAACGAGACTCATCAGAAAAGCACACGAAACGCCATTGTTCTTCTGCCCAATTTCTGTGTTCAAGAGCCCATTGATATCGAATCCTACAATTGTGCATTGCTATAGGTGGTACCCGTAGCAGTCTTCGGGAATGAAGGTTCACTTCATGCAAGCGGTTTCTGACTGTTTGGTCGCTAATTAAGTTCCCTGAAGAGTGATGAAGCCTCACGGCTAACATCATGGCGGTTATTGTTGGAGCTCTTCGAGTTAAGATTTGAATGTATCGGTCTTGTCTCCGTGTGGTGCAGCGATACCGTCCTCCATGGCGCTCAGCCACGGTACCAGTGCTTCGGTAACGTGTCCAAAGTCGACTGATAACACTCTGACTTGTATTCAGAGCTAAAGCCACAGTACGTTGCCGGGAACCAGCTTCTATCATTCCCACGGCTCTGAGCATTTCTTCCTTGCTTAAATGACGTCGCCGCTCCATAATAACGTTGGTTTTAATCAGTAGTAGGGAAACAGTAGCACTAATAATGTCTTCAATGCGTTGTATGTTTTTATAGGGAAAATATTGACAGCTGATTTTCATCTTTTACTCGAATTTGATTGACAGTTCCTGATTCAAATTATGAAATGCACCAAAAAGGATCCATATAAATTTATAAAATCATAAATTTATTACAAAGCCACATCTCAATCTCAAGAAATCCGCATAAAAATGCTTGATCCCTAGACACTTTTGATGTGTGTATTTAGATGTATAAAGTACCTACCTATTAATCCTTATCAACTTAAATACGTTAGTTACCATAAGCAAGCGAAGCCGGGGCGGGTCGCTAGTTGATAATATTAGATCTGGTATAGGACATAATATTATAGGCTATGGATTGTTGAGCCAAAGCTTAGTCCACAAACTCTGAGCCAAAGTGCAATCCTTCTGGGGTTTGTTTACCGTGGAAACTCATTTCCATAGTGCCCTTGGCATAGTGTCAAGTCTTATATGGTAAGTAGTAGGCCGGTCTGTCTTCCCTTAAGTGGGAAAGTCCACTTTTTACATAAAACTCCACGATATTGATCTTGAAAAATACTCCGAGAAGGTCAGTTTACTTAGTTTCACGTACTTAAGTTCTCAACTAAGAACTGGCACTGCGTTGTTCCATAATTTGTTTTTGTTCTACCACCGGAAGAACGGCAGTGTACATAATGTACTATAGCAAAACTAGCTTTTACCCGCATCTTCGCTCACTTTAGGTTCGATTTTTCAAACCCTTATTTTACCCCCTTAGGGGTTGAATTTTCAAAACTCCTTTCATAGCGGATGCCTGTGGCTAATATAAAAAGCTGAAGAGTCTGTTTGCTAATCTCAGGAACTACTCGTCTGATTTGAAAAATTCTTTCAGTGTTAGATAGCCCATTTATCGAGGAAGGCTATCTAATCTCTTTAAACGAGCAATTCTTGTATATAATACCTATATATATAATATCTGAATCTCGGAAACGGCTCCAACGATTTTCATGAAATTTAGCATATAGGGGGTTTCGGGGGCGATAAATCGATCTAGCTAGGTTACATTTTTAGAAAAGGTCGTTTTATCCGTGTTTTCAAGCAATGAAAAACCCCTTACAATATAATTAGAATACGAAGGTAAATTTCGCCGTTAATTATGAACTCTTGATAGCTCACTTAGGTTTCGGACGGTTCCGAAACTACAAGACTCTGGGTCGAGTCCAGACGAATTTTTCCCTATGAATTTTATTATTTTTATTTTTTCTAAATACATCATTTCCAAAAAACACGATTTACAAAAAAAAAAAAAAACAAAAAAACCGAGCAAAGCTCGGTCACCCAGATATAAGGTTATTATATCATCACGCTAAGACCAATAGGAGCGGAGCACCACTGAAGAATGTTCCAAAATCGGGGCATTATTTTTCCTTTTGAGAGCTTCCGCTGCGTGCGCTGCGTAAATGGTTACAGTTTCGCAAAAATTATGTATGACAGAATTGTTCCCCTTTAAAAGTTTCAAAAAAAGTCCGCGACAGCATATGTCTATATCTTTTAAGGTTGGCTCACTATAACCTAATGTTATGCTAACCAAATTTGTTCTAAAATAATGCATTATTTGCGAAGGTGTTTTTATAAACATGATATTAATCCTTATCCAGATAAATACGTTATTCATCACAAGTATTTAATTTAAAACAAAATTGCCCTTTACATCATTCGATTTCAATGAATATCTTAGGAGATACATATCGCAGTTTTAAAATAACATCGCAATAAAATAATGATCATTCTTGCAGCGGGAAAATTTATCTAATCTCATAGAAAATCAGAAATTCTATGCGGACGAAGTCGCGGGCGACCGCTAGTTCATTTCATTTCATTTTTTTTTTGTTTAATATAATACATACTTATTGTGAATAACCAAACCGCAGAAAGGCGTCTACTCTAGCGGCACGCTATGATGGCCGGTTTGACGTTTGTCCGCTCATGAAGTTCCGTATTAATTGATAACGACTTTGAAGGAAATAATTGTATTACTTTATTGACGATAGTGATGTGCAGAGATTCATAAATTTTATCGAATGTAGTTTTAGGTTTAGGACTCAAAATTTATTTATTAAATTGATTTCTAAAATGTATACAAGTGTAGAAAAATCAGTTTGCACCATTTAAGGGGTGAATGTACTTGTGAATATGAACAATTTTCACTATGTGGACAAACCTCTGAAATCGCAAAAAAATATCAGCTGTTTCATACAAAAGGTAAAATTTTTATTTTTATATGATATATACCACAACTCGGCATTTGGTTTTCTAAATTGAAAATTTTTAAAAATGGAATCTAATACGATCGTCACATAGGATCGCTGGCTAGCACAACTACTACCTCCGGCAAACTCGCGTCAATGCTCAATGCAAAACAAAGCAGTTTCGAATTGACGTTGCTTCGAAAAGTATAAACTGTCAGTGCAATGCGATTGTGATATAGTTTTGACCTGGCTTTGGATTTCAAATATTGATACTGCATTACTGTTGACCCTTGCTCGTTAATTTGGACTCTGTTCAAGCCCTTTGTTGTGGATTTCGTCGATATGACCGAACGTACGCAGAGAACTGTTCTAAATAGTCAGACACGTGAGTTCGTAATACGCCTTCGTAACTATTTCGATCGTGAAGCTCAAAATGGAGGGCCAATTTTACCTATAACGTCAGTGGTTGAACGCGTAGCTGATGCGCTTAATATTGGACAACGAACTGTTAGACGGATAACTAAAAAAAAATATGGCGAGACTGGCACAGAAGAAAATAAACTTCACACACCAAAAAAGAGAAAACGAGCAAAACCAGTCGTAGGCATCGATAGCTTTGATGCCGATGCTATCCGAAGACATGTTTACGGCTACTATTTACAGAAGGAGTATCCAACAAGAAAAAAGTTGGTGCATTCACTGAAGGAAGCTGGATTATTCTTCGGTGGGGAAAGTTCTTTAACGAAGATTTTGAAGACCATTGGATTTCGATACAAAAAATGTAACAAACGCAAAATATTGATGGAAAGATTTGATATAGCGATGGCAAGGTATACTTTTTTACGGCAAGTGAAAGAAATCAAAAATTGGCAAAATGTTGTGTTCTTGGATGAAACATGGCTTAATGCTAACCATACTGTAGGCCGTTCTTGGAACGATGACACAGCAGCATCTACTTCCAAAGTTCCTGTAGGAAAAGGATCGCGACTTATAATTTGTCACGCCGGAACCATCAACGGGTTTGTCGAAGGTTCTCTCATGGCTTTTGCGTCAAAAACCACTGGAGACTATCATGAAGACATGAATGGAGAAAAGTTTACTGAATGGTTTACCTCAATGTTGTGTAGCCTCCCTGAACCATCTATTATAATTATGGACAACGCCCCATACCACTCGATGCAAATTGACAAGCCACCTGCCCAATCCCAAAAGAAAGCTGATATCGTCGCATGGCTTCGTAAAAATGGCGTAAATGCAAACATGAATATGTTAAAAGCGGAATTAGTACGTCTTTTAAAAGAAAACAAACCAACCAAGATCCGATACGTCATTGACGAAATAGCATTAGAACATGGGCACAGAGTTATACGGTTACCGCCTTACCATTGTGAGTATAATGCGATTGAGTTGGTGTGGGCTCAAATTAAGGGATATGCTGCAAGACACAATACAGAACCCCCATTTACCACAAAAAAAATGCTAAAATTATTAGAAGAAGCTTGTGAACATGTGACTAAAGGAGACTGGGAAAAGGTTGTGAATAGAACTGTTAAATTAATAAGGGAAGATTATGAAAGAGATGTGAAAATAGATAATATTATAGAAAACGAACATATAATTATTAATGTAGGTGATGATAGCAGTGACGACAGTGAAAATAGTAGTATGGACGAATCTGATTAATTATGGCCTTTTGTGGCACCTTTTTTGGTATCTTTTGTATTCATATGTTTCTTGTGTGCATATAAAGTATGTATATTCATTTTCATTCAAATATTCAGTTCGTTCAAATAAATTAAATAAACATATACATTTTTGTTTTATTAAACCTATTTAATCAGGTACAAAAACAAAACTTAATTGTTTTTTGTTCGAGAATAAATTGACATTCCACATCACTATTGTAATGTGTCAAACCGGCCATCATAGCGTGCCGCTAGTGTAAAGTCTAAACAAACCGCTCCATCGAAAACTAATTAGTCTCGCGTTCAATGTTACAAGTCTAATTATTAGAAATTCCAATATTTGGCGGTGCCTCCTTTCAGATTCCGGTTCAAAACAATTATTATTATTGACCACTAAATAGTGCTAGAGTAATTACTAATTACTATCCACTGATTAGTTAGTACTATCGAATACAATTATATTATTAGACTAGCTGATGCCCGCGACTTTGTCCGCCTGGATTTAGTTTTTAAAGTCCCTCGGGAACTCCTTGATTTTCCGGGATAAAAAGTAGCCTAGATGTTGACCCGAGTAATAAGCTACCACGGTATACAATTTTGTAGAAATCTGTGCGGTAGTTTTTACGTTAAAGAAGGACAAAAAAACAGACAGACAAACAGACAAAAAAAATTTAGCTTCTGTTTTGATATCTGTATCTTGAACACAATTAGAAGCAAAAACCCTTTTTTGAATCTATTTCATGTACATAATTGGTTTCGTTTCTGTTTTATTATATGTATAGATAATTTAATAAGTAATTTATTTACACAATGACTAAATTAATTTAAGTATAAAAAATATTTTTTTTTTGGTGAAGACCACTAAACGGCCTTTTTATGTTGTACAAACGACCTGTCCCGATTTCGCAAAAGTGCAATTTTCATTTTTTTTTTGAGATTTTCATGGAAAATATCATCCAAAATTCCGACTTTTTCCGTAGATTTTCCAAAAACGCTCTATAATACAAGCCTTGACCGGGCAATCACGGACAACAAAAAAAAAGACCCAAAATCGGTGTAGCCGTTCTCAAGTAATGATTTTTCCGATTTTTCATAGTTGATTTTAATTTTTATAAAGTTAAAAAATTTCATACCCTTCTAGGCTATAAAATATAGTTAGGTTTACTACTGAGTGAGATCAAGGCTTCACGTAAATATAATATTAATATGAATCAAATAATAAAATATAATAATACTTGATATAACATACTTTTCTAAACCTTTCAACAGATGGCGCTGTATTACATTAAATTGCGCTATCATGCTGATACGAACAAAACGTAAACGACATCTTCAACGGCGTAAAGTACTCTGGGACTATATCCCGATTCTGATGATGAAATTTTTGGAATTCGCGTAAATAAGCGAATGCATAATTGGTTAAAAAAAATGGAAAAAAAATAAAAATAATTTTATTTTAATCAAACTTAATTTAATACTTAAATGCTAAAAAAGTGTAGGTTTGTTCATTGTTGTTGGTATTTACTATTTATCATTTGAGCCACGGATCGACGTGATTGTTTGCATGGGCATAGCTGTTGAGGACTTGAGGACCTGGAGAGTGCTGAGTGCTGACTGCTGAGTGACATAGGCTACTTTTATCCCGGCAATTCAAAGAGCTCCCGAGGGATCTTAAAACTAAATCCACGCGGACGAAGTCGCGGGCATCAGCTAGTAATATATAATGTGAGAGTATTGACCTGACCTGACCCTTCTCGCTTATTACGGAGAAATAGTGGAACAATAACAAGACGATAATCGACAGACACGCTACAACTGCGAAGTTGCTTACTGGGAAAATCACTCTTATACTCAGTAGTTCTGAGTTCAATTTCGTCTGTCAAGAATTCAGAGTTCAATACTGACTTATAAAAAACTACGTCACATTTAACTAAGCCTCAATAGCCCAACGGTTAAAGGTGTGGACTGAAAACTGAAAGGTTGCAGGTTCGAATCCCACCCGTTGCACTATTGTCGTACCCACTCCTAACACAAGTTTTCCGCTTATTTGGAGGGGAGAGGAGGATATTAGTCAACTTCAACTTGACTAATATTCTTTAAAAAAAAAAAATAGTACCAATTGCTTCTGTGACTGATTGGAATTTTTTAACCCTCGACGCAAAAAGAGGGGTGTTATAATTTTCTGCCTCTGTGTGTGTGTGTCTGTCTGTGGTATCGTAGCTCTCAAACGGATGGACCGATTTCGATGCGGTTTTTTTTTATTTCAAAGCCAGTTTCCTTGCGGTGGTTCTTAGCTATGATTGGTTAATATCGGTCCAGCAGTGTAAGAGTATCAGCTCTTTTCCAAAATGATGTTTTTTGGCCTATGATTACTCGATTAAGTGCTTCACGCGTGCGAGTATAATCGTTAAATGACAATTAATTGATAACTTCGACCTGATGCTGCAACCAGAATGGTCTCCAGAGAACTCGACTCTTCGTAAACTCACAGCAGACATATCGTATTCTGGTTCAATAGATTAGTTTCAATGAGTAGGTACTAACCTAGGTACTTACTACTATCATGAAATAATGATTATTATAGGCCAACAACCCAAACTGAAACCCGAAATTTAAAGAAAAATCAATATTAATTTGCTATTATCCGCCAAACTGTCATCAGTTTAGCGGATTATAGCAAAGAATTTTTTTTTCGATATGGAATTCCGCAAAGTAACGCCAGATTCTATTCAATATTTGAAACCCGAAAGTCGACGCGTTCAAACCCCACGCCTTTAAGAGCGCGTGTAACCCAAAAAAAAAACAGATTTCGCGATGAGATAAAACATAGCCACAACCTCATGTGAGGCGCGACAAAAGATAGCGTTTTGCGCGGAATAGGAGTGTAGTAAGCGCCAAAATACTTTGTAACTCGTAAAATATTCATTTTCTTTTCAATTCGCTAGGCTACTCCCTTGATAATATCAATCGGAATTTAATGTAAAAATTTTGGCTCTGTAATATGCAACACATTGAAAATAAATGAATATTGGTTATAAATTAGACCTAATTTCGCGATTTTTTATTATCGAACAAATTTCATCATTTTATGTTTTTGCCCAAACACGTCCCTTGGCAGTATGATGCAATTCTTGCGTGTTTTTTTTTTCGGATAATTGAAACTTGATCTACTACTGTAAAAATCAAATCTGTTGTCGTTGTGTTGTGTGTCGAGCGCACACCCCCTCTTAAGCCGTAATAGCGCAATGGTTAAAGGTGCGGACAGAAAACTGAAAGGTCGCCGGTTCCATTCCCACCCGTAGCACGATTTTTGTACCGACTCCTAACACGAGATTTTCGCTTATTCGGAGTGGAGATAAGAATATTAGTCAAGTTAAACTTGGTTAATTTTATTTGCCTGTACAATCAGTTCAGACGTTTCGAAGATTCACTCGAAAAAATAGACAGACACAAAATTTAAAGAATTTAAAAGTTTGTTTGCTATCGATGTTACATAGGTACTATCAGGGAATTATCAAAACAATTTCACCCATCACATCAGAATGTTGAACTCTGTAACTCATCATCACCATCATCATCAACCCATCAACCCATCAACGGTTCAGTACTGAGCGCAGATATCCTCTCAGAGAAGGGTTGTAACTCAACTCAACTCAACACATCCTATTAATATTATAAATGCGAAAGTTTGTGAGGATGTTTGGATGGATGGATGGATGGATGGATGGATGGATGTTTGTTACTCTTTAACGCGACAACGAATGAACCGATTTTGCTGAAATTTGGCACAGACATAGATTATAGTCTGGAATAGCACATAGGCTACTTTTTATCCCGGAAAAGCAAACAGTTCCTGCGGGATAGCATCGCTATTTTTTACGCATTTGTCCTTCAAAATACGCGCAATGGACATTTAGATTAACGTGATTTTTTTGCACAGGTAAAGTTAAGAGCCTGAAAAATGACAAAGGCTACTTTTTATCTCAGGAAAACAAACGGTTCCTGCGGGATATTAGTATACTACTTTTCACACATTTATCTTTCAATTATGCGCCAACGGAGTTACAGATTGACGTGGTTTTTTGGAGAGGCATAGTTGATGACTTGAAAAGTGACAAAGGCTACTTTTTATCCTGGGAAAGCAAACAGTTCCCGCGGGATATTAGTGTTCTACTTTTCACATATTTATCCTTAAATAAGGCGCCAACGGAGTTACAGATTGACCTGGTTTATTGGATAGGCATAGTTGAGGACTTAAAAAGCCCAGGAAAACAAACAGTTCCCGCGGGATATTCATATATTAATCCACATATATCACTTTTCACATATTATATATTCATATATCACTTTTCACATATTAATCCTTCAATTATGCGCCAACGAAGTTACAGATTGAAGTGGTTTTTTTAATAGGCATAGTTGAGGACCTGAAAAGTAAAAAGACTACTTTTTATCCCGGGAAAACAAACAGTTCCCGCGGGATATTCGTATGTTACTTTTCACATACTTATCCATCAATTATGCGCCAACGGAGTTTTAGATTGAAGTTTTAGATTATTTTTAGCACAGGTAAAGTTAAGGGCCTGAAGAGTGACAAAGGCTACTTTTTATCCCTGGAAAACAAACGGTTCCTGCGGGATATTAGTATGCTTCTTTTCACATATTTATCAATCATGCGCCAATATGCATGCATGTATGTATGTATGTATGTATGTATGTATGTATGTGTGTATGTATGTATGCATGCATGTATACGTGTATGTATGTATGTATGTATGTATGTATGTATGTATAATAATAATATAATATAATAATATTTATTTATTAACTCAGTAAAAAGTTTTTACAATAAATCAACTCCTTAAATCTAGGACACAGAAAAAGTAAACTAGCAATGTTGGTTGTTGCGAAGGAGTGCTTTGGCATCCGTACTAGGAAAACCTGTGTTACGGACACCGCACGTGTGGGTGGGTGGGTGGGTGTGTGTGTGTGTGTGTGTGTGTGTGTGTGTGTGTGTGTGTGTGTGTGTGTGATCGATCGATCAGCGATCAAATCCTCAATTTCATAGTAGTCTCTTTAACCAAGCATCGACAGTTTTTTTTAAGTTAGGTTTGTTAAGCTTAGATATATCGAGTGTGTCATTTATTCTATTATAAAGTTTAGGACTAAGGAAATGGTATTGGCGTCCGGCAAGTGCGGTTCTCCTTGGCAAAATTCCAAAAATCTTTTGCTTGCGTCTTTTAAGAATATTAACATTTACTTCAGGTTGAGCTATTTTATCTGAGTGTTTGCGTAAAGTAACCTGGGAGATAAAGAGCTGTCGAACATTCAGAACGTCCCACTCTTGATAGAGAGCCGATGTAGGATACCTGCGAGGTCTGCTACCCAGAACCTTAAGAATACCTCTTTGTGCTCGTTCTAAACGAAGCATATCAGTTTTATTGGAGCCACCCCAAACTGTAATACAGTACGATAATAAAGACTGCACTAGGGCAAAGTACACTGTTTTTAACAATTTTTGGTCGCAGACCGATCTCAGCTTCCTCAAAACAAACATGAGCTTTCGGATACGATTAATCAGAACGTTTATATGTTTTTTCCAGCTGAGAGAACTCTCTATTATTAAACCCAAATATTTTATGTCAGCAGTTCTTTGTATTGAGAAACAAGAGCAGTCCTCATTGGGCAATGTGCATGAATGAGCTTTAATGGAGAAGGTGTTAGGTTGTGTGAATATGGTGGTGTCAAATGTAATGAATTTAGTTTTGGAGACATTTAATGTCAGTAGGTTTGTGTTTAGCCAGCTCATGACATGTTTTAATGCGGACTCCGCACGGTTATGAACCTGATCCCAACTCTGACCCTGAACCAGAAGTACAGTGTCATCAGCATAAGATATGATTTTAGTGTACGGAATATTCATCTGGCATAGGTTGTTTATATATATCAGGAACAGAGTTGGGCCAAGCACGCTGCCCTGAGGAACACCATATTCTATATTTTCTTCCTTACTCATATGTGGACCTATTTTAACATATTGACTGCGATTGTTTAAGTAATCCTTAAATAAATTATGAACGTTACCCCTTACTCCAATGGCTTCTAACCGATCCATAAGGATGGGGACAGACACGGTGTCAAATGCTTTTGACAAATCGAGGAAGATGCCAACCGTTTTCTGCTTTGATTCTATATTTCTGATGATATGACTGGTGAGTTCAATAACAGCGTCCTCAGTTGATTTTCCTTGCCTAAAGCCGAATTGTTGGTCTGAGATGATATTCAATTTATTCAAATATAGGATCAAGCGATTGTTCAAGATCTTTTCAAAAATTTTAGAGATTGAAGTTAAAACCGAGATAGGACGATAATTAGTTACTTGGTCTCTGCCGCCACTCTTATAGATCGGGTGGACCACAGCTTTCTTGAGTACAGACGGAAAACATCCTTGTGTAATACATAAATTAAAAACATGTTTAAAAATGGGAACAAGAATATCACGAGCCTGTTTTAATATTGTGACCGGTATTCCATCCCAACCCTTTGCACAGTTGTTGCGAAGACTCGTAATAATATTGTTAATTTCATTTTCATCTGTCTCATTGAGGACCATTGAGTTACAGGGTGGGGGTGCAATATTTGGTTTGTGAATTTCTGGGGGAGATTATACACTTAAGAGAGGGGTAGCAAGATTTTTACCAATGTTCACAAAAAAATTGTTGACACTATCGACCGAGGATTGAGGATTGTTAGGACAGATAAGCTCATGTGGAGGAGAAACTTGGCGCTGAAGGTTTGTTATTTTCTTAATTGTATCCCAGATTGCTTTTTTATTATTCTTAGCCTTTTCTAGTTCAGATCGTTCAAATGCACGTTTTAAGTTTTTAAGCAGGTTGTTGCAGAAATTGCGGTAGCGTAGATAAGTAGTTTTCACGATCATATTATCAGGATTTCTTTTAGCTTTTTGATGTAATTTATCCCTGTTTCTAATACACTTTATAAGCCCTATAGTAATCCATGGTTTAAGGTTTTGATGTTTGCGCGGTACTTTGACTATCTTTGTATTCGATGTGATACATGAAGCGATTGTGTGAATAAGACTGGTTGTGGCGGAGTTCGCATTGTGATCTCGCAAGATAGAGTCAAAGTTAGTATTATTTATATTATTCACTACAGCGTCATAGTCGGTACGATAATAAACTTCATTAGGAAATGTAATGTGTGTATGTATGTATGTATGTATATATGTATGTATGTAAGTATGCTTGCATGCATGCATGCATGCATGTCTGTATATATATATATATATATGTATCTCCTCCTACTAACAACAAATACATTAACTATATCCTATCCTACTTATTATTAGTTATTACTCATATTATCCCACTAATATTATTAATGTGAAAGTTTGTGAGGATGGATGTATACGGATGTATGTTTGTATAGATGTCGTATACGGATGGATGGATGTATGTTCTCTGAGATAGGGGTTGAACTATTTTGACTGTTATACTCCATAACTTCGTTAAATTTGAACTACTTTTTATTATTACTTTAACTGACTTCAAAAAAGGAGGAGGATCTCAATTCAACGAATCTTTTTTATGTATGTTCACCGATTACTCGAAGACGCCTGAACCGATTTGGAAAATTCTTTTTTTGTTTCAAAGGGTATACTTCCCAGGTGGCCCCATTTAAATTTTAAAGAAATCAGTCGAGCGTTTTTAAAAATATCTACAATAAATTATATACTTTGTAGTGGTGCGGGCGTTTAAATGTATGCTCCCGGGACAAAAAGTAGCCTGTGTTATTTTCCAGGTCCTTAACTTTACCTGTGTAAAAAAATCGGCCAAGTGCGAGTCGGTCCTCACTCTTTTAGGGTTTCGTTACAAATAAATTAAATTAATTTTTATTATTTGCTGTTATAGCAGCAATAGAAATACAAAATATCTGAAAATTTCCACTGTCAATCTATTACGGTTTACGAGATACAGGCCGCTGACAGACGGACGGACGGACAGCGGAGGCTTAGTAATAGGGTCCCGTTGGCACCCTTTGGGTACGGAACCCTAAAAACCACGTTGACTATATGCACTTACACTTTATATGGTGAAATATTATAACTGCGAAAGTGCGTTGGTTTGTCCTTCAATCACGCCCTAACAGAGCTACAGATCGACGTGATTTTTTGCAGGGGTACCTATACTTGAGGACCTGGAGAGTGACAGGCTACATTTTCAGAGTTCCCAAGGCATTTTAAAGGCTAAGTTCACGCAGACGAAGTCGCGGGCATCAGCTAGTACAGAAATATTTCTATTTGTTAAAGTGCACTAGATCTGTAACCCTTATTATTATTACAATGTTTGGGAAGCCACTGGCCCCTAAGATACGGGTTTTCCTAGTTTAGGGGTCAGGATTTCATAGTATTGTGCTGTACTGAGTTTTATAAATAAAGATTATTATTATTATTATTAAACTTGTAGGCCATAGACCATAGTCCACCACGCTGGTTCAATGCGGATTGGCGGACTTCACACACCATCAAACATTATGGAGAACTTTCAGGTGTGCAGGTTTCCTCACGATGTTTTTATTCACCGTTGAAGCATGTGATATTTAATTGCTTAAACGCACATAACTCCGAAAAGTTCAGAGTTTCGTGCCCGGGATCAAATGCCCCCCCCCCCCCCCCCCCCCCGAATAGGATACCACAGTCCTAACCACTAGTCACTAGGCTTGGAGGTGCAGGCAAAAATAATCTCAAAACAATAATTGTTAACATCACATTAAATCTTCAATTGGCCGTCGTATACCAACCACTGCTTCCATTAACCTTAGTTAACCCCACTTGATAAAGTGCATGGAATCTTGCAGCTTTTGCCCGCGACTTTGCTCACGTTTTTCACGGTTAGGACTGGTATCCTATACGGGGGTCGCAGGTTCGATCCCGGGCCGCACCTCTGACTTTTCGGAGTTTTACGTGCGTGTAAACATTTAAATATCACTTGCTTCAACGGTGAAAGAAAACATCGTGAGGAAACCTGCACATCTGAGAATTCTCTATAATGTTCTCGAAGATGTGTGAAGTCCGCCAATTCGCATTGGACCAGCGTGGTGGACTATAGCCTATAACCCTTCTCTAAGAGGAGACCTGTTTTCAGTAGTGAGCCGTTAATGGGTTGCTAATGATGATGATGATGATAGTTACCTACCATTACTTCTACAATTCAGGGTCTGACGCTGTCAGGGTGCGAGCAGGAAAGCAGCAACGGCCTGCTGGCGGACAGCGTGCGGGAGAAGGACGCAGCATGCGCACGCGCGATCTACGTCGCGTCAGACACCGCTGGCTCTCTGTTCACGGGCGCCCCCAGTGGAGGCATGGTGCTCATAGCTGGTGAGACCCCTAAAAATTTTTTTTTTTTTAATCTCAATTTTTTAAGAGGCTTTCGTCCGACACGGACACGCCAAAATTATATATTTCACGCAGGCCAACCTGTGGCTCTTATGACACGTCATGACTCTACCACCAGTTCGGAAAGCGGATTCTGCTGAGAAGAGCCGGCAAGAAACTCAGCAGTTGCTCCTTTCAAAATAATCATTTTGTCGGATATACAAACTTATTTGTTTTGTATATGAGTAAATTTGAATTTGAAAGGTAGTGTTTGGAATACGTTTTTATTTTTGACTTTTGTACACTGTGACACTCAATGTTGATACCGTAAATAGCGACAATAAACTGTGTATTTTCTTCAACTAAAATCTGGTTTATCTTCACCTTCCACAACTCTCCTACACATTTTACAATATTAATGAGTAACTATAACATTGTAATAAGTTTTTGTACTACTTTGTGGGCAGCCGGATGCCAAGCTGATTTAACCCATCCATCTTTGTTAGAATAGAATATAATATTTCCACAATGAGGGGAAGTTCCAAGAAAAAAACGAACTACAATTCAATTCATGTTGAGACGGGCAGACAGCAAGCAGCCCCATTCCCGCCGGCGGCACCCGTTCACGAGCATGACGCATGATCCAGCCGTTGCTTCTGATAATGCAATAATCCTAGATAATGGAAAATTGCCTCGTTGCATGCAGCATGCTCGATTGCGGATGACGAGGTATCGGGTTCAATTCCGGGTCGGCCAAAATTGACAAGAAATTGTAGGTACTAGCTCGGAGTTAGGAAGTTGGCGCGGTGTGTCACCCCCGTGCCTCGGAGAGCACGTAAAGTCGTGCGCCTGATCTCTCTCGCGTGTCGTGCGTCTGAGTCGTGTCGGATTTCCGTCCAATCGCACTATGAGAGTGAGGGAATAGAGAGTGAACCTGTGTTTGCGCACGCACTTGTGCACTATAATATCTCCCGCGCAGACGGCTGTGATCTGAAACAGTTGGCCGCCGTGACCAGATTCGGTCGGAAGGACACTTGGTGTATAGTTCCCAGTTCCCACAGTACATAGTTGTTGTACCTATGAGCCTCATAATATGTATTCTCTAGAAACATTCAGAAAGCACTCTGTAAAAGTTTATTTGAATAAAAAAGTGTTCTATTCTATACCTACTCTATCGTTAGTTAGTGCCGTTTTCACCAACGTCAAGTGACTTTTATCCAAGGGAGAAATTGGGCGTTTTGACAGTTTTTCTATTGAAAACTCTGTCAAAATATAAAATTTATGCTCGGATAAGACTTATTTTACATTGGTGCAATCGGCCCTTAGCCACTAAGATAGAGAATTAGCCCTACGGATCAGAGACAATCTAGAAATAACAATTTTCAAAACTTCACTGTGCCAAAGTCAAGTTTTGAACTTCACAGTGAAGTTTTGAAAATTTTGAAAAGTTATGAATCCTTGGATTTTCAACACTTTTTCATTTTGAAAAGTCTGTTTAAACAGGAAACTGCCTGATTTTTATCGATGTTTCGTTTCATTGATCTCAAACATTTAGGAGGAACTAATTGTTTTAGGTATTTGCGAAAATAGGGGCTTGCGCTCGATCCGCTAATTAGGTCATCTGATAACCCGCGGGCGGAGATAGCCTCGCCGGCAGCTGCGCAGCATCGAGACAAGGCTGCCACTGACGCTATCAGGGACATTCTTGTTTACGTTCTGATGTTAGGACTATTACATTTAGTATCCCTCTCTTTCGCACATCCTAATCACACTATTACACTAATATTATAAATGCGAAAGTTTGTGTGTATGGGTGTGTATGTTTGTTTGACTCCGCTTGAGCCTGAAAACTGCATACAAGCACTTCCACCAACAAAGACTAGCGTTAAGGTCTGAGCGAGGAAAAATTTCTTGCCAGAAAATTCCAACACAAGTTTTTAGTCCCTAACCAGAAATCGCACCCGGGACCTCGTCGTTCGCATTCGAACATGCTAGCTAAAAGACCAACTAGTTAAACAGTTAGTTGCGATTGAGACAAATAATTATAATAATACGACGAAAAAAGGACATGGTACCAACTGACTACAGTAGACACTCTCAGGCAAGCATGTTTCCTCGTGGTATTTTCGTTCACCGTTAAAACAAGTGATTTAATAATTCTTTAAAATGCACACTCCAGAAATTCATAAACGTATAGGCTACTTTTATCCTTAAATTTTAAAATTAAAGAGTTCCCATGGGATTTTCAAAACTAAATCCACGCGACGAAGAACATCAGCTATGAGTTATTAAAATTTTTTTTTTTCATTTTCGATTTCAGGTACAGGATCAAACAGTTTGCTGCGGACTCCAGACGGTCAGCAGTACGGGTGCGGGGGATGGGGCTACCTTTTCGGCGACGAAGGTGGAGGTGGGTGAATCGCCACAGAATACGATCTTGTGCCGCATGTGTCCAACTATCGACTTCGATTTTTAGAAAAAAAAGATGGATGATTTTCATACTAATCTTTTTCAACACTTTTTAATTTAAAGCTACCTATATAATGCAAAGCCTCAATTGGAAATGCCCATCGGTTTAACCTTAGTAGCAATTTCCGTTGGGGTGATGCCGACTCCCTTCGTAAAGCCAACCACATCCCGATTTTCTACGGTTAACACCACGATTTTTAGCGATAACAAGTCTTACTGTTGGCCAACCAAATTAGGGACGAAGGCCCAACTAACAGCCAACGCAAATTGCTACTAGGGAATAAACTGAAAAATGAAAAGTCGATGCTTTAATCGCCACCCGTTGCACTATTGGCGTACCCACTCCTAACACAAGTTTTCCGCTTATTTGGAAAAGAGAATTAACTAATATTATAAAAAAGTTAAAAATTATTAGAATAGAATTGAATGGAAATGTTTTTAATTCAAGTAAACTTTTTTTACAAGTGCTTTTGAATCGTCGATTCTACCACTGGTTCGGAATGCCCTTCCTGCCGAGAAGAACCAGCAAGAAACTCGGCGGTTGCTCTTTTCAAAATAAGTTTACAATATAATAGATACTATGCTATATGTATGCAGTGTTTCCACAATGAGGGGCAGTTCCACAAAAGCATACCTAATTATAATTCAACACATGTTAAGACAGGTAGACAGAAAGTAGCCCCATTCCCGCCGGTGGAACCCGTTCACGAGCATGACTCATGAACCAGCCATTGCTTCGCTCAACCATATTTGAGAAACATATTCAAATGTTACCTACCTTTTTAGCCTGCTGGATAGCCTTCAACACATGTTAAGACGGGTAGACAGAAAGTAGCCCCATTCCCGCCAGTGGAACCCGTTCACGAGCATGACGCATGACCCAGCCATTGCTTCGCTCAACCATATTTGAGAAACATATTCAAATGTTACCTACCTTTTTAGCCTGCTGGATAGCCTTCAACACATGTTAAGACGGGTAGACAGAAAGTAGCCCTATTCCCGCCGGTGGAACCCGTTCACGAACATGACGCATGACCCAGCCATTGCTTCGCTCAACCATATTTGAGAAACATATTCAAATGTTACCTACCTTTTTAGCCTACTGGATAGCCTTCAACACATGTTAAGACGGGTAGACAGAAAGTAGCCCTATTCCCGCCGGTGGAACCCGTTCACGAACATGACGCATGACCCAGCCATTGCTTCGCTCAACCATATTTGAGAAACATATTCAAATGTTACCTACCTTTTTAGCCTACTGGATAGCCTTCAACACATGTTAGGACGGGTAGACAGAAAGTAGCCCCATTCCCGCCGGTGGAACCCGTTCACGAGCATGACGCATGACCCAGCCATTGCTTCGCTCAACCATATTTGAGGAACATATTCAAATGTTACCTACCTTTTTAGCCTACTGGATAGCCTTCAACACATGTTAAGACGGGTAGACAGAAAGTAGCCTCATTCCCGTCGGTGGAACCCGTTCACGAGCATGACGCATGACCCAGCCATTGCTTCGCTCAACCATATTTGAGAAACATATTCAAATGTCACCTACCTTTTCAGCCTACTGGATAGCCTTTCGGGCTGTAAAGACGATATTCGATGACGTAGACGGCTTGCGGCCAGCGCCGCACCCCACCGAGCGAGTGTGGAAGGCCATAAGGGAACACTTCGACGCCGAAACCAGGGCCGATCTGCTGCCCTACGCGTCCAAGCTGTTCGACAAGTCGCAGTTCGCAGGTAACACGGAAAAGCAAAGTTACCCTTAGCTTCTCCCAGTTCGCAAGTAAAACAGGGAAAACAAAGTTACCCTTAGCTATCAATAGTTATTTGTGTTATATGGGGCCAAAGAAATTTTTTGTTCCCCGTGGCCGTTATTTTGAATTCAGAGCGAAGTGAAGGATTCTAAAGTAGAATTCCTGAGCGTAGCGAGGAATTCAATATACGCCGCCCGAGAACAAAAAATTTTGGCCCCGAATGACACATCATTACCTATGAGAAAAAGCCAGGAGTATCAACCTACTATGTATAGACATAGTATATTGAAAGTTTAAATAAAACACAAATAAATTATTATTAAAAGCAATTAAATATCACTTGCTTCAACGGTGAAGAAAAACATCGGGAGGAAACCTGCATATCTGAGAGTTCTTCATAATGTTCTCGAAGGTGTGTGAAGTCCGCCAATTCACATTGGGCCAGCATGGTGGACTATGGCCTATAACCCTTCTCTGAAAGGAGACCTGCGCTCAGTAGTGAGCTGTTGATGGGTTGCTAATGATGATGATGATGATGAGTCTCAGTTCGCACGTAAAACAGGGAAAACAAAGTTACCCGGTGCTTCTAAATATTTTTTAAATGGAGTTTAAAAACTCTCTGGTCTTTTAAAATTATCTGTGCTTATTTTTTTATATCTTATGTAGAGCTTAGTGTTGTCCGTTCCATAATTACGATTACCGATTCGATAACGCTATGAGTTATGGAAATTGCATTTTCAATTTTATTTCCATTTGAGGCCGTTACCGATAAAATTCAAAAATTCAAAATTATTTATTTCATGTAGGCCAACCTGTGGCACTTATGACACGTCAAAATTCTACCACCGGTTCGGAAAGCGGATTCTGCTGAGAAGAGCCGGCAAGAAACTCAGCAGTTGCTCTTTTCAAAATAGTTGCTCTTTTCAAAATGATCATTTTACAATATTAATAAGTAGCTATTACATTGTAATAAGTTTTTATACTATCTTGTGGGCAGCTGGATGCCAAGCTGATTTAACCCGTGCATCTTTGTTAGAATAGAATATGACATTTCCACAAAACGTACTACAATTCAATTCATGTCAAAGACGGTTTCGATATAGACGATAGGATTCGATAACGATATGAGTCTTATGGAAATTGCTTTTTCAATTTTATTTCCATAAAAGAGTGAGGCCTGACTCGCACTTGGCCGATCTTTTTGTGCATAAATATAGTTCAAAATCCAAGGAGTGTCATGTGGGGATTTTCTATATAATACTAGCTGACTCCGCGAACTTCGTACCGCCAGCAAAAATATTTAGTGGTTGGTCACCCTTATCATTTAGGGGTATGAAAAATAGATGTTGGCCGATTCTCATATCTACCCGATATGCACACAAAATTTTATAATAATCGGTCCAGCCGTTTCGGAGGAGTAAGGTAACTAACATTGTGACACGAGAATTTTATATATTAGACTAGCTGACCCGGCGAACTTCGTACCGCCAACTTATCTACGAGGGCGGCACTGAAAATTTCGGGAATCAAGGAAGTGACACAACATTACTATTTAAAAATGTATTTATTGCTTTTCGAAGTATTCTCCGCGAAATTTCACACATTTTTCCATACGATGGAACCAATCATTGAAGCAACTATTCCATTCGGAAGTTGGGGTCTCCAAAATGGCCGTTTTGTAGGCGTCCACAGCTTCTTCAGGTGATGAAAATCTCTGACCACGCAATTTATTCTTTATTTTAGGGAAAGTATAGAAATCATTAGGGCTTAGGTCGGGGCTGTACGGCGGATGGTCTAATAATTCTATGATTTCTTGCTCTAAAAACTCTTTTGTTCTGTGCGCGGTGTGAGAACTCGCATTGTCGTGATGGAGGATGATGCGGCGGTTGCAGTTCTCTTTACGGAGTTCAGAAACGACCTTTGGCAAACAAATGTTAGCATACCATTCTGCATTAACCGTTCTTTGTCCCTCAAGAGGAATAGTCGCAACATGGCCGGTTTTGGAGACAAACGTGGCCACCATTTTTTTTGCAACACTCCGTGAACGAACAATTTTTGTTGGCTTTAACTCATTTTCGAACACCCAAACTCGTGACTGGTTTTTAGTTTCGGGTTCGTACGCGTATATCCAGGATTCATCACCTGATACGATGTTGTATACAGCATTTGAGGATCCTGCGTGGAATCTTTCGAGAGTTCTGACGCACCAAGTAACGCGAGCCGCTTTTTGCTCTTCACAGAGCAAATGCGGTATCCATCGGGAAAACAACTTTTTTACACCTCAAAATGCAAGCAATTTTTTTAGTTCATGCAAGATTATTTGTATTTGACTCATGCCAATGTCTAAAGTTGCCTGAATTTCGCGGTATGTCACATGTCGATCTTCCTCAATCAGCTTACGCACAGCATCAACGTTTTCTTGGGTGACTGCAGTTTTTGGACGACCTTGACGGGGATCATCACTGAGCTTGACACGTCCACGTTGAAATTCAGCAAACCAGCGATAAATTGTGGTTTTGGATGGGGCTTCATCACCAAATGCAGAAATCATCCGGTCAACCCACTGTTTTTGTGTTAAACCACTTCGAAAGTCATAATAAATCATCGCTCTAGAATTTTCTCGAGTCAATTTCATTTTCTCAACGACTAAACAAGTTTGACAAGACCTTGTGAGAAGACCGAGAATCTTTTTTTAAATAAATAAACGGTATTCGATTTATAAAACCAAGGAGTTTTAAATTAAAAAGATTTTAATATGACAGGAACAGTGGAAATATTCCATTCCCGATACTTTTAGTGCAGCCTATGTATATAAATAAATAATCTATGCTAATCCAAAAAAAAAACTATCCTATCTTTCAAGTTGGACCAAATTACGGATAGTAACGAATTTTGATCAAAATCGGTTAAGTAGTTTAGGAGTCCATCGCGGACAAACAACGTGACACGTAATTTATATATATATTAAGAAGATAGTATATGAAGATTTCTCTAAACATCCCACAGGAATCCTTTATTTTTGATGGGTTGATGATGATGCAATAAAATCGGAGCGTCTCTTTCCAGGTCTAACAGCAAAACTGTCGAATCTAGCGGCGTCCGGTGACGCTCTCTCCCAACACCTGTTCGCGGACGCGGGCGCGGCGCTCGCTGCGCACGCGGCCGCGCTGATCGAGCGCGCTCAGCGGGCGCACAGCGGCTCAGTCGTGTGTCGGGGCGGGGTCAGGGTGGTGTGTGTTGGCTCCGTGTGGAACAGCTGGGAGGCGCTGAAGCCTGGCGCGTTGAAACAACTCGCCGACAGAGGGGTAAGATTGTGATGATTTGTATTTGATGTAATAATAATAATAAAAAATTAAGTGGCACTCGGGGACTGCCGCGGTAAAGCTATTGTATAGCATTTTTTATTAACTTATGCAAATATAATATTAATGCAATATTTTTTTTGCATAATAAAAAGTATGTATTAAAAAACAAGCAAACAAGAAAAGCGCACTGTCACTACTTCGCGAGTGAGATTCGAACCTGCGACATCATACGCAAGCGGCCGCTCGCCCACTGCGCCAAAGAGACGAACGAAAAACGACGGTGTTAGGTTTATTTTCGTTACGGAATTTCTTGATTCGATCGCCGCGCTCAAACTGTTTGTCCTAGTTCAAAGCCCGCGATAAAAGCTATGCAATAGCTTAATATTGTCCTCCCGACCGAATCCGATTACGGCGGCCAACCTGCTCAGAGATTAGCCATCTGCGCGGGAGATATTATAGTGCACAGTGCGCAGACACAGGTGCACTCTCTACTCCCTCACTCTCATAGTCCGATGGGACGGAAAATCCGACACGACCGGAGAGAGATCAGGCGCAGGACCGACGGCTTTACGTGCTCTTCGAGGCACGGGGGTGACACACCGCCAACTTTCCTAACTCCGGGCTAGTAATGAGAATTTCTTGACAG
This sequence comes from Oeneis ivallda, assembly GCA_029955525.1. Classification (NCBI taxonomy): domain Eukaryota; kingdom Metazoa; phylum Arthropoda; class Insecta; order Lepidoptera; family Nymphalidae; genus Oeneis; species Oeneis ivallda. The sequence goes on from JARPMR010000025.1 coordinate 18,822,320, forward strand.
AAAAACCCAATACATTTTTTTCGGCCCGACCCGAGAATCAAACCCGGGACCTCGTCATCCGTAGTCGAACGTGCTCACCACTAGACAAACGAGGTAGTTATATATTAGATGTATTTGATGTAAACAGTCATCGTCAGCAACCCAACGGCTCACTACTGAGCGCAGGTCTCCTCTCAGAGAAGGGTTATAGTCCATCACGCTGGCCCAATGCGAATTGGCGAACTTCACACACCTTTGAGAACATTATGAAGAACTCTCAGCTGTGCAAGTTGTTTTCCTTCACCTTTAAAGCTTGGCGATATTAAAATTTAATTTCTTAATCGCACATAACTTAGAAATGCCAGAGGTACGTGCCCGGGATCGAACCTGCGACCCTCCGAATAGGAGACCACAGTACTAACCACTAGGCTGTCACTGCTTCGATGTAAACAGTAAATCTGTCTCCTTAAACGAAATTTTCTATGGAACGTGTATGGAGCTGCTGACTTATGACATCACACTTCAGTAGCGCTCTCTCTGTCTGACAGGAAACTTTAAAGCTCTATATTTCGAAGACTAGTTAAGATATTTAAAAAAGAAATATGGCGTATTATAATATTAATTAAAAACGTTATTTTAAATTAATAGAAAAACATCAGTCCTTTACCCAATTGAACTTCAAAAATGAGGACAGTTTCAAAATGAGTTTAAAAATACGTAAAATAAAGTTAATCGAATAGTTTCTGTATTGTCCATTGTTCAGGTGAAATTCGACCTTGAATTCGTCCGTCTCCGAGTGTCCAGCGCTATGGGAGCCGCCTGGCTGGCCGCCAGGCAGGTCGGCTACGAACTCCCCAGAGACGATACCGCCTTCTGTGACGTATTCTACACGTACCGACCGGACATTACCGGTAAACTTAACGGTAACTTTACCGGTACAACGGACAATGGTACCGGTGAAAACTGCACTAGTGAAAACGGTAATGTCGATAACGAAATAATAGAAAATGGCGTTCACGGTTGCGGATGCAGTGATTGGTCTCTTTGGAACTAGTGTTTTGTGTGTGTATGTTTGAGTGTAGAATTTGTGTTAGTGTTGCTAAATATAGTTCAGAATACACAGCAGAACACAAGAAAACACATTTTGTTATTACAGTCTGGGTGGGTAGCTTTAGATTCGGCTTAAATCGACAACTGTCAATTTAATTAGAGAACCGTCACAGAACATGGGTTTTTGTTTAAAAGACATGTCCCAGTTTAGTATGGAGGGTGGTTTTTTATTCTGAGTGTCAATTAACCAGAACCAAACTGTCATCACGTGAAAGAGAAAAAAAAATAAAATTAAACGCCATAAAAATAATAATTTTAGAGTCCTCGGTTTTTATTAAATTAATTATGAAAAATACCGTTTGTAGAAAATATTTTTCAATGGATGGTAACACTAAAAACTTTTATAATCTATAGACTATCAAATCTGGCACCGGTTAATGTCACGTAAATGTCATTTTGAACCAAATACATGTCATTTTGAACCATGGAACTAGGAATCACAGACCAGGAACTAGGAATTACGACGAGGTACTTTTGAACTGCATATTCGAAAATGAAATTATTTGTTCCTGACAATCATCTGACATTACATACATACATAGAATAATATTATCAGTTTTTTACCGGTGTATTAAATCACATGGAACAAGGAATTACTACAAATCACAAGCAAAAAAATGAGTCAAAACAAAAAAAAAATTTTATTATGGGAGGCTTTAAAAAATCTGTAAATTATTTTGATAGAAGCCTTTTGGGATCTTTATTCAACTACATTAAAATCATCCTTGTTAATTAAATTCAAATTTAAAAAACCAATTTTGGACAACTCCTTTAAAGTTACCCACTCAACTCTTAAATCTGCAATGTCAAAGTTGAATATTTTGTATACATTACCACAGGATGTCATTTGAATTTATTGTTGTAACAAAACTACGATCACTAGAATAAGCGTTAAATGTAGCATTGAATATTTTAAGATATTATGCTCTACGTGAAACGATACAAATCATCTTATACCATTGGTAGATTCATTGACTATTCAAAAGCACTTGTAAAAGTTTATTTGAATAAAAAATATTTCTATTCTATTATATTCTATTCTATTCTATTGACTCTAGTAATGAGTTTTATTAGCTTAATAACACACAATTCAAAAATATACAGTTCATTTTTCTGAAATCGACCATCTAGTCATAAGGATTAATAGCAATTATGGAATGATCTGAATATAGATAAATGTGTTGAATAGTTTGTAATATAACTTACTGTACTAATAGAATAATCGCTCCTTAACGGTCTACAAAATAATGTATCTTATTGGCAACAACTTATACCAACAACAGCATAAGTTTACTTAGCACATCTATAAAGATACTCGTAGTCTGTTTATGGGCATTTAGAATTATTTTTAGTAGATAGGTATATAATATCTTGGATACGGAAAACATATCACAAATTGGTTTCAAAATTATTAACATGATAGTAATGTAGATGAAATTCATTTTATTAATTCATTTCAAAATAAAATGTAAATATTATATTTTTTAAATTATAATCATATAGATATTGTTCCTATACTATACAGAGTGAAAACTTGAAACGATTGATTATTTTCTCAGTATAAGAAGTATTCAAAAAAATCGGCATTGAAACTATGTTGCCAGATGAGTAAAATGACAATAGCTCACAGTTTTTATTTGAATTGCTCTCATGCACAAATGGCAATAAATTCACCAGGTGACTTGATTTTTTTTTCTAATGTTAAAGTTCCTAATCGCCTGAGCACACTTTCATTCATTTTCAGTCTGTATTATTCTGTCTGTATTAGATTTTAAGTTCCAATATGTAATAGATTTTATTTGTAACATATACAATATTATATCACCAACTGATAGATCATAATAATTATTATAAATCTTGGATACCTACCTTCTTTATTACAAGTACCTAAATTTTTTATAAAATAAAAATAATGAATTACCAAAAGTTTGATTTTAATTTTATGTATGGTAGTGGCAAAAATTAACCAATTTCATGATTTCATCATGGTTTATCTGCAGGAACAAAAGAAAGAAAAAATCCGTTTGGTTAATTTTAATTTAACTCAAAGTTTTCATGTCGAGAGAAAACTTGTAAGCTTTGGTTGATACATTTAAATTTAAATGATCGTCTGCACCATATGTTGATCGTAGATTCCATGATATTAATTTGTTGGACTATTTGACGGTAACGTTAAACCTTCACATATTTTGTAAAACGTTAGGCTCAGTGACTATCGAAAAACCGTCAAATATTCACATCACTAGTGGTAATCTCTGTTCAAGATCGTACGTCACTGTCAAAAGGTTACTCAAATGTCAAGTGTCAAAACAAAACGTCAAAAATGTCACTTGTGAGGACTGGGGCCCGATTTTTCAAAATAAAACCAATTTTAAAAGTAAACAGCAGATGTTTATGTCGGGTCCAAACGGCATTTAATGAACAAAATCATAGTTCCAGTGGAAAATATCTGTTCGGTGGAATATTAGTTGCGAGTGGTGTTATAGGTTACTTTAGTGCTAAGGAAAAGTTATCTGCTGCATCAGTTATAAGCCTTTCTGGTAGACGGAATCAATTTAACTTTATAGGTACGTAGTCTGTGTATCTAATCATATCGATAATATAATCTTTGTAATACATTTACTCATTTACTTAATAAGTCCATTGCACAACCTACCCAAACCTTGCATATTTCACACTTTTACTCTTCGTCCTGAAAGCAGTGATAGTGGTTAGGAGTCCAAGACCACAGTCCTAACTTAGGACTGTGGTCTTCAATTCGGAGGGTCGCAGGTTCGATCCCAGGTTAAGGTGTGTTAAAGCAATTAAATATCACATGCTTCAACGGTGAAGGACAACATCGTGAGGAAACCTGCACGCCTGAGATTTCTCCATAATGTTCTCAAATGTATGTGAAGTTCGCCAGCGTGGTGGACTATGGCCTACAACCCTTCTCTGAGAGGAGATCTGCGCTCAGTAGTGAGACATAAATGCTTAAATGATGATGATGATGACTTTTCATCCACGATAGACGTCCACTGCTGGACAAAGATCTCTCCTAGGAACTCTTACACACCTTGGTCTTCGGTTCATTCAAAAGTATTAGAGCTTTTAAATAATTACAAAAGAAGAAAGACACAATATTAAGTTTCATTATAAAAAAAGAATTACCTACCTCATTGCCATGTATCTATGTAACTAACTTTTCCTTTAACTATGAATTGTAGTTTTTAGGAATTCAATAGGAATTCTCTAAGTTTCCTGTGTAAAAGTTTCTTACAGTACCCGGCAATATATATTGCACATCAGCCATAAGGCCGATGTGCAATATATATCGCCGGGTACTGTAAGTTGTTCAGGAAGCAAGCAATCTATGTACCAAACATTAAAAGTAAATGTTTAGAAAGTAAATAACTATGAATTTAAGGTAACATTAAGATGTACAAAATTCTAATAAGTAGCAAGTAGTAAGTACTAATTAGTAGTAGTGTTCTAGCAATAAAAGCTCCCAGCAACAGAGCATTGGATCAACTTGATTTTTTGCATATAATATTTCAAAATCCAATGAGTGACAAGGGGTATTTTTACAAGCTTTTATTTAACTTGCAATGTTTGTATGTTTGGGTCAAATCTTGCAAGTTGAATTAGAACCACTTCCCGGTCCCAATTGAGCTGAAACTTTGCATGTAAGTATATGTAAATCGGATGACAATGCAATATTATTGTGATATGGAGCTGATCTGATGATGGAGACGGAAGATGGCTATCGGAACTCTGTAATAAAACGACGTAACCCCATCGAGATTGGGCTTGTTTGAGTCCTCTTGACAAGTAATTTCGTTCTAGATGATGATACTCCGGGTCTGATGATGTAGCCAGCTACTAAAAGCTTGTTTTTAAAAATAAATTTTTTAATTTACACTTGTTATATTATATAAAATAGTTTATGAAGATTTCTCTAAAAATCCCACAGCAATCCTTTATTTTTAAGAACCTAGCTCCCACAAAGTCATGGATAAAACTAGTATGTTGTATATACAGTATATATATGTATGGTTACAGGACCGTTACCACTGGAGAGAGCTGGAGGAGGCCTTTGCTGAAAGGCACTCAGCACTTAGAGACTTTTTAATTTAATTTAATTTTAAGTTAATCTTAGTCTGAAATAAAGGCTATTTTTATTATATATATTTAATGAAAAATTAATATTCCTTTGCTATAATCCGCCAAACAGAATAAATCTTTTAACACTCTAGGTATATTTCACTCAGATACCTGAGCAACATCATCAGATGTTGACTCCACAATTCACAACTGCTGAGTCAACATTTGATGATGATGCTCCGGTATCTGAGTGAAATACAGTGGACCCCGGCAATACGGCCCCTGTCTAATCCGGCACCCCCTGTAATCCGACATGGTCTATTATTGAATATTTTTTGACAATCTTCGCTAATGCATGATTGATCAAGTTACAACTTGTACGCACCACCACTATTGTTGCTTGACACGTAGGGTATTGTTTTGATTCTGATTGCTTAGTTTAAATTTGACTATGTACATGTGATGAGGATAGCGGTGCGGATGCAATGCAAGTGCAATGTTCTTCTTCTATTGCGCGGCTATGCAGGTTCGATGCCCTGTAGCACGTCGACCGTCGCCGGTCCATTGTGCTCGCCACTATTTTTAGCTCCTCTCCAATACTTGTTGCCGCCAGAAACAGCAGCATCTTCTTGGCTGGGATTAGTGTAGCCTCCTCAGGGTGTACAATGTGTTTCCCTAGAAGAATGCTTCGTTTATGCATTAAAGCGGGGCAGTAACAGATAATGTGCAGCGGCGTTTCCGCCGACTCCAGGCATAGTCTGCACATATCTGAGCCCTTGAGCTTGAGGTTGAAAATGTGTCTGCTTAGTCCACAATGTCCCGTCAAAGCTCGCACTAGAATGCATAGGTTTTTCCTACTAAGCGCTAGTGCCTCACTGGCAGCCTTCTTATTGAAGGATCTAACTAGTGCTTTAGAGTGATTTAGTCCTGGTAAGTTACGCCAACGAATTAGCGTGTCATAGTAGCAGTAGGTTAACAGGGTGAGCTGAACTAGGCTTTTAGAAATACCGCAAACAGGTTCGGGCCCTATCTTGCAAAGGTGTATTAATTTTTCGTTAAATATAACAAACTGGAGCATCATCATCAGATGTTGGCTCCACTTTGCAGCTGTGCACTGTGGAGTCAACATCTCGTCTGTATCTCGAAATGTATGTTGAGTGGTAAAAGATTTATTCTGTTTGGCGGATTATAGCAAAGAAATATTAATTTTTCTTTAATATATATATAGCTGTTGGGGCTGATTCACTGACTGATTCACTGATTCACTGATTCACTCACTCATTGATCACCTCTCCTGTAAAATTTTGTATGAAAAATTTTTTTTTCACCGATGGTTTCGTATAGAGGACAAAAATTCCTTCGGAGGAAAAATATGGAGAGAGCTGATGATTGAGGATTTCGGAGACGGGTGAAGAGCACAGCCAGGGTATTGGAGATAGGTGGGGGGTGCTCGAACAAAAGTTACTCAAAACCTCATCCAATTGCCAGTGAGTTGAAAAAAAATTCCAAAATGGCGGATTCAAGATGGCGGCCATACAAACTTCGTCGGTGTCTATCTCGGGGAGTATAAAAGATGGAAGAGTGGTTTCTGGGCAAAAGATGATCAGGACCCGAAGGTCTACTTGATGAATAGAAAAAAAATCAAGATGGCGGAATTTTCTTTTCCCATACAAAATATATGGCGAATATTGAATAGACTAGAAGCTGAGAACTATGCAAGACTTTGATACGGTTCCTTTTCAAAATTTGATTTTATAAAATAATTCTCATTCTGACAAATGATGAGATATGATGATCAAGGGTTTGGAAGGTGGGTGAGGAGCACGGCCAGGTTATTGTAGATAGGTGAGAGGTGCTCAAACAAAAAATACTCGGAACTTCATCCAATTGGCAATGAACTGAAAAAAAATTCAAAATGGCGGATTCAAGATGGCGGCCATACCAATTTCATCGGCATCTATCTCGGAGAGTATAAAAGATGGAAGAGTGGCTATTTGATAGAAAATGATCAGGACCGGAAAGTCCACTTGACGATAGAAAAACCGCGGTCCGCTTGCGGGCCGCGCACCCACGCGCCCTACTAGTTAATATATATATAGCTGCTCGTGCTGATTCACTCACTCATTGATCACCTCTCCTGTAAAGTTTTGTATGAAAAATTTTTTTTTCACTGATGGTTTCGTGTAGAAGACAAAAATTCATTCGGAGGAAAAATATGAAGAGAGCTGATGATTGAGGATTTCGGAGACGGGTGAGGAGCACGGCCAGGGTATCAAAGATAGGTGGGGGGTACTCGAACAAATGTCACTCGAAACCTCATCCAATTCGCAGTGAGCTGAAAAAAAATTCAAAATGGCGGAAAAAAGATGGCCATACAAATTTCGTTGGTGTCTATCTCGGGGAGTATAAAAGATGGAAGAGTGGTTTCTTGGCAAAAGATGATCAGGACCCAAAGGTCTATTTGATGAATAGAAAAAAAAATCAAGATGGCGGAATTTTTTTTTCCATACAAAATATATGGCGAATATTGAGAAGACTAGAAGTTGGGAACTATGCAAGACTTTGATACAGTTCCTTTTCAAAATTTATTTTTATAGAAGAATTCCCATTTTGACAAATGATGAGATATGATGATCGAGGGTTTGGAAGGTGGGTGAGGAGCACAGCCAGAGTATTGAAGATAGGTGGGAGGTGCTCAAACAAAAAATACTCGAAACCTCATCCAATTGGTTGTGAGCTGAAAAAAAATTCAAAATTGCGAATTCAAGATGGCAGCTATAAGAATTTCATAGGTGTCTATCTCAGGGAGTTTAAAAAATGGAAGAGTGGTTTTCAATAGAAAATGATCAGGACCTGAAAGTCTACGTGACGAGTAGAAAAACCGCGGTCCGCTTGCGGGCCGCGCACCCACGCGCCCTACTAGTTATTAATATATATATAGCTGCTGGGGCTGATTCACTGACTGACTGATTGATCACCTCTCCTGTAAAATTTTGTATGAAAACTTTTTTTTCCACCGATGGTTTTGTATAGATGACAAAAATTCATTCGGAGGAAAATTATGGAGAGAGCTGATGATTGAGGATTTCGGAGACGGGTGAGGAGCACGTCCAGGTTATTAAAGATAGGTAGGGGGTGCTCGAACAAATGTCATTCAAAACCTCATCTAATTGGCAGTGAGCTGAAAAAAAAATTCAAAATGGCGGAAAAAAGATGGCGGCCATACAAACTTCGTCAGTGTCTATCTCGGAGGGGATACAAGATGGAAGAGTGGTTTCTTGGCAAAAAATGATCAGGACCTAAAGGTCTACTCGATGATTAGAAAAAAATTCAAGATGGCGGAGTTTATTTTTCCCCATACAAAATATATGGCGAAGTGGCGAATATTGAAGAGTCTAGAAGTTGGGAACTATGCAAGACTTTTTTTAATGATGATGCAAGAAATTTGTTTTTATAGAAGAATTTTCATTGTGACAAATGATGAGAGAAGATGATTGAGGGTTTGGAAGGTGGGTGAGGAGCACGGCCAGGGTATTGAAGATAGGTTGGGTGTGCTCAAACAAAAGTCACTCGAAACCTCATCCAATTGGGAGTGAGCTGAAAAAAAACTCCAAAATGGCAGATTCAAGATGGCGGGCATACAAACGTCATGTTCTATCTCGGAGAGTATAAAAGATGGAAGAGTGGTTTTTTGATTAAAAAATGATCAGGACCTGACAGTCTACTTGACGAGTAGAAAAACCGCGGTCCGCTTGCGGGCCGCGCACCCACGCGCCCTACTAGTTAAATATATATACAACATACTAGTTTTATCCATGACTTTGTGGGAGCTAGGTTCTTAAAAATATAGGATTGCTGTGGGATTTTTAGAGAAATCTTCATAAACTATTCTATATAACAAGTGTAAATTAAAAATTTTATTTTTTAAATCAAGCTTTTAGTAGCTGGCTACATCATTTCGCATTCCGCATATAGGAATTCCGCAAAGTATCGCCTGATTCTATCCAATATGTTGTTTAAATATTAAATTACAGCGGATGTGGTGGCAGTGTCGGCGCCATCCGTGGTGTACATTGAAATCAAAGATGGCCGCCGCATGGATGTGTTCACGGGGGAGCCCCTCACTCTGTCCAACGGCTCGGGGTTCATAGTGAAGGAGGACGGGCTGATACTGACCAACGCACATGTGGTGGTCAACAAGCCTAATGCTATCGTCAAAGTAAGGCTTATGGTGAGTCTCTTTTTCGACTTCTTTATCGACTGATGATGAGATGTAGTGTTGGCTATTGATAGTCCTATAGAATAGAATAGAATAGAAATGTTTTTTATTCAAATAAACTTTTACAAGTACTTTTGAATCGTCAATGAGTCTACCACTGGTCCGGAATGCCGTTCCTGCCGAGAAGAACCAGCAAGAAACTCGGCAGTTGCTCTTTTCAAAATACTTTTACAATATAAATAAATAAATAAAATAAATAAAGCCTTTATTGCTGATCATACATTAATATACTACATTAAATTTAGCACTTTAGATAGTCCGCAATCAGCGCGTCCTGTGACGCGTAGGCCTCCTCCAGGTGTTTCCAGGTGTTTCGGTTTTTGGCTATTCGTATCCATAGTGTCCCAGCCGTCTGCTTAATGTCATCGTCCCAGCGCTTCCTTTGTCTACCTCTTTTTCGTTTCGAGCCGTCTCTGATTTCCCATTCTGTCAAAAGTCTAGTCCACTTCTCTGCTTTTTCTCGGATCATGTGTCCTGTCCATCTCCACTTTAGTTTTTTTGATAGAAGAACTGCATCTTCGAGTTTTGTTATTCTTCTTAAGTCCTTGCATCTCCTCCTATCCCGCCTAGTGAAGCCCAACATGCTGCGCTCCATACTTCTTTGGCAGGTTCTAATTTTATTTAGGGTTTTCTGTGTCAACGCCCATGTTTGGCATCCGTAAGTCAGGGCAGGAAGTATGCAAAGATTAAAGAGTTTTCTCTTCGATGACATTGGGTATTGGCAGTTCTTCATTACCTCCTTTAGTAACCAGTATTTTCGCCACGCATTTGTTACTCTTCTGTCAATCTCTTGATCCATTTGTTTAGTAAACGAAATGAGTTGTCCAAGATATATATATGAGTTGACATACTCGATATGTTCGCCTTCTAACAATATCGTGTCAGTATTACCATTAGTTAGGATTTTTGTCTTTGTTTTATTCATTGTAAGTCCAACTTTCTTGCTGCTATCTGAGAGCTCTTGTAGCATTTTTTGGAGTATTGTGTGGATATCAGCAATCAGTACAAGGTCGTCCGCGAATCGTAAGTGATTAATAAGAGTTCCATTAATATTGATTCCATATTTTTGCCAATCCATGTTTCGAAAGACTGTTCTAAGACAGCTGAAAAAATTTTTGGTGACAATGGATCTCCTTGTCTCACTCCCCTACAAATTCGGAATTCTTCTCCTAACGTTTCTAATTTAATTTGCGCTGAACAATGGTTATATATGTTTTTGAGAATTCTAATATATTTTCTGGCTATTCCCTGGTTTTTCAATGCATTCCAGATACTATTATATTCCAATGAGTCGAAGGCCTTAGCATAGTCTACAAAGGCTAAGTAAACAGTTTTATTATATTCTTGGCATTTTTCGATCAATTGTTTGACTACATGCATGTGATCTGTTGTAGAATAGCCTGCTCGAAATCCCGCCTGTTCTCTAGGTTGTTGTTCATCAAGCTTCATGATTTTAGAAAAAACTTTATATAGATTCGACATGAGACTTATTGGTCTATAGTTGCTGATATCGTTCTTGTCTCCTTTTTTATAGATTAATACTATTGTGCTCTTGACCCATTGCTTAGGAACTATTTCTGATGCTAGGATTTCATTAAAAAGCGTTGTTATTATATCTAAATTTTCAGATAAAGTTAACTTTATTGTTTCATTAGAAATATTATCAGGTCCGGGGGATTTGCCGTTTTTTTGTGTTGCTACTGCAAATTCAATTTCGCTTTTAAGAATGGGTGGTATTTCTTCCTCGTCTTCTTCTTCTAAGAATAAGTTTCAGATTTAGTATATTTATTAGAGTAGAGGTCGGTATAGTATTCGGTAGCTATGGTCATGATAGATTTTCTTTTCGTTTCCTGTTCACCAAGACAGTTTTTCATGTGTGGAATCCAGTCTTTTTTGCAATTCAATTCTTTTAAAGCTTTTTTGATTCCACCTGTTTTCGCAATATGGTGATTAATACAATTCATTCTACGTTTTAAATTATCCTTTTTAAGGTTATGGCTAATTTTTTTGCTTATTTTCGTAATATCTTTCCGGATTTCATTATCCTTTTTGCTTTTTAACATTTCTTTTCTTTGTTGAATGAGATTTCTTGTAGTTTCGCTAATTTTCACTGTGTTTTGTTTGCTTTTCCCTGACTGTTGTAATTTTTGAATTAACGAGTCATAGATACTTTGAACCTTATTTATATCTAAGATGTGTTGTGATGGTTGGTCTACGCCTAATAGCAAGTTTGGTATTTTGTTTCCAAAGAATCTTCGTGGCTTATTAGGCTCTTTTACAAGGATTTTCGCTCGGACCATTCTATGGTTGGTATTGAAATTTAGGTTATGTATAGTATTATGCTGACGTCTCTGAATGTTTTGGGCTTATTAGCTGCTATATTGTTTCTATATTTACCATCAGGTGAGGACCAAGTCCATTTATTTCGGGGTTTTTTTTTGAAAAACTTTTACAATATACTTAACAGATATTATTCTATGTATGCAGAGTTTCCACAATGACGGAAAGTTCCACAAAAGCATACGTAATTATTTCTAATTATAATTCAACACATGTCAAGATGGGCAGACAGAAAGTAGCCCCATTGCCGCTGGTGGTACCCGTTCACGAGCATGACGCACAACCCAGCCATTGCTTCGCTCAACCATATTTTAGGGAACGTAACAACCCGCATCACACGACACCACCGCAGAAATGTTAAAGAGAGTGTGACATACTTAGGCTACCCATCTTAAGGCATCAAATTGAAACTAATATTCAAATCAAATACTCATTTTAAAATATGACTTGTACACAAATAAAGTGGAAACTCTGAATAGAATATAATTATTTTGATATACAATTATACAGGTTAATCATTACCTACTGTCTCATGAATCGCTGGAACGAATTACATCCACGCTTTTTTGTCATTTATATAGTCTTCAATCGTATAATATGCTTTTTTCATGAGTGTAGTTTTAATCGATTTCTTAAACTTGTGTAAAGGCAAGTCCAAGATCGACTGTGGAATTTTATTATAGAACGTCACGCCCATTCCCACAAATGTCTTTCGGACCCTCTGGAGGCGCAGTCGAGGAATCACGAGCCTATTTGGATCTCTAACCTGCCTATCGCGTAATTCACCCTTTTTTTTGTAATTCACAATGTTTTGTCTGACAAATATTATATTGTTATTTGTTATAAATATATTGTGAAGCTACTGTAAGAATGCCTATTTTTTTAAATTTTTCTCGAAGCGAATCCCGCGGCTTTAAATTATAGATGTTGATGTTGGTAGAACAATCGACAGGTTCTATAGCCTGAAGTTACTTTCAGTTTTCCCTGAACTACTTATCTATATAGTTGAGGGAAAACTGAAAGTAACTTCAATCTATCGATAGTATTGCCACGTGACAATACTATTGATACTATCGATAGTATTGATAGCACTTTACAAGCAATACTATTGATGGAGACAATACTGTCCATAGTTCTACGTTACTATCGATAGTATTGCCACGTGACAATACTATTGATACTATCGATAGTATTGATAGCACTTTACAAGCAATACTATTGATGGAGACAATACTGTCCATAGTTCTACGTTACTATCGATAGTATTGCCACGTGACAATACTATTGATACTATCGATAGTATTGATAGCACTTTACAAGCAATACTATTGATGGACACAATACTGTCCATAGTTCTACGTTACTATCGATAGTATTGCCACGTGACAATACTATTGATACTATCGATAGTATTGATAGCACTTTACAAGCAATACTATTGATGGAGACAATACTGTCCATAGTTCTACGTTACTATCGATAGTATTGCCACGTGACAATACTATTGATACTATCGATAGTATTGATAGCACTTTACAAGCAATACTATTGATGGAGACAATACTGTCCATAGTTCTACGTTACTATCGATAGTATTGCCACGTGACAATACTATTGATACTATCGATAGTATTGATAGCACTTTACAAGCAATACTATTGATGGAGACAATACTGTCCATAGTTCTACGTTACTATCGATAGTATTGCCACGTGACAATACTATTGATACTATCGATAGTATTGATAGCACTTTACAAGCAATACTATTGATGGAGACAATACTGTCCATAGTTCTACGTTACTATCGATAGTATTGCCACGTGACAATACTATTGATACTATCGATAGTATTGATAGCACTTTACAAGCAATACTATTGATGGAGACAATACTGTCCATAGTTCTACGTTACTATCGATAGTATTGCCACGTGACAATACTATTGATACTATCGATAGTATTGATAGCACTTTACAAGCAATACTATTGATGGAGACAATACTGTCCATAGTTCTACGTTACTATCGATAGTATTGCCACGTGACAATACTATTGATACTATCGATAGTATTGATAGCACTTTACAAGCAATACTATTGATGGAGACAATACTGTCCATAGTTCTACGTTACTATCGATAGTATTGCCACGTGACAATACTATTGATACTATCGATAGTATTGATAGCACTTTACAAGCAATACTATTGATGGAGACAATACTGTCCATAGTTCTACGTTACTATCGATAGTATTGCCACGTGACAATACTATTAATACTATCGATAGTATTGATAGCACTTTACAAGCAATACTATTGATGGAGACAATACTGTCCATAGTTCTACGTTACTATCGATAGTATTGCCACGTGACAATACTATTGATACTATCGATAGTATTGATAGCACTTTACAAGCAATACTATTGATGGAGACAATACTGTCCATAGTTCTACGTTACTATCGATAGTATTGCCACGTGACAATACTATTGATACTATCGATAGTATTGATAGCACTTTACAAGAAATACTATTGATGGAGACAATACTGTCCATAGTTCTACGTTACTATCGATAGTATTGCCACGTGACAATACTATTGATACTATCGATAGTATTGATAGCACTTTACAAGCAATACTATTGATGGAGACAATACTGTCCATAGTTCTACGTTACTATCGATAGTATTGCCACGTGACAATACTATTGATACTATCGATAGTATTGATAGCACTTTACAAGCAATACTATTGATGGAGACAATACTGTCCATAGTTCTACGTTACTATCGATAGTATTGATCATGATTGATCGATTCAATCAAAACTATTGATATCGAAATATACTATACTATACTATAGATAGATACTATCGATAGTATAAAACTATCGATACTATCGATTGTTTTATGTAATTATTGGCAAATTTTGAAATACTATCAATATTATTGAACATAGTACTATCGATAGTATGCCTTCATCAATAGTATTGCTGTTAATGTGCTATCGATTATCGATAGTATTGTCTCATGGCAATACTATCAATCATACTATCGCTATCCTGAATAGTTTTCGACGTCAACTATCTATGGTTTTGCTACACTAGATAGATGGCCACTGCCGGACAAAGGTCCCTTGAAAAGACTTGCACAGCCCTCTGTATTAAGTTGCCTATATCAAGCTCCCTGTGACTGCGAAGTTAATGTTGTCGGCCCAACAAGAGGGTCTGCCAACACTGCTTTCTAATGCAGGGTTTCCACCTTGGGAGTCCAATGACCATAAGTTCTTCCAACTGCCCCATCTATTTCCACTTCAGCTTGGTGACTCACTGAGCTATGCCTCTAACTCTGTCGGCGATCTCCTGATTTGATCTTTCAGGGATATTCTGAGAATAGTTCACTCCATCTCACTCATTATCTTCTTCTTCTTTATCAACCTATAAACGTCCACTGCTGGACAAAGGTCTCCTGCATGGACTTCCACAGGCTTCGGTCTTGCGCCGCTTGAATCCAGCGGCTCCCTGCGACTCGTTTGATGTCACACTGCGTTTCTCGGTGCGTGGTCGCCACTCCAACACCTTGGGACCCCAACGACCATCAGCTGTTCGAACTATGTGCTCCGCCCATTTCCAGTTCAGTTTCGCGACACGCTGAGCTATGTCGGTGACTTTGGTTCTCCTACGAATCTCCTCATTTCTGATTTGATCTCGCAGAGATATACCGAGCATAGCTCTCTCCATCGCTCGTTGAGTGACCCTGAGCCTTCTTATGAGGCCCATAGTCACTATCTCACTCATTATATCTTGCATAAAATAAAAATCATGCAAGTTATTAAAATAGAATAAGGAACTTGACTGCTTTAAAGAATACCTCACAAATGAAAATTTAAAACCAGTGTCACTTGGCATCATGTAAGGATTTTAAGCCGTCCATCCAAATCTGTTCAGGCATTTAGAAGTTATCTTCTTCTTCTTTATCAACCTATAGACGTCCACTGCTGGACAAAGGTCTCCTGCATGGACTTCCACAGGTTTCGGTCTTGCGCCGCTTGAATCCAGCGGCTCCCTGCGACTCGTTTGATGTCTTCGGTCCACCTGGTGGGGGGCCTGCCAACACTGCATTTCCCGGTGCGGGGTCGCCACTCCAACACCTTGGGACCCCAACGACCATCAGCTCTTCAAACTATGTGAAGTCATGGTTGAGAAGTTATGGTATAAAGAAACTCACATACAGGACTGAAATTATTACAATCCTTTTTTTAATTGTGTGTGTTTGTGCCGTGTGGTGACGGCAGATCAGAATACAGTTGTCACCGCCCCTCCTCTTCCCGCGGGTGTCGTACGAGGCGACTAAGGGAATATAGCGGGGAACGGGCAGCAGCGTGCTCTGTGCTACTACTGCCATCTACTGCGATCACCAACCCGTCTGCCCCGCGTGGTGATTATG
Source organism: Oeneis ivallda (assembly GCA_029955525.1). Taxonomy (NCBI): domain Eukaryota; kingdom Metazoa; phylum Arthropoda; class Insecta; order Lepidoptera; family Nymphalidae; genus Oeneis; species Oeneis ivallda. Next base: position 18,838,563 of record JARPMR010000025.1, read on the forward strand.
GGCAAACCCTGCCCTTGGGAGAGGCCTTTAGTCCAACAGTGGACTTGGACAGTGTTATAAGCTATTGATGATGATGATGAAATAGGTTTTCCTCTGTTCCAGGATGGGTCGAAGCACACAGGGTTCGTGGAAGACGTAGACCTGAAGTCAGACCTGGCCACGCTGAGGATACCGGTGAAGAACCTGCCCACCATGAAGCTGGGCTCCTCCGCGGACATCCAGCCTGGCGAGTGGGTTTGTATTGTGTTTACGCCATCATTGTTGTGGGAGGAGGTTGTGGCTAGTCACCACTCACCACGTCTAAGACGTAGACCTGAAGTCAGACCTGGCCACGCTGAGGATACCGGTGAAGAACCTGCCCACCATGAAGCTGGGCTCCTCCGCGGACATCCAGCCTGGCGAGTGGGTTTGTATTGTGTTTACGCCATCATTGTTGTGGGAGGAGGTTGTGGCTAGTCACCACTCACCACGTCTAAGACGTAGACCTGAAGTCAGACCTGGCCACGCTGAGGATACCGGTGAAGAACCTGCCCACCATGAAGCTGGGCTCCTCCGCGGACATCCAGCCTGGCGAGTGGGTTTGTATTGTGTTTACGCCATCATTGTTGTGGGAGGAGGTTGTGGCTAGTCACCACTCACCACGTCTAAGACGTAGACCTGAAGTCAGACCTGGCCACGCTGAGGATACCGGTGAAGAACCTGCCCACCATGAAGCTGGGCTCCTCCGCGGACATCCAGCCTGGCGAGTGGGTTTGTATTGTGTTTACGCCATCATTGTTGTGGGAGGAGGTTGTGGCTAGTCACCACTCACCACGTCTAAGACGTAGACCTGAAGTCAGACCTGGCCACGCTGAGGATACCGGTGAAGAACCTGCCCACATGAAGCTGGGCTCCTCCGCGGACATCCAGCCTGGCGAGTGGGTTTGTATTGTGTTTACGCCATCATTGTTGTGGGAGGAGGTTGTGGCTAGTCACCACTCACCACGTCTAAGACGTAGACCTGAAGTCAGACCTGGCCACGCTGAGGATACCGGTGAAGAACCTGCCCACCATGAAGCTGGGCTCCTCCGCGGACATCCAGCCTGGCGAGTGGGTTTGTATTGTGTTTACGCCATCATTGTTGTGGGAGGAGGTTGTGGCTAGTCACCACTCACCACGTCTAAGACGTAGACCTGAAGTCAGACCTGGCCACTCTGAGGATACCGGTGAAGAACCTGCCCACCATGAAGCTGGGCTCCTCCGCGGACATCCAGCCTGGCGAGTGGGTTTGTATTGTGTTTACGCCATCATTGTTGTGGGACGAGGTTGTGGCTAGTCACCACAAACAAAGACAGAAAACTTCTTTACGCACGCTTGACTTGGGGAGTGAGCTGGTGAATGAGTTACGAAAAGTGTGATCGGGCGAGGCGAACGGAAGTTGAGAGGGAGATATGATTTGAATCTTCAATGAATCGAAAAAAGGCATTCTTTCCTACCGTGAAGAAAGAGCAAAAAACTCGGCGGTTGCTCTTTTCAAAACAATTTACAATAAATAGGTACTATGCTCATAGTGAATCAGTGTATACAGTGTTTCCACTATGAGGGGAAGTTCCAAAAATGCATACCTGCTTTCTATCTCTTCGCTATGCTTATTCAATACATGTTAAGACGGGCAGACAGAAGGTAGCCCCATTCCCGCCGGCGGAACCCGTTCACGAGCATGACGCATGACCCAGCCGTTGCTTAGCTCAACCATATTTGAGGGAACGTAGCATCACGTATGAGCTGTGCGTTAATAGATTAGCCAGTCAGTCACCTTTTCCTTTTATATGTATATTTAGATATATCCTTGCAGGTGGTGGCAATGGGCAGTCCTCTAGCCCTCAGCAACACTGTCACGGCCGGGGTCATCAGCTCCACGCAGAGAGCCAGCGACGAGTTGGGGCTGAGAGGTGAGGTGCTGCCACAACAATAAATTATATTCCTTTGCTATAATCCGCCAAACTGAATAGAAACAGATAAAAATTGCTGTTTATTTGCAGGCAAAGACATGGTGTACATACAGACGGACGCGCCCATCACGTTCGGCAACAGCGGCGGGCCGCTCGTCAACCTGGACGGCGAGGCCATCGGCATCAACAGCATGAAGGTCACCTCCGGCATCTCCTTCGCCATCCCCATCGACTACGTCAAGGAGTTCCTCGCCAAGAGTGAGTGGGGGACACTACAAAGACATGGTGTACATACAGACGGACGCGACCATCACGTTCGGCAACACCGGCGGGCCGCTCGTCAACCTGGACGGCGAGGCCATCGGCATCAACAGCATGAAGGTCACCTCCGGCATCTCCTTCGCCATCCCCATCGACTACGTCAAGGAGTTCCTCGCCAAGAGTGAGTGGGGGACACTACAAAGACATGGTGTATGTCGGAGCAGGTATCGTCGTCGGCAACAAAGTCAGACACATTTGTTGCGTAACGAGGAAAGGTAGCGTGGAAAGATAACTTCATTACTTAGGATGTTTATTGTTCGAACAAAGTACCCTCAAAAGCCCCTCTTTTACATTTATTAGCCATGGACCAGAAGCGGGAGTTATTACTCAAAAACTAATCAGGCTTTAAGAGAACGCGTCTCTTAAAACGCTGAAACCCTACCTAAAGCCGTCTCCACCATCCCCAACAACGGTCCCTTTCCACTCAGCTAATAACCACAGCACGACAGACAAACCACCATCTGAACGTGAGGGTAACTATCAAAATGAACAAATCAACCAATGGACAATTATTATGACTCAGGCGTGATCCCCATCACGATTAAGAGATGTTGACGGTACGCTCGTCCCAATAAAAGAGCGAACAAATAGCACGCTGTGCTTATAAGGCCGACGATCGCTCCATCGTCGCCTCTCCCGACTCGTAGATCGGTTCGGTATTGCTCGTGCGCGCGCTCGGATTCATTCGCGCACGTTTTTGCTCCAAGATGGCGACAGTCCGCTAACTCACCTTTTTTTTTGATACCCTCCTTTATCTCCTATAGTAAATTAAACGGAAATCAATAGCGCCCACACGGCCATTCTGATCCAGCGCGCTCTCTGCGCTGTAGATTAGTATCTGAATGGTATCACCCCCTGGGATCTACCCCATATGTCACATTCATAATGCACTCCAGAGGACTGCCTTCTGCACCTAAAATCAACAAATAAAACCATAAACATAGCCGTCCAAAATATACGCAGTATATCACACAATATGTCAGGCTTTCAGGCGCTTCTAGAAAGAACAAGCATAGAACCTGAGATCATTGTTCTCACAGAATGCTGGTTATCGTGTAATAAAATAATACCACAACTTGACAATTATACACATAATATTACAGAAAATTGTTCTAAACAAAATGATGGTGTAGTTATTTATACGAAGGACTATCTAAAGTGTAACACATACGAGCCACATTTTCCAGAGGCAAATTGTCTCGTTACTACAATAAATGATCATAATTTTACACTGATTTCGATATATAGATCTCCATCAAATAGAGACATCGGTGTTTTTTTACAATCTTTAACATCGCTTTTAAGCTCAATTAAGACAAGAAATATAATTATCGTAGGATACATGAATATAGATATTAAATCAAACTCCTCAGATTCTAGAGCATCAAATTATCTCGATCTAATGTCATCTTTTGGTCTACTTCCAGTGCACACACTTGCTACGAGGCTCGAAAACTGTCTAGATCACATATTTGCCAGGACCACTTTACCATCCACAGCTTTAATTATTGAAAACTCGTTAACAGACCACAACACGATACTGCTCTCAATAGAACCAAAGAATTCCGTCTTATCTGCGGGTTCAAGCTACAAATTAAAATACAATTTTTTAAACATTCATAATGAAATAAAAAATCATGACTTTGGAAACATTCTTAATATCAAAAATGCAGATGAGGCTGCAAAAAATTTGGTCGACGAGCTGCAAAAAATTATAAATAATAACTGTTCACAAATTAAATTATCCCGAAGGAAGACACCAATTAAGCCTTGGATAACCCCGGGCCTCTTACGTTGCCTTAGACACAGAGATAAGCTTCACGCTAAAGTAAAAAAGGACCCAGATAATACAACTTTAAATACAACATACAAAAGGTATCGAAACTACTGCTGTGATATTCTCAAAAAATTAAAAAACCAACATTTCAGAGATGAACTAAATAATGCAAATAGTATTAAAAAAACATGGGAAATAATAAACACATTTACACATTTCAAAAATAAAAAGGTTACTTCACACAATCTTCTTAATATATTAAATTCACCATCTAATTTAGTAAATCATATAAACAACTATTTTATAAATACAGGTCAAATGTTAGCGGATAAGATCAAAGTTGATATCGAAGGTGATTCCCAAACAAGCACCAATTATGATTCAACACACTACCCTCTAAATTAATTTGTATTGTTAAACACTGATATACAAGAAGTAATATCAATAATTAATTCACTCAAAAATACAAATTCAGTAGGATGGGATGGTATATCAGCCAAGATTCTCAAACAAAATAAGGAATCACTCGCAGGCATCTTAGTCCATATATGTAATTTATCCTTTGGCTCTGGTATTTTTCCTGAAGTCTTTAAAAAATCCGTTATTACACCTATTTTTAAACAAGGTGACAAAAATGATGTGTCGAATTACCGCCCAATATCAATACTACCTACCATCTCAAAAATTTTAGAGCGGATTATAAATAAGCAACTGGTCAAATATCTTGAATCTAACGATCTATTAGCAAAAAACCAATATGGTTTTCGGAAACAAAAATCAGCAACGGACGCTGTCTATGATCTTGTTGATTGTATTGTTAGACATGTAGATGACGGAAATAAATGTCTGACCATTTTCCTAGACCTAGCTAAGGCATTTGATACCGTCTCCATACCCCTTCTTCTACTTAAGCTCGAACAAATTGGTATTAGAGGTCTGCAGCTTCAACTTCTAAAGAGTTACTTGTCAAACAGGTACCAATCAGTCAGGATAGGAAATGTCATCAGTGGCGAACTTCCCATCACTCATGGTGTTCCGCAAGGAAGCATCCTGGCTCCAACCCTCTTCCTTATATATATGAACCAGCTTTGTAACCAAAAAATTACGAATGGAAGAATAATGAGTTTTGCTGATGATACAGCTTTAATAGTATGGGGGAAAAGCTGGGAGGAAGCTTTTTCTCAGGCACAAAAAAGTTTTGATAGTATATCTCTTTGGTTAAGACAAAATCGTTTGAGTTTAAATGCAAATAAAACTAAATACATAACATTTTCTATAACCAACAAATCTCAACCAATAGCCGAAGATCATAAAATACATGCCCATTCTGGATTATGTGAAGACCGATCATGTCAGTATCCCAAATTAGAAAGAACACCATATATGAGATACTTAGGTATAATTATAGATAAAAATCTTAACTTTAACGAACACATAAAAACACTTACAAGTAGAATAAGAAAGCTAATAGCCATTTTTAGAAACATAAGAGAGGTTGCAGATCCTAAACTTATAAGGACTATTTATACTTCATTATGTCAATCTTTATTAACATACGGTATTGATGTTTGGGGTGGTGCAGCCAAGTCACACATGATAAAACTGGAAAGAGCACAAAGGCTACTACTGAAAGTAAGCCGTTTTCTACCGCACCACTACCCGACGGTATTATTGTATCGCGAGAGTAAAGTGCTGACAGTATGAAAGCTATTTATACAAAAATTGATTATGAGATACCATGTCCAAATCAAAGATAAATTAGTAAACAAACAGATTGTAGACGAAATTATAAAATATTTACCACTAACAAATTTAAAAAAACGTTTGTACATAACTTTTCATGCTTTCTTGGAAGCTACCTGTATAATAAGGCCAATAAAAATTTAAATATAAACGGTCTGAATAAATACAACTGCAAAACCCGAATATTCGACTATCTAACAGAACTAGACTACGATAAAACGGAAAAATTCATTAGGATCCAAGAATAAAACAGTCACACACACACACAAACACACACACACACACACACACACACACACACACACACACACACACACACACACACACATACTTACTCAATAGATAAATAAATTAACTACCTATCTACAAACTTGTATAGCATGTACTTTTTTAGCTTTTTTTTTTTTAAATTAAGTATGTCAAAATAATATAACTTTAGGAGTATTGTATCCCTGGAAGGAACTACCCTCTGCAACACAGGTTTTCCTAGTGCAGAGGGTAGGGACTATTTGTACTTTTGTAAAAATGTATGGATCAATAAATAAATTATTATTATATTATTATTATTATTATTATTATATTATTATTATTTTTATATATCTTGACTCTCACACCCGCGTACAATATAAATACATATAAAACCAAAGGGAAATATAATAAACATAAATATATACACATATAATAAACTTACACATACATTACATAAATAAATACTTGTAGCGGGCGGAGGATTACGCCCCGGCAGGGGAGACCAGACGGCCGGGGGTCAGGGCGACAGGCTGAGAAACCGACGGACTATCCTAGCCGAGTCTAGCAACACCGCTTTCTGCATCTTGGCCGCGAGCGAACTGCCACGGAACCCCAGTCGCCTCAGATGGTGAGCGAGGCTGACTGGGATCAACCCATTCGCAGAAATGACGATTGGGATGATTTCAGTGGACTCCACATGCCACATGCTGGCAACCTCGTGAGCCAGATCTAGATACTTTCGTTTTTTCTCCGTCTCCGCTCTCACGAGGTTTTCATCATGTGGGATGGTGATGTCCACTAAAAACACCCTCGACTGTGCCCGGTCCATCAGCACGATGTCAGGCTTATTCGCAAGAATAGTCCTGTCCGTGATGACGGACCGGTCCCAATAGAGCCGGACTCCGTCACTCTCGAGTACTGGCACCGGTGTGTACCTATAGTACGGCACTCTCTCATCCAGGAGACCGTACTTCAGAGCAAGCTCTTGGTGAAGGATTTTTGCCGCTTGGTTATGTCTGTGCAGATACTCAGTGTTAGCAAGAGCCGAACATCCTGAAAGCACATGCCTGAGTGACTCACCGGGATGGCGACACGCTCGACAGATGTCATGAGTGCCATCCTTCAAGATGTACTTTCGGTAGTTCCGCGTCTTAACCACCTGATCTTGTATTGCACACACAAAACCTTCGGTTTCCCCAAAGAGGTCACCGAAGCGCAGCCATTGCACGGACGCTTTTTTATCTACGTGAGGCTCATTAAGAGCTTTAAAAAAGCGTCCATGCAACTCCCTCTCCTTCCATATGGTCTCCCGGTCAGAGGTGCTTAGTACCACCGGTTTCTGCCACTCGAGTTTGGCCAAAGATAGGGGAGTGAGTCCTTTATCACATTCTATGACGTCTCTATGCATTGGACACTCCCTCTTCGTCTCAAAGTAGGTTCTGAGGCTGGATATCTCCCGATTATGCATGGTCTTGACGCTTAATACGCCTCGACCACCACACTTTCGGGGTATATACAACCTCATAACAGACGATTTGGGGTGGTGCATGCGGTAGAGAGTCATAGTCGTGCGGACTTTTCTATCCAGTGCGTCTAGTTCGGTCTGAGTCCATCTGAGTACGCCAAAGGTGTACATGAGAACGGGCATGACCCAGCCGTTATATGCTCGTACCTTATTGGCACCCGACAAATAGCTTTTACAAACTTTTGTCAGGCGGCCAAAAAAGACCTCGCAAACTGACTGTTTCACGTCCGCCTCCTTTACCCCCACGGATTGTGACATACCCAGATACCGGTATGACTCAGCTTCAGAGAGGGTCCTGATGTTGGATGGCTCAAGATTGATCTCAGCCGAATGAGTAACCTGTCCCCTCTCCACATGTAAGACCGCACACTTGTCTAGTCCAAGCTCCATCCTGATGGAGTTACTGAACTCAGTGGTGATATTCAGCAACTCCCTCAGGCGGGTGGCATTGGGTGCTAGCAGCTTGAGGTCATCCATGTAGAGAAGGTGAGGCACTTTTGTCCCTCCTCTCCGAAACTGAAAGCCTGTCCCTGATCTCTCCAGCAAAGAGCTGAGAGGGTTCAGCGACAGACAAAACCATAAAGGACTCAGACAATCGCCCTGGAAGATACCCCGCCGTATCTTGATCTGGTCACCCGCAGCCGCCAACCGCTCGCCATGGAGACAAAGAATCGTACTCCATTGCCCCATACACTCTCCGAGGAAGTCTCGAACTGTACTATCGACTTTGTACAGCTCAAGGACCCTCAAGAGCCATGAATGGGGCACCGAGTCGAATGCCTTCTTATAGTCAATCCAGGCGGCAGAGAAATTCCGGCGATTGCGTTTGACCAGTTGGCCCGCGACGGAGTCGATGAGAAGGAGCTCCTTAGTACCACGACCACCGTCCCGACATCCGTTCTGAGCCTCAGACATGATGTTGTTCTCGTCTACGTGACGGGAGATCTTAAGGCTCAGAACGGATGTCAATGTCTTATAGATGGTAGTAAGACATGTGATGGGGCGGTACTTAGCTGGGTCAGCGGTATCGGTTGACTTAGGAGCTAAATGAGTGATCCCGGTGGTGAAAAGGCTCGGGAGTGCCCTTTGCTCGAGAGCATCTTGGAATTGTCGAGCCAAAGTAGCATGGCAGAGCGAAAAACCCTTCAACCAGTAGTGATGCAGCCCATCGGGTCCCGGACTTTTCCAGTTCGGGGCCCGGCGCACCGCACCAGCTACATCCTCCGAAGAGATGGTGACGGGGTTCATCGGCTCTATTGAGGCACATGCTTCCTCTACCGCCGCAATCCAAGGGCCCTCCTCATGCTCCACCTCTCTTGACCATACACTTCGCCAAAAGGCGACGAGGTCAGCCGGGCTCGGCCGCTGAGAGGTATAACAGACTGCTGGGCACTCCAGTTTTTAATAGAACCTTTTCTGATCACTCGAGAACAGGCGATTTTGCTGAAAGCGCTCGACTCTTTCCGAGTATCGTCGGATGCGGTTCCCCCATGCAGCAATTTTCTGCTTCAGGTCGTCGATGCGCTCCGTTAGTTTTTGGGCTATATCGGGCTGATCTAGCCACACCCCGAGCCCATTAAAGGCTATTCTAACGGAGCGCACAATCCTTGGCCTAGTGTTGCCCGACCTGAAACTCTGCAGTCTGCCAATGAGAGCTCTGGCCAGGGTGATACGGTGTTCTATTCTCCTTTTCCAGGCTGGTTCCGTGCTGCGCCTTAGAGTAGCGCGTCCACGTTCCTGGGTCTTGACACCCATGAAACGGTGAACAGCTAAGGCCGCACCAAAGAGAATAGAAGCCGTATCATCCAGGCCAGTGCTGCGCTCAAGGTATTGAGGCAGCATTTGGTTTATGGCCTCAATGACATCCCGCGCCGCTACATTTAATGTGAGCCGGGAGAGCCGCGGACGGATCTCTAGAGGAGCACTCCGGATCTCTGAAATCGCCTCTTCTAAAATCCTTCCCATCCGCTCTATGTCAAGGGAGACTGTTCCCTCCGTGTCCTCCTCCACAGGCAAATCTTGCGCGATAGCGTCGGTCTCTTCGCGGACAGGTTCCGCCAGAGAGACAACTTGCTCTGTGGTTGGGGTTGTCACCTCGGGAACAGCCTCACGTCGTAACCGTTCGAGCTCGGAAGCGCTAAAGATGTTCGAGCGCTGAATATACCGAGCCCGGTCTGCCAGGTTTTGTTCCGTGACAGTCAGATTCGGCTCCAGCAGCAAGAACTCGCGGTACATTGCCGCTCGGTAGCCAGTCCGTCCGGTTTCCCCTCCTGTCGCCCTGTAGTACGCACGCATGACATTCTTGTTCATTTGAGATGTCCATCTCATGCGGCGCACTCCACCAGCGGCGGGCTCCGAAGATTGGGTCCTTGAGGACCCTGTCGGTGCCAAGCCCTCTGGTGGGGATGATGGATTGGCCGGCCGCCGAGGTGGTAGTGGCGGCCGGCTGGTGTGACTGGCGGTCCGCATGCTGTCACGTCCAGCGCCAGTCCCAGACGCGCCCTGGCGCCCCCCAGGCAGCGGCCCTGTTCGCGCATTCTCATTTCTGTCCATCATCATAAAAGGGGGGGTGGGGGGTGAGTAGCAGTTACGTCACTCGGGGTCCACTCAGGTCCCCAAGGAGGCTGTTTTAGAGCCAGCTCGCTCGGTTTGGGGGAACCTAGATGTCATTTGGTTCCCCAATTCCCTTAGTCGCCTCTTACGACACCCATGGGATAGGAAGGGGTGGCAACATTCTATTCTGCCGGTGCCACACGGCGTATTATTATTATTATTATTCATGGCATCACCCGCCTGGGATATAGCCCTAAGACCGGGAAAAGGATACACTTGGTAAACAGCCAGCGCTTAAAGAAGGATGTTTTGAACAACTCGGCATCACCCGCCTTGGATCTAGCCATATCACTTCATGGCATCACCCGCCTGGGATATTGCCCTAAGACCGGGAAAAAGGATACACTTGGTAACCAGCTAGCACTTAAGGAAGGATGTTTTAGAAAATTCGGCATCACCCACCTGGGATATAGCCCTTAGACCGGGAAAAGGATACGCTTAGCAAATAGCTAGTGCTTAAGGAAGGATGTTTTGGACTAATCGGCATCACCCGCCTTGGATCTAGCCATATCACTTCATGGCATCACCCGCCTGGGATATAGCCCTAAGACTGGGAAAAGGATACGCTTGACAAACTGCCAGCGCTTAAGGAAGGATGTTTTGGACAAGACCGGGAAAAAGGATACGCATAGTGATCATAAAATGTTTAGGTTGGAAAAGTGGATATAAAAAAAGAAATAAGATTAATTGCCCAAAATGATCGCTGGTCCATCCTTAACTTACATAATTTTCGACCTGGGATCCAGAAATCCCGAGTATGGGAGAGGTGAATCCCACCGCTGCTGTCGGAGCAGGTATCGTCGGCAACAAAGTCAGACACATTTTTTGCGTAACGACGAAAGGTAGCTTGGAAAGATAACATTACTTAGGATGTTTATTGTTCGAACAAAGTACCCTCAAAAGCCCCTCTTACATTTATTAGCCATGGACCAGAAGCGGGAATTATTACTCAAAAACTAATCAGGCTTTAAGAGAACGCGTCTCTTAAAACGCTGAAACCCTACCTAAAGCCGTCTCCACCATCCCCAATAACGGCCCATTTCCACTCAGCTAATAACCACAGCACGACAGACAAACCACCATCTGAACGTGAGGGTGACTATCAAAATGAACAAATCAACCAATGGACAATTATTATGACTCAGGCGTGATCCCCATCACGATTAAGAGATGTTGACGGTACGCTCGTCCCAATAAAAGAGCGAACAAATAGCACGCTGCGCTTATAAGGCCGACGATCGCTCCATCGTCGCCTCTCCCGACTCGTAGATCGGTTCGGTGTTGCTCGGGCGCGCGCTCGGATTCATTCGCGCACGTTTTTGCTCCAAGATGGCGACAGTCCGCTAACACACCTTTTTTTTTGGGTACCCTCCTTTATCTCCTATAATAAATTAAACGGAAATCAATAGCGCCCACATGTACATACAGACGGACGGACGGACCCTCAAATATGGTTGAGTGAAGTGGCTGGGTCATACGTCATGCTCGTGAACGGGTTCCACCGGCGGGAATGGGGCTAATTTCTGTCTGCGCGTCTTAACATGTGTTGAATTATAATTAGGTATGCTTTTGTGGAACTTCCATAAATTGTGGAAACACTGTATACATAGCATAGTATCTATTGTATTGTAAACTTGTTTTGCAAAGACAACCGTCGAGTTTTTGCTGGTTCTTCTCGGCAGGAACGGCATTCCGAACCAGTGGTAGACTCATCGACGATTCGAAAGCACTTTTAAACAAGTTTATTTGAATAAAAAACATTTCTATTCTATTTCTGTATACCAACCCGTACATTCCAGGTAAGACGAAGCCCCCGCCCGTGTCCCGGCGGTACCTGGGCATCACGATGCTGTCGCTCACCGACAACATCCTCATGGAGCTGCGCATGAGGAACCCTGAGGTGACGTATCGTAACACACCCGTCACTTGGGTCAATGTCGATTCGGAATCTTTGTAAACAAACCAAAACACTCGGACAGACCACCAGACAGACAATAGAACATTTTATAAGGTATTGACACTCGGACAGACCACCAGACAGACAATAGAACATTTTATAAGGTATTGACACGCGGACAGACCACCAGACAGACAATAGAAAGTTTTATAAGGTATTGACTCGCGGACAGACCACCAGACAGACAATAGAACGTTTTATAAGGTATTGACACTCGGACAGACCACCAGACAGACAATAGAACATTTTATAAGGTATTGACACGCGGACAGACCACCAGACAGACAATAGAAAGTTTTATAAGGTATTGACACGCGGACAGACCACCAGACAGACAATAGAACATTTTATAATGTATTGACACGCGGACAGACCACCAGACAGACAATAGAACGTTTTATAAGGTATTGACTCGCGGACAGACCACTAGACAGACAATAGAACGTTTTATAAGGTATTGACTCGCGGACAGACTACCAGACAGACAATAGAACATTCACCTAGACCTAGAGTAAACTTGGTATAGTGAGTAACCTTCACTTAAATCGGTCAACAAATAACCTTAGACGAGAGAGAGGAGTTGCCAAGCGCACGCATTCCCCTCTGCCGAAGTACATGTACGACGTACGTGTAATTATTTGCTTGTGTGCTCATTTTCTGTAAGTGTGACAGCTTTTGAGTTAGTGTGCGCTCATGGAGACGCAGTGAGTTAGTAAATTTGTGCTGTACGTATTTACCTCACCTCCCGCGGAAAGTGGCAGAATTTTTTGGAACGTAAGTTCCTTATCGCGCGGTACGGAAGGGGGCTAGACGGAAAAAATTAAGGAACCAACACTCGACATATTTTTGAAACCGACACTTTTTTGTTGAATGTGAATTTGCATTGTGTTCGGTATTTTTTATAACTTATAAGTTACTAGTGGTTCGCCCCGAACTGAGACCTCGCGGTAACGGTATCCCATGATTATTCATTCAATCGATACATGATAACCAAAACTGACATTATTATTATGCCCGTTTTCACCAAACATACCTAAATCATCCCCTAAGTAGGAGTCTCTTAACGTAGGTAGCTCCTAAATACAATCCTAAGTCCTAACATCCGTCCCAATATCCTTTTAGGTGTCCCGTACAGGATCGTGATAAATAAGTTGACAGAAAACATCAATCACCTAACTTATAGGTAGCCCGTAAAGGTTAGGGAACGTTAGTGAAAACATTGAATTATTATGTAGGTACTAACGAGTGAAACCGGGTTACGGGCATCTGTACAAATCGTCATCTATCGACGCGAATAGAAAATATACAATATTTAACTAAAATTTAACTAAAAAATAATTTTAATTGAATAATATGGTACAAAAAAAATTACAATACAATTATTGTATTATAATAAGTAACTAAATAATAATGGTCGACGCAAAACTGTTTTTGGGATAGGTCGTTAGTCGTAACTCGTAGTTCCATGGGAATAGTTACTGACTGCGCCATCTATTAGCATTATTGTGAAGCTATGTTGATGCTATATGAATTACTGATGTACATTAAAAATTAAATAATCTCGTTTCTTTATAATATTCATATAATTTTAGTATTTGTTGTTCAAGTACAGGATATAAGTGACCTAAAAACATAAAATCAGTTTGAAAATCCATAGCGGATTTTCCTAGAGAGCGTCTTCAAGCGAGCGTATAAAATCGCCACTTTGAAAGCCCCCCATTTCGTCAATTTTAAGGGAAAAATTAAAAAAAAAATATTTTTGTACTCAGTTCAAAATTATCTTTAAAATGATACGTAACAATTTTATGTAACGCGATATTTTTTTTTTACTTCGCATTCGCTTCTATGAGAGCCCCCCTGAAATAAAGATTTTTATAACTTTTTAAGCCATTTTCGGCTGGAGGCCATTGGTTTACATATTATATCTAAATTTGAAGTAATTACGTTCAGTAATTCAAAAGTTATAAGGCTCTGACAGACGGACGGACGGACGGACGGACAAGTGCAAATCGCTCTAGTTAACTCAGAGACCTTCGCTTCGCTCGGTCGATAAAAAATTAGGGAAGAATTCCACATGTAGAAATTATTTAAAATAAAATTGAAAATAGAAAATTCAGTCTGTCGAGCTGGGATTCGAACCATCGACTTTGAACTGTTAGGCGACTGCCGGATCCACTAGGCTACGGAGACTCAATGTTGTACCGCGAAAATACCGAACACAATGTAATTGAAAGGAACTACGTTCCATCCGGGTGTCCCTTGACACCTCTCAAGTTATTTTTTACTACTAAATCTGCTTTAAGGGGACGCAAGCCAGTACCTTCTTCATACAAACGTAGATGAGTGATTACTACATTATTTGATATTGTACGCTCAAAACTAAGTATTATGTCGATTTGCCTCGTCATTATCTAGGTTTATTGATATATAAAATAGTGAAAAAAATATTCGCTAAAAAGTTACGAGCCTCGAAAGATCGTCATTTTCACACTAAATTTATGACAACTTTTGGCGCAAATAAATAACATTAGGAGTATGAAAATTCCAAAAAAAATTATCATTAGACATAGTTTATTTATTCATCAGTTCAAATAACTTTACTTTGTAAACATACATTTAGTAGTTTTATCTCAAAAACATTTTTCCCAAACGACTGTTCAACCCTATACGCGCGCTTGATTTCGGTGTAAATTATCGCGCCTCTCACCCGACACGGAGCGGGAGCGGGACGGTAGCACGGAAGTATGCGCGTATGAACTCGCTACACTGAGTCTATCTCTTTCTCACACAATGTTAGGTGAAATAGCAAGCAGGTTACCCACGTGCGCCGGCAACTTCCTTCGCGTATACTGAGCCCCCTTAAGGCAAGTCCTACTGTAAGTGGTTGATGACAAATAACATAAAACGTATCATAACTTGTTATGTCTTCAGATGCCCACGGACATAGAGCACGGCATCCTGGTGTGGAAGGTGATCATCGGCTCCCCCGCCTACAAGTACGTATTTTCTATTTTAAGCCTCAATAGCCCAACGGTTAAAGGTGCGGACTGAAAATTGAAAGGTCGCAGGTTCGAATCCCACCCGTTGCACTATTGTCGTATCCACTCCTAATACAAGCGTTCCGCTTATTTGGAGGGGAGAGGAGGATATTAGTCATCTTCAATTTGACTGATATTCTTTAAAAAAAATAAAATTATTTATAAATAAAAAAATCGGAGTACTCTAAAATTATAATTGGAGAAGTTTTAATTTCTATATTTTTGTCTCTTTCACATAAGGATATTTTAGTGCTGCATAGGATCACCTTACTAAACTTAGACATGTCCTAATATTTTAAACTGACTTCTAAAAAAGGAGGAGGTTCTCAATTCGGCCGGTATCTTTTTTTAACGCATTCATACGTATGGTGACTTGATTCTTTTGACGTGATAACGTCTTCGTAAATCGATGAACACCGGCTACACGCACGAAAAAGTGTCACGTTCCGACTGAGCCTGCGCGTGCAAGCGAGAGCACGGAACAAGCGATAGAGATCGGCACGATCGGCCCAAGCGTTGGCTTGTGACACATTTATTCATCAATGTTTCTTTATGACGTTATCACGTAAAACTATCGTCCGTAAACAGACTTTCATCATCATTAGCAACCCATCAACGGCTCATTACTGAGCGCAGCGCGAAAGGTAATAGGCCATAGTCCACCACGCTGGCCCAATGCGAATTGGCGGACTTCACACACCTTCAAGAACATTATGAAGAACTCTCCGGTGTGCAGGTTTCCTTACGATGTTTTCTTTCACCGTTGAAGCGTGTGATATTTACTTGCTTAAACACACTTGACTCCGAAAAGTCAGAGGTGCATACCCGTGATCTAACCTGCGACCCCCCGAATAGGAGACCACAGTCCTAACCACTAGGCTATCACTGCTTCTAACCGACCTAAACTGACTTTACAGACAACCAATTTT
Source organism: Oeneis ivallda (assembly GCA_029955525.1). NCBI lineage: Eukaryota > Metazoa > Arthropoda > Insecta > Lepidoptera > Nymphalidae > Oeneis > Oeneis ivallda. The sequence goes on from JARPMR010000025.1 coordinate 18,854,646, forward strand.
TTTAAATGATTTTTTGGATTATTTGAGGATTCTTTTGACCGGTCTGTCTGTCCGTCGTCCCCGCAGCGGCGGCCTGCAGCCCGGCGACATCGTGACGCACATCAACGGCGCGGCGGTGCGCAACGCGGCCGACATCTACGGCGCGCTCGAGAACACCGCGGGCGCGCTGCGCGTCGACATCGTGCGCGGGCGGGCGCGCACCACGCTCACCGTCACGCCCGAAGTGCACTGACGACGACGCATTGACGCACTGACGACCTGACGACCTGACCCTCTTATAAACTGCCACACAGACGACTTGACGCACTGACGACCTGCCGCACAGACGACTTGACGCACTGACGACCTGACGCACTGATGACTTGTACACTGACAACCTGACGCACTGATGACTTGTACACTGACAACCTGACGCACTGATTACCTGATGCACTGACGACCTAATACACTGATGACATGAAGCACTGACAACCTGGCGCTCTAACGACCTGATGCACTGACGACCTGAAGCACTGACAACCTGATGCACTGACGACCTGACGCTCTAACGACCTGACGCTCTAACGACCTGATGCACTGACGACCTAATACACTGATGACCTGAAGCACTGACAACCTGACGCACTGACGACCTGACGCTCTAACGACCTGATACACAGACGACCTGATGCACTGACGACCTGACGCACTGATTACCTGATGCAATGACTACCTAATACACTGATGACCTGAAGCACTGACAACCTGACGCTCTAACAACCTGATGCACTGATAACCTGACGCACTGACGACCTGACGCACTGGTGACCTGACGCACTGACGGCCTGACGCACTGCTGACCTGACGCACTAAAGACCGCCCCACTTGCCCCTGTACAGAATATACAGATGTATTATAATTTATAAGATATAATAAATACAATTAAACATCGAAATACAAGGCTTTTTCTCTTTTGCCTATGTCACCCCGGACACTTAATGAATCTATTGACGATGACAACTCATTCATCAAAATCGGTTCAGTAATTTATGAACTACGGTGGAACATACGTAAACACATACCTTCATACATAGACTGCTAAAATCGCTACAATTCCTTTTAACTTCGCCGTAGTCGGCCAAAGTAATCAAAATTAATTATAAAATCAAGAAATCGATTAATTTCTGCGCCTACTTAATCTTTTTCTTGCAATGTTTGCAATAAAATAGGTTTAGTTTTTACTTAGCTAGTCATGAAGCCAGTTTTATTATTTCTTCTTTACTTGGACTTCGTAACGGTAAAAAGTGATGCATATTTATATTACTAGCTGATGCCCGCGACTTCGTCCTCGTGGATTTAGTTTTTAAAATCCCTATTTGATTTTCCGGGATAAAAAGTATCACTCTCCAGGTCCTCAACTATATCCATGCAAAAAACCACGTCGATCCTTAGATCTGTTGCGGCGTGATTGAAGGACAAACCAACAACAAGTAGGTACACTTTCGCATTTATAAGTATGATTTACTTACTTACTCATATAATAATATATTATAGTACCTACCTATTGAGTTTTAAGGTGGAAGATTCAATTGCGCAATTTGTAAACTAATACGACAAAGTAGGCTTATGGCATTCTAATTGCGACGATGGCAGTATCATCTTCACAGGTTTATATAAAAATCTTTACTTGAAAGTGACCAGTTTAAGAAATTAATCAAAATATCGACTAATTTGTGAGTAACTCACGTCTAACTCAGTAAGTATTTTGATTAATTTCTTAAACTGGTCACTTTCAAGTAAAGATTTTTATATAAACCTGTGAAGATGATACTGCCATCGTCGCAATTAGAATGCCAATAAGCCTACTTTGCCGTATTAGTTTACAAATTGCGAAAAACCAAATTAAATTTGAATTTCGCGGGCAGACCCTTGTCTTCCACCTTAAGCAAATTTATAATCTAATCGTAGGTAGGTTAGGCTTACCTACACTGAATAGCCTAAAGGATAAAGGTGCGGACTAAAAACTGAAAGGTTGACGGTTCTATTCCCACCCACTGCATTATTGTCGTACCCACTACTAACAAATTGTACGCTTTTATTTACGAGAGTATGTTAGCACTGAATACATCATAGTAGATCAAAGATCCTGCGAGATTAAATCAGAAACGAGGAGACCCGTAGGAGAACCGAAGTCGCCGACATAGCTCGACGAGTCGCGAAATTGTAGTCGAAATGGGCGGGCACATAGTTCGAAGAGCTGATGGTCGAATTGGGGTCCCAAGGTGCTGGAGTGGCGTTGGCAGACCCCCCATAGGTGGACCGACGACATCAAACAAGTCGCAGGGAGCTGCTGGATTCAGGCGGCGCAAGATTGAGGCCTGTGGGAGTCCATGCAAGAGACCTTTGTCCAGCAGTAGACGTCTATCGGTTGATAAAGAAGAAAACAATAGTACAATGTTAGTCTATTCAAGTTCAAGATACCTAGCTAATAATAAAATCTTTGAATAAAATTATGCTATTAGTCTAGGCAATGAAGCTAGTGGACCCCAACAGCAATTCCTCAGGCGACGAAACTTTACAGAATGATAAAGTATCAGTAGTTAAACGTATTTTATAAATATCCAAAAAAAAATTTGAACGGAAGTTAGGTATTTTTACCTAAACTCTTTTATGTTTAATATCTCAGTTCAGAAAAATGCTCGGTCAAAACTTTCTTCACCTGAAACATTCATGTAAAGTCTAGAAACAAAATATAAAATATCCAAAATATACTCCTAGTTGAAACCACCAAATTTTGAAAAATAAGTTTTTTTAATGTAACTGGCAGCGAAAAATTGCTCTGTGAATTTTCTTCACTGGAATGTCCTTTTATAGCCGTTTTGTACCTACAACTTGAAAATCCAAACAAAATACCAAGAAACTATATTTTTTTCAAAAACTACCCTTTTACTCACAGTAGAAAATTTCTCCGTCCATTTTTTTTATTGATATGATTACAATTATTTTTTTTGTATCAAGTATCAAAATATCCAAAAAAATAATCAAGCGTATTAAAAACTATAAACATTTTAGAAATAAATATTTTATATTTAGTCCATCAGGGGAAACAGGAGCGTGGTGAGTTGACGTTATGATCCGGGAGCCAGTGACAGATTTTCATGACCAAGTCCCTCCCAATTAAAACTTCGTGAAATGCATTAGGGATTTATATTATGAATATTCGCGACCGTCAGCTGCGACTCCGTGGGTGGGGCGGGCAGTGGCAGCCTCCAACGCATGGAGAAAAAAAAAGTTTTTTAGTCATTTCCTCCCATTTGAAAATTTGTCAGATTATAGTTAGTTTACCTAATATTTTGAAGGAAAAATAAAGTCAGCTGACCATAACATGGTGGATTATACGTCAGCTGGCTGCTTGAACATGAAAAAAAAATTATATTTTCAATGATTTCCTCTCAACTAAAAATTTACCTGGTGATCGTTTATATGCTACTTTTTTTTTTTTTTTTTTTTTTTTTTTTCTTTTTGAAATTAATTTTCATTCATATGCTACTATGAATGAAAATTAATTTCAGCTTGCTGTATCGCAGTGGAAAGTTTGTCAGCTTGAAAGGTGTGACGCAGCAGCATCTATCACCTACTGAATCTTATCAGCTGACGACTTTTCCCTTGACTTACAGCTAGCTGTATTTTTTCATTATTGTTATGTTAACAATCCTCTTATAAATTTTCATCCAGGAGGAAATCAGTTTTCTTAAGTTATTCGGCAGTATGCTTTATTTGAGTGTTTTGATAACAAATATGAAGTTTATTAATGGAGGAAATGTTGGTATAAGTAAATTAATTAATGCATAATTTATTGTAGCATAAATATATATTATATTTGTGCTACAATAAATATACATTCATAATATAAATCCCTAATGCGTTTCACGAAGTTTCGCTCGAGAGGAAATAATTGACCGAATTTGTACCTGGCTCCCGGACTATAACGAGACTTTATCTATTCAGTGACGAGACTGACATTAGTATCTGCCTTTGGTGACAGGAGCCAGTACTCGATAATCGAATGTATGTCGTTGAGTCGACAGTTCAATTTTCAATCAAAAACTGTTGGCAACTACAGTGACTGTGTCGGTCAAATGGTGTTGAACCATATTGTCATGGTATTAAAGCTAGATGCTGAGACAAAAACTGCTTTAAGAGTGTATAATAATATGCAATTTTGTATTTTAAGTAACTTGTAATTAGGTAAAAAATAGTACGTCGTCAAAAGTACGTCGCGCGTCTATCACTCTATTTCTCACTCACGAGAAAACGATAATTTGCCATCCCGCTCGAAAAGGAGCACGAAATCCATATCATAGCGACATTACTGCACAATTTTAAGGGCGCTAATGCAAATCCGTTAAACTATTGAAGTTTTCGGGTCATTTTGTAACTAATTCGAACAGAATACAATGGAACTAAAAACTACTACACAGAGATTGGTCCTTTATCTCCAATTTTTGCTTTTGGTTTGGTGAAAAATCTTTCTTTTTAGTACTATAAAAATGATTTTTCGTCACCTCTTCACACCGACAATTGATGATTTAGGAGCGAGTTTAGTTAGGTTTAGGTACATTTTTTCTGCATAACATACCAATTTTGAAAAGAGCTGACTTTCTTGCCGGCTCTTCTCAGCAGAATCTACTTTCCGAACCAGTGGTAGAATCATGACGTGTCATAAGAGCCACAGGTTGGCCTACGTGAAATAAATTTGAATTTGAAAGAAATGGATATTATTATTTTATAAGTTGCGCGCGACATTTTTAGGTTGCGCGCGCGGCGTCAAAAGCTAGTACGGCACATTAATTAATTTATTTAAGGTATTGAATATTTTTTTTTAAATTTGAAAAAATTATGGTGTGTTTTTAACAGTATAGTTAAATAATTTATTCTCGTTGGAAATTTTACTTAAAGTTAATTTTTCAACAAGTTAAACAATTGTTAACTAGCAAAATTTTCTCGAACTTCCGTCTTAATTGTAAGTGAAAAAAAAATGTTTAAATAATTGTCGTAAAAAATTTTCGCTTCATAGAGCCTTTTTAACATACATACTTAACAAGATCGCGCCATAAAAGGTAAAAAAATATTTATACTTTGTTTATAATAATTATTTTACTTTACAACATTACTTGGATTATTCAGTTTTTGTTCAAGTATAAAAAAATATTATAAACAAAGTATAAATATTTTTTTAACTTTTATGGCACGATCTTGTTAAATATGTATGTAAGAAAGGCTAAACGAAGCGAAAATTTTTCACTTACAATTAAGACGGAAGTTCGAGAAAATTTTGTTAGTTATCAATTGTTTAACTTGTTGAAAAATTAACTTTAAGTAAAATTTCCAACGAGAATAAATTATTTATAGTGTTAAAAACACACCATAATTTTTTCAAGTTTTTAAAAAAATATTCAATACCTTAAATAAATTAATTAATGTGCCGTTACTAGCTTTTGACGCCGCGCGCGCAACCTAAAAATGTCGCGCGCAGACCTATTTTCAGCGTTAAATTAAAATTATAAATAATGGAGATAGAGGTCCGGTAGTCGGAGTTTTTTATTGAAAATTTCCTCTTCTTTTAGAATCTTTTTTTTAAATTTTTTTAAATATTAATAGTTTATGAAATATTGGCAAAAAACGAAATGCCATTTTTTTTCATCTTTAATTGTTTATAACTTTTGCAATTTTTCATGTGCTAATACACGCTTTTGGAACATTTTTCTAGGCGTCATTCCGGATCCAATGAGCTATCGCACATAATTTTAAGACCAGTATCTCTATTTTGTACCATTTTGAACTTGTCGACTAGACTATTAGAGCCACTTTATGAGCAAGTGTGTTGAAAAAAATTTTTAGTTTCTACACATTATTTTGACATTGGGCGTGTTTTTATGCTCGCAAGACTTCAGAATGAGGCATTAGAATTGAAAAGTTGGATCCAGAAATTATTGGGGAACCATCTCGAGAATTTCTTCTAGCAAGTGAAATAAAAATTATCCAAATCGGTTCAGAAATCTCGAAGAAACCGCTGTACATACAACACACGGTGTTTTAGGATCCCTAAAAAGTGTCATGCTCTTTTTATTTATTGTATTGTATTCATTCATAATACAGGAATCTTGAATAAAAACAGTATGTCACTTTTTTAGGGATCCTAAAATGCCGTGCATATGTTAAAAAAATAAGTGCTGAATTGAGAGCCACTTCCTTTTTGGAAGTCGGGTAAAAAGGTTTTGGTAACAAAGGAATCAATGAAGCTTTTGCCAAAAAACAATTGTTTTAAACATTAGAGCTTCATAATTTTTTATACTTTTTCAAAATAAAGATGGTATTTTTTGGTTCATAATTTTTTATACTTTTTCAAAATAAAGATGTTATTTTTTGGTTGTTTGAAGCAGATACATATTATTTTATTTTCAGTGAAGGAAATGAATATTAGTTAATATAAGCTGTTATGGCAATTTTATGTTGTTTTTGTTTAAATTTTCCCAAAATAAACTAATTCGGAGAAACAAAATATGTTTAAGGGCCCTTAATTAAACCCTTGAAATAGCTCATTAATTATCTGGAAGCTAAGTCGCTACAATTAATGGTTGTATAAATTTAATTAATGTTGAGGTACACATTTATGTATATAATTTAGCATCGTAGAAGGCATGTAGAAATATATTATTTGTGAAGTCGCTTCGCTCGCGCACGCTAAACTATACCCAATGATTCAAGCATTAAGATACATTATCGCGAAAACGCAGTTTAGATTTCAAAAACTCTGTTTCAATATCGATGTTCTTCGTGATATTTTTTTTGGATATTTAGGATAAGTGTGTAAATGGGACTACCTACTATGTTAAAAAAAAGAAATTGGATAGAGAAATTTTTCATTCCGAGTTATAAACAATTTTCAGTTGAAGTAAGATAAATAGATTTTGGTATGGATTTTTTTTTGGATTTTCTTACACGTTATGCTAAATTACATTTTAAGGACATTTGAAAATAAAAAATTGACTGAGCAATTTTCTTGTCGAAATTACGGACAAAAAAAGGAAACCTCTTTAAAAAATGACAGTTCCGTTTGAAAAAAGTTTTGGATTTTTATCAAGTACCTCTTATTAAGGCTAATAATTAGTTTGGTAAAAAAAAATTGGACGGAGAAATTATTCTGTTCAAAATATTAAGCTATTTGCACTTTTAGGTATAAATACCCAACTTCCGCATGGATTTTTTTTGGATATTTTTGTGTAAATTTTGGGTCATCCCATACTACAACCCTGCCAAGTTTCATCGACTGAGGATTTGATGCGGGGGTCTCCATACAACAAACCGCCCCATTGCCTAGACTATATCTAAATTATAGTATTCTTTTGAAATAAATTTTATAGATAGGTATTTAAAAGTTTCCTATTTTTGTATGACAGAAAAAAAATTGTTTCCGCCCGGGATCGAACCGGGGACCTTGTGCGTGTGAAGCACACGTGATAACCGCTACACTACGGAAACTTGAAAGACTGTTGTCAATTTTTCCACTGCACTTCATTGAATTTTTATTTACCTTCTTGCTTATCCTTGAAGTAAGTAGGTACAAAGCTACAAACAGTATTTATACGTTCCTGAAAACCAGCGTTGCAGCTTGCTGCAGCTTTGTGCTGAGTGAGGAGCCTTATTTGTTCACGAGCTACTTTATGAAATAGCCTAAATCGTCTTTAAGCGAATATTGTAATATTTGAATTGTGTTCGTGAGCAAATAAAACATTTATCTATTTATCTATCTACATACCAGTACCATTGTAGATATCTAGGGTTATAGGGTTATAGTATCCGAAAACTTTGACCCGCTAATCAGTCCAGGGGTTTGAATCAGAGCTTTTCGGAATTACTTGTAGTAATTAATTAATAGTTATCACTTGCTTTAATGGTGAAGGAAAATATCACAAGGAAACCCTACATGCTGCCTAAGAGTTCTCCGTAATTTTCTCAAAGGCATGTGAAGTGCCAATTGTGTAGCAGCTTATCCAGCGGATCCTTTCATCATCTTAGTCTGATGTCGTCGGACCACCTAGTAGGTAGGGGGTCTGCGAACAATACGCTTTCCGGTGCGGGGTCGCCACTCTAGAGGTCACCAACGACCGTCGTAGTTAGGTACTTGGAGCTATAACATGAAGAGATGAAAAAAATATTCTAATATATGCTACGTGTGTCACATATATCGACACTTTACTCTTTAAAACCGAGCCACTCAAAGCCTATTGCTCACAAACTAATCATGCCTTAAGAGAATACTTATTTATTCTCTTAAAACGCTTAAACCCTACCTATAGCCGTCTCCTCTATCCCCATAACGGCCCCTTTCCTCACATCTAATCTATTTAACCACCAACACGACAGACAAACACCATCTGAACGTGAGGGTGGTTATCAAAAACATCTGAACATTAATTAATCAATTACATTAATCTTAAGCGCACTGGCAATATTTATTCGATTAGGGCGCGATTGCTATCGAAATCCCTCAATCAAACACAGACCTAGACACGAACGGATCTATTAATCGGATGAGAGACTGGCAGAGACTGCACTCGCATCGTCAAAATAGCTGCATTTATACTAATATTCCAAGATGGCGCGCAGGATGGCGTGCCAACACTGTCAACATTGACAAATGTCGATTCAATTAAACTAATTTCAATAAACAAAATGACGACATCTTTATCATTTCTTAAAGTCTTTATCAATTTTAAACATGAATCTGACAATTAAACCATGTTCCTGACACGTGGATTATTCCAAAAATTGTTAGTGAAATGAAAATTATTTGGAATGTAAAAAAAGTTTATCTATAACTTTTTAAAATATTCCCCTCCAACCCCAATGCACTTATGCATTCGGGTCACAGAACACTATTAGCTTTTGATACATTTAAAAATTATCTTGCGCGAGGCCGAAAAATAAGATACCCGCGAGACATCCATGATTGTTATTTGTTTTAGTTTTTAAAAATATTTAAAAAATCGGCCAAGTGCGAGTCGGGCCTCGCTCTTGTAGGGTTCCGTTAGAAAAAATTAAATAAAAATATTTCCATGTACCCATGGAAATATTTTAATTTAATTTTTTTAATTTAATTTAATTTTTATTATTTGTTGTTATAGCGGCAATAGAAATACATAATGTGTGAAAATTTCATCTGTCTATCTATTACGGTTTACGAGATACAGCCCGCTGACAGACGGACGTACGGACGGACAGCGTAGGCTTAGTAATAGGGTCCCGTTGGTACCCTTTGGGTACGGAACCCTAAAAAAGAACTGCACATAGTTGGCCAATCATTTTCAGCAAAGAGATTTGTATTGAAACCGTCAATTCAAAATAGTTTTCTAGAGAAGAAGAGATTGTATTTATTCTATTGTAACAATTTTCGGAACAACCTAGGTAGATATTCTAGACAGCTATTTAAATAACAGTACCCGGCGATATATATTGCACATCGGCCTTTGGAATAAAACGCCATTCTATTCTATTGCAAGGAAAGCTAGCCAGAAATTCACGTAGTAATTACTGAAATCACTTCACAATCGGCGAGCACATCACGTAACATATATATAAAAAAATTGCAGTCGAACTGTGAATAGAATAGAATAGCGTTTTATTCCAAAGGCCGATGTGCAATATATATCGCCGGGTACTGTATTTATTTATTACTTCTTTCATTGTTTTTAGCAATTGTTACAATGTAATGTAGCCGGTGAACGCAACAGCCATGGTTTCAGTAAGTACCTATTTCAGTAACTAAAAGTAATATCGGTATAACATGCTACAGGTAAAGTTTCCCTCTGCCAAAGTATATTAACATAATTATTATTGTTGAGAAAAGATTTGGAACTCAATAACGGCGCAGTTGGTGTAAAAGTATTATTTTCTATTATATTATGTTCTATAATTATGTTATTTATTTCTAATTAAAATATATCAAGCTATGGTATGTTTCTCAATCTCCACGGAGATAAGCTATCTACGCCAGAGATATTATAGTGCACAAGTGTGTGCGCAAATACAGGTACATTCTCTTTCCTTCACTCTCATAACTCCTTATCTGATGGGATGGAAATCCGACATGACCGGTGAGAGACCAGTTGCCTGTTGCACGACCGACAGCTTTTCGTGCTCTCCAAAGCACGGGGATGACACACAGCCAACTTTCTAAGGCGAATCTTACACTATAACGCGCCCCGTTCCGCACGATTCTGCGCGATTTCACGCGCGGGGATGCGCTGTTAGTGTGGGACACCGTGCGTGTTTTCTATACAAACGGAGGTACTTACGGACAACCTTAAACACGCAAGCCCGCGTCCCGGAAAGGGACGCATCGCAGTGTGAGATTCGCCTAACTCCGAGCTAGTTCTGATAATTTCTTGACGGAAAAGCCCAATGCATTTTTTGGTCCGACGCAGGAATTGAACCCGGGACCTCTTCATCGCAGTCGAACACGCGAACCACTAGACCAACGAGGTAGATGCGAGTCTTACTAACGCAGTATCCTCCGATACAAATTATTATAGGACAATCGCGTGTCACCTCTCGGTCGTGTTGATTAAGGTGAGGTTAGGCAAATAATCTTATCGCCTACTACAAGGAATTATAGCTCTTAACGCTTCGCGTCTAAAGTTTATTTACGGTTACGTCTCACAATAAACAAAAGGTGAAAATGTATGAAAAATATAAGACATTTCGTTTGTGACGTAACAAAGGGCGAATACAGACAATAGCCCCCGTGGGCAGGTGACATGCAGGTGTGCCGCAGCCTAGGGGAGCAGTCAGTCAGCGGGGTGCATGACGACTAAAAGATGGCAGTTGGCACTTGACTACTACATTTGCATCCCTCTCTCTCGCACGTCCTAATATTTTCAATGATTGTAAAAATCTCAGATACTTTTGACAAAATGTGGTCAATCTTCGACAATTAAATTACGGATATTTTAGATATAGTTTTATTATGATAATATATTTATTTATTTAGTACCAGTAAAATGAAACAAAGATGTAAAGGACGTGCACAAGGACAGCTTATCTCTAAGGAAGATATATACGTTCTATCTAGATTTTGATAGAGAAAATTGGCTAAAACTACTATTAACTTTTATCGCTCTTATTCTCAATCAAAAACTAGGTATGCGATAGTAAAAATATGTCTAAAATATCCGTAATTTAATCGTCGAAGGTAATAATAGACCACATTTTTGTCAAAAGTATCTGAGATTTTTGCAATCATTGAAAATATTAGAACGTGCGAGAGAGAGGGATGCGAAATGTAATAGCATAATTCAACACCTGCAAGGAAAACATCGTAACTCAGTTTTTAGCGATTTTTAGTTAAAATCACATTCTTAAATAAAATATGCTTTTTGCGCTCAACGAAAATAATTGAGATAAGTACAATGTTTTTCCTTGCAGGTGTTGTCTTAATTCAGTCTAGGATTTAGCCTTGGATTTATTAAATTAGGTAAAATTATAGAATTATAACAAAACCCTAACCTACGCACCGCCGAATATTATCGGAGGTTCTTATGTTTAAATAAAAATACAATTTTCTAGTTTGCGACACATGAGGCGTTGTCACAGCGCATATGAAATTATCACGCTGGGATGGGTAACCGACATTGGATGTCTGGGCTTTTCACTCCCTCCGTGCCTCAGAGAGCACGTTAATCCTTCGGTCACGGTTATACTTATTATCACTAGCATCTGATATAAGAGTTACAGACTTCAGCAATGAGGAATACTAGGCAGAGAGGGAGAGAGAAAGATAATTCAACTCTCTCTGACATTGTGTTTTTTTCGCAATGTTATCCGGCAACGTAAAGCAAGTCCGTTTTCTTCGATTAATAGTCAGTTGTTCGACTGTGTTAGTTTAGACTGTGACCACGACAGACGAAACAGTCAAGTGAATAGTTCTTTTGATGAAAGAGTCAAATTAGGTTTATCTTTACCTACTTATTTTGTGAACAATACATCGACATTTTGCTACGATATCGAATTCCTATTTATCTTTGAGCAGAAAATAAAGGAAAGAAAGAAAAAACTATCTAAAAAGGACAAGATAGTTATTAGATAGGTAATAAGCTATACCTAAATGGCTTAGGTAAAACTAGGTTAGGTTAAAGGTAGGTTAGGTTATAAATAGCTTAGGTAGATAATAGGTAATAAGCAATAAGTAATAAATCGATGTGTTTAATTTAGATGGGTATTATGATACCTATCTAAATTAAATATATTTTTGTTTTTAAGAAATCAACAATAAATTATATGATTTGTAGTGGCGCGGGCGTTTGAAGTTGATTTTTTAAAAATATTTTTTATTATATATTATTCGTTACTTCTAGCAACTGAAAAAGATGCGTTGATATCGACGGATCAACCGCAATGGTTGAAAACTCTTCGCGAGCGAATCTCGCGCGCGGTGCGGGAGCGGGGCTACGATGCTGCGAGGCCGGCCATACGACAGATTGTTGAAGGTAGGTAAGCTAACTGTCATGCTCATCTCAACCACACGAGTAATTATTACTCATGTGTCTCAACTCACCGCCTAGGTCGTATTACAAATCTTGTTGAATCAGAGGTTGGTTTGGATTCATGATTTATTTTTGTTTTAGATATAGAAAATTCGACAAACATACGACTTCATGTAAAAGGTAAATATATAATTAATTACCTAACTAATTAAATGTTTTCCCGATTGAATGGAATTCGAGTAGTGTTTGGTTGTGCCTTTTTGGTGCAATAGAACATTTTTTCGAAAAATACTTTTTCATTCACATCACATGTAAACTTAACGCCATTAAAAATTACAATCCAATCTCACTTGTGTGAATTTTAGCGCAATGATGTGGTATAATTACGTTTTTCTAGACACAAATCTTTACTTGTAATCTAGTAAATGCATTTTTAGAGGAAGATTATTGATTTCTTTTTTATTGACCACAAGATAATATAGCCCTTGACTGCGATATCTATTAAGCAAACCTAGGCACCATTCGCCGCGGGCATGATTTGTACAGTCATTTTTTAATTCAATGACAAGATAGTCCTTAACTGCGATCTCATTTGATGGTAAGTGACGATGCAGTCTAAGATGGTAGCGGGCTAACTTGGAAGCGGTATTACATTGTACTACTGAGTTTCCTGTCGGTTCTTCTCAGCAGAATCAGCTTTCCGAACTTATGGTAGATTCACGACTTGTCCAATTTCCGAAACTTGGTCTACATGAAATACTTAAGATGATTTTTAATTTTTAATTTTTTTAAATTTATCAATAAATCCATACCTCTAATCGGCTAAGTAATATCCATCGTGCTATAACGCGAAATCGCTTGGTAGGCACGCCTTTGACGGTAAGGTGGTAACTAGCCACGGCCAAAGCTACCAGACAATTTTATTTTAATGTTAATGTATCTATTTTACGTATTTAGAAAATAGTAGAAAGCGTTCTACCAAATAAATTACATACCTACTAAAGTATTTACAAGTAAAATAACACATTTGATTTATGTATTCCAGTGAGTGAAAACGGTAAGTCAATGAATTATGCATGTTACGAGCTAGATTAATAGACTAGAAACAGTGATATCTTCATAGGATTCTGTGCCAAAAAATCAAATAGTACCTACCTAAAGAAAAAAATGCGTGTGTAACGTGAAACTCTCGGTTGGAACGAAGTTCAAAATCAGCGCCATCTCTCGCCACATGTAAGAACCATCTCGTAATAACTAAACAGACATAAAAACAAGTTCACGCTGCACACAATAGATGGCGTTAGTAAGTTTTGCCGTAAATATTTTGTTCGGAATTTCTCTTCTATAAAACTTCGCTCCAAAAATTCAAAAAAGAACTAAGACATGATCTGTAGTCAGGATTCGTACCCCCGAACCGATAGTTTCCTTCGTTTCGCTGCTTTGCCAACAAAGCTATGATTAGTGTGTAATAATCGAAGGCAACAAGGGTCGTGATGGAAAATTCTTACACTTTTTTTCGTCTAGCCTCCATCTGCGAAACCTTCCGAACAAGAACTTCGTTCCAAAAAGATACCGGCTGAATTGAGATCAACTGACAGACGTCCACTGTTGCTCATAGGTCTTTGTAGACTTCCACATGCCTCGGTCTTGCGCCGTAAAACTGAACCCGTAACTGACCCCGTAGAGGTAGTAGCTAGTACTGAAAAATTTATATATTTAGTATAAGTGAAAGAATATTTTGAAGGGGCAATTAGGTAGGTAGCTTCTTCTTCTTCTTTATCAACCTATAGACGTCCACTGCTGGACAAAGGTCTCCTGCATGTGTGGTGCGGGGTCGCCACTCCAGCACCTTGGGACCCCAACTACCATCAGCTCTTCGAACTATGTGCCCCTCCCATTTCCACTTCAGTTTCGCGAAACGCTGAGCTATGTCGGTGACTTTGGTTCTCCTACGGATCTCCTCATTTCTGATTTGATCTCGCAGGGATATACCGAGCATAGCTCTCTCCATCGCTCGCTGAGTGACCCTGAGCCTTCTTATGAGGTAGGTAGGTAGCTATTGTAGTAAAAATGCAAGGCACATAATATGAGGTATTGCTTTATCGATGTCGATGAAACTCTTGCTTGTTTCAGAAACAGCTGCGGTACAATACGGCGCAGTGTTTCGTGCCAGTAAACATAAGAAGAAAGGTTACTATTGAAGTATCACCTTAATCTATCTATATGACGGAGACCGCATGGTGGGTGGCTCCTCATTATCGTGGGCATGTTGTTCTTCTTGATCTGATTGCATAGTTGTGGGTACTCGGGCAAATAAACGCGAGAAGCTGATTACATGATTTATTGCACTGCACACAATATTTAAAAGTTTGTAGAATCAACGCACAGTAGTTCAAAACACAATTACTTTAAATACTTTGTAAATAGCTAGGTAAATAATTAACACCACCATATAGCGAACGATGGGTTTGGCGCGACGGTGTGACTGGGAGACCATGCGCCACCAAGCTCTCATGAACAACTGAGACGACTACTGACTGTCTCATGACTGTCAATAATAATGACTTGTCTAATGATAATAATGACGACTTCTCTAATAATAATGACCGTCTGGCGGGCACCACAGCCCTACTTATAGACGTTTCGTCAGCCCCCGCCACGCCAACTCCATCCAGGTTTGAATGTCAATGGAGTCAATTGAGTGATTGAATAAACTAGTACATCCAATACCTGAGTTCGCTTATAGAGGGCGCTTTCGAGTCACTTGAGTGACTTAATAAACTTGTACAAACAATACCCGAATTCGATATAGATGTCGCTTTCGAGTCAATTGAGTGACTTAATAAATTAGAACAAACATTTCGAGTCAATTGAATGACTTATTAAACTAGTACAACTATTTCATAACAGATGGCGCTTTAAATAATGGCCATTTTAATTTTAATCTCCGACACGGCCATCATGACCATCACACGTCCGCGTGTGACTGATCTGCAAACAAAAAAAAATTATTGGAAGGTAATCTGTTCGGCTATCCTGCCATAAGATCTTATCAATGAGGAGTTTACATTTGTTTTACATGAAAGACATCCTAAAATCTCAATTCTAACATTTCATTTCAATGTTTTTAAAATATTGTGACAAATAACAAAGATGCCACGATCAACAAAGTTATTACAACAAAAGGTCTTAGTATTTCTTTAAATATCATGAACACCAATCATAAAAGGGATCACTTTGAACACAAATTGCCAGTCCGTCGGCAGTAGCCAGTCCATCGGCTATAAGTTTTGCCAGTCCATCGGCAGTAGCCAGTCCATCGGCTATAAGTTTTGCCAGTCCATCGGCAGTAGCCAGTCCTTCGGCTATAAGCTTCGCCAGTCCATCGGCAGTAGCCAGTCCTTCGGCTATAAGTTTTGCCAGTCCATCGGCAGTGTGACTCGTACGCAGAAGCTATCCATCTCAGCCGCGTAAGTGCTCTCCTTCCAAGGATAGAGAAACACCTATTACATGCTCCGGTGCAACTGGTACTGTCACAAACATACAACGCCCAATCCTTCGGGCATTCAATCAGTGTGAAAAGTGAAACCAAAAAAAAAATTTATTTCTCGTCACCGTCATCATCCTCACATAAAATGTCTAATTCTGGAGGAACTTGTTGATCGGGTATCTTTCTGACTCTATCATGAGGATACTTATAAGTTCTCTTAGAGGTTAATGATTTTAGCAAATATCTATCACCATCCAATACTTCAACGACCTTAAAAGGTCCCTTAAACTTAGGATAACAAAACATAATCATCAACATTAAATCTTACAATTTTATAGCTTTAGTTGCATCAAACCTAACTATATCAATTGAATTTTTTAGTTATATTCTGGACCACCTGCTCTCTTACGTCAGAAAGATCTATTTCAACTTCGTTATCATCAGGACTCAATAATGACAACGGTCTCGCTACCCGCCCTATTAGAAGTTCTAAAGGACTCGACTTTGTCACACGACTGATTGTACAATTGATAGCAAGTTGTACTTCACGAAACACCTGAATGCAATTCGTAGGTTTTAGCTATTTCTGTCCTGCAGATATCTCATAACCAAGATACTCGACTTTACGTTTAAGAAAAAGAAAACTGAAAGTTTTTAGAGAAAACCCACATTTGGTTAAAGTGTCAAGAACAACACGTAGTCTTTCGAGACCCTGATCGACGTCATGTGATGGTATCATAACATCATCGATGTAAATAATAGCATACGAATGCACTAAGTCACCAAGAGCCTGAGTGACTGAACGTTGGAAAACGCTGGGTGCATTGCGTAATCTAAAAGACATGGTAAGATACTCAAATTGACCGTCCGGGGTTACAAATCCAGTAAGATCAACGCTATCTGGATGGACTTTAATTTGATTAAACCCACTGGCACAGTCTAGACACGTAAAATAATTACCCCTACATAGACTCGCAATTTGATTCGAAATAATAGGTAAAGGAAAACGATCAGAAAGCGTGTTGCTGTTTTAGTTCTCGATAATCCACACATAACAGATCTGTACCGTCTCGTTTTTAACTAATATTATGGGACTCGAAAAAGGTGAACAACTAGGTTGGATAATACCCGCATCCAACATTTAATTAATTTTATCACGAACTAACTGCCGCTCATCAGGCGAAAGACGGTAAGGACGACGTTGAACCGTTTTACTAGGATCTACTAAACGAATCTTTAGTTCTCCGGTTGTAACTCTTGAACGTTTTAATCCGTTAATAAAAGCATCTGAATATTCGTTAAGCAATGACAATAGTCGCGGTCTATCCTCAGCTGGTATATCCGTATCAATATTCGTAAAATCAATATCCGAATTAGAAATACTACATTCATCAACAATCTTACACTTTGAAATAGAAAAAGTACTATCCGCAGTCATCGTACTTAATTGAAAAAAAAGCTTTAAAATATCACGACCTATCATAATTTCTAAATGTTAAAACTCATCTGATATCACGTGAAACAAAATTTCTAAACTACGTCCATCAATCGTAATCATTACTTAAAATTTGCAATTTACTATCAACACTTTAATTTCCACGGTAATATTTAAGACTTTATTATAACGCACACACGATAACCTATTTGCAACACTTTCTTTGACGCGAGAGCATTCGGCACCAGAATCATAACAAAATGAAAACGACCGACCTGATTGATTTAATCGACCGGTGACCGGGCGAATCTCGCATGTATCCATGCGTCACCGCTCAGACGCCCCAGGACTGCTGCTGCCGGCCGCATGCGCCGCACGCACTGCCGCCGACTCTGCCGGCGCCACTGCCGATAAGTGTCATGCGCAGAAGCACCGCGCTGGTATCCAATTGCACGAAGTATTCACATGTAATAAAAAAAATCATTGTTAAGGTACCTTAAAACTTCCCAAAGTACCTAACTGAAAACGAAGTACCCACATGTAAATAATAATCATTGTTTAAGTAGGTACCTGCAAACTTTTGCATTAATCAGTGGGTGAACGGGTACGTTCAAGTTTCATTGAATCTAACTAACAACTTGTAATTGTAATTTTAATGTCTAAACTGAATATCATAAAAAGGGAATTTAAAATAACCTA
This sequence comes from Oeneis ivallda, assembly GCA_029955525.1. NCBI lineage: Eukaryota > Metazoa > Arthropoda > Insecta > Lepidoptera > Nymphalidae > Oeneis > Oeneis ivallda. The sequence continues at coordinate 18,872,794 of JARPMR010000025.1, forward strand.
AAATTCTTAAATATTCAGAGATGGGAATCGAATGTTAAAAAGCTCTGTCTAACTCTTCAACAACTCGTAGGTACTACATTAATACACACAACTAAGCGTACCCGCCGTACGCATGGGCTAAGACAACGAAATAATAAAGAGACTACAAAATAGTATCACTAAACATTGGAACGATACAATGAACTCACCGTACAATCCAGTAGTACTTTATAGTGATAAGGTGGTAGCCATACACCAGAATTCCTTAGTGTTAAGATTTTGCCACACAGTCATAATCGTTGACATCAAACGATTTCCATACGCAGCTAGACACTTATTTTCTTTCGGACAACTATTACTCAAATTAATTAAATTAAGGCTGCAGCTGTAGTTTCATTACTGTCGCATCTCGCTAGGAAAATGTCCTTAAGCTGGTTCCAAGTAATACCATACGCCAGTAAACGGAAACTTGCGGAAGCCACGTAGATGCAGTTCCTTTCATCGCTTTACTCAAAGCATTCATAAGCGCCCAACCCTGGAGAGGCTTCTCAGACAAACACAGGTCTATAACAGTGGAGCACCATGCCCGTGGATCCGTATCTTGGTGTTCAGGATTGAAATCAGGCAGCGATATTTTCTTCACGGAGGGTAGTTTAATCACCTCGATTAACTGCTTCATATTTTGGTTTTGTAAGTCCAGTACAACACTCAATACATCAGTCTTCTCGGTAGCCCGAGGCGATCCCACTTCTGATGACGGAGACCGCTAAGGGGGTGGCTCCTCATTATCGTGGGCATGTTGTTCTTCTTGATCTGATTGCATAGTTGTGGGTACTCGGGCAAATAAACGCGAGAAGCTGATTACATGATTTATTGCACTGCACACAATATTTAAAAGTTTGTAGAATCAACGCACAGTAGTTCAAAACACAATTACTTTAAATACTTTGTAAATAGCTAGGTAAATAATTAACACCACCATATAGCGAACGATGGGTTTGGCGCGACGGTGTGACTGGGAGACCATGCACCACCAAGCTCTCATGAACAACTGAGACGACTACTGACTGTCTCATGACTGTCAATAATAATGACTTGTCTAATGATAATAATGACGACTTCTCTAATAATAATGACCGTCTGGCGGGCACCACAGCCCTACTTATAGACGTTTCGTCAGCCCCCGCCACGCCAACTCCATCCAGGTTTGAATGTCAATGGAGTCAATTGAGTGATTGAATAAACTAGTACATCCAATACCTGAGTTCGCTTATAGAGGGCGCTTTCGAGTCACTTGAGTGACTTAATAAACTTGTACAAACAATACCCGAATTCGATATAGATGTCGCTTTCGAGTCAATTGAGTGACTTAATAAATTAGAACAAACATTTCGAGTCAATTGAATGACTTATTAAACTAGTACAACTATTTCATAACAGATGGCGCTTTAAATAATGGCCATTTTAATTTTAATCTCCGACATATATATCTATATATCTATCTATATATCTTATCTATATATCTATATCTATATCTATCTATATCTATTATCTATATCTATATCTATATATATATATATATAAAAGAAAGTGGTGTTAGTTACACTATTTATAACTCAAGAACGGATGAACCGATTTGGCTCAAAATTGGTGGAGAGGTAGCTTAGAACCAGGAGACGGACATAGGATACATTTTATCCCGTTCGACCGCGTTTCCGTCAAGTCAATATAAAACCTCTGGTATAACAATAAAATGCATCTGACATGGAATAAAAAATCGGCCAAGTGCGAGTCGGGCCTCGCTCTTTTAGGGTTCCGTAATCCGTTAAAAAAAATTAAATTAAAATATTTTCATGTACCCATGGAAATATTTTAATTTAATTTTTTCAATTAATTTTAATTTTTATTATTTGTTGTTATAGCGGCAATAGAAATACATAATAAGTTAAAATTTCATCTGTCTATCTATTACGGTTTACGAGATACAGCCCGCTGACAGACGGACGGACGGACGGACGGACAGCGTAGGCTTAGTAATAGGGTCCCGTTGGTACCCTTTGGGTACGGAACCCTAAAAAACGAAAATGACAGTGGAAGAACAAAACGTAAATGACAGCTAAACGTAATTTTGTATTTGGTTAATTATGGTAAAAACAATTATAAAAATTATAGTTTAACGTACCTAATTGATAATATCATCAGTAATATGTTTTCTCTTTGAATCATCATTAACAATGCCGCGAGCAAGACGATCAAATGTTTCCTGCTACAAAGCTACGGATTGACGTGATTTATTGGATAGGTATAGTTGAGAACCTGGAGGGTGACAAAGATTTCCCGCGGGATGTTATGAACTAAATCCACGCAGACGAAGTCGCGGGCATCAGCTAGTAGTTAATACATCATCAATTCAAAATTCAAAATTATTTATTTCACGTAAGCCAACCTGTGACTCTTATGACACGTCAAGACTACCACCGGTTCGGAAAGCGGATTCTGCTGAGAAGAGCCGGCAAAAAACTCAGCAGTTGCTCTTTTCAAAATAATCATTTTACAATATTATTATGTAGCTATTACATTGTAATAAGTTTTTATACTATCCTGCGGGCAGCTGGATGCCATGCCGATTTAACCCATGCAACTTTGGTAGAATAGAATAGAATATAATATTTCCACAATGAGGGAAAGTTCCAAATAGCGTACTACAATTCAATTCATGTTAAGACGGGCAGATAGAAAGTAGCCCCATTCCCGCCGGTGGTACCCGTTCACGAGCATGACGCATGGTCCAGCCTTTGCTTCGCTCGGCCATATTTGAGGGAACGTAACAATTCATGACCAAATATAGCATCTTTCTTCAAGAGTGCATCACCACAAGCCAAGCACACCTATAGCCCAGTAGTTAAAGGTGCGAACTTGACTAATAGAACCCTCTTCATTTCATCAAAAAGAATTCATTTCATTAGAAAAATTTCATTCATTCATTCATTCATTCTTCCAAATAAGCGTAAAGCTTGTGTTAGGAGTGGGTACGACAATAGTGCAACGGGTGGGGATTGAACCTGCGACCTTTCAGTTATTAGTCCGCATCTTTAACCATTGGACTATTGAAGCTTATTGAATGTCAACCATACCTAAAGATACCTACCAACTGCCTGAAAGTATGAGGCACCTATTTTACTTCCATAGTCAGAATTCCATGTTTAGAACTGAGTGAAAAGGGAAAGGAAAGTATATTATTCTTTATTCTTTCCTGTTTACTCAGTTTTCACTTTTTATTGGCACAGCTAATTCAAAAACGTTGCAAGAGGAGGCTCCGTGGATGCTGGAGTTTCAGAACTTCGTCAAAAGCATCGTGCAAATCTTCGGCAAGGATAAAGTTAAACTCATGTTAGAGCCTACGATAAAAGGTAAATGTATCGAAAAACAATTGGGAGTCTCATAGCCCGAATTTTGCACCAATGCAATGCTCTGATCTCGGAGTATTATAATATACCTAACAACTTATAAAATTAATAAAGAGTTAAAATGTTATTAAGTTATTTTATATTAATAAACTAATTAGTAAACTTACACAACATCTAGGTCGACGTTACGTGAAGTTATTAGGTACATCAGTGAAGTTCAGCACCATAATATATTTTGCTGTCATTGTGCATTGAACTGATTCGTGATCAACAAAATATAACTATCATTATGTCCTCCAGTGCGTGTTACGTATGCAACCAAAGAGTGAGTCATACCCAGAAACGCGTTAAATGCACCAACTCTCAATGCATATTTATGTATCACTTGGAATGTACGGATATTATTAATGATACATCGGCCGAACGTAGTAAATGGGTGTGTCCAGCTTGCATTGCCTCGCGTCCAAAGGGTGACAACAGTAACACGCCAGTGCAGAATAAGACCCAAAAGTTAAGCGACAAAGAAGAGCTTGGCACCCCGCTTGTATCACCAACTACTCTTTTCCCGTCATGTGAGACTGTGTTATCAGTGAGCACAATGCGTGATTTAATCAGATCTGAAATAAACTCAATGAAAACTAGTTTTGAGGAGTTGCTGAGGAAGTCTGTGGGCCAGGAGTTGCAGTGCATTAAGGACGAGTTGGCAGAGTTCAAGGCATCTTTTGAATTATTCAACGCAAAATACGAAGAGATTTCTAAAAGGGTGAATAACTTAGAAAGTAGTCTAAAGAAACTCAAGTCTACCACTTCAGAAATCAGTGAATTAAGTTCATCATTGAATATAATGGAGAGCGAACTGAACTCTAGGGAACAGTGGGCCAGGAGGTCCAATATTGAAATTGTCGGTGTCCCAGAAAAACGGGGGGAAAACCTTCTGCAGTTGATGAGGGAAATATGTCAGAAAGCTGACTTTTGTATAGACATGGACAAAGACATTGACTTTATTACGCGGGTCGCTCCAAGTAATACCAATTTAAAGAAGCCTAAGCCTATTGTGGTCAGATTTCTGGCTCGTCATAAGAAGGATAATTGCCTACAACACCTACGAAAGCTTAAGCATCTGAAGGCATCTGAATTTGGGTTCGTGGGCAGCAATTCTTCGATCTATTGTAACGAGCATTTGACCCGCACTAATAAGGCGCTCCTGCAGCAGGCCAAAAACCGAGCGAAAGAGATGAACTATAAATATACTTGGGTCAAGCATTGCAGTATCTTGGTGCGTCGTGATGATGCAAGCCCCGTTATAAACATTACATGTGCTCAGGATTTAAACAAAATAAAATGAGCAATTTAATGTTAGTTTGCAGGTCATACACTCTAAGGATTAGTTCTTTAGTTAAGAAATTATATTTTATTATATTTTGTAAAGGAGCTATGAAAATGCTTTTTTATTGTAATTGGTTAATCTGGCTGATGAAACGTAAAAATATCTTAACTTATGCGTCATACATTCTACAGATAAGTTATTTAGTTAGGAAATTTTACTTTGTTATGTCTTGTGAAGGAGTTTTGAAAATAATTTTTTACTGCAATTGGTCACTATGGTTGATGAAACTTAAAAATATGTCAACTTATATGTCATACATTCTATGGATAACTTTCTTAGTTAAGAAATTATATTTTATTATGTTTTATGTAGGAGCTATGAAGCTTTTTTACTGTAATTGGTTACTTTGTCTGATGAAAAATAAAAATATGTTGACTTATTTTTCATACATTAAGGCATTTGTAATGGTAAGAATTCTTTTTATGAATGATTTTTATACTTACTTAAGTGTCAATTTAAACACCATAAACCCTTACAATTACAATTTACTTAATTTACTTTGTAATGAATTTTTGATAGACCACTATAATTTACTCTTGCTTATAGTAATTAGCATTAATCTGCCTAGTCACAAATTCTATTTGATTAATTTTTTATCTGTAGTAATTAAAGTTCTATACAGTGCCTAGTAATATTACTATATATTACCAAAATGTGCGTGGCCTTCGCACAAAAACTCAGTCTTTTTTTTCCAATGTGCTTACATGTGATTATGATATTATTTTTCTCACAGAAACATGGTTGCTTGCTTGTATTAACAGCAGTGAACTCTTTGATGGGCGGTACAATGTATATAGATGTGATAGGAATTATGATGTTCGTGGTGATACGTTGGGTGGTGGAGTTTTAATTGCAGTTCGCTGTGGTCTTACAGTATCAGATGTTTGTAACTTACCTTCTACCAATGCTGTTGCTGACATTATATCCCTTATTCTAACAGTAGCCGATGGGCCCTCAAAGGTTCGTTATCGTTTGTTTTCCTGTTATTTTCCACCCTGTTCCTTACTATTGGATGCCTTGACTGAATTCTTTGAAACAATTTCTAATATTGTGCTTGAGTATCCTGATGACAAGTTTTTGATAATTGGTGACTTTAACATCAGTCAGGCTCAGTGGACTAATTCATTAGATTCCGTAAGTCTTGATTGTGACTTGTCCATCCCTCTAATTGAGTTGCTTTCTACATTTCTATCTTTTAATAATCTTCAGCAGTTCAATTCCATAAGAAATCATAAGGATAAGATCTTAGATTTGGTAATTGCTAATTTTAAATGTAGCGTTGTTGACTCAGAATTTTCGTTATCTCCTGTTGATAAATATCACCCGGTCTTGGAAATAGACTTCATCGTTCGGTCAGATTTGCTGCTAAGATCCCAGCCGCGAATCGTTCGTTTATTTCAAGTAGCAGATTATAGGGAAATTAATTTAGCTCTAGCTAATATAGATTGGGAAGATATTCTAGATGTTGGTAACATTAACACTGCTGTGTCAGTTTTTTATAATATTATAAACTAGTGGACCCGCCCCGGCTTCGCACGGGTAGGCTACAAAACAAACACAATGGCATAATCATCTAGGGCCTGGAGGTTAATGATAAAGTCTATGTCTATGGCTAAAACCCTCATATAAATATGGAATGCCTGTATTCGATCGTTGTCCTTTACGTGAGTGACTTTTGCTGCTACCCGTGAAGCATTATGTCCTCTATCTCCTATAATATTTCTCAGATCTTCATCAAAATTAGACAATCTATGCCTGATATTATACACTTTTAAATAAAGAAAGAATTATTAAAATCGGTTCATATTTGACTGAGTTATGGAGTAAAATCAACAATAAATTTCATCCCCTATCCTGGAGTAACCTTATGTTTTATCGGGATAAAAACTATCCTATATGTTGACCCGAAGTATCAGCTAAAGCTATACCAAATTTCATTTAAATCCGTTCAGTAGTTTTTGCGTGATGCGCGAACAGACAGACAGACAGACAGACAGACAGACAGACAGACAGACAGACAGACAAAAATTAAATAAAAATCTATTTTGGGTTCAGTATCGATAATAAAGCATCCCCCAGTTAAAATTTTCAAAATATATTAAATGTACAGAAATCTTCCAGTTACAGTTTTATTATAAGTATAGATAGAGTTATAGAGGAGCATGTTCCTTCGAAAAAGGTGTACAGTGACACTAAATACCCAATTTGGTACACTAAACCTCTCATAAAAGTCATAAATGAAAAACTAAGATTTCACCGCAAATGGAAGTCTTACGGTAGTCTTGAAGATTATGCAACATTTTCTTTGCTTCGTTTGAGGCAAAAAAATATGCAAGAGTCATGTCTAATTTCGTATCGCCAACGTGCAGAAGAAGAAATTCGTAAAAATAGTAAATTTTTTTGGAACTATGTTAAATCAAAAAGGAGTATTTCTGATTTTCCTGATACAATGTATCTCGGTACTCAGTCATCTTCACAAGGCAACGAAATTTGCAATTTATTTAATAAATATTTTCATTCTGTCTTTGAACCTAGTGAGTGTATAAGTCCTATCAGTGAATCTTTGTGCATAACTTCGGTAAGCTTAAATTCAGTACATATCACACCTTCGCTGGTTTCTGAGTATCTTAAAAAACTGGATGTAACCAAAGGTACTGGTCCTGATGGGATACCCCCTAAGTTTTTGAGGGAATGTCATCTTCACCTTTCCACTGCATTATCAGTTCTGTTTAATTTATCACTCAGGATAGGTGTTATGCCACATATCTGGAAGAGATCATTCGTTGTACCTATCCATAAATCCGGTGACAGGCACAATATTGAAAATTATCGACCAATCTCTAAACTGTCAACAATACCTAAGCTATTTGAGAAAATCGTTTATGATTCCATTTATAGTAAAGTCCGACCTCATATTGCTTCAGAGCAACATGGTTTTGTAAGCAAAAAGTCCACTGAGTCTAATTTATGTGAATTCATCGATCAGGTTATCCTGGCTATGGATGATGGTTTTCAAGTTGATTGTATATATACTGACTATTCCAAAGCTTTTGACAAAATCTCTCATGATTTGCTTATACAAAAACTTTCTAAATTTGGTATTCACGGTGACCTACTCCGTTGGGTGGAATCCTATTTGCGGGATAGAAGTCAAGCAGTGGCCATAAAGGGGTTCTGTTCTACTTTCATGCCCATTACCTCGGGGGTCCCTCAAGGATCACATTTAGGCCCTCTGTTTTTTGACATATTTATCAATGACGTGGTTGAAATTTTTTCAAGTTCAAAGTGTCTTTTATATGCTGATGATAATAAGATATTTAAGGTAATTAAAAATGATAATGATTGTGAGGGTCTTCAATCGGATCTTAATAAATTATGTGAATTTTGTCACCTAAATCGTTTGCAGTTAAATGTAAAGAAATGTAATGTTATAACTTTTTCCCGTAAAACCAAGAATTTAATCACATATAAATATCATCTTAATGATGTTGTAGTTGAGAGGGTATCATCTGTTAGAGATTTGGGTCTTCTGCTAGATTCTAAACTTTTATTTAAAGCCCATATTGAAAACTCTGTTTCCAAAGCTTTTCGACTATTAGGTTTTGTCTTAAGGGTTGGAAGAGAATTTGAAAACTTCAGAACTATTTTAGTTCTATTTAACTCCTTAATTCGCCCTATTTTGGAATATTGCTCAGTTATATGGAATCCTAAATATAATGTTTATATTGATATGTTGGAAAGACTGCAAAATAAATTACGTAAACACTTGGAATTCCGTTTTGCCAGGTCACATCCACCCTTCGAAAGCAAAATAGTTCAGCCCTTACGGACACGTAGGCAAATTCGTGATGTTACATTTTTGTTTAAAATTTTAAAGAACAAAATTGACACTCCATATCTATTAAGTAGAATCGGCTTCTTATGTCCTAAATCCATAGTTGCTCGTCGCAAAACTCCTTCCTTTTATTTACCTCCAGTTAATACTAAATATGCTAAGAATAACTTCATTTATCGTGTATGTCATAACTATAACAATAACTTTTTTGATTTAGATTTGTTGCATTTAACCCCATACCAATTTAAAAAAGAATTTCATTTAAAATGTAAAACTTAAGTTTTGATCTAAGCCTTAAAATGTTTTTATCGATATAGTTTTAAAATTTGTTTACTGTTTGTTTGTTAATTTCATTTTCCTATTTTTCTTTTATATAAAAAATGTTTCCTAGTAGATACCTATAACGTGTTTGTGTTTTAAATTTTTAGTGGTTTCTTTACTGGTATTTGTCTTTGTTTTATATTTATTTAATTTTAAGTGCTATGTAAACTGTTTGGACCCAAATAAATAAAAATAAAAAAATAAAAATAAACTTAAAAAAAAATTATGTAGGCTAACTGTGATATTATTGTATTATAGCCACACTAGCTAAGACCTACGTTTCCGTCTGTGTGGTTAAGGTTTTTAGATAGAAAACACTTTAAAAAAATCTTTTTTCCAAAAAAGTAATTACTTTCATATTATTTTTATATTAGTTTTTCGTTGCAGCTATAGAACAAAAATATAGCGTGAAAATAACAGATGTTGATAGTAAGTACATTAAAAATAATACATTTTCCTTAAAATTCATTGAAGTGAATAATTAAATGCATTTTTTATATAATTTATTTAATTTGTACCAAAAAATGCAAGAAAAGAGTAAAAATATTGGCCAAGGCAACTTTTATTTTATAATTGTCTTTTTTGATATTTTCTTTTCAGTTGATCAATTCGGTAAGTTGAACATATTTTTTAAAAAACTTGTATTTACAGTCGGAACAGTATTCCCTGCACCAACTAAATTATTTGAATAAAAAGCTATTCTTTTCTTTATTTTCTTATTGTAAAGATTATAGAATTACTTATTAGATATTAAGCAAATTAGTAGCAGTAATTTTTCATCGAGGATGTCAACCGTAACTATGAAAACGATGGTCCAACTATCATAATATTATTTAGGTCGCGCGTTCAAAATTTAACTTTTTTCAGGCAATGTTCTAGTGGCCTATAACATTCTCAAGAAATCAGTTCCCGAGTTTCGCTAAAAAGGTTCGCTTTCGTTTACTATCTAACTGTACTCAATCGTATGGAATATAGAACACCCAGATGTTAAACCTTTTTTTCTTTTTTACAGAGCCTTCTACTCAAGTTGTAATAGTAAGAACAAAAGAGAAAAAATACCTTTGCAAAAGGTGGTACGATGCTGATGATATATGTCTTGAAAAAATAAAAATCGTAATTTTAACTAGTAACTAGTAATTTTAACATCACCATTTCATGCTCTATCAAAATTGGATTAGTTGAAAAGACGTATGAAAGGACGTAAACTCAGAAGACGAGTGTGAAATTGTTTTGAAACCTTTTTTGAAAAAATTTTGATTTTTGAGATGAAACAGTTTTGCACCTAAGGAGCGATTTGATAACTTAATAAAATTACATTTTGTGCCAAAAAAATTTTTTTGCGAAAAATGTCAGTGCGTTTTGTTCGCGACTTCGTTTGTGCTGCGACATTATTTTACCATAAGCTTACTATGGATTTAATTGAGTCATCTTTGAAATACGCATTAATAGACATAATCAAAAACATGTCCTGGACGCTGTTTTTGTTTCAAATGTTTGTGTTCTTAACCAACTTCAAAAAAAGGAGGAGGTTATCAATTCAAGGTCAATTTTTTTAATTTTTTTTTTGTCGATGACATTTCCTTTCAAAAATTTTTTTTCTATTTAAAAGGTAATAGTTAGTTAGGATTAACATTTAGGTTGGACTTGTTCCTATTTAAATTTGATGAAGCTCTGATGAATATCTTCGGTGATGGAGGACGGAACTCCTCAATGTTCATACCATAAAATATTATATAGGGGTTGCGGTCCCTGCATCATCGTTTCTATTGAGGCCCGCCCGACTTCAACATACCTGTACAAACTAAAATTATTTTATACTTTGTACTTGGCGTCTTGGTGATTTTTTAAAAAGAATTTTTAGATATCATTATTATTCTTTTGAGAACAGCTTAATAAGCAGAAAGTTATCTATTTTTAACCTCACTAGCTTAAAAATCAAAACACATTTCTAATAATCTCATTATTTCGCAAAACTTTCAAAACTCTGTAAGTAAATTACAGTTTACACTTTACTTACAGAGTTTTGAACGTTTAAGTTAAGCTACAGCAAGAGTATATACCTACATTTTGTGAATGAGTGGGTGCAACAATAACGCAATGAGTGGAAATCGAATCTGTGACCTTTCAGTTTTCAGTCCGCATCTTCAACCGATGGGCTATTGGGGCTTCAAGGCTTCAACCCCTTTGAGCTTAGTACGTTAACACATTGTTCTCCGACATTAGAACTTTACAAAGAACGCCAATCTCAATTATTTCCCAACACCCGAGCCGGCTAATGGAATCAAGCGGGATTTGAGCGGATCGGGAAACCGTTGTTTATTTAATTTATTCCCAGCTCGTTAGCGATCACTGTGTGCAAATTATTTATTTATTTATTTAGGAAAGCCAACAGTTGATACAATAATACATTTATAATTAAATAACCAAATTATGAGAGTTACATGATTAAATGCTCAACTAATTATAGGGTATCACAACATGCTTAACAATTACTCAACCTGCATACAATAAGAATAATTACATAAATTAATTTGCTAACCTATCCTAGATATTATTATTATCATCTTTATTTACTTTTACTCATATTATTTACATTTTTAAATATTTCATTATAAAACAAAAATAAAAAAAAATATTTAAAAATATAAAAAATAGCGGTCCACCGGTCTCGGGAACAGGGTCCAAGCAACCGGCGGTCAGGGCCCCAGAGAGAGGAACCTCCTGACGATGCGAGCCGTGTCCAGGAGTACAGCCTTCTGGATCTGGCCCTTGACCCAGCTACCCAACGAGAGCCTCGAAAGATGTTGGTCGAGGCTCTTGGCTATAAGACCATTAGCGGTTATCACTATCGGTACAATGATTGCTGAGTCTACATTCCACATGGCGACAACCTCGTGCGCTAAGTCGAGATACTTGGTGAGTTTCTCTTTCTCGGCTTTCACGAGGTTTTCGTCATGCGGGACAGCAACATCAACAATCATTGCACGGCGCTCTGATCGATCTATCACCACTATGTCAGGCTTATTGGCTACAATAGTCCTGTCTGTAATGATAGATCGATCCCAGTACAGTGTGATATGACCATTTTCAAGAACTGGGTCGGGCACATACTTGTAGTACGGTACCTCCGATTCCACAAGATTGTATTTCAAGGCAAGTTGCTGGTGGATAATCCTGGCCACTTGGTTATGTCTGTGTAAGTATTCGCCGTTAGCTAGATGAGAACAACCAGAAACAATGTGACGGATAGTTTCTCCAGGACGGCGACATGCCCGACATATGTCTACCGTTCCATCCTTCACTATGTATTTTCTGTAATTGTTCGTCATCATGACCTCGTCCATAATTGCACACACAAACCCTTCGGTTTCCCCAAAGAGGTCACCAAAGCGCAGCCAGGCCACGGACGCTTCAAAGTCAACATCAGGCCCGTGGAGGGCCCGATAAAAGCGTCCGTGAAGCTCCTTACCTTGCCATACAACCCTGCGGTCATTGGTACTGAGCACCACAGGTATGCGCCAGCTCTCTTTAGCCAAGGAGAGCGGCGTCAGACCCCTGTCCACTGCGACCACATCGCGGTGCATCTCCGTCTCGGCGTGGAGAAAGTACTCCCTGAGACTGCACACCTCGCGGTTGTGGAGGGTTTTGGCATTCAAAAGGCCTCTTCCCCCACACTTCCGCGGGATGTACAGCCTCATCACCGAGGAGCGCGGGTGATGCATCCGATATGCGGTCAGCAGCGCACGAACTTGTCTGTCCAGGGCGTCAAGCTCAGTCTGAGTCCACCTGAGTATGCCGAAGGAATACATCAAGACCGGCATGACCCAACTGTTGAAGGCGCGCACCTTATTGCCGCCCGACAAAAGGCTTTTCAGCACTTTCTTCAGACGGCCAAGGAAACGCTCCCTCACCGACTGCCTCATGTCGGCCTCTCTGATACCTAACGCCTCCGCCATGCCCAGGTATTTGTAGGTTTCAGTTGGGGAGAGCGATCTGAGGTATATGGAATCCGAGAGCTCAACACCCTCAGATTCCACAATCCTCCCTCGCTTTACATGCATGACCGCACATTTGTCCACACCAAATTCCATCCTAATGGAATCACTAAAGGCTTTAGTTACTTTTAGTAACTCTAGTAGATGTGATTTGTTGGGGGCAATGAGTTTTAGGTCATCCATGTAAAGGAGGTGTGATATAACCTGACCACCTCTCCTCAACCGGTAACCTAGCCCTGAATTCTCCAAGAGAGTACTCAGAGGATTCAGAGCCAGGCAAAACCACAAAGGACTGAGGCTATCGCCCTGGAATATGCCTCGCTCAATCCTTATAGGCTCCGCGCTCTCCAGGGTCCGGCGACACCCTGGATAGTGAAGGACCGTCCTCCACTGCCCCATACACGTCTGTAGGAAGGCGCGTAGTACTGTGTTTACTTTGTACAGTTCCAGCACCTTCATGAGCCATGTATGGGGCACAGAGTCGTAGGCCTTCTTATAGTCTATCCAACATGTCGACAGATCCTTTCGGGAGCGCCGAACCTGTTGACAAATGGCCATATCAATGAGGAGAAGCTCCTTAGTACCACGGGAGCCATTCCTACATCCGTTCTGAGAATTAGACATGATGGATTTTGTATCGATGTGATCGTTAATTTTCGTTCTCAGAATGGATGTAAGAAGTTTATACAATGTTGGTAGGCACGTAATCGGCCTATAATTTTTGGGCTCCGTGGTACTACCTGATTTATGGAGCAGGAGGGTAATACCTGTTGTCAGAAACTGGGGTAGCGACTCTGACTCTAGAGATGATTGGAATTGGGATGCCAAACGAGCGTGCGAGCTGCGTAGCCACTTTATCCAAAAGTTGTGCAGCCCGTCCGGCCCAGGGGATTTCCAATTGGGCAGGTGACGGGCTGCAGTGGCCACGTCTTCAGGGGTTATAGTAACTAGGTCCATTTCTGGAATTTGATCGCACGCTCTTTCTACATCCCACGTCCAATCACCCTCAGTGTGAGCGACAGGCGCCGACCAGATGTTGCGCCAGAATGATGTCATGGCTTCATCATCCGGTAGGCGCGCATCGGTGACACCTTGGTCAGGGTGTTCCCAACCTCGGTATACCCGCCTTTGATCGCTTTGGAAAGTGCGATTCAGGGTATATCTCTCGACCCGGCACTTGTATCTGCGAATACGGCTAGCCCATGCCGAGACCTTCTGTTTCAGGAAGTCAATGCGCTCAGTGACGCGCGCCATATAATCTTGAGGGCTGATATCAGTCCCCAAGAAAGCGCGCCTCACATAGCGCATGACTCTAGGGCGAGTGTTGCCCTCCCTGAAGCAGAGTAGTTTTCCAATGAGTGCCCTAGCCCCATCAATACGACGTTCGATCCTGCACTGCCAGGCTGGTGCGGCAGGCTTCGGTCGTGTTGCTGTATCATTATTAATAAACTTTACATTAGCAACACGACATGCCGCAACAGCCGCGCAGTACAGAATCGAATGTGTGTCGGAAAGGTCTTCGCTGCTGTCAAAATAACTCGGCAGCAGCGAATCCAGGGCACCCATTAGCGCTTTGTTCTTATTTTTCATGGGCAACCGAGGTAACCGCGGTCTAAACTCGGGTGGTGAAGATCTATATTCCCGAATAGCACTCTCCAAAGCACTCCTCAATTGTTCACTACACTGGGTACTTACATGTGCAGCCCCGCTATCCTGTCCCTCACCAGCCTGAGTGGGCTGCAGCGAAATCGCATGAGCAGTTTGCGATTGTGCTGGAGCTTGCGGTGAGGAGGGGGTAGCGCGGTTACATTGCAGTTCAGAGCGAAGCCGATCAAGCACGGCGTTGTCCAGCATGTGATTACGCTGAATAACCCGCACCTGGTCCGACAGTCGCTGAGCCGACACATTGAGAGCTGGTTCAAGGACCTGAAACAAAGCATGCATCCTAGCACGGTACGCGGTCATGTTGGTTCCACCCTCAGTAGCCCCTAAGTATGCGCGCATGACATTTTCATTGATGGATGTTGTCCATCTCATGCGCGACACACTACCGCCGGAAGCGGGGACCCTATCAGAAGCCGGTGGGCCTCGGGATCCCAAGCAAGTCGGCGGCCGGCCTCTCCCACGACGATGTACTGGTGGTGGCGACGTCGGCGGGGAGAAAAACTCGTCGCTCGAACTCGACGCAACTGCAGCATTGGGCGTGGTCCCGGGTGGCTGCGAGGCGGGGTTGAGTGACGAGTCCGGGGATGGTGTTTGTGCGTTCCGTGCCCTGGATCGTGTCAGCATTCTACATTATTAATTTCTTTTGTATTCATTATATGGCATCTATTGACAGCTTGTGTCAGTTATATTTCTCGGGCTATTTTAATTTTTCTTCATGGTGTCTGCTTCTTCTAATTAGGTTTTGGTTCTTCTAATTAGTTTTTAGTTTGGTAAATTTATTAAATTAAATCTAAAATTCTATTGAGATCGGTTGTATAATAATTATTTCGGCGAAAATGTAACGGAGAAAAAATATATCGTATGCTGACATTTAGGGTTGCCAGGTGTTATTATTATTATTATTATATTATACTATTTAACTACATACAAAATGATATTTATGAAAATATGAAAATATTAAAAATTCATCAGGTCAGTTAGTGGAAATAATGCTGTCAATAATATTACGTCTAAACTGAGCATAACTATTATAAAATAAATCTATTTCTTTATTTCGTTTCACAAGGCTATTGAATGAGTTAGAAATTCTAGGTAGGTATGGGAGAATATTTACCTAGCTTAGTTCTGCATCGTCTAACATATAACAAATTACAAGGATGACATGGATTATTACTTCGTGGTGCTTTAAGTGGAAATCTATCGACTAACTCCGCACAATCAATTTTATTGTTAAATAATTTGAACAGAAACATCAATGACAATAATATTATTCTTCTATCCTCAAGTTTATGTTTCTTGAAAAGGGTTAGTCTTTTTAGGGTTCCGTACCAAAATGGTAAAAATGGAACCCTTATGGTGAGACTTTCTCCGTCCGTCCGTCCGTCTGTCACAGTCGATTATTTCAGTAACTATTAAAGCTATCGACATGAAATTTGGCATAGTTGTGTATAATAGTAGCCCAACATCATTGGAATAAAGAAAGATCGAAAATTATTTTTAGTTTTATAAAAAAATCGGCCAAGTGCGAGTCGGGCCTCGCTCTTTTAGGGTTCCGTTAAAAAAAAATTAAATAAAAATATTTCCATGTACCCATGGAAATATTTTAATTTAATTTTTTTAATTTAATTTAATTTTTATTATTTGTTGTTATAGCGGCAATAGAAATACATTATATGTGAAAATTTCATCTGTCTATCTATTACGGTTTACGAGATACAGCCCGCTGACAGACGGACGGATGGACGGACGGACGGACGGACGGACGGACAGCGTAGGCTTAATAATAGGGTCCCGTTGGTACCCTTTGGGTACGGAACCCTAAAAAGGGGGAAAATCAGGGGTTTGAAATTTCAAAGTAAGATAATTATACCGAGTGGGGTATCATATGAAAGGCCTTTACTTGTGCATTCTAAAACAGTTTTTTATTTATTTCTATATATAATAGTTTTTGAGTAATCGGCCAAATTGTCGAAAAAAATACCGTTCCCCCCCCCCTTATCTCCGAAGTTTACCAATCGAAAAATCTGAAATAATTATGGTCAATAGAGGTTTATGTATATTTTACAGGAAAAATAAAAGCAGCGCGAAAATTATTTTAGTTTGATTAAAAAAGGGGGAAAATCGGGGGTTTGAAATTTCAAAGTAAGATAACTATACCGAGTGGGGTATCATATGAAAGGCCTTTACTTGTGCATTCTAAAACAGTTTTTTATTTATTTCTATATATATAATAGTTTTTGAGTAATCGGCCAAAATGTTGAAAAAAATACCGTTCCCCCCCCCCCTTATCTCCGAAGTTTACCAATCGAAAAATCTGAAATAATTATGGTCAATAGAAGTTTATGTATATTTTACAGGAAAAATAAAAACAACTCTCTAACTAGCATAGTTTTTTTTTATATTTACAATAAACCTCTACAAACAAAGTTAACGATAAATAAGCAAACTAATATAATATTTATCTACTCCAGCATCGAAAAGTTCCAATTTCGAATTTGACAGCTGAATCGAAATGAACCCTCTTTCGGTTTTGCTTCTCATTTCGATGCAGCTCGTTGTATGGGAGCTGAATCGAAATGGTTATCTTCTTAAAATAGGATACCTAAAGCTAAGGCTCTGAGTTCTGGCACTTGTGTACCTTTTCATACAAGAGAGGTGCCACAGGCGGCTGGTGGCGGCTTACGGAGTTACTTTTTGTTGACAGAGGCGCCACAGGCGGCTGGTGGCGGCTTACGGAGTTATTTTTTGTTACTTTATTGAGCCTACGGCGTATTTTGTTAATGATTTTATTTTCCTTGTCGTAGATAAAATCTTGTATGCAACTGAACGTAATTACTCATTTTAATTCTCGTACTATACTATTTTGATACTCGGCAAGCCTCGTATCAAAAAACAGCGAATTAAAATGACCCTCATTACGATGCAGTTGCATAAATAGCTATATCGTTTTACTTTTACTTTTGGAGTACGGAACCCTCGGTGCGCGTGTCCGACTAGCACTTGGCCGGCTTTTTTCATAATTATTAAGCTTTTTTCTGAAACGGAATGAAAGCTGACGCAAGAACCGTTCCTGTACTCTCTCAATTCTTTTAGCGTGGATTTTAAATTATAATTTTTTTATTCGATAACATGTTTGCTGGTAATAAATATGTAATAATACAGTTTTACGGCTGGTTATTACCTGATATACAGTGATAGCTTAGTGGTTAGTACTGCCGTCTCCTATTCGGGAGGTCGCAGGCTCGATCCCGGACGGCGAAGGTAAACATCGTGAGGAAACCAGCTCGCCTGAGAGTTCTTCATAATGTTCTCAAAGGTGTCTGAAGTCCGCCAATTCGCATTGGGCCAGCGTGGTGGACTATGGCCTATAACCCTTCTCTGAGAGGAGACCTGCGCTCAGTAGTGAGCCGTTGATGGGTTGATGTTGATGATGATGAATTATCATTTATCGCCCAGAACACGGTCTTGTGCCGCTTGTATCCTGCCAGCTAGCGACTTGCTTGAGTTTATGAGGTTTTTCATTAACTATTCCAATACAAGATAGCCTTAACTGCGATCTTACTTGACTGTAAGTGGCGATGCAATCTAAGATGGTAGTGGAATAACTTGGAAGGGAGTATGGCTTAATTTTTGGTTAAACCCTTACCCCTAACAGATTTTTAGTTTCTACACGCCATCGTGCTGGAACGCTTCATTGCTTGGCGACATTTGTTTGACGGTAGGATGATAACCTTCGACCAGTCAATCATTTCAGAATTGATCCCGCAGGCATATTTTAACATAACGAGAAAATACCTTGAACACGATCAATGCTTCATCTTTATGTCTTTATTTTATTTTATTTATTAGACATAATCGATCATAAGTCATAACAATAAAAAACAAAAATAATACAGCCATGTTAAAAACTAGCAACTCTCCAATACAAAATGTGTGTACGTAAAAAGGCGACCAATAGTCGGACGTGTCTTAAGTAAAACATAATAAACATAAACTTAAACAAAGTTTTACAATTATGGTTTACTATTACAAATTGTAATTATAATTTCTTTTATAAATATAATATAGACTAGCGCTTGACTAAAATCTCATCTGATGGCAAGTGAAGATGCAGCCTAAGATGGGGCGCGCTTGCCTAGAAGATGCCTATTCACTCTTGATTTAAAGGTACCTTAGTTATACTTCGAAGAGCTGATGATCGTTGGGGTCCCAAGGTGCTGGAATGGTAACCCCGCACCGGAAGGCGCAGTGTTAGCAGACAAAAGGCGGACCGATGACATCAAACGAGTCGCAGGGAGCCGCTGGACTCAGGCGGCGCTTGACCGAAGCCTGTGAAAGTCCACGGAGGAGACCTTTGTCCAGCAGTGGACGTCTATAGGTTGATTAAGAAGAAGAAGTTATAGTCAGTTGGAAAAACGGTAGCCGGGAGGGCATTCCTAATTTTAGCGGTGCGTATCAGGAACGAAGAAGCAAAGCGCTTAGGGTGAGATCTATAGATGGCACTCCCACTCAGCTCAGACTCAAGACTGAGTTAAAACGAGACAGATTTATGTCAGGGTATATTTGTGTCTCATTTTAACTCTACCTGGAGTCTTGAGCAGAGCCAGAGTACGATCTATAGACCTCAGCCTTAGTGCGGGGTCGTGGAGTTTCGACCACGTAGCGGTGCCGATTCGAGGGATGCCTCGCGGTTCGATGGTAGAAGGGTGATGGTGGAACTAATTCGAATAGTTCTATAAATTATCTTTTAACCCCTCCGGTGACAAGCAGCCGGATTTTGGATTTTGTCGAAATGGAGAAATAAATACAAACGCTGGCCAATACGCTGGCCTCGGAATTTTCGATATGTGTTTATAAATTTATTCTGATATTTCCCTATATGTAGGTTAACAAAACAAGATATTTAAAACTATACTAACTAAATCTTTCCAACTTCCAAGCACCACAAAAACAAGCTCTAGGTACGCATGTCTAAAAAAGAAAACAGGCATCATAAAAGGAAAATCCCATCGCAGGTAATCTTTACAGAAAACCTTCAATAGAACCCGGAAACTCCATGTTGTAATATGTTTTCCACCTTTTCGTATTTTTGCGCTATTCATTTATCTAAATTCTAAAGGCATTCACCATTGATGAGCTCAACCTTAGAAATACACACAAAAGGGTTCCTTCTAATATTGTAAATGCGAAAGTGTGTTTACTTGTTGGTTTGTCCTTCATCATGCTGCACCGGAGCAACGGTTCTACGTGATCCTTTGTATGGGTATAGTTGAGGACCCTGGAGTGACATAAGGTACCTTTTATCCCGAAAAAAACAGAGGATCTTTAAAAACATAATAATTTCAAAGTTTACAAAGTACTAGGTATTTACAAAATTCTCAATGTTTAAGAAGCCTTTAAACAAGCATCGGAGTATTTCTGCAAGACTATCTTTTGCCCGCGAGTTCGTCCGCGTGACGCGCGGTTAGATTTTAAAAATCCTTGGCAAACTCTGTTTTCCGGGATAAAAGTAAACCCATGCAAAAAATCACATATCTATCCTTTTGCTCTATTTCTGCGTGATGGAAGGAAAAACCAATAGACAAACACACTTTCGCGTTTATTATCCGACATTTTAAGCTATTGCATAGCTTTTATCGCGGGCTTTGAACTAGGACAAACAGTTTGAGCGCGGCGACCGAATCAAGAAATTCTGTAACGAAAATAAACCTAACACCGTCGTTCAGTAAGCGTTCAACATTTTAGAGATTCACAAGTAGCTCTGTTTGGCGCAGTGGGCGAGCGGCCGCTTTCTTTACGGTGTCGCAGGTTCAAATCTCACTCGCGAAGTAGTGACAGTGCGCTTTTCTTGTTTGTTTGTTTTTTAATTATTTTTTTGCATAATATTTACTATGCAAAAAAAAAAAATTGCATAAATATTATAATTGCATAAGTTGATAAAAAATGCGTTGCAATAGCTTTACCGCGGCAGTCCCCGAGTGCCACTTAATTTTAGGAAAAATAAAATTTTGAAAAAACAGTGTTGTAGCAAACGCGCGGTATATCCATGACGCCAGTCGCCATCCCTCTATATAATGAGGGGAGGGTCTAATGGGGTAAAGGGAACAGATGCGCCCTCTGGAGGCAATTCATTATACCAAGTAAACTCCGATTTCGAACTACATTGACAAATACCTACCTAAACTACGAGATTATGAAAAAATATGGCGTAGGGTTAGGTTTTAGGGTTCCGTATCCAAAGGGTGCACGAGCCTCCGTATTACTGTCTCCGCTGCCCGTCCGTCCGTCTGTCAGCAGCAGGCTGTACCTATCTCGTGAACTTTAATAGGTATGATACCTGAATTTTTTTCAAAAATTCACAGAATATGATTAACTTATTTCTATTTGCCTCTTTATCAACAAATAAATAATCTTTGATCTAAATATATAAAAGGACAAAGGTGACTAACTGACTGACTGATCTATCAACGCACAGCTCAAACCACTGCTGGGCGGATCAGGCTGGGCATACAAACATATAGCTATATTATGATGTTGGCATCCGCTAAGAAAGGATTTTTGAAAATTGAAACCCCTAAGGGGGTAAAATAGGGGTATGATAGAACTTCACGTGAGCAAAGCCTGACCGCGTGCCTTTATTTTTTTCTTGCTTTTGCTCGCAAAGCTATTAAAAAATAAAATTTAAGCACAGAATATATTTTATTATAATAGTAAAGCGGGTCTCCATAGAATAAACTTTTTTTTTCGATCTTAATAATAGCTGATGTTAAATCTTATACGGATGGTACGGAACCCTCCGTCTATGGGTCCGACTTACACTTGACTGGTTTTTAAAACCAGCAAGCATAGCAGCAAAAGAAATATACATTCTGTGAAAGTTTCAAGTATTACGAAGCCCGCTGACAGACAGACGGACGGAGACGGGTGGACAGCGGACAACTGTACTTAGTAGTGGTAATAGGATCCCATTGGCACCCTTAGGTGTACCCAAAGGGTGACAAGGGGATCCTATTACCCTAAAAACAACCCTGGAACCCTAAAAAGAGCATACAATATTCGATAATTATCATTCTAAGGTCTCTTTGTTTCACGAGAACATGCGTTGATAAATCAGAACCCTTTTTTGAACGGACCTCTCTGCGGTTACTTTTAAAATCAAAATTTAAATAATCATCGAGATAAAGGGGAGCTCGGCCTGTCGGTGTCGGATACAGGTTACAGCAGCCGAGTGATTTATGATAATCGAAGAGCTGGCGATCGATAATGTGCCTACACTCGGCGTACCTGAATTACAGGAGAGATAAGATAATGTACCCATGAAGCAGCAAAAATATAATTTTATCATCGATGTATAAATTTTATTGAACTATGGTAAAGCCACAGAAGCAGTAATAGCCTAGTGGCTCTCTCTAGGAGTACTGCGGTCTCCTATTCGAGGGATTGTAGGTTAGATCCCGGGCTCACACCTCTGGCTTTTCTAAGTAATGTGCGATTAACGGCGGGATCTTCGACATCGACCTATTTTTGATTGAATCGTAAACAATGAAATATTCTTTTTTTTGATCGGTTAAAAATATATGTTGTAGTTTAATGTATGTTCTTAATTCTTTTGTGATTCAAAACTCTATATTTACAACTTCACCCGATCAAAAATAATTTCGAAAACAGTGTAATTTTTATCGTTTTTCAGGTCGTGTTCATAGAATATTAAAGTTAGACTAAAAAAACAAATTTCATAAAATAGGCAAACACTTTTAGAAGATTCTTTTGTGATTACTTTTTCTCTAAAAAATTTGTATTTTTTTAATCACGACGTTTTTACTTTTTATATAACAAAGTGGCTCGTGCGCTTCACTTCAGTAGCCCGCAAAGTAATCATCGAGGTAGGACGTATCGCTTTCGCTGGCTCGCTGCGATCCCCCCCGATGATCAAGCGATCTATTGCATAGATACCTATTATTTTCATTCCGTATTCATTTATCATAGATTAAATCAAATCAGAGGGTTAATATTGTTGTAATTTTTAGTATTTATTAATAAATCTGTAAATATTAGTATTTAGAGTTTTAGGTTTAGAGTCTTATTGTATAGATAGTGTTAAACTATAATATAAGAATAATATAATAAAGTAAATATGGGGAATAAAAATGGAAGAAAGAACAAAATATCTTGATTTAAATTACGAAAACTTTCGAAATTGATATCTGGGGTTCCAGTGCTAATAAAAGAGGTAACCATCGTCTAAATAAGAAAAAAATGCGGCCATTTTCTTTTTTTTGTTATTGGACCGATTTCTTTCAAAATTGATATCTGGGGTTCCAAGTGCTAATAAAAGAGGAAACCATCATCAAAATAAGAAAAAAAGGCGGCCATTTTCTTTTCTTTGTTATTGGATCGATTTCTTTCAAAATTGATATCTGGGATTCCCAGCGCTAATAAAAGAGGTATCCATCGTCAAATTAAGAAAAAGTGGCGGCCATTTTTATTTTTGTTATTGGACCGATTTCATTCAGAATTGATATCTGGGGTTCCCAGTGCTAATAAAAGAGGTACCCATCGTCAAAATAAGAAAAAGTGGCGGTCATTTTTATGTTTGTTATTGGACCAATTTCTTTCAGAATTGATATCTGGGGTTCCCAGTACTAATAAAAGAGGTAACCATCATCAAAATAAGAAAAAAAAGGCGGACATTTTCTTTTTCTTTGTTATTGGATCGATTTCTTTCAAAATTGATATCTGGGATTCCCAGCGCTAATAAAAGAGGTATCCATCGTCAAATTAAGAAAAAGTGGCGGCCATTTTTATTTTTGTTATTGGACCGATTTCTTTCAAAATTGATATCTGGGGTTCCCAGTGCTAATAAAAGAGGTATCCATCGTCAAAATAAGAAAAAGTGGCGGCCATTTTTATTTTTGTTATTGGACCAATTTCTTTCAGAATTGATATCTGGGGTTCCCAGTACTAATAAAAGAGGTAGCCATCATCAAAATAAGAAAAAAAAGCGGCCATTTTCTTTTTCTTTGTTATTAGACCGATTTCTTTCAAAATTGATATCTGGGGTTCCCAGTGCTAATAAAAGAGGTATCCATCGTCAAAATAAGAAAAAGTGGCGGTTAATTTTTTTTTTTGTTATTGGAACAATTTCTTTCAAAATTGATATCTGGGGTTCCAGTGCTAATAAAAGAGGTAACCATCGTCTAAATAAGAAAAAAATGCGGCCATTTTCTTTTTTTTGTTATTGGACCGATTTCTTTCAAAATTGATATCTGGGGTTCCAAGTGCTAATAAAAGAGGAAACCATCATCAAAATAAGAAAAAAAGGCGGCCATTTTCTTTTCTTTGTTATTGGATCGATTTCTTTCAAAATTGATATCTGGGATTCCCAGCGCTAATAAAAGAGGTATCCATCGTCAAATTAAGAAAAAGTGGCGGCCATTTTTATTTTTGTTATTGGACCGATTTCATTCAGAATTGATATCTGGGGTTCCCAGTGCTAATAAAAGAGGTACCCATCGTCAAAATAAGAAAAAGTGGCGGTCATTTTTATGTTTGTTATTGGACCAATTTCTTTCAGAATTGATATCTGGGGTTCCCAGTACTAATAAAAGAGGTAACCATCATCAAAATAAGAAAAAAAAGGCGGACATTTTCTTTTTCTTTGTTATTGGATCGATTTCTTTCAAAATTGATATCTGGGATTCCCAGCGCTAATAAAAGAGGTATCCATCGTCAAATTAAGAAAAAGTGGCGGCCATTTTTATTTTTGTTATTGGACCGATTTCTTTCAAAATTGATATCTGGG
Organism: Oeneis ivallda; assembly: GCA_029955525.1. Lineage (NCBI taxonomy): Eukaryota > Metazoa > Arthropoda > Insecta > Lepidoptera > Nymphalidae > Oeneis > Oeneis ivallda. The sequence continues at coordinate 18,897,185 of JARPMR010000025.1, forward strand.
GTTCCCAGTGCTAATAAAAGAGGTATCCATCGTCAAAATAAGAAAAAGTGGCGGCCATTTTTATTTTTGTTATTGGACCAATTTCTTTCAGAATTGATATCTGGGGTTCCCAGTACTAATAAAAGAGATATCCATCGTCAAAATAAGAAAAAGTGGCGGTCATTTTTATGTTTGTTATTGGACCAATTTCTTTCAGAATTGATATCTGGGGTTCCCAGTACTAATAAAAGAGGTAACCATCATCAAAATAAGAAAAAAAAGGCGGACATTTTCTTTTTCTTTGTTATTGGACCAATTTCTTTCAAAATTGATATCTGGGGTTCCCAGTGCTATTAAAAGAGGTAACCATCGTCAAAATAAGAAAAAAGGCGGCCATTTTCTTCTTCTTTGTTATAGTACCGATTTCTTTCAAAATTGATATTCGGGGTTCGTTCCCAGTGCTAATAAAATAGTTATCCATCGTCAAAATAAGAAAAAGTGGCGGCCATTTTATTTATTTTTGTTATTGGACCGATTTCTTTCAAAATCAATATCAGAGATTCATCATACTCATGAAAGAGGTCGCCGTCGTCAAAATTAGAAAAAGTGTCGGCAATTTTTTTTTTATACTATAAACATTTGTCAAATATTAAATAGGTGTTTTTATTATTCCTTGCTATTCCGATAAGGAATTTCATCCCAAATAGGTTGGGGTAAAACTTTTCCATTTTTTTGTTCGGGCAACGGTTACCACTGTGTCATAGCAGGTAAATGTTGCCAAAACTTGCCCAGGGATCTTCAGATATTGATTTTGAAAGAAATCAGTCCCATAACAAGAAAAAATAAAATGGCCGCCACTTTTTCTAGTTTTGACAATGGTTACCACTGTTATGAGCACAGAGATCCTCAGATATCGATTTAGAAAGAAATCGGCCCCATATTAAGAACAAAAATGGCCGCCACTTTTTCTTGGACAATTGTTACCGCTTTTATGAGAACAAGGATCCCCAGATACGGATTTTGAAAGAAATCGGTCCAATAACAAAAAAAAAAAGAAAATGGCTGACATTTTGGCAACGGTTACTATTTTATAAGCACAGGGAACCCCAGATATCGAGTTTGAAAAAAATCGGTCCAATAACAAAAAAAATGGCCAAGGAACTTCGTCCCAAACAGATTAAGGAAAAACTATTCTATTTTTCTAATTTTGACATCGGTTACCACTGCTATGAGCACGGGGATCCTCAGATATCAATTTTGAAAGAAATCGGTCCCATAACAAGAAAAAAAATGGCCACCACTTTTTATTATTTTGACGATGGTTAACTATTTAATAAGCACAGGGAACCCCAGATATAGAGGTAGAAATAAATCGGTCCAATAACAAAAAAATGGCTAAGGAACTTCGTTCCAAATAGGTTGGGGAAAAACTTTTCCATTTTTCCAATTTCGACATCGGTTACCACTGCTATGAGCACAGGGATCCTCAGATATCGATTTTGAATGAAATCGGTCCCATAACAAGAAAAAGAATATGGCCACCACTTTTTCAAATTTTGACGATGGTTACCGCTTTTATGAGTACAAGGATCCCCAGATATGGATTTTGAAAGAAATCGGTCCGATAACAAAAAAAGAGAAAATGGCCGACATTTTGGCAACGGTTAACTATTTTATGAGTACAGGGAACCCCAGATATCGAGTTTGAAAGAAATCGGTCCAATAACAAAAAAAATGGCTAAGGAACTTTGTCCAAAATAGGCTGGGGAAAAACTTTTCCATTTTTCCAATTTTGACATCGGTTACCACTGCTATGAGCACGGAGATTCTCAGATATCAATTTTGAAAGAAATCGGTCCCATAACAAGAAAAAAAATGGCCACCACTTTTTCTTATTTTGACGATGGTTACCTTTTTTATTAGCACTGGGAATCCCAGATATCAATTTTGAAAGAAATCGGTCCAATGACAAAAAAAGAAAATGGCCGACATTTTGGCAACGGTTATCTATTTTATAAGTACAGGGAACCCCAGATATCGAGTTTAAAAGAAATCGGTCCAATAACAAAAAAATGTCTAAGGAACTTCGTCCCAAATAGGTTAGGGAAAAACTTTTCCATTTTTCTAATTTTGACATTGGTTACCACTGCTATGAGCACGGGGATCCTCAGATATCGATTTTGAAAGAAATCGGTCCTATAACAAGAAAAAAGAATATGGCCACCACTTTTTCTAATTTTGACGATGGTTACCGCTTTTATTAGTACAAGGATCCCCAGATATGGATTTTGAAAGAAATCGGCCCAATAACAAAAAAAGAGAAAATGGCCGACATTTTGGCAACGGTTACGTATTTTATAAGTACAGGGAACCCCAGATATCGAGTTCGAAAGAAATAACAAAAAAAAAACAAAAAAAAAATAAGTAGGTAAATGTACCTATGTACGTAATATGCAAAATAACAATCACACTTATATAATATAAATGTATGAATAAAAAATAAAATAAATGTTTCTAAAACTTACAAGTGTCCCTGTACTGTTAGGTACAATAAAGTTATTTAATCTATGATGTAAAATTTGGGGTGAGTGAGTTCATTTGAAAAGCGCCTACGCGCACCTCACCGCGCGGGGACTGAGGTTGCTCTAAATGCCTACTGCGCCCGGAGATCCTGCCCTTAAGAAATTATATATCACAAGCTTCAATGGTGAAAAAAAACATCGTAAGGAAACCTACACACATGAGAGGTTTCCATAATGTTCTCAAAGGTGTGTCAAGTCTGCCAATTTGCATTGGATCAGCGTGGTGGACTATGGAGTATGGCCATAACCGTTCTCTGAGAGGAGACCTGCACTCAGTAGTGAGCCGTTGATGGGTTGCTGTCAGAGGTGCGTACCCGGGATCGAACCTGCAACCCGATTAGGAAACCACAGTTCTAACCACTAGGCTATCACTGCTTTGCTTGCTGCAAGAGTTATATTACACATATAATATCTAAACTGCCATAGGTAAGCGCAGTAAAGGGGTCGATTTGACACACACAGTCCGCTCTGCACCTCGCACAGGAAATTAGATGTTACAGAGATGGTTATACACACGGATGCTAAGAGCGGCGAACAGTGGGAACAGACTAATACGTGCTCTCCGGTACGGAGGCAGTGCAAGGATCGGGCACCTAGCTCACCCATTCAGCTATGAGCTGGGGTCAACGTTGCTTATCCAGCGTGCTCGTTTAAGCGCTGTCACAACTTAGGCCATATTAATATCTCCCTTCACAGGTGCCCTCTCAGAATGAGAAGGGTATAGTCCATAGTCCACCAATGGTCAAGTGCGGATTAGCAGTCTTCACACACCTTTGATAACATTATGGAGAACTCTCAGGCGTGCAGGTTTCCTCACGATGTTTCCCTTCATCATTAAAGCTAGTTTTATTTAACTTTAAAACGCACATGACTATACGAGAAATTAGAGTTGCATGCCTTGTCTTGCCGGCTCTTCTCAGCAGAATCTGCATTCCGAACCGGTGGTAGAGTCATGACGTGTCGTAAGAGCCACAGGAAGGCTTACATGAAACAAATGGTTTTGCATTTAAATTTCAATTTCAATGCCTGGGACGAACCTCGGCCGCCCGAAAAGGGGGTCGAAGTCTAACCATTAGGCTGTCGCCGCTGCTTTGTTGTTCGACTGTATAATATTTATACCTCATTGTGGAAATAATAATATATTCTATTCTATTCTAACAAAGTTGCATGGCTTAAATCGGCTTGGCATCCGGCTGCCCACAAGATAGTATAAAAACTTATTACAATGTAATAGCTGCATAATAATATTGTAAAATGATTATTTTGAAAAGAGCAACTGCTGAGTTTCTTGCCGGCTCTTCTCAGCAGAATCCGCTTTCCGAACCATGACGTGTCATAAGAGCCACAGGTTGGCCTACGTGAAATAAATAATTTTGAATTTTTTGAATTTATTATATTCGAGGTTGTTAACGATAGTGTGTGTTATTCGAATTATTAAGCAATAAGTAAAGATAAAATAAATTGACTCACCTGAATTTTACTTCGTGTACGTAAGCGTTCGCAAAACCGATTTTCTGGAGGGCACTTAGCTTCAAGGGAGGGTCAATGTGTAGGTTAGGTATACCTCCGAGTAAGTAGGTACTTAAATTTAGTGGCCTGCGTTAAATTAGGTGTATTTTATGCTACTTTTTATGTTTATGAGCAAACCTGCCTTCCAAGTATGTAGTACTTACTTACGTTTTCAACCGATTTCAAAAAAGGAGGAAGTTCTCAGTTCGTTGGAATCTTTTTTATATATGTTCACCGATTACTCGAAGATGCCTGAACCGATTTGGAAAATTCTTTTTTGTTTCAAAGAGGTACTTCCCAGGTGGTCCCATTGAAATTTTATCGAAATCGGTCGAGCGGTTTTTAAATGTTTGAACAGAATAGCTTTTATTAATAATTACAATTGCCACCAGCATCATTATTACACAGCAATTATTTCCAAAAATTTACAGCTATATTTTATGGAAATATTCATGAGATGAAACGGCGCTGTCAAAATATACATGTGCCTTTTTCGAAATTGTTTATTCAATTAGGGGCTTAATTTAACTTTATGTACCTATTATTAAAATCATACGGGCCAGCGAGGTGAACTATGACCTATAAGCCTTTCTCTAAGGGGAGACCTGCGCTCAGTAGTGAGCCGTTGATGGGTTGCTGATGATAATGACGATGATGATAATACGTAGCCGTTACGCTAGAAGCGCGAAGACCAATCCTAAATCTATGATTTTAACTTTTGTACTCCAAGTTAGCCAGCTTTCAAGGACTATATGGACCTATCGACACTTATTAAACTTAATTACAACCAGGGGCTTTATAGGAAGATGTCGGCTAATCGAAAAAAAAATTATTTCTAGGAAGTTATTAGCTTTGTGACATCATAACTTCATACAGGCGTCCCCGTCTTTTCAGCCACCTTGAAACTATTTTTCACGTAGTAATTTTTAAAGAAATTGCTTCTGTTCATTATTATACTTACCTACCCTGAGAGTGAGAGTTTTAATTAAAAAAGTTATAATCAAATGCCATAAAGTGAAGCGTGAACCTAGATCTGATATATTTCAATTCTCCGAGTAATTAGCTATTATTAAAATTACATTACTCTTCGTCAACAATTATATTATATTGTACTAGCTGATGCCCGCGACTTCGTCTGCGTAGATTTAGCATTTAAAAATCCCGCGGGAAATCTTTTATTTTCCGGGATAAAAAGTAGCCTATATCACTCTCCAGGTCCACAACTATGCCCATGCAAAAAATCTCGTCGATCCGGAGCCCTGTTGCGGCGTGATTGAAGGACAGACCAACAAACAAACACACTTTCGTATTTATAATATTAGTGAGGATTTTGGGAATTCACTAAGCCTATTACCTAATAATATTACGCCCTACATTACTATAAATACAAGCTCAAAACGTTCATCATCATCAGCAACCCATCAACAGCTCACCACTGAGCGCAGGTCTCCTCTCAGAGAAGGGTTATAGGCCATAGTCCACCACCCTGACCCAATGCGAATTGGCAGACCTTCACACACCTTTGAGTATTACATGAAGAACTCTCAGGCGTGCAGGTTTCCTCTCGATGTTTTCCTTAACCGTTGAAGCATATGATATTACACACACAACTCAGAAATACAAACGTCCCAGGGATCGAGCCCGCGACGCCCTGAATGCAATCCAATCCAATCCATCAGCCTGTATGCATCCACTGCAGGATATAGGCCTTTCCGAGAGCGCGCCACCAAACACGGTCCTCCGCTTTCCTCATCCAACCACTTCCCGCCACCTTCTTAAGGTCATCGGTCCAGCGAGCTGGAGGGCGTCCTACACTGCGCTTGCCGGTACGCGGTCTCCACTTCAGAACACGTCTGCCCCATCGGCCATCGGCTCTGCGACAGATATGACCTGTTCACTGCCACTTCAGCTTGCTAATCCTCAGAGCTATGTCGGTCACTTTTGTTCTTCTACGAATGTACTCGTTCCGGATTTTATCCCTGACAGAGATTCCCAACATAGCTCGCTCCATAGCGCGCTGAACGACTTTTAATTTGTGAACGCCCTGAATAGAAGACTGCAATCCTGATCACTAGGCTACCACTGCTCTTACCCTATTGATTTAGTTATACAGGCTGTTAAGGGTTAGTCTACGGGGTGTTTAGTTTATTAGCTGTCCGTGTACACACCTGCCCCAACTAAACGACAGACATTACTATAAATTGGTCGGGGAAGACATCCCGCCGTAAACACGCCAATTTGTCAATTTCCCGTGAATTGTCTGCCGCCTGGTGTTTTTATTGTGGGGATGTGACGGCATAATGCGCACCTTCATAGTTTGTTTCTTCTAAAGAGAGCTGGTATATGAAGTATATTATGTAGAACCATTAATGCTGCTGCCATAATAGGAAAGTGGGTGAACAACTAGTCAGTTTTCTCATTGGACCGAAAAAAAATTACTTATGTTGAAACCAACGGAAAATTTTTAGTGCATTTTATGATCAAAGGTTGAATTTATGGAAAGGGATCCCGACCCTCAGCAATGGGCAATACAATGCAGAGAGAGACTTTTTAGTTTTTAAAATCCCGTGGGAACTCTGACTTTCCGGGATAAATAGTACACTATATGTCACTTTCATGGTCCTCAACTATTATACCCATGCAAAATCACGTCGATCGTGCGTGATTGAAGGACGAACCAACAAAAAAATACACTTTCGCATTTATAAAATAAGTAAGATATAATATTAGTAAGACTAACTAGAAATTACATACATAGTTATTTCTGAAGTTGGCATTCTAGAGTCAAAGTTGAAAATCATCTACTAAAATGCAAAACCATCAAATAGCTAGATTCTCTCCGAAGACGCGGAGTATTTCACCTCGTTAAAATGCTATCAGCGATTCAAAGCAGCGCGGCTCTCGACATCCAGTACAACTGACTAACTTTTGTAGTTATTTTCTTATTCCGCCATAATTGGCTTGCTTACAACCAGTTTTAACAAAGTTTTGTCGAGATTATTTCGTATTGGAAAAGTTTCTTATTATTTAACTACGAAACAAATTATTTCGGCACCATCGTTTCACTAAACGGTGAAGGAAAACTTCGCGTGGAAACTTGTACGTTTTGATCAAAATCAAAATCATTTATTTCATGTAAGCAACTTGTCGCTCTTATGACAAGTCAGGAATCTACCACCGGTTCGGAAAACTGATTCTCCATAATATTCTGAAAGGTGTGTGAAGTCTTACAATTTGCATGGCGGACTTTAGGCCTTTATCCCTTCTCTAGGAGACCTGCGCTGGGTAGTAAGCCGTTTATGGGTTGCTGCCTTCTTGCTGATGATGTTGATGATGATGATGTTCCTTTAAACTAATCTTGTTTCGTTGTTGGACATGCTCTTCTCAACAGAATCTGCTTTAAGAATCTTAACTTGTCATAAGAGTCACAATACATAACAACGTGAAATAATTATAATTTTGAATTATTGAATTTATTGTGGTGAAAACAAGGTTAAACAAGAGCCAATGCCAAATAATGATAATAATGCCAATGAAAATCCCATCAAAATTAATACAGCCTTTCTGAAGGTAAGCAACTTGTGCAAACGTCCGTCTGTCTGTCTAGACATAATATGGACAAAAATGTTTATTTAGATTATAAGGACTTCAACGGTACTATATAGACATACAGATATGTTATACGGTTCAAAATAACATCCACTTTTCAGCAAGATGTTAAAATTCTGCACTGTAATCCCTTTTTCAATCCCCAATCTGTGATTGCATCAATAGAACCTACTTCATACACAAATCAGATGTTCAAAATACATCCCTTATCATCTCTGAATAGACGAAACCGACGTCGCATTCCGACTACATATCTGTAGAATTACGCTTCAATCGTGATCGAATCTGCTAAGCCATTTATGGCATCGAATTCCCTACTTTGTATTTTCTATTGCGGAAACAAAAATATTTTACGTGTTTTAAAAACACGCTGTGAATTTGTTGCTGTAGCCATTTTTCTCGGTGTTTGTTCGCTCTTTTTAAATCATAAATGAAATGCATGTTCCACCGTAGCACCTAAACTACTGTGCCGATTTAATGAATGAGATGTCGATCGATTCGTCATTATGATTTTATATGAACAAAATCAATATAACGGATATAATAGATATAGGTATTTCATTCCATTTCCTGTAGTTGAGTTACAGCTTTTAAACTTTTTGCTACCGATGTCGATGAAAGGATCTTTAAACTTACATCGATATGACAACTCTTTTCGCGTCGGGGGCTAAAACTCTGCCGGTTTCAATTTTCAAAAAGCGCGCATTTTCGCTGTATGTTGAATAGGTCGCATGCCGATCCCGAGTATACATTGACAATTGACCCGTACGCTGCAGGCTGTATTTCCCAAGTCCCCTACAGCCTTCAGTGCCGTGAAAGCTCTCGTAACGTACGCCCGTATCACGTGCACGTGAACGTTACAAAGTTCGATCTACGTGAACAATTCGAAGTGCGAATTTTACTGTTTTTGATCAAGTGCTTGCGAGAAACTTTTAATTTTTGGTAAGTTAATTTTGCGCTAAGTATTTTACCGCTGTAGGCTAATATATGCTTATCTCCATAAGGCAATCTATTATTATGCGAAATAAAATTTCATCAAAATCGGTTCATCACTTTAACTGAAAAGGAAACTGGAAAGAAGCTTCAACTGCAAAAAGAAGGGTGTTTTGATCTTGATAAAAATCTATATTCTCTCATCATGTCGTCATAACTCGTTTGTACCCACCTATCGTACTTGTGTTTCTATAACCGGCATAATTGAATATTTTAATCCAATAGAATGGAATAGAATAGAAATGGTTTTTTTTTCAAATAAACTTTTTCACAAGTGCTTTTCAATCGTCGATGGGTCTACCACTGGTTCGGAATGCCCTTCCAGCAAGCAAGCCAACCAGCAAGAAACTCGGCGGTTGCTCTTTTCAAAACAAGTTTATAATTTATTAGATGCTATGCTATGTATGCATGAAAAATTTAAAAAAATAATTATTTTTTATTTTAATAATTAATGTATGCATAAAAAAGGTTAAAAAAAAATAAAAAAAAAATAACAATACAAAGTAATACCTACATTTTATATTTAATTAAACAGGCACTGAGTGATATTTGATGAATTCAATGAATGAAGACACATTCATCAGAAATTCCTCCAAAGTCCTCGAATAGTGCGTGTTGTCAGTGATGACAGCCCTTCAATCACGTAGCAACGGAGCTCATAGACAATTATTATTTATCCCCGAAAACAATTACCTTTATAAAACAAAACTTTGTACATAATACCAAAGTTAAGTACCCTGAAAGTTTCAGTTATTTCTAATATTGAAACAAACAGTATCCAGTAAGTTATAAATCAAGTCTTAAATTAGCAAGACCCTGAGTCTTTGATTGTTTGCCCTGAGCCCTCGAGGCGTGGAATCGGTTTGAAAGTAATAAGCCATATTACTGTATAGGCACAGATTGGTTATCTTGCTTCACATGCTAGTCGATAGCTTTAAGCTGCCATTGAGTGCTGAGCAGGCGGGCCACCAGATGTTAAGTGATCACCGCCGCCCATGAGCACTTTGAGCACCATACATTGCGGGGTTTTCAGGAGTTTGTTGATCCGCCCCTTGAATAACCCCACGTTGAAATCTTCAACACGTGAACATCGCCGAATGCAATTAGTTCCACTTTTTGGGTGTGCGTGGAAAAACGATCTATAGTCGAAGTAGTTTCGTTACTACAAGAACTATTGTATATCAGAAATGTAATAAACAGTGAATAAAGTTTTCACCTTAGTGAATGTAGCAAAATGGCCAAGCCACATATTTTGACTAAGGTGTAGAGTTTGGGAAGTTAGGGCTTGTAGAGTTGGGCGTGTAGAGTTGGGCGTGTAGAGTTAGAAGCTTGGCTCTACATGAGATCTGATATCTTTTTGACAGTGCGAGCCATGCTCTCGTCTTGGCAACATTTTACATGAAAATGTTTTTGGTGGGATACCACTATAGACTTAAAATTTGCTTTGAGTTTATCTAAGTCTGTTACAACAACAGCTCGATATAAGCTCTCATGCTCTCAAAATTTTTTGAAATAGTTTTTCAGGTGACAAATGTTAACAGACAGACATATTTACGTTCGTATTTACTACATAGGTCCACGCTACCTCGTTAGTCGTCTCGCAGCAAACAATTTTCGGGAGTGCGAGCTGAATTTTTCAGTATTGATAATTCATCAAGCTACGTCCGAAAACGAAATATGTATAAATATACGATTTTCAGACAATTTGCTAATAAATTAATTTATTTTAATAATTATTAACATTCAATAATAACAAGCAAAAAGTTTAAATTAGTAAACTGACTACGGAAAGTTGGATATAAGTTAGGTATAAGTTGGGACGGATCTTCCGTCATATTGATTTTGTTAGTGTTTAATAATAATTTAATAAGAATAATAATTTATAATTTAAGCAGTGATAGCCTAGCGGTGAGTACTGCGCTCTCCTATTCGGGGGGTCGCAGGTTTGATCCCGGGCTTTTCTAAATGAAGTGCGTTTAAGAAATTAAATATCACAAGCTTCAACGGTGAAGGAGGAAGGAAACCTGCACGCCTGAGAGTTCTTCATACTGTTCTCAAAGGTGTGGGAAGTCGGCCTATTCGCATTGGGCCAGCGTGGTGGACTATGGCCTATAACCCTTCTCTGAAAGGAGACCTACGCTCAGTAGTGAGCCGTTGATGAGTTGCTGATGATGATGATGATGATGATGATAATTTAATATAAAAAATTATTTTTAAAAAACTGACTTCAAACGCCCGCGCCAGTACAAAGTATATAATTTATTTAATATTTTAAAATCCCGCTCGACCGATTTCGATAAAATTTAAACGGAACCTGGAAAGTATACCCTTTCAAATAAAATTAGAATTTTCCAAATCGGTTCAGGCGTCTTCGAGTAATCGGTGAACATACCTACATAAAAAAAAACCGACGAATTGAGAACCTCCTCCTTTTTTTGAAGTCGGTTAAAAATCATAATGTATTGAAGTACTCAGATACTTACACTTACAATTCAACTAAGCATAGTTTCGTGAAAACTAAAAGCTCTTTCAAAGTTTTTCAGTCGTATAAAACAAAATAGGTATTTTTCTAGTATGTATTTCAATGGTTTCGTATTTCACTAAAAGCACACGTGCAAGCATTTTTGCACTTTTGTTACAAAAGTATTCCGCCGTGTTCTGCTTTTCGAGGTAATATAGTGTTTTTAACATTACTCATTATTACTTAGCAAGTAATTAATCTTTTTTGTTACTATTATCAAAAAAAGCTTTCCACAAAAAAGTTGTCTATGTTTTGCCATAATAAACAACTCTTTACAATGTGAGGAAAATAATGTACCCTACCAAGAAAACCTAATTTTTAGGGTTCCGTACCCAAACGATACCAACGGCACCCGGGATTAGTTATTAACTAATTTGACAACCTCCCTGGCGCAGTGGTGAGCGCAGTGGTCTTATAACTGGGAGGTCTCGGGTTCGATTATCGGCGGGGGCAATTTGGGAATTTATAATTTCTGAATGGTCTCTGGTCTCGTCTGGTGGGAGGCTTTGGTCGTGGCTAATTACCACCCTACCGTCAAAGACGTGCCGCCAAACGATTTAGCGTTCCGGCACGGTGCGGTGGTATGGGTAGAATGTTAACTACCATGCCTCTTCCAAGTTAGCCCGCTACCATCTTAGACTGCTTCGTAACTTACCATCGGGTGAGATCACCATCAAGGACAATCTTGCCATCGTATAAAAAAACTAAGCCTCCGCTATTCGCCCGTCACGTCCGTCCGTCTGTATCTTATGAACCGTAATAGATAGAAACTGGAAATATTCCCAGATACATATTAGGGTTCCGTACCCAAAGGGTACCAACGGGACCCTATTACTAAGCCTACGCTGTCCGTCCGTCCGTCTGTCCGTCCGTCCGTCCGTGTATCAGCGGGCTGTATCTCGTAAACCGTAATAGATAGACAAATGAAATTTTCACATATTATGTATTTCTTTTGCCACTATAACAACAAGTAATAAAAAACCGAACCGACCGAAGACTGTGGAAGTCCATGCCGTATTAGCCTTTATAGTCGTTTAAAAACATCTATAAAGAAATATCTTAAAATCGATTCTCGCAAACAAATCGATTCATTCACGAGTTTTATTTTTATTTTTACTGTAGGTACGATCAAAACGCGACGCTTCGCGAGAAGGATGCGTCTTTGCACACGCGAGGCGTTGCGCGGCGCGTGTCGCGCGAAAAACTCAAACATAATATTATGGAAAAGTATGAGAACGAGAGAGAGCAGCATCAGGATTGAGGAGTTGGAACCCGTAATTTTTATAGGACCATCTCACAAACCATTTCGCAGTGAATTAAAAAAGGTTGGAAATCTCGGAGATATCGATGTTCGTAGGTAGAAAACACAATTCCTCCTTTATTGAAAGTCGGTAAAAAGTAGCCTTATAACCGTTGCGTATCAAATCAAAGTTTATAATATCAGCTATCTACCAGAGAAAGTCTCGTCAAAATCAGCCCAGCCATTCCCGAGATAAGCCGGAACAAACAGACAGACAGACATACAAAAAAATTTGTTGTGTTTTGTTAAAAGTACCGCAATAGATATACAAGATGGAGTCTCAAACCTGTGAACGCGTCAAAAATCGCAGAGGTGAATATTGCGAGCCAATATTTTGTTTTTGACGTGATAACGTCTTATAAATCGATGAACACCGGCTGTACGCACGAAAAAGTGACACGGTCCGCCGGACACGTGCAAGCGAGAGCGTGGAACAAGCGATAGAGAGGCACGATCGGCCCAAGCGTTGGCTTATTTCATGAATGTTTCTTTTTAAAATGGCGATTTTTGTGGTTAAAATGTGAAAACACTAAAAATGACGGTCTAAAACAATCAATAACATCACCTGTCCTGCAAAATAATAAATTGAAATTTTTAGAAAATAATCAAATTAGAGTTCGCCATTTGCTCTGTGTGGCCAGTTTACGAACCCAAAATTTCCCTAATACTATACCGATAATATTCGAAAGGCGATTGCGGATAATGTCACTTTTAAATTTCCTTCCCAAGACAGTCCTTGATCTACGATCTCAACTGATGGTAAGTGACGATGCGGTTTGGATGGTAACGGGCTAACTTGGAAGGGGATAAGCTTGGATTTATTACATTTTTACACGTTATCGTGCCGGAACGCTAAATTGTTTAGCGATCTTTGATGGTAGAATGGTAACTAGCCACGGCCGAAGCCTCCCACCAGACCAGATTTGAGATATTTCAGAAATTATAAATTTCGAAATTTTCCCCATCGTTATTCAGACTCAAGAACAAGGCAGTTCTTATTTTTTTTGATTTTTTTCACTTTTTCGTTTTTTTATTTTCCTTTTATTCGTTTTTATTTTAATATTTATTTTTTTATACGAATATTTTACCGGGAGAAAGTAGACAGCCTACTTTTAGCGACAGCGATTGGCGATTGACTTTTAGCGATTTAGCGATTAATCAATAGAGTTGGGAATAGGGTTTAGGGTTCCCTCGGATCAAAAATAGGAAATGGTTACCAAAATTTTAAAAATTTAGCGCCATATTGAAATTCTTTGTTATTGCACCGATGTCGTTCAAAATCGATATTTAGGGTCCCCTAGCGTCAAAAAAGACGAAATGGTTGCCAAAATTTAAAAAAGTCAGTGCCATATTGAAATTCTTTGTTATTGCACCGATGTCGTTTAAAATCGATATTTAGGGTCCCCTAGCGTCAAAAGAGAGGAAACGGTTGCCAAAATTTTTAAAATTCAGCACCATGTGAATAAAGTCCCGATGGAATTCCAGCAATAGTTTTGCGGAATTGTGCTACTAAATTATCCCCTGTTCTGACCCGCCTGTATCGTCTCTCTCTCAGTAAAGCTCAAGTTCCTGAATCCTGGAAGCTGGCAAATGTACAGCCTGTTGCTAACAAAGGTATTCGTGCCGACCCGGCGAACTATATACCCATCGCTATCACCTCCTTACTATGTAAGTCCATGGAGCCCATATTAAACACCAAGCTCCTGGCATACCTGGAGTCTAATGATCTTCTTTCAGACAATATGGTTTCCGTCAAAATAGTCTGTGGAGATCTACTCGTGTATTTCACACACATTTGGGGTGAAGCTGTGGAGAAACACGGAGAGGCCCTCGCTGTCTCTCTTGATATATCTAAAGCTTTCGATCGGGTCTGGCATGACAGCCTTCTTAGTAAGCTGCCGGCTTACGGTCTTCCAGGTAGCTTATGCGACTGGATATCTGACTTCTTGAGTGAGCGGTCCTTCCGAGTAGTCTTCGATGGCTGCTCTTCGGATCTTATGGCTATTAATGCCGGAGTTCCTCAGGGGTCGGTTCTCTCCGCTACACTCTTTTTGCTGCACATCAATGATTTGCTGATATCCGGCATCCTGGGGTATGCAGATGACAGCACTGTAACGGAGAGATATATGTCCAGTCTACGCACAAACAGCACTGAGATTAATGCACTCAGAGAGGCGATGGTAGAACGCTTAAGCGTTCTACCATCGCCTCTCTGAGTGTTTAAACTCTAGAGTTTAAACTCAAAGAAGTCTCTGATTGGGGTGTCGCCAATCTGGTGGAGCTTAATGCTAAAAAAACACAGGCGTGCCTGCTCTCAGCTAAACGGAGCGCTTTCACCTTGGCTCCCACTTTCAGGAATATATCCATACCAATCACCGACCACATTGATTTCCTTGGTCTCGACATCTCGGCTACTATAAACTTTGGAAGAGCCATTGAAGCTAAGGCCAAGATTGCCGCCAAAAAACTAGGCATCCTTAATAAGGTGAAGCGGTACTTCACGGCCACAACAACTGCTTACATTATATCAAGCCCAGATCTCATATCAAGATCTTATATCAAGTCTTTATTTCTGATTCGCATGGCTAGGGTCTGGAACGCTCTTCCGAGATCTGTGTTTCCTAACACATTCAATTTGGGTATCATTAAAGCAAGAGTGAATAGGCATCTTCTAGGCAAACGCGTTCCACCTTAGGCCACATCATCACTTTCCATCAGGTGTGATAGTGGTCAAGCGTGTGCCTATAATAATGTATAAAAAAATAAATAAATAAAAAAAGCCATACTGAAATTCTTTTTTATTGCATCGATGTAATTCAAAATCGATATTTAGGGTCCCCTAGCGTCAAAAAAGACGAAGTGGTTGCCAAAATTTTAAAAAGTCAGCAAAGAATTTCAATATCGCGCTGACTTAAAAATTTTGGCAACCACTTCATCTTTTTGACGCTAGGGGGACCCTAAATATCGATTTTAAACGACATCGGTGCAATAACGAAAAATTTCAATATAGCGCTGACTTTTTAAAATGTTGGCAACCATTTCCTCTTTTTTGACGCTAGAGGACCCTAAATATCGATTTTGAACGACATCGGTGCAATAACAAAGAATTTCAATATAACGCTGACTTTTTAAAATTTTGGCAACCATTTCCTCTCTTTTGACGCTAGGGAACCCAAAATATCGATTTTGAACGGCGTCGATGCAATAACAAAGAATTTCAATATGGCACTGACTTTTAAAAATTTTGGCAACCATTTCGTCTTTTTTGACGCTAGGGGACACTAAATATCGATTTTGAACGGCGTCGATGCAATAACAAAGAATTTCAATATGGCACTGACTTTTTAAAATTTTGGAAACCATTTCCTCTCTTTTGACGCTAGGGAACCCAAAATATCGATTCTGAACGACATCGATGCAATAACCAAGAATTTCAATATAGCGCTGACTTTTTAAAATTTTGGCAACCATTTCGTCTTTTTATACGCTAGGGGACCCTAAATATCTATTCTGAACGACATCGGTGCAATAACAAAGAATTTCAATATGGCGCCGACTTTTTAAAATTTTGGCAAGCATTTCCTCTCTTTTGACGCTAGGGAACCCAAAATATCGATTTTGAACGACATCGGTGCAATCTATATAAATAAAAGAAAGTGGTGTTAGTTACACTATTTATAACTCAAGAACGGATGAACCGATTTGGCTGAAAATTGGGAGAGATGTAGCTTAGATTCAGGAGACGGACATAGGATACTTTTTATCCCGTTCGACCGCGTTTCCGTCATGTCACTATAAAACGTGGTATAACAAAAACGCATCTGACAAAACGCAAATGACAGTGGAATAACAAAACGTAAATTGCAGCTAAACGTAATTTTGTCTTTGGTTAGGTATGGTAAAAATGACAATTATAAAAATGATAGCTAAACGTAATTGATAATATCATCAGTAATATGGTTTCTCTTTGAATCATCATTAACAATGCTGCGAGTAATATTATAAATGCGAAAGTGTGTTTGTTTGTTGGTTTGTCCGTCAATCACGCTGCAACAAAGCTACGGATTGATGTGATTTTTTGGATAGGTATAGTTGAGAATGGAGGGTGACAGGCATCCCGGAAAATCAAAGAGTTCCCGCCTGATTTTAAAAACTAAATCCACGCGAACGAAGTCGCGGGCATCAGCTAGTAACAAATAAATTCAATATGGTGCTGATTTTTTAAAATTTTGGAAACCTAATACAAAACCCTAATTACCTTATACAAAATATTATATACTATGAGTCATTAGAGTCAATATTATTAATAAAATTATTGTTTTATGATAATAAATAAAAAAGTATTAATTTTATTTTTATATAATATTTAAAAAAAAATTTATGACATAATTGTCCCCATTTTATTGGAACTACTTGTACCTGGTATTATTACGCACGCTCAGTAATCCACGCCGCGCATGCGCGGCACTCATGTCACGCACACTGGCATATTTTCATTGGCCTGTTTTTAGGGTTCCGTACCCAAAGGGTGCCAACGGGACCCTATTACTAAGCCTCTGCTGTCCGTCCGTCTGTCAGCGGCCTGTATTTCGTAAACCGTAATAGATAGACAGTTGAAATTTTCACATATTTTGTATTTCTATTGCCGCTATAACAACAAATAATAAAAATTAAATTAAATTAAAAAAATTAAGTTAAAATATTTCCATCATGGAAATATTTTAATTTAATTTTTTTAACGGAACCCTAAAAGAGCGAGGCCCGACTCGCACTTGGCCGATTTTTTTCGTTCTTTAGTAGCGCGACACACCTAGACTAAGTATTCACATAGAGTACCATATTTACTTTCATAATATGCATTTAGTTATATAAACCTGTTATATTGACATTACAAGCAGAAACTTCAATTTTATTTTATTATGGTAAATAAAAAAAACAAACAAAGACATAATCTGAAGTCGGAATTCGAACCCTGAACAATTGGATTCACTTCGTCACCCTCGCCACCACACTAGACACTCTACGGAGAAGTCTGTGAAATAACAAACCAATTTTATATCATGTTGCTTAGTCGTTTAGTCAATGACCAATAGATGGCGTTTTTTTTTGCGTAAAGTTTTACGATAAAAGCCTCGTATTTTATTTTTTGGTCGCCGAGTAGTTACAACCTGCTATTTTCAAGCGCCATCAAGGCATTTTTAATTTTTTCCTAACCGAAAAAAAAATACATATTATCCTGGCGGATCCGGACACACGTCCAACGCTGGCAATAGCCTTCAGTTAACTGGTTAAAAATGGGCGGGTTGTACGATAGTGATGGGACTATATACTTTGCAGTGCTAGGAAAGAGATGGAAGTTATAGATTCAGGGGGCGGGAAATGAAAAAATCTTTAATAAGTGTTAAATTGATTAAAAAAAATTATGAATGCTAATAATCAAAGAATATTTCAAACCGCTTTTAGTAAATATTTATATCAACACAAATAAAAAAAATAGCAGGAAAAAAACCTACCGTTTCCGATTAAAACGAAAAAAAAGGAGATTATTGGAGCAAAGTTTGGGAAAACTTTCTATCGAGAATTTTTTTTCCAATCGTGTTTCTACCTCAAAGTAAATTTAGATAAGAGACCCAAATTACATATTACTTTGAAATTATTCAAATTGAACTTATAGTTTTCCTCACAAAGCTCACCAAAAATCGCCTGTCGCATGCTTTTACCACCTTAATGCAAACGTGATAATTTCAGTAACTATTTTTCTTTCACTATATTTTATTATTGTTTTTAAATCTTTTTAAAGTATAATTCGTTTTTAATTTCTAAACAAAGTAATGAGTTCTATGTACATGTGCTAAAACAATGATCCTTTTAACAAACGTGCAATAAAATATTGTTTTATCATAATTATATTACAGCGACATAATTTGAAACAGTAAATATAGAAATAACGTGAAATAAACTGCATCTTTCTAATTTTTCATTCAATTTAATATAACATAATTTATCTGTATCATTGCGGTAAGGCATATTTGTTTTTGGTTTTAAGTAATAACTTTCAAAAGGTTCGTTTTTCAGCATCACAAATTATTCTATATCTTTAACCTCAATAATAATAATGCATGTAAATATAAAATAATGATAATATGTTTAAATATGTTATTATGGCGCATATCGCAGTAAAACTTTACGGACTTTATTCAGCCCTAGTTGAGTTTAAATTATTAGTTAGGTATTTCAGTTAAATAGTTAAAAATAATGGATCTGGATAATAATCTATATAATAATAAAATAATAATCCGCTGGATCCAAGCGGCGCAAGACCGAAGCCTGTGGAAGTCCATGCAGGAGACCTTTGTCCAGCAGTGGACGTCTACAGGTTGATAAAGAAGAAGAAGAAGAAGTTAAAAATAAAAATAAAAAATGATAAATGATAAATATTATGTTGATAGGCTTCTTTATTTTCAGTTCGCCAGAAGTCCTGGTAGTTACGTTCTTCCTCTTCGACGCCAAAGAAAATAATATTTTTTCTTCTTACAACTTTCTCTAAATAATTAATTGCTATCTCTTGTTTACTAAAATTTTCTTCTAATTTGGCGTATTTCTCCATAATACCTTTAATGTTTTTATCGATATGATCATTGATGCTATTTGTTATTTCTTTTTTCATTTCCAGAAAGTCCTGTGCCTGATTTTTAATTTGCGTTCTTATCTCATGCAACAAGTGTGAAATATCTTCCATTTTGCAGTAAATAGGTTAATTACTTATATCTTATATTTTTATACGATTTATTTATCTTTGTTTTCGTTTCGTTATTTCACCCGTAGGTAATTATTGTTATTAATCAGTGTAGTATAATAGTATTCAACCTGGATTCAAACCCAGGAATGGATTTCCAGTCTGCTAATAGCAATTTGTACCTGTTCGCGTCCAGTCGATACTTTTTATTACTCAAAGAGTCGATAACGCGGCGCGGTACGGCCGGTGTTGACAATAATTGACATATCATTTTTTGTTCACCGTCACTTATACGTAGGTACTCTGATTGTTTATATATATTATTGTACTTTTATTTTCGTTTTTTAGTGTAATTGTACTGTAATATGTTAAGTATATATTATGTTAACTGATAACAAACATAGAATAGAAACAAGCTCGAGTTCTGAATAATAGAAAGGTACTGTAGGTACCTACGTTTGTAACTGATGCACTGAAAAACTGTGACACGTCCGCGTCGTAGAAAAATCACTGTTTATACGTAGTAATTCACTATTTTTGGCCTAGATAACGTTTACACATGCTTAGTTCACGTCCAAAATTTAATAATTACATTAAGTAAGCACTGAAATGCGATTTTTATATTTTTGAAACAATTTAGCTTACGGAGCTAGTTCACACTGTTGCGCTGCAGCGCCCTCCTCAGAACATTATGGAGAACTATTAGGCGTGCAGGTTTCCTCACGATGTTTTCCTTCATTGTAGATGCATGTGATATTTAATTAACCTCACATAGCAGCCTGTGATCGAACTCAAACCCCCGCATTGGAGACCGTAGTCCTAACCACTGGGCTATCACTGGTCTTAAATGAATGGATCCACTAATTTTAAACTTACAAATTCAATTTTATTCCAGGACTAAACTTCCACCTATTCATCAAAATTCCGTTTTGACGTGATTCATCTGTTTGTGAGATTGAGATCAAACAAACTTTCGTAATTAATTCACAAGTATAAATGAGTTGGTAGGTAGGTTCGCTACACAATGAACGTGTTTCATTAGTCTACATGTTAAACCGTGACTGCGATCATATTTGGTGGTAAATGTCGATGTAGTCGAAGATAGAAGCGGGTTAACCTGGAAGGGTTTTTTAAAGGGTTTAGCAGTTTATTCTTAAACTCCCTGATGCATATAGAAATCAAACCAATTAGGGGTAGATATATATAATAACATTCTATTTCTACGCGGCACAATAAAATCGGTTAAATCGGTTGGCGGCACAGCTTTGCATGTTCTACATGCAAAGCTAATATAAGCTTTGCATGGTTTAAGCTTTGCAAGATTAAATCATAACCGATTGAGAAATTCTAAGCCCCAAATAGCCCCCGGCTGGAATCGAACCCGAGACCTCCCACAGCACTCACCACTGCGCCATAGAGGTCTAAAAACTGCATAGAGATGAATATTCAAAGTTCGTGCAGATGCATCATATTAAAGTGAGCAAGTAAATAATACGGCTGCCCTAGAAATTTTTCAAAGATGTTTTGAATTTTTAACATTTCTTGAGATTTCCTCGGGGTTTTCAAGGTTCTGTTGCGCTTGAATTAATTTTCTGGTGATAATAATAATATCTAAATTATATTATTATATAGTGTTTTAATAGTATTTCAAAGTAGGTACTATTCTTGTTTTTATAAAGTTTTTCTCTCTCTGCATTGTATTCCATTGCTGAGGGTTGTGCATCGTTTCCATCAGTCACACAATGGTAGGGGTTTTTAGCTAAGAGTAGCTATATAAGCCTCAATACCCCAACGGTTAGAGATGCGGACTGAAAACTGAAAGGTCGCAGGTTCGAATCCCACCTGTTGCACTATAGTCGTACCCACTCCTAACACAAGCTTTCCGCTTATTTAGAGGGGAGAGGAGAATATTAGTCAACTTCAAATTGGCTGATATTCTTTTATATATAAAAAAAAATAGGCTCGTCGCTAGTCATAGTCATAGTCGCAATGTACTTATTTAAGCTGTTTCGCTTTTGACATCGGTAAACAGTCTAATGTTCGACTGACAGCAAAAGCTAGTGTCTCTTTAGGAGCCCCCATTGAAACTTTGTACCCAATGTTACCCAGAAAAATTGTGGAGATTTCCATTCTTAGTTTTTCTTCACATTTAGTTTTTTGCATTCAAGATTTTATTGACAGTACGCCAACGGGAATGTCACAGTATGCGAAAACGTACCGTTTACATCGGGACATGTTTCTTCACTTATATCAGTTTTATACAAATAAATATCACTTCCTTTAAAGACGAAGGAAAACCTCGTGATCATTGGGAAGGTGTCACAACCCCCAGCAATGAAGAAAGAGAGAGAAAGAAAGAAACGAACTAGTGTAGACAATGACCTCTTTAATTAATTAATGATTAACACTGGACAGACTGCTGTAATTTTTTTTGGACCTACTGAATTGGTTCCATTTTGTCGCTGTAAACAGTTATGAGTTTCCAAGGAACTAAAATTAATGAGGGCATTATAGTTGACAATTGATACTTGTAGCAGTGATAGCCAAGTGGTTAGAACTGTGGTCTCCTATTCGGGGGGTCGCAGGTTCGGGTACGCATCTCTGACTTTTCGGAGTCAAGTGCGTTTAAGCAATTAAATATCACTTGCTTCAACGGTGAAGGAAAACATCGTGAGGAAACCTGCATTCATAATGTTCTCGAAGGTGTGTGAAGTCCGCCAATTCGCATTGGGCCAGCTTGGTGGACTATGGCCTATAACCCTTCTCTGAGAGGAGACCTGCGCTCAGTAGTGAGCCGTTGATGGGTTTTCTAATGGTGATGATGATGACTTGTTGGCATTCCTGCATCCCTACATTACTAGTTCCAGAGACACTCGTATGTCAAATGTGGCGCTTCAAATTGATCCATTATTTAAGCTGTCATCTGTATAGGGACGGCCAGTCCAGTGTTGATCATAGATTAATTATAGAGGTCATTGAGTGTAGAGCATATTATGTCGTAGAATCTGAAGCGACCAAATCAACAAACGGAATGTAGGTAGAAGTTGTTTGTCCGTGCATAAATTATAGTTAGCTCAAAACTCGCGCGGCGGGCGGGGGCTGGCGCGAGTCCAGACAGATAAGGGGAAATTTTCAAAATTGTTTTCCGAATCTTGCATATTTAAATTAAATGAATAATACTTATTTCATGTAGGTCAACTTGTGACTTTATTCCACTAAAAATGTTATTAGATTCGATTTTAAGATTAGTCTCTTAATTCTTTTCTGAACGCGGATGCCATGCCATTTAAAAAATTCAGATGATGATAAGGTAGTCTTTACCTCAGACCTATCATAAATCTATGGAAATACCATAATGATATGCCAATCCCAGAATTGAAACGAATCTAATGACATCTATCTTTCTTCTTTCTATATAAATAAAAATGAATGTTGGTAAGCGCATAACTCAAGAATGGATGGACCAATTCGGTTAATTTATTTTTTTGTATGTTCCTTAAGGTCCACGGAAGGTTTTAATAAAAAAAAAACAAACAAAAAAATTTATTTTTACTTTTAACTTTTGACAGAACGAAGTCTGTCCGGGCAGCTAGTGTGTAATAAAAATTCTCCAAACTGTATAAATAAGATGTAAATCATGTAGATTATAGATAATCATGTAGATAATCAAGAATGTAAGATGTAAATCACTATTTACATCTTAGCATCTTAGTTCTACACTTAGCATCCCATACAATTTAAGTGACTAGTACATAAGCTAGAAAATATTACCCTCTTTTGACAGTCAGGTGAACTAATTATCAAAACTGAAACTTAATAAAATCCCAACAGAAAAAACAGGAAAAGGTCCTTTTATATTATGTCCAACACTGAGCCCCAATCGGCTTATATTTTACCCACCCCGTCACCACTCGACCGCACTACCCTCAAATTTAAATCTCGCTATATATTTTCAAGCCGAACCGTGAGCTGGCCTGAACCTGCCTCGAAGCTTGTGCTGGCGCTCATCCAAGCAGGTAATAAAGTGCTGTTTCCAGCTAATAAACGTGGAATACGCTAAAAAAGGCTTCACCGATATTTATTACGTGGATGTTAATTTATTTGAGGCTGTTAAACCGAAGCCCTAGTTTTCAAGCTAAACTATATCTATACTTATAATAAAACTGCAACTGGAAGATTTTTGTACATTGAAAATTGTAACCGGGGGATGCTTTATTATCGATACTGAGCCTGATACTGATTTTTGTCTGTCTGTCTGTCTGTGTGTGTCCGCGCATTACGCGAAAACTACTGAGCAGATTTAAATGAAATTTGTTATACTGGTAGCTATTATATAGATAGATATTTTGGTTCAATATTCTTAAATAATAGTTTTTGTCCCGTTAATATATAAGGTTTCTCCAGGGAATGAAAGTTTTTACTTTTTATTAATTTTACTCCACAACTCCGTACCGATTTTAATAATTCCTTTTTTATTTGAAAGTGTACACTATCAGGCAAGTTTTGTCTAATTTGGATGAAGATCTGATATTTTTATTCGGAGATAGAAAAACATACCTCTTCACGGATAGCAGCAAGTCACTCGCATATAGGACAATGATCGAATACAAACATACAATATTTATATGAGGGTTTTAGCCATAGCCTTAGACCTCATTATCATTAACCTCCAGGCCCCCGATGTTTGTACCATTGTTTGTTTTGTAGTCCACCCGTGCGAAGCAGGGCCGGGTCAACTAGTATCAATTTACGTTCGGTCGTGGACAGGCAAAAATAGAATTACCATATTTCTCTCGCCAGGAATCAATTGTTATCGTCCCAATAGATAGGTACCTACGTCTGACGGCGGACGGCGCACAAATACGGCGTATGTTCAGTTACGTCACTCTGGCGTGACTCCAACACCAATGAGTTCGTAACTTTATGTCGCAATAGCTTTATTCGCAACTTCGTCTGCGTACGGTTTAGCATCTTGTTGGAACACTTCCTGAGCCAAGAAAGTTTTTTATTCGTCGTTTTCTTTGATTGACGTCCAATACTGGACAAACTTTGCGGCTAGCTCTCAGGATGGTCATTCGAGCATTCATAATGATATAAGGTCATAATGTCATCAAACGAGTCGCAGAGAGCCGCTGGATTCAAGCGACGCAAGACCGAAGCCTGTGGAAGTCCATGCAGGAGACCTTTGTCCAGCAGTGGACGTCTATAGGTTGATAAAGAAGAAGAAGAAGAAGGTCATAATAAAATAATATTGACGTGTCATAAGAGCTACAGGTTGGCCTTCTTCTCTTTTTTATCAATAAAGACGTCCACTGCTGGACAAAGAAATAGAATAGAAATAATTTTTATTCAAATAAACTTTTTTACAAGTGCTTTTGAATCGTCTACCACTGGTTCAGAATGCCCTTCCTGCCGAGAAGAACCAGCAAGAAACTCGGCGGTTGCTACTATGTATGCAGTGTTTCCACAATGAGTTCCACAAAAGCATACCTAATTATAATTCAACACATGCTAAGACGAGCAGACAGAAAGTAGCCCCATTCCCGCTGGTGGCACCCGTTCACGAGCATGACGCATGATCCAACCATTGCTTCGCTCAGCCATATTTGAGGGAACGTAACAACGGAAAGACCTCCTGCATGGACTTCCACATGCTTCGGCCGTACGCCGCCTGAATCCAGCGGCTCCCTGCGACTCGCTTGATGTCGTCAGTCCACCTAGTGGGGGTCTGCCAACACTGCGCTTCCCGGTGCGGGGTCGCCACTCCAGCACCTTGGGACCCCATCAGGTCTTCGAACTATGTGCTATAGGTTGGCCTACATGATACTAATGATACTAGAAGTCCGAACTAGTACCAAGGTATAAGGAGACTAGTACGTACAGTCTTTTGAATGTACAATACATAGGTATTAGTTCGGAGCGCTCCTTTTAGTGGCGAGCACCGATATAAATGAGCAAGAACAATTCTACATCACAGGAAAAGTGTAAAGGGACATAAGTACAATGACTGCATACAGTTGGATGTGTTTTTAGGGTTCCGTACCAAAATGGTAAAATGGAACCCTTAGGTGAGACTTTCTCCGTCCGTCTGTCACAGTCGATTATTTCAGTAACTATTAAAGCTATCGAGTTATCGGCATAGTTGTATATAATAGTGGCCCAACATCATTGGAATAAAGAAAAATCGAAAATTATTTTTAGTTTTATTAAAAAAGGGGAAAAATCGGGGGTTTGAAATTTCAAAGTAAAATAACTATACCAAGTGGGATATCATATGAAAGGCCTTTACTTGTGCATTCTAAAACAGTTTTTATTTATTTCTATATATAATAGTTTTTGATTAATCGGCCAAAATGTCGAAAAAAATACCGTCCCCCCCCCCCCCCCCCTTATCTCCGAAGTTTATCAATCGAAAATTCTGAAATAATTATGGTCAACAGAGGTTTATGTATATTTTACAGGAAAAATAAAACCAACGCTCTAACTAGCATAGTTTTTTTATATTAACAATAAACCTCTACAAACAAAGTTAACGATAAATAAGCAAATTAATATAATATTATCGTTTTACTTTTACTTTTGGAGTACGGAACCCTCGGTGCGCGAGTCCGACTCGCACTTGACCGGCTTTTTTTATATAGTACGTATGAATCCCTCCGACAGGGGACGAGTTGGATGTGTTAATAGCACAAACTAGCAGTACGAGCGGCTTCGCGGCAGGTGTGTGTGCCCGAAATAGGTCATATCTGTAGCCACTTCGCGGCTTACCGCTGCAGCGAGCTCGGGTTTTTCTTCGTCATTAATGTTAAGAAGATACTTGTGGCGAGACTCGTTCGCTCGCGTTACGTCATACGTCTTCTCATAATGACGACGTGTTATTACCTTACGTAGGTATGTAGGTACTCTACTTTTTTTTTATAAAGAACTAGCTGATGCCGTGGGCATCATCTTCTTCGTCCGCGTGGATTTCATTTTTAAAATCCCGCGGGAACTCTTTGATTTTCCCGGATAAAACTAAGCCTTTGTCGCCCTCCAGGTTCTCAACTATACCCATGCAAAAAATCACGTCGATCCGTAGCTTTTTTGCTACTTGATTGAAAAACAAACCAACATACAAACACACTTTCGCATTTATAATATTAAAAAGTACCCTATGTCCGTCTCCTGCTTCTAAGCTACCTCCCCACCAATTTTCAGCCAAATCGGTTCAGCCGTTCTTGAGTTATAAATAGTGTAACTAACACGACTTTCTTTTATCGACCGAGCGAAGCGAAGGTCTTTGAGTCTACTTGAGTGAATTTGCACTTGTCCGTCCGTCCGTCCGTCCGTCTGTCAGAGCCTTATAACTTCTGAATTACTGAACGTAATCGACCGAGCGAAGCGAAGGTCTTTGAGTTAACTAGGGCGATTTGCA
The DNA here is from genome assembly GCA_029955525.1 of Oeneis ivallda. Lineage (NCBI taxonomy): Eukaryota > Metazoa > Arthropoda > Insecta > Lepidoptera > Nymphalidae > Oeneis > Oeneis ivallda. Next base: position 18,923,828 of record JARPMR010000025.1, read on the forward strand.
CTTGTCCGTCCGTCCGTCCGTCCGTCCGTCCGTCTGTCAGAGCCTTATAACTTTTGAATTACTGAACGTAATTACTTCAAATTTAGATATAATATGTAAACCGATGGCCTCCAGCCGAAAATGGCTTAAAAAGTTATAAAAATCTTTATTTCAGGGGGGCTCTCATAGAAGCGAATGCGAAGTAAAAAAAAAAATCGCGTTACATAAAATTGTTACGTATCATTTTAAAGATAATTTTGAACTGAGTACAAAAATATTTTTTTTTTAATTTTTCCCTTAAAATTGACGAAATGGGGGGCTTTCAAAGTGGCGATTTTATACGCTCGCTTGAAGACGCTCTCTAGAAAAATCCGCTATGGATTTTCAAACTGATTTTATGTTTTTAGGTCACTTATATCCTGTACTTGAACAACAAATACTAAAATTATATGAATATTATAAAGAAACGAGATTATTTAATTTTTAATGGGCGTCAGTAATTCATATAGCATCAACATAGCTTCACAATAATGCTAATAGATGGCGCAGTCAGTAACTATTCCCATGGAACTACGAGTTAAATTCAATGTTTGATAAAGAATTCAATGTTTTCACTAACGTTCCCTAACCTTTACGGGCTACCTATAAGTTAGGTGATTGATGTTTTCTGTCAACTTATTTATCACGATCCTGTACGGGACACCTAAAAGGATATTGGGACGGATGTTAGGACTTAGGATTGTATTTAGGAGCTACCTACGTTAAGAGACTCCTACTTAGGGGATGATTTAGGTATGTTTGGTGAAAACGGGCATAATAATAATGTCAGTTTTGGTTATCATGTATCGATTGAATGAATAATCATGGGATACCGTTACCGCGAGGTCTCAGTTCGGGGCGAACCACTAGTTACTTCAATTTTAGATATAATATGTAAACCGATGGCCTCCAGCCGAAAATGGCTTAAAAAGTTATAAAAATCTTTATTTCAGGGGGGCTCTCATAGAAGCGAATGCGAAGAAAAAAAATAATTTTTGCTTTTCATAGGGTTACAGTACGTCATTTTAAAGATAATTTGGAACAGAGTACAAAAGTATTTTTTTTTTAATTTTTTTCCTAAAATTGATGAAATGGGGGGATTTCAAAGTGGAGATTATATTTGACCTCACAACGGAATAACCATTGAAAGCTGGGGCTTGAAAGTTTTATAATTTTAGCGTAATATCATGTACTTGAACAACAAATACTAAAATTAGATAAATGTAATAAGGAAACTAAATTATTCAACTTTGAATGAGCAGCAACAACAGAACTTCACAATGATGTCAATAGATGGCGCTCTCATATAGCAAATGCAGCTATATGTAACATATTATATTCAATTAAAATTATTATTTAGTCATTTAGCAAACATCAATAAAACTTCACGTTGCAGTTTGTTTTTACATGTTTTCTGATCGTGTCGATAGTTGACGCTGTGTACAAGTAATTTAATTTGAATGTTCCAAAAAACTATACCTAAGTTTGATTGAGGCCTTGAAGATTTCACTATAACAGTTTCCTAACCTTTACGGGCTACATATGTTAAGTTAGTTGACACTTTCTGTCAACTTTGTTATTACAAACCTCTACGGGACAACTAAAGGTGAAAATGACATTGGGATGTTAGGATTGTATTTAGGGGCTACCTACGTAAAGAGACTTCTACAAAGGAGATGATTTAGGTATGGTTGGTGAAAACGGGCATAATAATAATGTCAATTTTGATCGTCATGTATCTATTGAATGAATAAGTAATTATGGGAAACCGTTACCGCGAGGTCTCAGTTCGGGGCGAACCACTAGTATATATAGATATCAGCCAAGTTGAAGTTGACTAATATTCTCCTCTCCCCTCCAAATAAGCGGAAAGCTTGTGTTAGGAGTGGGTACGACAATAGTGCAACGGGTGGGATTCGAACCTGCGACCTTTCAGTTTTCAGTCCGCATCTCTAACGTTGGGCTATTGAGGCTTTGATTATAATTAGAATGAAATAAAAATAAATTGCCGCATGTATGAGAGAAAGCACCTATTTGAGAGCAGCTAGACCGATTTGACTGATTTTTTTTGGTGTGTTCGTAATTTTCAGGAGGTTTGTATGAAATTAAATGTTTTGGAAAATCCACCGGAAAAGTCTAAATTTGGATGATATTAAAATCCCAATTTCTTCATTTGTAAATTGCTCCGCGCGAATCCGGGGCAAGTCGCTAGTTAATATCTTGGGTATCTTTAAATCAAGAGTGACTAGGCATTTTCTAAGCAAGCGCGCACTATCTTGCATCTTCACTTAGGTAACATCACGTGAGATCGCAATCAAACGCTAGTCTTTACAGGTACCTTATTATTATTATTTAAAGAAAAAGCGATCATTCAATAACAGAAATCACTGATGAGGTCTAGGTTGGAGCGCGCTTGCCTAGAAAATGCCTTCACGCTTGCCTTGAAGGTACTCAAATTATTACACCAACAAAATTATTCGTGGCAGTTAATTCATAAACGTTATTGTATGTTTAGGCATACAATGGGGCAAATAGAAGTCTAACTTTAGAAATTAGCTGCTATATTCTTGATCCGTTGACGGTGAGAAAACGAATGACATTTTTGACATAAATTATGTAAAATAGTATTGTGAAACGCCTGTTCTGTTTTAATAGCAAATATTGTAGCTCCTACACTTCTATCACAACGAGACAAGGCGTTTGCGCCGAAACAATTAATATTAAACGCACTCCTAAGCCATAGTACAGCGTCTAATGAGTGAGTTTGATTAAATTTCAATTATCCGCACGTATATATTGGATGCGCGTATTAATTCCGAAACCGCCGGCTCGCTGATCAATGAGTGTTAGGCTGCCTGTCCACTAGAAGTGTGCTGCATAACGAGAGATGTGAAATGATACTTATAGAATCGTTTGATAGAAAACGAAATACCAAAATTACGAGTTTATGTTTACATCAAACTGTAATTTTGTGAATTTTTTTTGTTGAACCCGTTAAAGTAAAAGTCATTAAGTCCACTTGGTGGATTGACGACACAAACGAGTCGCAGGGAGCCGCTGGATTCAGGCGGCGCAAGACCGAGGCCTATGGAAGTCCATGCAAGTGGCCTTTGTCCAGCAGTGGACGCGCTATCGGTTGATGAAGAAGAAGGTTTAGTAGGAAATAGGATATTAGTAGGATAGTAGGATTAGAAATTGACTTCGTAGCAAACTTTAACCTCGCACATTGCTGGTGGAGAGGCAGCTTTAGGGAGAGAGCAGACTGGCTACTTTTAGCTGCAGCGACCGGCGTTGTTGCGACTGCATCGCGTTTTTGCGACTCAAAAGCGTTCGATACGATGCTAAAAGAAGCGAGGATAAGCGCTTAAAAATCACGAAACACCGATGCTCAAGAACGCAACTCGATCGCTGCGACTGGCGTTTGTTGTGTGCCCACTGTGGTGCCCACGTTAGCGTTCGGACGCGGAATCAAACTTCCGAACAGCGACTATAAAGACCATAAAAAAGCCGATCGCTGCCGCTAAAAGTAGCCAGTGTATCCTCTTCCTTAGGCGATATTTTCTAAAGCCCCTCCATTTTTCGCGCGAACACTCCATTGTACAGATTAAAGTGCTTCAGTTTCCATGGCGGGTGACGTGATGCAATTTTGAAAAGAAATTTGATTATGCGGAGGACACCCGAGAGAGTTCCTTGTTTTTTGTTAGACTTTTAAAAAGGTGAAGTTTCTCAATTCAACGCGTACTTCGACAGGCATGATTTATTTTAAATTATAATATCTTGTTTCTTCTCTTCTGAATGTATAAAAGGAAATGGTTTGACTGACTGATTTACTGATCTATCAACGAACAGCTCAAACCACTGGAAGGATCGGGCTGTTTGGCATGTATGGGTCATCGGCTGGGTCATGCGTCATGCTCGTGAACGGGTGCCACCGGCGGGAATATGTCCGCTTTGTACTTTATGTCCGCCCATTTTAAGATATATTGCATTGTTAGTAGGTATGCATTTTTGGAACTTCCCTCATTGTGGAAACACTGCATACATAGCATAGTATCTATTATATTGTAAACTTGTTTTGAAAAGAGCACCCGCCGAGTTTCTTGCTGGTTCTTCTCGGCAGGAAGGGCATTCCGAACCAGTGGTAGAGTCAGACTATTCAAAAGCACTTGTAAAATGTTTATTTGAATAAAAAGTATTTCTATTCTTTATTCTTTATTCTATCTTCAATCCCAAAGGGGGTAAAGTAGGGGTTTGAAAAATTGAACTTTTCTCTGACTTTTTAGGGTTTCGTACCCAAAGGGTGCCAACGGGACCCTATTACCTTCTCTGAGAGGAGACCTGCGCTCAGTAGTGAGACGTTAATGGGTTGCTGATGATGATGATCACGGTATTCTACTGGTCTGTGATGATGATGATGAAGAATCGCTGTTACGATGCTACGGAACTATACCTAACAGTTTTTTAATGTTCCCAAAGGTGTGTGAAGTGTACCAGTTTACAATGGACTATGTCCTATACCCTTCATGCGAAAGGAGAACTGTGCCCACTGCCCACTGCACACTGCCCACTGTCCACTGCACACTGGTGGGCCAGCCAGTGATGAGTTGAGATGGACAGTAAAATCAGCTGATGATATCGAAATCCTTAAAAATATAAATGCGAAAGTGTTTGTTTGTTGGTTTGTCCTTCAATCACGCCGCAACAGGGCTACGGATCGACGTGATTTTTTGCATGGGTGGGTATAGTTGAGGACCTGGAGAGTGACATAGGCTACTTTTTATCCCGGAAAATCAAAGAGTTCCCGAGGGAAATCAAAAACTAAATCCACGCGGACGAAGTCGCGGGCATCAGCTAGTAATTAATATAATCGTTGCGCGTAAAACTGCAGGCAGTTAAACAAGTTGAAAACAATATTTTTAATTGCACAAATGATGCAACGGTTGATTTAAATGATATTCGCTTATTAAAACTGCAGTTAAAATGATATCCAGCGAAACAACCTCTGTACAAGCTCCCTCGTTAAACACGCAGGGTTGCCTATTTTTAAACCCTGACAAAAAGAGGGGTGTTATAAGTTTGATGTGTGTATGTGTTTCTGTGTGTCTGTCTGTTCCTTCGTAGCTCCTTAACCTAACAAATGGACCGATTTTGATGCAGCTTTTTTCTGGTTGAAAACTAACGTAATGGCGTTGGACCTTATAGCTATTATAATTTACTAGCTGTTGCCCGCGGCTTCGCTCACGTTAAGTTCGATTTTTCAAAAATTCTTTTTTAGCGGATGCCTACATCATAATAGCTATCTAACATCGTCATCATAATAGTCCAGTGGTTTGAGCTGTGCGTTGATAAAACAGTCAGTCAGTCAGTCACCTTTTCCTATTATATATTTAGATGTAAATTATGAAGACCATCAGCTCATTTCCTACTTGATTAAAGGGTATTACAAGCTTTCAGTGGTGCGATTGATTTGGGTGTACTGTTACTTTGGATAATTTCCAATGCTTGGTAACCTTGAGCTGATGCTGCAGCATCAAGTAGTCTGCGGGATACCCAAGTCTTCAGCAACTTACAGCAAATATAGTGTGTTTGGGCTCATTATACATTTTATATGACGATTTATGTTTGACACAATTTTATTATTTTTTTAATTTTATTCTATAACATACCTTTTAAGTTTTAGGTACTAATTTTTGTACTTCAAATTTATTTTATTTTATTTATTTGTGCTACATTTCATATTTTTGTAGATTTTGTAAGTAATTTAAATATTTAATGATGTAACATTTTTGACATTCGTAAGCGCTTTTGTAAGCCTCAATCGAAGAAATAAACAATACAAATTAGATTGGTCTCAATAAGTTGGTGTTAGATAGATGACGATAGAGGATCGAGGAGGAGGATCATGGAGCAGAAAACTGGATAACAGGATGTCAGGTATATCGTACATCGTCCGGCCATAGCCCATTCACATGTCGGGGGTGTTTATATTTTCAATTGACACGAGTCTTCTGTGCGATCGGCAGCCCTGTCGGCGGCTCGCTTCGCTCGTGCGCTTGGCGCGGCGCCAGCGTCATACATATTGTCAATTATTTGGCGAGTCCTTTTAGTTTGGTTTAATGGCTACTCGTTTGTTTCGGGTTTGGCTCGAGTTAATTGTTTGGTTAAGCTCATATGTTCTGCAATGAGAACTAGCTGTGTTATGTTGTTAGAATACTCGATACGTCATCCTTACGTGTGTCCTAGTTGTGACATATGCGCATATCATAGAAGCAATGATAGCCTAGTGGTTAGTACTGCGTCTTAGTCTCCTATTCGAGGGGTCACAGGTTCGATCCCGGGCACGCACCTCTGGCTTTTCTAAGTTAAGTGCGTTTAAGAAATTAAGTATCACAAGCTTCAACGGTGAAGGAAAACATCGTGAGGAAACCTGCACACCTGAGAGTTCTTCATAATGTGTGTGAAGTTTGACAATTTGCATTGGACCAACGTGGTGGACTATGGGCTATGGCCTATAACCCTTCTCTGAGAGGAGACCTGGGCACAGTAGTGAGCCGTTGATGGGTTGCTGATGATAACGATGATATCAAACGATCACTCTTGACCCCAGTCGGTTTAAACTGGATGGGTGACCGAAGTTGTGTCAAAAGGCCTTTTCGCTCCCTCCGTGTCTCGGAAAGCACGTTAAGCCGTCATCGCGGTTATTAGTCGCCCAAAGAAGTAAAAATGGGGGTAAAAAGATTCTTAGGCTTATTAGTCCAGTCGACAGGTAGTTTCAGATGGAAAAAGGTCTGTAGTTAATGAAACTTTAGGATGTTGTTCAGGGATCGTTAATTAAAATTTTCTCAAGTTTTGGACCTCGAGGACCCTGTGCTAAAAGAGGAGGGTGGGGGGAAAGCTGCAAAATTTTCGACCTTCCTCCGGTTTTTTTCCTCTATAACTTTACCCCACTTTTCCTACCTGTCGATTGGGCTATTATGAGATACGGTTGAAAATAAATTTTAAACATAGTGCAAAACTATTTTTGGAACGAAGTTCCTTTTCGGAGGCTAGGCGAAAACAAAGGAATTTTTGGTCACGACACTTGTTGCCTTCGTTTATTACACACGTTACATTATAGCTTTGGTGACGTAGAGGATAAACGAAGGAGTAAAACTATCGGTTCGGGGTTCGAATCCTAACATCAGATTTTTTTTTTAATTATTACAAGACACTTCGTTCCAACCGAGTGTTTTTTTTTTGGTTTAGGTACCTACTTCAAAATATTGTCGATTTTAATGGCTATCAGAATCAGAGTTGGTACCTACCAACCTATCCATTTTAAGACCTTTGTCGCCAAAACAACCCTTTCGCCTTCGGTTAAAAAGATTACCAAAGAATACCTTAATAGAACACGGGAATCAGTTTCAGTACTTTCAGTTCATTTGCTAACAGATTCGCAGCACTAAGTAATTGCTTTTCGCGCCAAAAATCGTTCATACCTTCTGGAGAACATCATGTAAGTAATGCGAAATGAACTCCATTTCCTACTAATAGAGTTTAATTTCCTTTGACAACCCAAATAACAAAGGTACATCAGATTTGTACTCTATCAGTGGTAGGTAAGGTTGTATTTGGATCGTCATGTGGGTGTAAGGAAGGTGTAATAGGAACCGGGTAAACAACTAAACAGTGTTGTTTGTTGTCAGGAGTGGTTCGCTCTTGGTCACTTTCAGGATACACTTGTGACGAAGTATCTGTCAATCGATACACATTTACTGTAGATAACTCTGTAAGTATTGGATAGAGTTAGGCGTTACTTTGCAGAATTCCATGATATTTGAAGAAAAAATTAATATTCCTTTGCTATAATCCGCCAAAGAATAAATCTTTGAACACATCGACATACGTTTCTATTCTATTTCATTTATTCTATTCTATAAACTCCGTAACTGTATAGTACTCTTCTGAATAATAATTACTTATATTCGAGTCATTAATTCTGCCATGTCTACCACTCATCCTGCCTGCCATTGAATATGTGTACCTACTGGATTAAAATAAAGCTATACTTAATAGGAAAATCAATTTTTTGCAACACTTTTTGCACAGAATTTAAAAAATATATTACTTTAACATTATTCGTTTTTTTTTATTTTATTTAATTTACAATTGTATTGATAGAAAATTTCATATATACAATACTATAAACCTAAATTTAATTCTAAAATTAAAACTAAAATAAAAACTAATTAAAATCTAAAACCCCATCCAAGCCACCGCAGTGTGGCATAGTACCCAAGATGCTGGCAGCATTACCTCTTTGGATGGCCAGGCTAATCCTTTGGCCAAGGTAGCTGCCAGCTCTTGGATCCCCGGTAGACTCGATCACCTTTTTTGATATCTCTAAAAAAAGTGCGCGAGCCTCCGGGCCCCACGGCCCCAGGGTCTCTACACCAAAAGGCGCAAATATGAAACCACTGTCAAGTTTCTCATATTTGCGCCTCTTAGCCTGTTCGGCGCTAGTAGCCGCTGCACCCGCCACAGAGGAGGTCGCATGGATGTGGGATGCAGCTAGAGTATCTACACAGGTGGCATCCCACACAAGCGACCTCCCTGTCCTCCAAGGAACAAGCGTCATACCATCAGGTCTCTTGCCATCACTACGTGCCAAACCAATAGGTTCTAATACAGCTGGCACGTGAGCAGTAGCAAGAGACCTGCGGATGATGTCGTTGAGGGCATTGTGGCGGGAGAAACGACCAGCGCTCTTCGAACAGGAGAGCCCGTGATGACCGTAAGCGTCGACGTGGTCACCGCAGTGGCAACGGTGAGGCTGGGTTATTTTGGCGCCAAGCCTAAGACCAACTACCACTGCAAGAGTGGCGTGGTTTAAAAGAGTGCCCAGATTAGCAGAAGGGATAGCATGGAGCCAGTGTCCGGATTCTTTCGCAGAGACAGCGAGAAGACGAGCACGGTCTTTGGAATTTGCTTGCATTAACATTGCGTCAAAAGTTTTTTTACAAATAATGTCATCCCACTGTCTCTGGGAAGGAAGAGAAACCGGCAATTGATTTGGGCTAATCGCTGACCAACCATTTCTTGCCTCTGCCAAGTACGACACCTCAATTGATCCCAAAGACTGAGATATAATTTTTTCAAAGAGAGTGTGTGTACTATAAGCAGAGGAAAGAAAAGCTGGCAGAGAGACACTAGAAATTTTGCGGATTCCCAGACCTCCATACCTGATCGGAAGAGAAGCCTGGGTCCATACTTGATCATCTATCGGACAATTTAAGATTTCAGATAGAATATTTTGTATAAAATTATCCAAATTTTCCAATAAATTATTAAATTTCCAAAGAGGTGAACATCTAACGAAATAAGTAAATTTTGGAACAAATAAGCAGAATCGAAAGATGGTCATTGCCATATGAGGATTAATATCTAACAGATGATGGGAAGTGTTTTTGAATTTAGAAATTAAGTCAGTAAAAAATTGAGGAACTGAGGCCTCTAAAACAGGTGCTCCTAAGAGGCGAAGTGACTCATCGTTTAAAATTTTAATACCCGGAGCTAAAATATTGATTTTATTTAATATGTGCAGTTTGGATTCGGCCGAAAAAGAATTTGGAATATAAATTTCACATTTATCAAAATTAAGTTCCAAGCCAATAGTTTTAAATTTTGATATAATTATTTCTAAATCCTTCAAAACCGAACTCACTTCGCCGCCCAGGGTTCCATCATCCAAATACCAAACATTGAATTTGGAATTTAGAACCGAAATTATAGGGTGTATGGCTAAACTAAAAATAACTGGTCCAAGCGGATCCCCCTGCTGACAGCCGACAGCGGAGCTCAGAACATTCTTTTTGTGTACGAGCTTTGAAGGTTCCAGGTAGCACTGCGCCAAGTATGGGAAAAACTGTGGAAATTTATTTTTTACTTCTGAGAGGAGGACCCCCCGATCCACTGAATTGAAGGCATTCTTCACATCAATTTTAAGGAGTACCTCCTCCCGGGAGTTAAGGAGGAATGTGCCAGCAGCGTGAACAACCCTTTACCCCAAAGCCTAACTGAATTGGGACAAAATTAGAAGATATTAAAGGAAGAATTTTTTTACAGCAAATTTTGGAAACGACGCGCCGAATCGTTGAACCCACTGCTATGGGACGAATACCACCATCCTTTTTTTTTAGGGCACATAAATTTGCTCCATATAAGGTTTTAGTTATTTCATGGGGTACTCGTCCAGATAGCATCAGGTTCACCAGATCAGTGATCGATTTCAGAAGGGTACCACCTACGTCAACGTTTGCACCACAAACTAAGTCTTTAAAGTGCTGTGGTGACAAACCATCGAGCCCTGCAGCGGAACCACTTCTGAAAGACATCAGAGCTCCCAGCACGTCATTAGTAGTGGCCTGAAAAATAAAATCGCTATTTGTCGGTGGGTCTGGAAAAGAGGAATCAGGAGAAGGGGATGGGTGTTTAGAACGCAGTGCTTCCAGAGTCTCCGCTGTATCAGGGGCAATTGTGTCACTGGAGAATAAAAGTCGAGCCGCTCCCTTAAGGTCGCCGTCGCTTATTTTGTTTTCAATAATTTTTTTTTTATCATAATTGTGTTTCAAATATGGATGAGATTGTGTATGTGTCGCGTGTAGTGGATTTAACTGTATGGTAGTATTATAAAAGTTGCTTTCATTTAATGTGCAGTTATTTTTTATTTTCTGTGTAAGGGAGAGGTTTTGACTCTTATCCGCGTGTAGCGTGCGGTACGCGAAAGTGAGCAGCAGCTCCCAGCTTCGATAGGTGTTATGAGTGATGACATTATCTATGGTTTTTTTTTAACGAACATGAAACTGAATGGCGTGATCCTCGAGGAATGCGTCTGATTAATGGGATGGAATTCTTAAATGTACTTAATGATTCGCAGAGGTTATCAACACATCCATTAATTGGAAGGGAAGAAAATGAAATGGGAGGAATCGATGGCGCAAATGACGATTTGTGAACTCTACCATTAACATTACTCTTTAAAATTATGGTTTTTTAATTAATATATATATAGCTGTTGGGGCTGATTCACTGACTGATTCACTGATTCACTGATTCACTCACTCATTGATCACCTCTCCTGTAAAATTTTGTATGAAAATTTTTTTTTTCACCGATGGTTTCGTATAGAGGACAAAAATTCATTCGGAGGAAAAATATGGAGAGAGCTGATGATTGAGGATTTCGGAGACGGGTGAAGAGCACGGCCAGGGTATCGAAGATAGGTGGGGGGTGCTCGAACAAATGTCACTCGAAACCTCATCCAATTCGCAGTGAGCTTAAAAAAAAATTCAAAATGGCGGAAAAAAGATGGCCGCCATACAAATTTCGTCGGTGTCTATCTCGGGGAGTATAAAAGATGGAAGAGTGGTTTCTTGGCAAAAGATGATCAGGACCCAAAGGTCTATTTGATGAATAGAGAAAAATCCAAGATGGCGGAATGTTTTTTCTCCATACAAAATATATGGCGAATATTGAATAGACTAGAAGCTGAGAACTATGCAAGACTTTGATAAGGTTCCTTTTCAAAATTTGTTTTTATAAAAGACTGATATAGAAAGACTTCTCATTCTGACAAATGATGAGATATGATGATTGAGGGTTTGGAAGGTGGGTGAGGAGCACGGCCAGGGTATTGAAGATAGGTGGGAGGTGCTCAAACAAAAAATACTCGAAACCTCATCCAATTGGCAATGAGCTGAAAAAAAATTCAAAATGGCGGATTCAAGATGGCGGCCATACCAATTTCATCGGCATCTATCTCGGAGAGTATAAAAGATGGAAGATTGGTTATTTGATAGAAAATGATCAGGACCTGAAAGTCCACTTGACGATAGAAAAACCGCGGTCCGCTTGCGGGCCGCGCACCCACGCGCCCTACTAGTAATATATATATAGCTGCTTGTGCTGATTCACTCACTGACTGACTCATTGATCACCTCTCCTGTAAAATTTTGTATGAAAATTTTTTTTTTCACTGATGGTTTCGTATAGAGGACAAAAATTCATTCGGAGGAAAAATATGGAGAGACCTGATTATTGAGGATTTCGGAGACGGGTGAGGAGCACGGCCAGGTTATTAAAGATAGGTGGGGGGTGCTCGAACAAATGTCATTCGAAACCTCATCCAATTGGCAGTTAGCTGAAAAAAATTCCAAAATGGCGGAAAAAAGATGGCGGCCATACAAACTTCGTCGGTGTCTATCTCGGAGAGTATAAAAGATGCAAGAGTGTTTCTTTGGTAAAAGATGATTAAGACTCGAAGGTCTACTCGATGAATAGAAAAAAAATTCAAGATGGCGGAATTTATTTTTCCCCATACAAAATATATATGGCGACTATTGTAGAGCTAGAAGTGACCTTTTCAAAATATTTTTTTATAGAAGAATTCTCATTCTAACAAATGATTTGGAGAAAAAATATGGAGAGAGCTGATGATCGAGGGTTTGGAAGACAGGTGAGGAGCACGGCCACGGTATTGAAGATAGGTGGGGGGTGCTCGAACAAAAGTCACTCAAAACCTCATCCAATTGGCAGGGAGCTGAAAAAAATTCCAAAATGGCGGATTCAAGGTGGCGGCCATACAAATTTCGTCGGTGTCTATCTGGGAGAGTATAAAAGATGGAAGAGTGGTTTCTTGGCAAAAGATGATCAGGACCTGAAAGTCTATTTAATGAAAAGAAAAACCGCGGTCCGCTTGCGGGCCGCGCACCCACGCGCCCTACTAGTTTTAATATATTTTTCATGGGTCGAAAGTACCCAAATTTGAGATTTTTCGAACCTTTAAAAAAGTCATATCTTTAAAAATATTAACTTTATCGTGAAAAGTCATATAGGACCTTTTTTATTGGTATTTTAATAAAAAATATAAAAAAAATTGTCCGGTTGAAAAATAACAATTCCTTGCAATTGTTTAAACAATTTCGGTTTAAACAATATGGCACCAGGTGGCGCCCTGGCAACATGCATTTATATCATTAGGAGGGCCATTTGAAGAGGATCGCATAAAAAAATTGAGGTGGAATAGTTTTCGGTACGCATGCGCCGATTCCTCCCGGACTAAAATGCATTATTTTGGCTACAATCATCATTTGCTGCTACAATGTTTCATCTCGAAAAGTAGTGATTTTAACTAATATATTGAAAAAATCGCCATTTCATGCTCTATGAATACAGTATTAATTATTAAAAAGTAAACTCACAGAAAATTTTACTATAAAATTTTCAAAACACAATAAAAAACGGAATTTTTGGAAAAATTGTGTTAAAGCAAATCACATCACATCACATCACACTTCACATCACATCAAACTAATATTATAAAGGCAAAAGTTTGTGTATCTATGTGTATGTTTGTTACTCTTTCACGCATAAACTACTGAACGGATTTGGCTGAAATTTGGAATGGAGATAGCTCATACCCAGGATTATCACATAGGCTACAATTTATCCCGGAAAAGTAAAGAGTTCCCGCGGAAATCAAAAACCCTTAACCACGCGGACGAAGTCGCGGGCATCGTCTAGTAAGCGATAATTTTATCCATCTACATACTTTTTAAAGACTTAAAACGAAGATAAATAACATTATTAATTTGATTGCGCAAGTATGGTCTGGACTCTAATAAGACGTGTTTGTAAGAGCTACGATTGTAGACACGTTTTGTGCTCAGCACGAGTAACATTGTGTTTAGTATTCCACTTAAATTCCGATTTAAGCGGTCGGCTTGGAAACAAAGCTCGCTGTAATTTAAACCGCGATTTCGTGCTTACATGTACTTGGTTCCGAAACAACTTCTATTTTCTTAAACTTGTAAATGAAATTCGGTTTAAAGTTATTCTTGTTCGTTGTAAGTTATAACATGTATCTGGTTATTTCACACCGATCTGAGCGATAAATCTTTCGTGAACCGTGCCCAAGTATGTTAACCAGTTTACACCACGTCCATGGGGACGTAGTGTAAACTGCTCGAGCTGTCATTCAGAACTGAAATTAGTGATATCTACTTCCATTCTGATCAAGCTTAAATCTGTCAAAAAGATAATATTATAGCTAATAATAGGACTCTTTTTACCCGAGTACTACAAAGCCCAAAAGAATGGGTTATGCTTTCAGCAGAATGTGTACACTACCTTACTATGTATTTACGTATGTTCCATCGTAGTCTAAACTAATAGTTATAATAGGCTCCGATGGATACTCAGATAGACAGAAGTCAATTAGTAAATTATTATACGTATATATATTATGTAGAGCGATAATTATGTTGGTAATGTGACCTTCGTATAAGTTAATTAGGCCCTTGCTCCCTCCCGATGCTCGTCAAATATTTACAGGTTCGCCCTCAATAAGGGTGGCGGCTGCGCTGATTGGGTCGTGCGAGGGTTCGGTGATTACTGATTAGTAATTAAATTATACCATTTATAGCCTAGTAAGCAGTGATAGCCTAGTGGTTAGGACTGTGGTCTCCTATTCGGAGGGTCGCAGGTTCGATCCCGGGTATGGTACCTCTAACTTTTCGAAGTTAAACTTGCGTTTAAGAAATTAAATGTCGCATGCTTTAACGGTGAAGGAAAACTTCGTGAGGAAACCTGCACACACCTGAGAGGTCTCCATAATGTTCTCGAAGGTGTGTGAAGTCCGCCAACTCGCATTGGGCCAGCGTAGTGGACTATGGCCTAGAACCCCTCTCCGAGAGGAGACCTGCGCTTGATAATGATGATGATAATGATTTATGGGCACAACTTCACTCTAAAAAAAAGTGTGTCGTGGAACACTCGGTTAAAAAGAAGTTCCTTCTAGTTCTAATAATAATAAATCATATTATAATATAATTTTATAAATGCAAAAGTATGTTTGTTTGTTGGTTTGTCCTTCAATCACGCCTCAACAGAGCCATGGATCGACGTGATTTTTTGCATGATTATAGTTGAGGACCAGGAGAATGACATAGACTACTATTTATCCCGGAAAATCAAAGAGTTCCCGAGGGACTTTAAAAACTAAATCCACGCTGACGAAGTCGCGGGCATCAGCTAGTTAATAATTTTTAAAAAATCTGAAGTCAGGATTCGAACCCCCGAACCGATAGTTTCACTCCTTAAAAATTTTCAAAATTCAAAATTCAAAATTATTCATTTCATGTAGGCCAACCTGTGGCTCTTATGACACGTCAAGATTCTACCACCGGTTCAGAAAGCGGATCCTGCTGAGAAGAAGCCGGCAAGAAACTCAGCAGTTGCTCTTTTCAAAATAATCATTTTACAATATTAATAAGTAGCTATTACATTGTAATAAGTTTTTATACTATCTTGTGGGCAGCAGGGTGCCAAGCTGATTTAACCCGTGCATCTTTGTTAGACCTCGTCCAATAGCAATCAGCGAAACCATGCAACACCCACGACTCTATCACACACTCTACCAAAAGACAAATTACCAAAAACAGTACAAAACAACCTCCCCCAATATGGCCGGTCACCACGGGGGCAGTAGACTATAACCCTCCAAAACGCTCGAACGAAATATACATCGCAACTTTCAACGTGAGATCTTTGGCAAACGAAACAAGGATAACTGAATTAGAGTACGCCATATCATCGGTGAAATGGGATATCATAGGAATCTGTGAAACCAAAAAACGAGGACATATCATAGAAGATAGGGAAAAATATCGCTTATACTTACATGGTGAAACTAAGTAAGGGAAGAAATGGAATAGGATTCCTTGTCAAAAAGTACAACGATATCGAAGTAGAGGACTTTATCGGTATTTCGGACCGCGTGGCTTTGCTCTACGCCAACATCCGCGGGGTGACTTTCACTATCGCTCAAGTATACGCGCCAACTTCGAACTCCGATGAGAACGAAATTGAAAACTTTTATGAATCCCTAGAAAAAGGTCTTGAAATGGCCTCATCGAAAATCTTATTCCTAGGAGACATGAATGCGAAAATAGGAGAGCCAAAAGATGGAGAAGGACGTACAATGGGAAAGTTCGGATACGGAAAGAGAAACAAAAGAGGTGAAAGATTCATACAATTCTGTCTTCAACATAACCTCAAAATAACAAATACAATGTTCAAAAAATCACCAAAGCAGAGATGGACATGGAGATCGCCTGATGGCGCAGCAAAAAATGAAATAGACTTTATAGCAACAAATATACCGCACATAATACAAGACTCTAGCGTTCTTAGCAACATTAAGCACCCAAGTGACCATCGACCTGTCAGGATTAAAATAAATATCAATAGCAATAAACGATCAAGGGTAAACTTCTCCCAAAAACCTCTGAAAAATATTGAACCTGGAAGATACCGCACGGAGCTCTCCAAACAAGAGTATGAGAACGTAGAGACAACTACAGTTCAAGAATTTTATGACAAAATAGAACGAAATATCTTAAAAAGTAGTAGCTCGGCTAGTATCTCTAAGAAGAATACAAGATTGCAAAAAATTATAACTAATGAAATTATAAAACTTAAAGAACAAAAATTTTTATTAAAAAACAAAGAAAACAAATCCAGAAGAGACAAGAAGGAACTTAGTGAACTATATAAATCAATCCACAAGAGCATAAAATCTAATACTAAGAATTAAAGACTTAATATAATAGAAAACTTCTTAGAAAAAACAGGCGCCGTCAAAAAAGCATACAAACAATTAAATAATAAGAGACCCATATTGAGTCAGTTATGTAATAACTCTGGATTGACAGTGACAAACCGCGATGATTTAATAAAAGTTGCCACTGACTTTTACACCGAACTCTATAAAAATGACAAACACACTTTGCAAAATCAACACTTAATCTTTGAAAACGAAGACTCAGTGCCAGAATTTATGAAAAGCGAAATAGAGCACTCAATACGGAAGCTTAAACTAGAAAAGAGCCCGGGGCCAGATGGCATAACTAACGAAATGCTTATAATCGGAAAAGACACTCTTGTTTCTCCACTCACAAATCTATTTAATAAAATACTAATAAAAGGAGACATACCAAAACAATGGATGAGTTCAAACATAGTCTTACTATTCAAAAAGGGTGACCCCAACAGAATAGCAAACTATAGACCAATCAGTCTTATGTCATGCCTGTATAAACTATACTCTATGACTCTACTACGACGACTTGGCAAAATCATAGATGAAAGCCAACCAGTAGAACAAGCCGGGTTCATACGCAATTTTTCGACTATAGATCACATCCACTCCCTTAAAATGATTATAGAAAAATACAACGAATATGATAAGCCTTTGTATCTATGTTTTATAGACTATTGTAAAGCGTTTGATTCAATATTTCATAGCTCTATATGGCAAGCTCTATCAACCCAAGGAGTTAACAAGCAGCTCATAGACCTGATGAAAACTATATACCAAAAGAGTACAGCAAGGATAGTCTTAGAAAAACCAGGTCCGCTCTTCAGAATTGAAAGGGGCTGTAGACAGGGAGACCCACTCTCTCCTAAGCTTTTTATCGCGGTGCTAGAGCAGATCTTTAGGGAAATGAATTGGGAACATAAAGGACTAAACCTAAACGGAAAGTACCTATCACATTTAAGATTTGCCGACGACATAGTACTTCTTTCAGAAGATCCAGAGGAAATGCAACACATGATAGAGTCGCTCTGTGAAGAAAGTAAAAAGGTAGGTTTGGAAGTCAACAAAGACAAGACCAAACTAATGACAAACGGACAAAGAGTGGCTATCTCTACATCTCCTTCATCAAATGATTTAGAATATGTTGATGAGTACGTATATTTAGGACATCTAATAAAATTTAAAACCTGTACGGACAGTGAAATACAAAGAAGAATCAAAAGCACCTGGAATAAATATTGGGCAATGAAAGAGATCTTCAAAAGCCGGCTACCTATCCATCTTAAGACTAAAGCAATGGAAGTTTGCTTACTACCATGCCTCACCTATGCTTGTCAGACTTGGCCCTTAACAAAGACAAATATAAATAAGCTAAAAATATGCCAAAGAAAAATAGAAAGAAGCTACTTGGGGCTAAAACTAAAAGACCGAATAAAAAATATCGAAATAAGAAAAACTACGAAAGCCAAGGATGTAGTCAAGAAAGTACTCCACCTTAAATGGAAATGGGCCGGTCATGTTCAGAGGGTATCAGATGAAAGATGGTCTCAAATCACAACGAACTGGTACCCTATCAATAAAAAGCGCAGGCCAGGAAGACCAGCTCAAAGGTGGAGCGACGATATTGTAAAGGTTGCGGGGAAAACGTGGCACAGAATTGCTACACAGAGAGCCTTATGGAAAAGGATGGAGGAGGCTTTCACCGCGGAAGGCGGTCCTCTTACATGAGCAACAACACTACCTACACATTACATTTACACATACCACATATATTTACACATACTACAACACCCAAAACACAATATATAATAATGCATACCTACGTATCACACTACAAAATTTATTGATTTGTACTGAAACCTTAAAACTTAGTAAGTAAGTAAACTAGTATTAAGAACAATAACTGTAAGAGGAAAATAAAGCTATTTTTATTTTTTATTTTTATTTTTATCTTTGTTAGAATAGAGTATGACATTTCCACAAAACGTACTACAATTCAATTCATGACAAAGACGGGCAGACAGAAAGTAGCCCCATTCCCGCCGGCGGCACCCGTTCACGAGCATGACGCATGATCCAGCCATTGCTTCGCTCGATCATATTTGAGGGAACGTAACAACCCGCACCACACGTCGACACCACCGCAGAAATGTTTAAAGAGAGCGTGACATACTTAGTCTACCCGTATTAAAGCATCGAATTGAATACTAATATTCAAACACTAATTTTAAGATCCCATGCAACTTTGTCATTAAGAAAGTCATTAACTTTGTAATAACCGCGACTCGTTTAACTGTTGCGCCACGAAAGTTATGATGTAACGTGTGTAATAAACGAAGGCAACAAGTGTCGTGAAGGAAAAATCTTACGCCTAGCAACAAGCAGCATGTGATATTCAATTACTTAAGATGCACATAATTTGGAAAAGTCAGAGATGCGTGCCGGGAATCGAACCCCGCGAAACGAAGGCTGGAAAGCACAAACACTAGACTATCACTGAAAAAAATACTAATTTGTACCCAATTAGTACTTTTGTATTTATTCATTTAATATTTATTCATTTATTCCTTGCATTCCAACTTACAATATATATAATATTTACATTGGAACCCCGTTGGGGCACAGCAATTACTATTTTAAGTATAGAGACGGACACCGTTATTTTTCTTCAAAAAAATCTTTTATTTTATAATACGCTCTTTCTATCAGAAACATTTTTAAAGAATTGATAAAAGCAGAAAGAATTGATTTCATTTTTATCAAAGGGAAAAGTCATATTATTCGACATAATAGATCGGGTTAAAATTACTTTTTTTCGTTGGGCAATGAAACATATCTCTGAAATAGTTTCAGTAGTTAAAAAATTTTATTTTTCCAATAAAATTTCCGCTCTTTTTACCCAAAAATTTACGCGATGAGCCGAATTTTCCCACAGAATATGTTGTAAAACTCGGGAGCGGTGAAAATTCTAGTTTAGCTCAAACATATTACCGCGGCTGAAATAGGCCGAGCGTGAACAGCCGTGATCCGCATACTCTTGCTAATTAAAAGACTCAATCTCAATATTTATTTGAAAATGTAAACATTTTTTCCTTAACTATATATTAATAATTAATTGTTTCTTTTAAACCGCAAAAAACCACCAAAAGCGCGTCCAACATTGAACCCAAACATCTTTAAAGATCAACACAGAAGAATAATTTATTACATTATTAGGCACAGGTTGACTACTTTCACTTATTAGTTTAATTTTAGAAGTAATTTAATAGGTATTAATTGTTCATTAATATAATTATTACCATAATCATTAACAAAAAAATATAATACAATACATATTTTCAAATAATAGTTAAAACAGCGTATATATAACTTGAGACAGCGCATTTGGTTTCAGCAAGCCAGTTCAGCCGCAAACCATTTTGAGAATAAAGTCTCATTCGGATCGTATATTTTACACAAAGCGCGATCGGCCCCGATACCGCACTACCTCACTACCTCTACTCTAATGAATGTAGTGTTTTTTCTCCACTGCAGCTCTCGCACGCTGCAATTGTGCGGTCAGCCGAATTTTCGAAAATGGCTGAAGCTTTTACGGCGTTTACGTCAGTACCTGCCTTGCACCTGCTGTTTGCGGGGATATATTATACTGTATTGATGACCTCTGTTTCGCATTCGAAAAGGTATAGATACATAACATACTAGCTGATGCCCGCGACTTCGTCCGCATGGGTTTAGGTTTTGAAAATCCCGTGGGGACTAATGATTTTCCGGGATAAAAAGTAAACTATGTCACTCTCGGCTCTGCCAACTCGGCTGGGCAGCGTTCGGGAAGCTCCGAGATGTCTTCTCGTCCAAAATTCCTCAGTGCCTGAAGACTCAAGTCTTCGAACAGTGCGTGTTGCCAGTGATGACTTACGGATCCGAGACATGGTCGCTAACTAAGGGCCTCATAAGTAGGCTCAGGACCGCTCAGCGGGCGATGGAGAGAGCTATGCTCGGAGTGTCCCTGCGGGATCGAATCAGAAATGAGGAGATCCGTAGGAGAACCAGAGTCACCGACATAGCTAAGCGAGTCGCGATACTGAAGTGGAAATGGGCGGGGCACATAGTTCGAAGAGCTGATGGTCGTTGGGGTCCCAAGGTGCTGGAGTGGCGACCCCGCACCGGGAAGCGCAGTGTTGGCAGACCCCCCACCAGGTGGACCGACGACATCAAACGAGTCGCAGGGAGCCGCTGGATTCAGGCGGCGCAAGACCGAGGCCTGTGGAAGTCCATGCAAGAGACCTTTGTCCAGCAGTGGACGTCTATCGGTTGATAAAGAAGAAGAAGAAGATGTCACTCTCAGGATCCTCAACTTATACCTACGCAAATGACGTCGATCCATAGCTCTATTGTGGCGTGATTGAAGGACAGACCAACAAACAAACATAAGTAAAAAGTCTTTGGTTCGATCCCTGGCAGCGGTAACTTATCATTTCTAAATTATCTCTGGTCGGTTCTGGTGGAAGGTGGAAGGCTTTGGTCGCGGCTAGTTACTATCGCTAATTAAGCGTTCCGGTACGATGGCGACAGATATCGATTAGTGGTGTGGGTTCAATTTACACTTTAACACATCCCTTCCAAGTTAGCCCGCTATCATTTAACACTGCATCAAATTCAAATTCAAAATTATTTATTTCACTTAGGCCAACCAACCTATCAATATCTCTTATGACACGTTATGATTCTACCACCGGTTCGGAAAGCGGATTCTACTGAAAAGAGCCGGCAAGAAACCCAGCTGTTGCTCTTTTCAGAACATAACTTTACAATATTATTATGTAGCTATTACATTGTAATAAGTTTTTATACTATCTTGTGGGCAGCTGGATGCCAAGCTGATTTCTCCCATGCAACTTTGTCATTAAGAAAGTCATTAATTTTGTAATAATCGCGACCTAGTAAGTTCTTAAACATTTTTTAAATATGTTTCATCATATCACCGTCAGATGAGATCGCAGTCAAGAGCTTTCTTGACATCGAAGAAATATAAAAAGTAATAATAGCACTCGTGAATTCATTTTCATCTATAAGCAATTTTTCCGAGACATCGTTATATTTGTGAAATTTATGCGTTAAATAAACCGAGTTGTATCAATTATCTACCATCTGTTTGTTATTCATACATCATTATTTTTGCAATAAAGTAATATTTCTGGAATATTTCTTGAATATTATAAGTACGTGGTAACTGGTAGGCTCTAGTGAGTCCACCAGGGATCCAAGAGCTGGCAGCTACCTCGTCCAAAGATGCTGCCAGCATCTTGGGTACTATATGATGAAGAATAAAAAAGACAATATAATATAAAGTCTTTAATGTCCTCCCGACCGTATCCGATCACGGCGGCCAACCTGTTCAGAGATTAGCCATCTGCGCGGGAGATATTATATTGCACAAGTGTGTGCGCAGACACAGGTGCACTCTCTACTCCCTCACTCTCATAGTCCGATGGGACGGAAAATCCGACACGACCGGAGAGAGATCAGGCGCAGGACCGACGGCTTTACGTGCTCTCCGAGGCACGGGGGTGACTCACCGCCAACTTTCCTAACTCCGGGCTAGTAATGAGAATTTTTTGACAGAAAAACCCAATATACCTTTTTTTCTTTTGGCCCGACCCGGGAATTGAACCCGGGACCTCGTCATCTGTAGTCGAACTTGCTCACCACTAGACCAACGAGGCAGTTAAAGTCTATAAAGGAGACATAAAGCGACTTACGTTAATACGTTTCACATGAGGTGCTCACGTTCAATCATGCACGACCGAATATCCAACTCGGAAATACTGCGGCGAACAAAGCTTTACCGATTGAGGCAATGCTCATGAAATGCCAGCTGAGGTGGTGTGGACATGTCGTTCGTATGGATGACTCTCCAGATTTCCTAAAGCCGTTTTCTAAACGCAAGTCTGGCGGTCAATTCCTATGGTACAAAGACGTATTGAATAGGATTTTTCAGACAAAATTTGGTTTCGCGAGCCTTATTAGCTCCCATAACCAGCTCTAGCTAGGACCGCCGCTAGAGGACACGTCATGAAGGACGTCAGTCCGTCAGTCATCAGATGACGAAATGATTAAATTTAGTACTTACTTAAGTAACTAATAGGTAAGTAATTTAGTTTTCATTGAAAATTAATCAATCTTTATCACAAATACATTTTTAAATTAATTAAAAACATAATTGTAACCGCAAATATAGAAAGCTGAAATCTGTATATTATCACTAAACAGAATAATGGAACTGGTAAATAAAGGATGAAAGTTAAACATAATATCTGAATTCGCAGCGAACGGGAAATAAATCGCTGCTTTTAGACGAAATGGATGGAAAGATAAATAAAATAGGTTAGCATCGACGCAGCAGATATCGGCTCAAATATTTGTGGGTTTACTTCGCAGAAACAGTTCAAGGAAATGTTTTACCCGGCCCCAAAAGAGCGAGATCACTGCATCATCATCATTAGCAACCCATCAACGGCTCACTACTGAGAGCCGGTCTCCTCTCAGAGAAGGGTTAGGCCATAGTCCACCACGCTGGCCCAATGCGAATTGGCGGACTTCACACACCTTCGAGAACATTATGAAGAACTCTCAGATGTGTAGGTTTCCTCACGATGTGTTCCTTCACCGTTGAAGCAAGTGATAGTTAATTAATACTTAAACGCACTTTACTCCAAGCAAATGATAGTTAGTTAATTACTTAAACGCACTTTACTCCGAAATGTCAGAGATGCATTCCCGGGATCGAACCTGCGACCCCCGAATAGGATACCACAGTCCTAACCACTAGGCTATCTCCACTCCATCACTCCAAAACCAATTATTCACACACCAGTCCTAGTTAAATAATATGATTTTCCGTACCACCTAATTATTATGATATTAAAATTTTTTTTTTTTTTTTTTTTTTTTTTTTTTTATTCGATGACAAGCTAGTCCTTGACTGCGATCTCACCTGATGGTAAGTGACGATGCAGTCTAAGATGGTAGCGGACTAACTTGGAAGGGGTATGGCAGTGAACATTCAACCCATACTCCTTATTGGTTTCTACACGTCATCGTGCCGGAACGCTAAATCGCTTGGCGGCACGTCTTTGACGGTAGGGTGGTAACTAGCCACGGCCAAAGCCTCCCACCAGACCAGACCAGAGAAAATTCAGAAATTAAAAATTCCCAAATTGACCCTGCCGGGAATCGAACCCGGGACCTCCCAGTTATAAGACAACAGCGCTCACCACTGAGCCAGGGAGGTCGTCAAAAATAATCAATAAATAAAATAATCGTAACTGTAGTTTGCTGTGATAGCCTAATGGTTAGGACTGTGGTCTCCTATTCGGGAGGTCACAGGTTCGACCCCAGGCACGCACCTCTGACTTTTCCGAGTTAATTGTGCGTTTATGCAAATATCACATGCTTCAACGGTGAAAGAAAACATGGTGAAGAAACCAGCACACCTGAGAGTTCTCCATAATGTTCTCGAAGATGTGTGAAGTCCGCCAATTCGCATTGGGCCAGCGTGGTGGACTATGGCCTAACCCTTCTCTGAGAGGAGACCGGCTCTCAGTAGTGAGCCGTTGATGGGTTGCTGATGATGATGATGCAGTGATCTCGCTCTTTTGGGGCCGGGTAAAACATTCCAGGGATCCAAGAGCTGGCAGCTACCTCGTCCAAAGATGCTGCCAGCATCTTGGGTACTATGTCGCGCTGATGAAATAGTACAATATGATGAAGAATAAAAAAGACAATATAATATAAAGTCTTTAATGTCCTCCATAATGTTCTCGAAGATGTGTGAAGTTCGCCAATTCGCATTGGGCCAGCGTGGTGGACTATGGCCTATAACCCTTCTCTGAGAGGAGACCTGCGCTCAGTAGTGAGACGTTAATGGGTTGCTGATGATGATGACGATGAACTGCAGTTTGGTGAAGAAATGAAACTGTAAATCCACCAAAACAAAAGTAACTTAGTTTCATTCTTTTCACTCATTACACTAATCTCACAGGTTTCACTCATTGCATTTATTCGTTCAAAATCTGTCCATACGGTTTGTTTTGTATTTGCGTAGTCGAGTTAATAAGCTAGCGAGATGGCCACTAGTGCGAAGTCGGGGTGGGCATAGTGAAATATAAACGTCAAATATTATGCAAAACAGGGGTAGTGGACGATGCACTTAGAACTCAAGAAGCACTTAACTTCTCAGTTTCAAATGTCTCTCGCCTTTGTAGAGCTTAAGCAAGTTAGGTTTATGCAATGATCCATAGCTCCATAACGTCCTAATCTATATATATATAAAAGAAAGTGGTGTTAGTTACACTATTTATAACTCAAGAACGGATGAACCGATTTGGCTGAAAATTGGTGGAGAGGTAGCTTAGAACCAGGAGACGGACATAGGATACTTTTTATCCCGTTCGACAGCGTTTCCGTCATGTCACTATAAAACGTGGTATAACAAAAACGCATCTGACATGGAATAACAAAACGCAAATGGCAGTGGAATAACAAAACGTAAATGACAGCTAAACGTAATTTTGTCTTTGTTGATTTGTCTGTCAATCACGCTGCAAAAAACCTACGGATTGAAGTGATTTTTTTTGATAGGTATAGTTGAGAACCTGTAGAGTGTAAAGCATCCCGGAAATTCAAAGAGTACCCTCGGGATTTTAAAAACTGAATCCACGCGGACGAAGTCGCGGGCATCAGCTAGTTAACCAATATAAGACACTTCCCTGAGACTATCCAATCACGCAGGAGATATTGTAGTGCACCGTGCGCAGTTTCTATTTGGTTGGAACGGGAATGTTCAGATATAAGTATAACTGAATGGAAATTGTACAAGTTTATGTTTTAATGATAGTTTTGAGACAGACCGAGGAAAAAAGAGGTCCAAAACCCAAATTTTCAAATTAAAATTGAAAAAGAAATGGTTTTGTTGTCAGTTTTAACTTTTAATAACTCTTCAGTGTTACCTCACAAGCCTAAAAGTGAAAACAAAATCCCTCCATTTACTTGTTTTGAAAAGAGCAAAGATTTCCGTGCGATTTCTTTTCGGCAGGAAGGGCATTCCGAACCAGTGGTAGACTCAGCATCGACGATTCAAAAGCACTTGTAAAAAAGTTTATTTGAATAAAAACTTTTCTATTCTATTCTTCTATGGGCGTCCCTCTCAAATCAATTTTTTATGTTATTGTTATTTGTGAATTTTAATTAATTCAAGAGTTATCCATTCAAAGTCTGTCAAAGTTTCCGAAAATTCCAATTAACTTTAAACACGAATCCAACATTTGCATTAGCTAAGTGTGCTGAACTCAAAACTTTGTTCTTCGTTCACTGTTAAGTCCATAAACATAGTATACTTACTAATGGCACAGGATCCTACTTCCTACTATCCTACTAATATTATAAATGCGAAAGTTTGTGAGGATGGATGCATGGATGGATGGATGGATGCTTGTTGCTCTTTCACGCCACAACGAATGAACCGATTTGACTGTTTAAAATGGAGATAGCTCATACCCAAGATACAACACATAGGCTTCATTTTATCCCGGAAAATTTAAGATTTCCCGCGGGACATCTAGTATAAATATAATAGCACTGGGCTATATAACAGAAGTTGTGAGCGTTGGCATCCTTACGTTGTTGACAATCGAAATCCAATTAGGCCATAGTTTCTGATACGAGTCGATAAGATGTGAAACGCTCTCTCGGCAGTTCCTGCCACGTATCACCAACGTATTGTGTTGTGTACCTTTAAGGCAAGAGTGAATAGGTATCTTCTAGACAAGCGCGCTCCAACCTAGACCCCTTCGGTGCTTTCCATCATAGATTGTCGTAAAGCGCTAGCCTCTCTTGAAATATAGACAAACATTTTGTAAGAATATTTCGGAAAAAGGTCTTTAGAAAAAGGGATATGGTACAGAACGCTGCAGTGTGAGCCTCCTCATATACCTTGGAGCAGTTATACTAGGTTGAAAAGGAAATATATAGTGTTAGCACATAGGCTTAGGTCAGGGCACATTCCTGGCAACAAGTTCGGTTTCCTCATGGGAAAAACATCTTCCCATAACTGTGACGTCTGTGGCGTCACAGATGACGTGACCCACTTGTTGGAGGAATGCGTCCGGTATCAGTCGGGCAGGAATCAGTTAATAGAATTTTTAAATCTGAACAGATTCCAAGTTGGCTTTTTTCACAGTTTGCAATTTCTGACGGAGCCTGGAATCTGTTCCCGGGTCGGGCTAGTAAATGTATTCATTCAGCTTTTCTGCCAAACAATTCTCAGTAGGTAAGTACTATAGCCTGGAGTTAGGAAGTTGACTCATCACCCCCGTGCTTCGGAGAGCACGTAAAGCCGTCGGTCCTGCGCCTGTTCTCTCTCCGATCCTGTCGGATTTTCGTCCCATCGGCCTATGCGAGTGAGCGACCTGCTGGCGCACACACTTGTGCACTATAATATCTCCCGCGTAGATGGCTAATCTCTGAAGAGGTTGTCCGCTGTTACGGGCCGAGATCGGATTCGGTCGGGTGGACATTATTAATTTTTTTAATAGTTTTCTGAGATCATAATCTCTTCTTCTTCTTCTTCTTTATCAACCGATAGACGTCCACTGCTGGACAAAGGTCTCTTGCATGGACTTCCACAGGCCTCGGTCTTGCGCCGCCGCCTGAATCCAACGGCTCCCTGCGACTCCTTTGATGTCGTCGGTCTACCTGGTGGAGGGTCTGCCAACATAGCGCTTCCCGGTGCGGGGTCGCCACTCCAACACCTTGGGACCCCAACGACTATCAGCTCTTCGAACTATGTGCCCCGCCCATTTACACTTCAGTTTCGCGACTCGCTAAGCTCTATGTCGGTGACTTTATCTTTTACTTTTCTTCTTCTTCTTTCTTTTATTTATTTCTATATATTATAGTTCTTGATTAATCGGCCAAAATGTCGAAAAAAATACCGTTCCCCCCCCCCTTATCTCCGAAGTTTACCAATCAAAAAATCGGAAATAATTATGGTCAATAGTAGTTTATGTATTTTTTACAGGAAAAATAAAAGCAACGCGAAACATATTTTAGTTTGATTAAAAAGGGGGGAAAATCGGGGGTTTGAAATTTCAAAGTAAGATAACTATACCGAGAGGGGTATCATATGAAAGGCCTTTACTAGTGCATTCTAAAACAATTTTTTATTTATTTCTAAATATTATAGTTTTTGATTAATCGGCCAAAATGTCGAAAAAAATACCGTTCCCCCCCCCCCCCCCATATCTCCGAAGTTTACCAATCGAAAAATCTTAAATAATTATGGTCAATAGAGGTTTATGTGTATTTTACAGGAAAAATAAAAGCAACGCTCAAACTAGCATAGTTTTTTTTTATATTAACAATAAACCTCTACAAACAAAGTTAACGATAATTAAGCAAATTAATATAATATTATCGTTTTACTTTTACTTTTGGAGTACGGAACCCTCGGTGCGCGAGTCCGACTCGCACTTGGCCGGCTTTTTTTTTTTTTTATTTGTTGGGTACTTTAGGAGATCATAATATTATTAATTATGTAATATTATTTCGCTGTCGCGATGTAGGATCGCCGCGCCGGTTGCAATGCGGTGTTGCTTCGGACAGTGTTGTGAATTGTACAACCCCATCTTGTGCCATTGTTGTGAGCTTGCTTGAATGTGTTATGTGGAGTGTCATCAACACTCTACAGTCTGTCTCTCTGTCTGTGTGTATATGTTTGTTAGGGCGAGCACGTGCAGTTCGCGCCGGTTATAAAACACTTTAAACACAATTCAGCTGTACTGAATTGTGTTCAGCTGTATTGAAATCTGGTTCTACTTAAACCAGAAGTTTCACGAACGCATTAAAATTTCGCTTCATACTATCTCATTCGTATCTGGCAACGCGCCAAGCTTCGTACCGAGATAATTTCAACCTTATCTCGACTGGGTGAGGTGGAGAATAGCGTGCGGGTAGTTTTAAAACAATTCGTCCAAGTGGAGCGATTGCTTTAGTTGTGAATTGAGCAGCTGGTGGGTCTTTGTCGCCTGATTAATGTGTGATATCGGAGCGGGCAATTTCTTATCATTCTGATGGATTGTCGTTGAAATTAGACGACCCCTCTGGCGCAGTGATGAGCGCTGTTGACTAATTAGTTGGAGGTCTCGGATTCGACTCCCGGCGGGGGCACGTTGAAAAATAATTTCTTAGACATTTTTAGGCGTTTTTTGATGTCTCTGGTCTAGTGAAAGGCTTTGATCGTGACTAGTTAATAGTTATTATCAGAGATAACAGGTTACCAAGGCATGTCCCCAAGAGAAGCGTTTCTTTACGATATCGATTAGATATGGGTTTAATGTACACTGGCATATCCTTTTCAAGTTAGCCCGCTACCGTATTGGACTTCGTCGTCACTTACCATCAGGTGAGATCGCAAGCAAGGATAGCATCGAATAAAAAAAATTAAGTAGATAGACAATTAAACTATATCGACCTAATTCTAAGATCGACCGTGTTAATTGCTCAAAGCCAACTCAAAGCCATAAACTTGTAAATGTTAGATAGGAGCAGGTGTTGCTTTGCGGATGTCCAAACACGATAAACTAGAACTACAAGACGTGTGTGCTTTGCTATTACCTATAAATTATAATCCGTATTACCAGATAAATCTTGGTGTACCGTGCAGCTAGCAGTATACTGTATACACTACAATGCACAATCCGCCGGTTTTTAAAAATTCTGGAGGAACTCTATGTTTTTTCTCTGATAAAAAGTAGTCTATGCCATATTCCAGGCCTTCAGCTTTAATCGTGTAAAAAAAATCACGTAGATTTGTTGCTGGGTGATTAAAGGACAAACCAACAAACCAAATAACAATCACACTTTTATAATAGTCATTGAACTCTATGATTAGCACTAGACAGGCTGGCTGTAATTCTTTTTTAGATCTACTTGGTTGACGCCATTTTGGCGCTGTCAGCAGTGACGAGTGTCCAAGGAACTAAAATTAATGAGACCTCTAGTTGACAACTGATAGTAGATACTTGTTGGTAGGTACTTCCTGCATCTAATATCCATGGATGTACCATAAAATTAATGTTTATTTCGTTATGTATGTAGGTTTATTATATATTTTTATGTATATGCTTATACATAATATTATTATTATTGTTTAGGTATGATGTGTATTTTAGTATGTACTTTTATGTAGTATATAATATTAAATTATTGCACCTTTCCATTTCCTGCAATAGGATTCCTTTAAATTTAGGTTGCCTGGAGGAGATCGCTTAAAGCGATAAGGCCGCCTTTGCGTACTTTTTTTTTCTTTGTTTTAATTTAATTTTAAATATTATTTATGTGTGTTGCAATAAAGAATTTATCTATCTATCTATCTATCAATCTAATTTAGTTCCAGAGACACTCGTATGTCAAATGTGGCGCTTCAAATTGATCCATAATTTAAGCTGTCATCTGTATAGGGACAGCCAGTCCAGTGTTGATCATAGATTAATTATAGAGGTCAGTGGTAATAGTGCTTTTGGTCACGACGCGAGGTCTCAGTGGCGAATTACTAGTATCTTTAACCGACTCCAAAACAGGAGGAGGTTATCTATGCAACGCGTACCTATATATTTTTTTATTTTATTTTGTCGATTTTACTCCATAGCTCCATCAAATCTTATTTTTTTTTATTTGAAAGGTCATATTGGATTTGAGGCCCGCCCGACTTCAACATATACCTGTACAAACTAAAATCATTTCATACTTCGTAATGGCGTTTAAAGTCGGTTTTTTAAAAAGAATTTTTGTATACTATTATCACACATTCAGCCGCTATATTATGGAACCCTAGAAGCCAGCATGCAGCCCTGTATAGAGCAGCCATGTGTAAAATTAAAAACTTCATTAGTGGCTCCGCTCGCTTCTCAATGCTCTTCGGTAATAGGGCTGCCTGCAAGCGGCGTCTATTCCCGAGAGTTTTGGTACATAAGCCGTTATACCAAAGCGAACTTTTAACTTCCACATTCGATACGTGAAAGAAATTTCCAACGTGAAATGAACAGCTCGAATAAATAGGTTAGCTCAACGGCGGACTAATTTCAAAACTAACATTATTAGTTTCAAAGTTTTAAGCAGCTGTTGTCATCATTGTCATCGTCAGAAAAATAAAATCTTCTTCTTTTGTATCAATCTATAGGCGGAAGCAGTGATAGCCTAGTAATTAGGACTGTGACCTGCAATTCGGGGGGTCGCAGATTCGATCCCGGGCACTCAACTCTGGGCTCTGACCCTCTTTCGGAGCTTTTAAATATCACATGCTTCAACGGCGAAGGAAAACATCGTGAGGAAACCTACACACTTATTATTACTTAAGAGATTTCCATAATTTTCTCGAAGGTGTGTGAAGTCTGCCAATTCGCACTGGGCCAGCGTGGTGGACTATGGCCTATTACCCTTTTCTGACAGGAGACCTGCGCTCAGTAGTGAGCCGTTGATGGCTTGGTGATGACGATGATAAACGTCCAGAGCTGGACAAAGGACTCTTGCACAGACTTCCACACGACTCGGTCTTGCGTAGCCTGTATTCAGCAGCTCCCATTGAAACCAGCCTTCGAGTAAATAAAACACATTCAAATCGGTTCAGCCGTTTTAGCGCTACGAATAACGATATCACAGAACCATAGAAAGGGACTAAGCTTATAACTTCTTGACACCTGGGGCACAGACCTTATAATACTGCTGGGGGTAAAACACAACAGAAATTCAGACATAATTTGCACAATTGCTTTGTAATGCACTCGCCACAATTGTAGGTCACGTTTACATTTTAATTAAAATAATAATTATGTACTTACCTGTTGGTTGGTTTTTTAAGCTCTGTGATGCGGTTATAGTCTAGTGGTTAAATTATCCTGTAGTAACAAAATAGTAACGGAACCTTACATTTTCTATGCAACTGACATTGACATCTAAAAGATAGTCACTCTGTGTCCAGGGCATGGTCCTGTGTGTTTTACATGAACTGGAAGTTTGTCGTGTACTTGCTTATTAACTAATATTTATTTTTTAATATTAACGTTGTTTAAATTAATTAATTCATAAATCATAGATTTAGGATTGGTAGCTTAGTTGCTACTAATAGATTCCACCCTTCTTAGTTGCTACTAATAGATTCCACCCTTCTTAGTTGCTACTAATAGATTCCACCCTTCTTAGTTGCTACTAATAGATTCCACCCTTCTTAGTTGCTACTAATAGATTCCACCCTTCTTAGTTGCTACTAATAGATTCCACCCTTCTTAGTTGCTACTAATAGATTCCACCCTTCTTAGTTGCTACTAATAGATTCCACCCTTCTTAGTTGCTACTAATAGATTCCACCCTTCTTAGTTGCTACTAATAGATTCCACCCTTCTTAGTTGCTACTAATAGATTCCACCCTTCTTAGTTGCTACTAATAGATTCCACCCTTCTTAGTTGCTACTAATAGATTCCACCCTTCTTAGTTGCTACTAATAGATTCCACCCTTCTTAGTTGCTACTAATAGATTCCACCCTTCTTAGTTGCTACTAATAGATTCCACCCTTCTTAGTTGCTACTAATAGATTCCACCCTTCTTAGTTGCTACTAATAGATTCCACCCTTCTTAGTTGCTACTAATAGATTCCACCCTTCTTAGTTGCTACTAATAGATTCCACCCTTCTTAGTTGCTACTAATAGATTCCACCCTTCTTAGTTGCTACTAATAGATTCCACCCTTCTTAGTTGCTACTAATAGATTCCACCCTTCTTAGTTGCTACTAATAGATTCCACCCTTCTTAGTTGCTACTAATAGATTCCACCTTTCTTTCCAACAATAGCTCCATAAATGCGACGACGTAATAATTTCATAGTTTGTTTGAAAACGTCAAACATCGTTTGCTCTGTGACTTTCTCTCTGTGATTTTCTGTGACGTGATTGGTTGAACGTGGTTGAGTACGCCAGTTCAGGCGTATGAATTGCTGCAATTTACTTGTAATACGCTGGTATCTAGAGATGTGCGAAGCGACTACCAATTTTAAGTCTATGAAAAAAAAAAAAAACCTACACTGAAGACCAAACAAATCGAAACACCACAAGTCTGGGGTGCGATCCTCGACTTTATTACGGAGTTAGTTAATACTCAAAGGTTTTACGTAATAACTAATTAAATACATTTATGTATTACTTGCTTCAAAGGTGAAGAAAAACATCGTGAGCTAAGAATAAGTTCGTGAGCCTGTATGCCTCAAAGTACTCCATAGTATTCTCCAAGGTGTGTAAAGTCTGCCAATCGCACTACATAGCTAGTGGTGGGCCATGGCCTTCTCATTTGGGAGGATAACATTGAGCCTTCTCATTTGTGCCCACGAATGGACCGGGTAGGTTGACCTGAATGAATTAAGATCTGCAATAAATATCACAGAAAGTGATTTTATTATAGAATGCAACTTCTTACAAGCAAATTGTTATAGAGATGCTATAGATATCTTCTGTGATAATATACCAAGTATAAAAAAGACATTAAGTAGACGTAAGTTAAGTTAGTATGTAATCTGTTCACCTTTTTTGTTTAGATGTTTTATTTTGTTTTGTTTTATTTTAGCCTAATATAGTTGTTCCGTCATCGCAACGTATATTTATCCGTTTCAAATCTCGCGCTTTCGATGAACGATGTTTACTTTGTGCAATGACAACATGCAGCTCACATCGGCTGTCATGCACGACGTTCTCGTCCGAAGTTGGAGCGAACGCACTCACAAAAACGTCACTTCCAACGCACATCATCCCAAAAAGAACCGTTGCAACGACCTTATCGCGCGCGAAGCCTCATCAAAAACAAAAGGCTCGAATCAAGATCCAAATCCCTGACCCTGGTGGAAATCATCGAGTGCAAGTAGCAGTCCAAGGTACGTACGTGCATTGTATTGTTATTGCCTATTTCAAAGTGTAAATATCGTCATCGCTAGACCCGACCGCGGTCTGGATTCCCAATGTGGCACGGGCCACCAAGTTGCGGGTTGTTAATGTACCTAGTACCCTTTTCTTACTCATGCCGCCCACATCTTCTTCTTCTCTATCGGTCACTCTTGTCAGAGTGGTCGTGGCTGCTGGGATGATGTGACATTAGTTGATAGTTGTCAGTCTCCTTGATTGTTTTTGGATCGCACCGCCTCCCGTGCGATGCTCCTCCACTTGCGACGGTCAGTTGCATTGCGGGAGCACTCCACCACAGTTGTCCGGGTCACCGCTTTGATCAAGTCCGTCCAGCGCGTTGGTGAGCGTCCTCTCGTTCTTTTCCCTTACACCTGACCCTGCACCACCAACCGTTCAATTGACCCTTCATTTCTAGAGATGTGACCGAAGAACTTCAGAATTCGCAACTGCACAGTCGACGAAAGCCTTTCTGTTATCTTTAGTTCTTTCAAGATGGAGTTGTTGGTTCTGAAGGCCGTCCAAGGGATCTTCAAAAGGCGCCTCCAGCACCACATCTCTAAGGCATCAATTTTACGGCGGTCCTGCAGTCTAAGGGACCAGGTTTCAGCTCCGTAGAGGAATATTGGGAAGACAAGGCACCTCATAAGTCGAACCTTAGTGGTTTTGGTGATCCTTCTGTCCTTCCAGATTTTGTTGAGCTTCTCCACCGCAGACCTAGTAATAGCACATCGCCTTCGGATTTCTAGCTCACAACCCCCGGTATTGGAGATAGTTGAACCTAGATAGATGTAAGTTGGCACCACCTCACAATCGGCAATGCGTTGGATTTCCGTTCTGTTTTGATTTGCGCGATCTACTATCATCATCTTGGTCTTATCCCTGTTGATGGCCAGTCCAAATTCTAAGCTAGTTATCTCCAGACGTGTTAGCAGCTCTTCAATATCCTCTTTTGTTTTCCTCTTTTGTTGCCCACATCTAGAAGACTTGATTGTAAAACTAATAACCTTTTAGACAAATTGAATTATGTCTGTTTTAAACAATTGTAGTCAGTTTTGGGGACTAATAAAAAAAGTACCTACCTAAGCTAAGTTAGTTATCCCTTACTGACGATTTCGTTGTCACCAACTTTTTAGGAACAACTTAAGGTTTAATGACACTAGTTAAGGGTTAGACCCTAGGGTTGCATTTGGGGCCAACCTACATTAGTTGATTACCACATAGGGCATGGTTTAGGTATGGTCGGTGAGAACGAACATGAGCCTCTCACATCAAACGTGTTAAAAAGGGTCCTCGACTCGGCTTTGTAGGTCAACATTTTTCATGGAAATTGCAGGTGAAAACTCGTTTGGAGTATTGCAGGAAGGGTTATTATACTATAACTAGCGTTTACCCGTGTGTCCGCGTGGATCTAAATTTTTAAAAATCCCGTTGGAACCTTTTTTTCCGGGATAAAATGTACCCTGTGTTACTCTCCAAGTCCTCAATCGTCGCAGTAGCTCCGTTACTGATTGAAGGACAAACCAACAAACCTAAACCCCGGGCGGATGAAGTCGCGGAGAAAAGCTAATCATGAAATAAAATAAAAAGAACTTTAAATTCTGCGAGCGCTTGTTCTTATAATATCGTCTATTTTTACATTTTTAATTACGGTAGCCATATTTTATATAACCTTTTAAGAGAAGGTAATAAACATACTCGTTTTTATAATAAAGCAGCTTACACCACAGTGCCCCAATTTTTCCATATTTTATACACCAAAAGCCTTTGTTATCCGCAATAAGGTGTTATTATAAAAATGCGCTAAACAAGCCCCTAATAAAACTCTTTATGGACAAATAACAAATAGACGAATTATATCTATAATATAATAAAACTGTAACAGGTCCAATTCTGTACATTGAAGATATTTTGAAAATTTTTGTTTGAGGGCACTCTATAATCGATACTGAAGCCAAAACAATTTTTTTTTAATTTTTTGTCTGTGTCTGTCTGTCTGTCTGTCTGTCTGTCTGTCTGTCTGTCTGTCTGTATCTTGGCCGCGCATCACGCCGAAACTACTGAACGGATTTAAATGAAACTTGGCACGATTTAAGTTAATACTACGAGGTATAATATAGGATACTTTTTATCCCGAAATTCAGCACGGTTCCCCTGGGAGAGGGGATGAAAGTCAAAATGTGTATTTCGCTGTGATTCATTAATGCGTATTCCGATTTAATCCATTCTTTTTTTGTTAGAAAGCAGGTTCTTTAGAGATTGTCCTGTAATTATTTCAAGGTCGTCAATTTCGTAGTTCAGAAATTATAGACATCACAATCTTCAGTATAGGTCCAAATAACTTGAACCCCGGAATCTACAGGATACTTTGAATGAACGGCTCATCTTAAGCTGGCAAGCGTAATTTATCGTATATAGCCATCGCGGATACTATTTTGTCAAAGTCAAACTACTCCAAAGGCGTCAGATTTTGCCAAACGATTATTATACCTACCGCCTTTTTGTACTTACATTTTAAGTTTTCTTTTTTGTAACCTATAATTCATTTGTGTTTTGTGGTGCAATAAAGTATATACATACATACATAAATACATACCTACATACTACATAGTAGGTATGGATGTAATACATCGTATGGACGTAATATTACAGTGTTTTCCTATGAAATTTAATATTCTAATCATACTTACTAATATTATAAATGCGAAAGTGTGTTTGTTTGTTGGTTTGTCCTTCAATCACGCCGCAACAGAGCCACGGATCTACGTGATTTTTTGCATGGGTATAATTGAGGACCTGGAGAGTGACTTATGCTACTTTTATCCCGGAAAATAAAAGTGTTCCCGAGGGATTTTAAAAACTAAATCCACGCGGACGAAGTCGCGGGCATCAGCTAGTTTAAAATAATTATCCTTATTATGAGAAAACATTTGCGACATGACATGCGACAAATAGTTGCAACGACTCATTTTGTATGGAAAACAAACTAAATAAACACACCAGAGTTGAGGTAAAACTTCAGGGGCCTGTAAAAGGGGCCTTTCATGATGTTTCAGTTATGACTGACCTCACCTGGTGTGAATGAAGGCGCGGTGTTCAGACACGATCTTCATTCGTGGAGCCGAATCACAAGCCGAATGAAGATCGTCTTATTTAAAATCTATGGGTCATAATATTATGAAAAAAAAAGTAGTTATAATTGATCGTATTTCTGGCCTGATGGCTGTTTCCTAAACACGATGACGCGAACTTTTCTCGATAGAAAAAAATTGCAAAGTTGAGCAGTAGAAGGCTTGACGCTATTTTAGCATGCCAAACAGCCTGATACATCATAATAGCTATCTGTATGTCTTTCAGCCCGATTCATCCAGTGGTTTGAGCTGTGCGTTGATAGATCAGTCAGTCATTCAGTCACCTCTTCATTTTATATATTTAGATTATTGACCCTAAGTATTGAAACAAATAGTCTGCAGCATGCTCTCAGTGTTGCTCAAAGACAATCAAAGCGGCATTATGAAATGTGTAATTGCTAGCATCGTCCGTCTCGACGGAGGCTGCGTCAACAATGGCAGCGGATCGCAGTTGACTCTTTGCGGAATGCGAGATGAAAAACTGATGCCGAGACTGAATTGCACTGGACGGTAAAGGCGAAGGTCTTACCAAAACAGGGGTGCGAATTCTGTTGTACAAAATTGTGATTTATTGCCCTCATTATAATAATGATTAACACCGCTCGCAACAATGTGCCATCAAATTACACTTCACACTAATCACATCACACTAATATTATAAAGGCAAAGTTTGTATGCGTGTGTGTGCGTGTGTGAGTGTGTGTGTGTGTGTGTGTGTGTGTGTGTGTGTGTGTGTGTTTCTTACTCTTTCACGCAAAACTACAGAACGGATTTGGCTGTAGCATATACCTTGGATTAACACATAGGCTACATTTTATCTCGGAAAATTATTTCCGCGGGAATCAAAAACTATAATCCACGCGAACGAAGTCGCGGGCATTATCTAGTTGTTTTATAAATCAATCAGCCTTGAAAGTAGTCAAGCCTTTCGATTTATTCCTGCTCTAAGCTTAACTGAATTGAATGCTTGATCCTTTTCAGCAACGAACATTATGGAAGGGCTATTGTTAGACTGTCTTCGACCTTTTATATTTTGATCACGACACCCTTCTCGAGACAAAAACCTTAGATCAAATAAACTTAGACCTTAGTGTAAGGGCGGATTGGCTCACTTCACACACCACATTATGGGGAACTCTCAGCTTTCCTCAGAATATTTTTCCTTCGCCGTTACTTAATATATTTTCATTTCAACTCATCGTCGACACAATACTGAGCACAAATCTCTTTTCGAATAAAAAGAGTGCAAGTGATATTTAATGAATTAAAACCTTAATACGCACATAACTGCGATAAGTTATGGTAAAGGTTTGGAATTGGAACCCCTGACCCCAAAAACAACGGCGAAATTGCCTGAAAATCTGCGCTGGAGTATATCTATACTGCCGCGGCATCATGCTGAGGTTATACGCTTTTCGGGAATATCTTCCACCACATAATATATGTGCTTCGTTAGTTTATATTTTTTCTATTTAGATTGCTATGCGTTTCTGGCAGGAATGAGTTTGAGTCTAATAATAGAATAGAATAGAAATATTTGTTATTCAAATAAAAATTTTACAAGTGCTTTTGAATGGTCGATGAGTCTACCACTGATTCGGAATGCCCTTCCTGCCGAGAAGAACCAGCAAGAAACTCGGCGGTTGCTCTTTTCAAAACAAGTTTGCAATACAATAAATACTATGCTATATATGTATATGCAGTGTAATATGTATAA
The DNA here is from genome assembly GCA_029955525.1 of Oeneis ivallda. Classification (NCBI taxonomy): domain Eukaryota; kingdom Metazoa; phylum Arthropoda; class Insecta; order Lepidoptera; family Nymphalidae; genus Oeneis; species Oeneis ivallda. The sequence goes on from JARPMR010000025.1 coordinate 18,962,326, forward strand.
CTACAGTGTAACTGTACACTCGTATGAAACTGTAGTCGGGTTGGAAATTGCGCTAGGTGTTCTTCTTGGCTGTAACGCGTAGAAATAAAATGGGTCGGGTCTCGGCGATTGATAATCAATTTATACTCTGCTTAAGAACCTTATAAATATAACCTTTTGTACATCTTGAGCCGTGAGGACCCACCCACCCGTAGTTTTAAACTTACAAATGTGCTATTGTTTTGTGTTAAATAGGTATGTGTGTGGCTGTTTTATTCTTGAATAAATGACTATTTATTTATTTTAAATCTGAACCGCTAGGACAACGCGGCCCGTTATTTATTTGCATTTATATGGGCCAAGTTCCCGAAGTCAGTCGCCGCGAACTTTTAATTAAGAACAGCATTCCGCGCCGACGCTCACAGACTTGAGGGCGAAATCAGAACAGGCCGTCATTAACCCTCGCCCTGTGACGTTGAGCGGAGGGGTGTAGGGGGAGGGGCACCCGTGCGACAACCTTCACGCGACTTTTTAGTCGGCAGAGCGTTGAAAAAGTCGTATGGTGTGACACACTGATCGTACTTGTGTTATTGCATTCCTGCTTCCATTATAACGTTGCTGAGGACACTGCGTTTATTACTATTATCCGCCGCCCGGCGGGAATGGGTCTACTTTCTGTCTGCCCGTCTTAACATGAATTGAATTGTAGTACGTTTTTTTTGAAACTTCCCCTCATTGTGGAAATATTATATTCTAGTCTAACAAAGATGCATGGGTTAAATCAGCTTGGCATCCAGTTACCCACAAGATATTATATAAAAACTTATTACAATGTAATAGCTACTTATTAATATTGTAAAATGATTATTTTGAAAAGAGCAACTGCTGAGTTTCTTGCCGGCTCTTCTCAGCAGAATCCGCTTTCCGAACCGGTGGTAGAGTCATAACGTGTCATATGAGCCACAGGTTGGCCTACGTGAAATAAATAATTTTGAATTTGAATTACTCACTGGCTTTTGCTCGCGGATTCGTTCACGTTTTTCAATCCCCTATTGAACCCCCTTAGGGGTGGAATTTTCAAAAACCTTATCTTAGCGGATGCCTTCGTCATATTACTATGCTATTTGTATGCCAAGGTTTAATGCCTAAGGTGCTCTAAGGTGCTACCGACCGGGCGTCAGAAATGCCAGTGTGCGCAGACCTTCCTTTAGGTGGAGCAACGCCTTACTGACGACCCGCTGGATACAGGCGGAGCAAGATCGAGGCGTGTAGAAATCCCTACAAGAGACCTGTGACAAGCAGTGAACGTCGATCGGTTGGTGAAGAAGAAGAATCAGTGTCAAAGTAATTTTGTAGATGCGCTCTTGAAAGTTATATTAGCATCTGTGCTTTTCAGATTTTCGTTATGAAGAGTCAAAGTTATACAGGCATTTGAGAAATTAAGCCAGGAATCACTGTCATCTCATCAAAAAGAAATAGCTGACTTTCATTCCGTGATAACCAACTTCGAAATAATACACCTCCTGAAATCTGGTGTTCAAGGAACGAGCTAATCATTCAAAAACCACCCATGAGGCGAATCTAATCAATCAATCTCTCTAGCTAGAGAGAGCTATTATGATCAGAGATTGATTCTGGCTATTTATTCATCAGACCCTGACACAACTTGAACTGCATTTCGCGCGGATAAAGTCAAGGCCAAAAGTTAGTAAATACTACTTTGTGTTAAATATCTAGGTATCGCTCGTTTATAAGAATCTAATTTCCTCTAACTGTATACCATTAATTACGCTCCTCTTTCAGTTCGAGAAGCTTGCAGCAAACAGAGCTGTTGGGTCAACAGTGAAAAATGATAGAAACGAGAGAATAGCGTTATGATTGATTGTGATCTGGAGGGGAGGGGGGGGGGGGGGGACGAACTGCACGAAAGTGTCTCCGTAGATACTGAATGGGTCATCATATTTCATTTAAACGTCTTGAAAATGTCTAAACTAAGAATGTCGTTTGTCTTTGTGTCATCCGGTTCTAAATGTTGCAGCCGTATAACATTTTCATAGAAAACGCTTATTGAGGTAACAGCCCTCTGACAGACTATTAGTACTTAAGTAAGTACTAGGGTCCCGTTGGCACCTTTTAGGTATGGAATCTTAAAAACTATTCTATTTTATTATAACACTAGCTGATGCCCGCGACTTCGTCTGCGTGAATTTAGTTTCTAACACGTTGGCTGCGGCAAGTAAAATCTTAAACCTTCGTCTGGTGCGGCGGCGGGCCAAATTGTGACCCCAATGATTTTTTCGTCAGTGCGTGGTAGGTCTTTTTCGACCTGTCAGCAGAAGGTTAGATTAAATTGCTATAACTTTGCGAAAACATAATGTAGGTGAGCAGTTTTTGGACTGTTGGAACAACCTTGAACTCAACTTCTTTAGATTTGATTCGCCCCGGGATCTGCCGACCAGAAAATGAGAAATAAACCAGGGAAAGTGGCGGGTCGATATCGACCAGAACCGCACTAGAAAGTATTTTTAGTAGTGATGGGAAAGACAAAAATAAGGGGATATCGAAAATAAAACAGATTTATAGTAAGGAAATGAAAAATAGTTTATTTAATTATTTATTAATGCCTGTCTTTAAAACATTTCGCACAAAGATTATGTTTGCACATTCTGCAGTACCTATGTTTTAATTTTTTTTACTTTTTTTTTTTGCTTCTGAACTCCTCATGGTTTCCCGCAGTTTCTCATAGCACCCTGCACAATTTCGCCGTTTAGCGCTCATCTCAAGGATATGATCGGCCGTAGGTGTTACTCGTTTTCCTGAAATGATTTTTTAAATTCTGTGATTAATTTACCGTATGAGTTTGACTAGAGGGCTCACTGTGTATTAAATAGATTCTCAAATAAAATGAAAAAGTTAACATAGGTCTTGAAATAGTCAAATCTCATCACTGAAACGAAAAAAACGCGACGTACGTCAGTTACGATAGCTTGCCCAACACTAACTGGCGAGGCGGGTGCTCTGTGCGGTATCGGGCCGCCAACTGCCTGTTCGGACGGCGGGCCACAATAGGCCCCCTCCCGCACCGACGTTGATATTTTTACCGTCAGTGCGTGATAGGCCGATAAAGGCCTGCCGTGATGTTTTTATAGGGAACACCTATAATTTTGACCACAATCTCAAATATATATTTGTCTTTGTCATACCTTTTCAAATACCTGAGATAATCGTTCCGCACCAGCGAGAGGGACATAGTTTTCTTCGTCCGCACCAGTTGAAATTCTGCGGCAGGCTGATTTGGGCCTGATGCGCAGTGAACGTGTTAAAATGCCTCGGGATCTCTTTGAATTTGCGGGATAAAAAGTAGCCTGTCACTCTCCAGGTCAACTATAGGTATCCTTGCAAAAAATCACGTCGATGCGTAGCTCTGTTCGGGCGTGATTGAAGGAGAAACCATCACACTTCCGCATTTATATTATTTCACATATAAGGTGCAAGTGCATATAGTTGACGTGGTTTTTTACACAGGTAATGTTTAGGACCTGGAAAATAACACAGGCTACTTTTTGTCCCGGGAACATACATTTAAACGACCGCGCCACTACAAAGTATATAATTTATTGTTGATTTTTCGATAAAATTTAAATGGGACCACCTGGGACCCTTTGAAACAAAAAAGAATTTTCCAAATCGGTTCAGGTGTGGTCGAGTAATCGGTGAACATACATAAAAAAGATTCCGTTAAATTGAGATCCTCCTCCTTTTTTGAAGTCGGTTAAAATAATAATAAAAATTAGTTTAAATTCAACGAAGTTATGGAGTAAAACAGTCAAAATAGTTCAACCCCTATCTCAGGGAACATACATCCATCCATCCATACATCCCTATACTACATCTACACAAACATACATCCGTATACAATATACATCCATCCTCACAAACTTAACACTAACTTAACAACATCCTATTCCTATTATATTTATTATAATATTATAAATGCGAAAGTTTGTGAGGATGGATGTATGGATGTTTGGATGGATGGATGGATGGATGTTTGTTACTCTTTAACGCGACAACTAATGAACCGATTTTGCTGAAATTTGGCACAGACATAGATTACAGTCTGGAATAACACATAGGCTACTTTTTATCCCGGAAAAGCAAACAGTTCCTGCGGGATAGCATCGCTATTTTTTACGCATTTGTCCTTCAAAATTCGCGCAATGGAGTTTTATATTAACGTGTTTTTTTGTATAGGTAAAGTTAAGGGCCTGAAAAGTGACAAAAGCTACTTTTTATCCCGGGAAAACAAACAGTTCCTGCAGGATATAAGTATTCTACTTTTCACATATTTATCCTTCAATTATGCGCCAACGGAGTTACAGATTGATGTGTTTTATTGGATAGGCATAGTTGAGGACTTGAATAGTGACAAAGGCTACTTTTAAACCCGGGAAAACAAACAGTTCCCGCGGGATATTAGTATGCTACTTTTCACATATTTATCCTTCAATTTTGCGCCAACGGAGTTAGAGATTGACGTGGTTTTTTGTATGGGTATATTTGAGGACCTGAAAAGAGAAAAGGCTACTTTTATCCCGGGAAAACAAACCATTCCCGCGGGATATTCGTATGCTACTTTTCACATATTAATCCTTCAATATGCGCCAACGGAGTTACAGATTGACGTGGTTTTTTGAATAGGCATAGTTGAGGACCTGAAAAGTGAAAAGGCTACTTTTTATTCCGGGAAAACAAACAGTTCCCGCAGCTTATTCGATTGTTACTTTTCACTTATTTATCCTTCAATTATGCGCCAACGGAGTTACAGATTGACATGGTTTTTTTGATAGGCATAGTTGAGGACCTGAAAAGTGGAAAGGCTACTTTTTATCCCGGGAAAAGAAACAGTTCCCGCGGGATATTCGTATGGTACTTTCACATTTTTATCCTTCAATTATGTGCCAAGGGAGTTACATATTGACGTGATTTTTGGGATAGGCATAGTTGAGGAACTGAAAAGTAACAACGGCTACTTTTATCGCGGGAAAACAAACAGTTCCCGCGGGATACCCGCTCCCTACTTTTCACATATTTATCCTTAAATTATGCGGTAATATGCATGCATACATGTATGTATGTATGTTTGTATGTATGCATGTATGTATGCATATATGTATGCATGCATGTATGTATGTATGTATGTATGTACGCATGCATGTATGCATACATGTATGTATACGTGTATGTATATATGTATACATGCATGTATGTATGTATGTGTGTGTGTATGTATGTATATTGTATGTATGTATGTATATATGTATGAACGCATGCATGTATGTACGTATCTATGTGTGTATGCATGTATGTATGTATGTTTGTATCCTCCCCCTCCAATAACTACATTAACTATATTCGATCCTATTTATCCCACTAATATTATTAATGTTGTTAAGTTAGTGTTAAGTTTGTGAGGATGGATGTATATTGTATACGGATGTATGTTTGTGTAGATGTAGTATAGGGATGTATGGATGGATGGATGTATGTTCCCTGAGATAGGGGTTGAACTATTTTGACTGTTTTACTCCATAACTTCGTTGAATTTAAACTAATTTTTATTATTATTTTAACCGACTTCAAAAAAGGAGGAGGATCTCAATTTAACGGAATCTTTTTTATGTATGTTCACCGATTACTCGACCACACCTGAACCGATTTGGAAAATTCTTTTTTGTTTCAAAGGGTCCCAGGTGGTCCCATTTAAATTTTATCGAAAAATCAACAATAAATTATATACTTTGTAGTGGCGCGGTCGTTTAAATGTATGTTCCCGGGACAAAAAGTAGCCTGTGTTATTTTCCAGGTCCTAAACATTACCTGTGTAAAAAACCACGTCAACTATATGCACTTGCACCTTATATGTGAAATAATATAAATGCGGAAGTGTGATGGTTTCTCCTTCAATCACGCCCGAACAGAGCTACGCATCGACGTGATTTTTTGCAAGGATACCTATAGTTGACCTGGAGAGTGACAGGCTACTTTTTATCCCGCAAATTCAAAGAGATCCCGAGGCATTTTAAAAACTAAATTCACGCAGACGAAGTCGCGGGCATCAGCTAGTTAATAATATTAGTGGGATAAGTAGGATCGAATATAGTTAATGTAGTTATTGGAGGGGGAGGATACACACATACATACATACATGCATACACACATAGATACGTACATACATGCATGCGTACATACATACATACATACATACATACATACATACATACATACATACATACATACATACATACATACATACATACATACATGCATGCATACATATATGCATACATACATGCATACATACAAACATACATACATACATGTATGCATGCATATTACCGCATAATTTAAGGATAAATATGTGAAAAGTAGGGAGCGGGTATCCCGCGGGAACTGTTTGTTTTCCCGGGATAAAAGGAGCCGTTGTTACTTTTCAGTTCCTCAACTATGCCTATCCCAAAAATCACGTCAATATGTAACTCCCTTGGCACATAATTGAAGGATAAAAATGTGAAAGTACCATACGAATATCCCGCGGGAACTGTTTCTTTTCCCGGGATAAAAAGTAGCCTTTTCACTTTTCAGGTCCTCAACTATGCCTATCAAAAAAACCACGTCAATCTGTAACTCCGTTGGCGCATATTGAAGGATTAATATGTGAAAAGTAGCATACGAATATCCCGCGGGAATGGTTTGTTTTCCCGGGATAAAAGTAGCCTTTTCTCTTTTCAGGTCCTCAAATATACCCATACAAAAAACCACGTCAATCTCTAACTCCGTTGGCGCAAAATTGAAGGATAAATATGTGAAAAGTAGCATACTAATATCCCGCGGGAACTGTTTGTTTTCCCGGGTTTAAAAGTAGCCTTTGTCACTATTCAAGTCCTCAACTATGCCTATCCAATAAAACACATCAATCTGTAACTCCGTTGGCGCATAATTGAAGGATAAATATGTGAAAAGTAGAATACTTATATCCTGCAGGAACTGTTTGTTTTCCCGGGTTAAAAAGTAGCTTTTGTCACTTTTCAGGCCCTTAACTTTACCTATACAAAAAAACACGTTAATATAAAACTCCATTGCGCGAATTTTGAAGGACAAATGCGTAAAAAATAGCGATGCTATCCCGCAGGAACTGTTTGCTTTTCCGGGATAAAAAGTAGCCTATGTGCTATTCCAGACTGTAATCTATGTCTGTGCCAAATTTCAGCAAAATCGGTTCATTAGTTGTCGCGTTAAAGAGTAACAAACATCCATCCATCCATCCATCCAAACATCCATACATCCATCCTCACAAACTTTCGCATTTATAATATTATTTATAATATTATAATAATAGGAAATAGGATGAACGTATATACACATAACATAGTTCGAAAAGCTGATGGTTGTTGGGGTCCCAAGGTGCTGGAGTGGCGACCCCGCACCGGGAAGCGCAGTGTTGGCAGACCCCCCACTAGGTGGACTGACGACATCAAACGAATCGCAGGGAGCCGCTGGAATCAAGCGGCGCAAGGCCGAAGGCTGTGGAAGTCCATGCAGGACACCTTTGTCCAGCAGTGGACGCGTCTACAGGTTGATAAAGAAGAAGAAGAACCTATCCATATACCTGTATATAAGTTCAGTAAGATAAAGAAGAAGAAGAACCTATCCTTATACCTATATATAAGTTCATTACAATACTGAAGATATACTGAAGATTGTCCATAAATCTATAGGATTGACTTTTTGAATGTGTGAATGATATATTGTTCGGCGCAGCGATGTCTGGCGCATACTCGGTCCCCCATTCAACTTTTATCGGCCTCTCTGCCGTCAGTGAGCGCGTTTGGCTCGATCGACTAAAGATATTTTAATCGGTCCGTCCGACGTGAAATGGTTCGACGTGCATATTAGGGACATATATATACCTAAACTCAAGAACATTATGAAGAACTCTCAGATGTGCAGGTTTTCCTCACGATGTTTTCCTTCACCGTTGAAGCAAGTGGTATTTAATTGCTTAAACGCACTTGACTCCGAAAAGTCAGAGGTGCGGCACCCAGGATCGAACCTGCGACCCCCCGAATAGGAGACCACAGTCCAAACCACTCGGCTATCACTGCTATCACTGCAAGGTGTGTGAAGTCCGCCAATTCGCATTGGGCCAGCGTGGTGGACTATGGCCTATTACCCTTCTCTGAGAGGAGACCTGAGCTCAGTAGTGAACTATTGATGGGTTGCTAATGATGATGATGATGATGATACCTAAACTTTATATAATCGGTGATCCTAGCCCAGTGATTAGACATCGGCATTTTTTGAGGGAAAGTCTGCGCTTCGATCCCAGGCACGCGTTTTATGACTGTTCGGAATTATGTGCATCAGCATTATAAGCAATAATTAAACATCGCTTTGACGGTTTTAGCGGTGAATAGTGAGGATAACCTACACGCCTGAGAATTCACCATAATGTTGTCAAAGGTGCCAATCCGCACTTGACCAGCGGTGGTCTATGGCCTAAGCTTCCCTCATTCGAAGGAGACCTCTGGCCAGCTGTGCCGGGGATGAGTTGAGATGAATTAATGAATGAATAAAAATAAAATTAAAAAAATATTTTTTAAGTACTTACTTAATACTTATTATAAAATTATGTTGCCATAAATAATCAAAAATGAAAACCAATTTTATCAGTAAAAAATTTCTTACTCACACATATCACACTCTCCAGTCCTCAATTATACCCATGCAAAAAATCACGTCAATCCGTAGCTCTGTTGCGGCGTGATTGAAGGACAAACCAACAAACTGACTTTCGCATTTTTATAATATTAGTATGATTAGTATGATAAAAATTATATAAATATAAAATTACCGCTAGCTTTAGTTTAACTATCTTTAGTTTGCGACTTCGTCCCCTTTGGTTTGCCCGAGCTTAGTACATATTGTGTGCTCGTATGAATGCTCAGTTATTGATTGGCAACTTCGAAATGGCGGAAAGTCAGATAGGTACCAATTACGGCGAAAATACAATATTTGAACATAGCAAGGTACCTAACAAAAATTTGTACAAAAATGTTAACGGCCCCTGGTAGGCATATTTGCGGATCCAACTAAAACAATTCTGTTCAATGAATTGTAAACGAGGCAATTGCCTGTTTGTTGGCTTAGCAGCACATAACAGTGGCTCTCGTTAAATGGATTTTACGAATATTAGCTATAATATAGGATTGAAAAAAATGCGTGAATATTGTAGAACACCCAGTTGGAACGAAATTCCTTTTAATAAATTATATTTTCTCAAATTTGCTCAGAAATCGCTTCTTTATTTAAAAAAAACGAAACGTCAATTGGTTCATTGCTGGCGTGGCGCCAGCAATTACGTAACAGGACAATAATGTAAATTGCTGGACAGGTACGAGGTTTTTAAAATGTACACTTTCCTCTATTAGGTGTTTCTCCTCTGTGATTAGGTGTTTTAAATGTGCATTTCTTTCGCTGAGTTATACAATTAAAAAAAATAAGAATGAATTTTTTTTAAATGGAACAAAAAGAGCGTGGTTTAATTGGAGGTAAAGAATTATTGGTGACTGGTGTTTTCTTTTACAATATATTTCTTGTTCTGAAATAAAAATGGATTCGAAATCGGATGAAGAATTAATGGACTTTACACCACCAGATATGGCGGAAGAAGCTAAAATTCTATCAGAAAATCTTTTACCACCAAAATCTAAAGAAAAATATGAAAAGGCTTATGAAGACTTCATTCAATGGAAAACCGGAAAAAAGACAAATTCGTTTTCAGAAAATGTCCTTATGGCCTATTTTAACGAATTGAGTAAAAACAAAAGGCCATCTACATTGTGATGTGAATACTCAAAGCTAAAAACTACATTACGTTTAAAAGAAAATGTAACTGTACAAATTGTACTATAACATTTAACATGAAATAAAACAGTGTTTCTTTAATTATTTTTTTGTTGTTTCCTCGCAAATTAGAGAAAAGTAGTATATATGCTTCGGCCGAAATAGCAATTCATGGCCTCGTTTACTTAAAAAGGCCTCGGCTAGCGCCTCGTCCTTTTAAAATCACTGGGAAGTCCTCGGCTTCGCCTCGGCCTTCCAATGTTACTCGTCCATAAATTGCTTTATTCCGAGCCTCGACAATAATGTACTATTATTGAACCTATTTAAACAATATTACGAAAATAATAGATTACTAGCAGACCCGACAGAACCACACGAGTCGAAACGGAATAGCTAATGAGCGGGAGCCGCTTGGTTGACAGAAGTCTATAATTGTTAAATCGGCGGGAACCGCTCATTTAACAGTTGAAGGGCATGTCCTAGATATGAATATTCAATTCGAACTGGAATAAATCAGCTGTCAATAAAAAAAATCATAGACAATTGTTTTGTTACAAAAAAATAAAACAGCTGTCTAAATTCACATTCATCAAACGCGCTAACTGTCAAACTTGCGAAGTTAAAAATAGTCGTTAAGTTTTCTGGAATTATGCAATTTTCTGGGAAATTTCCTTAACCTTGCTTTCCGTATGAACCTTCTACAAAGAAAACTTGAAAAAAGATGAATAAAATCAGAGAAGTCGTTCTCAATTGTCTCTTTCTTGTCAAAATCTCAATCTCCGTTTCTGTCTGCCCGTCTTTGACATGAATTGATTTGTAGTACGTTTTGTGGAAATGTCATATTCTATTCTAACAAAGATGCACGGGTTAAATCAGCTTGGCATCCAGCTGCCCACAAGATAGTATAAAAACTTATTACAATGTAATAGCTACTTATTAATATTGTAAAATGATTATTTTGAAAAGAGCAACTGCTGAGTTTCTTGCCGGCTCTTCTCAGCAGAATCCGCTTTGCGAACCGGTGGTAGAATCTTGACGTGTCATAAGAGCCACAGGTTGGCCTACATGAAATAAATAATTTTGAATTTGAATTTGAATTGGCGTGACAAAAAGAAACAGGGATTCATGTTCATAGATATACCTACATGGATAGATAAATTCCCTAATTGACCCAGCTAGAAATTGAACACGGGACCTTTTCTAAGGTTCCTCGTTTTCGTAAGGGGTAGGAAGCTTAAAAGGATGCTAGGGAGTTTCAAAAGGGAATCTTTGAAATCTGTTTGCTGATACATTCTACTATTAATGACTATTACAAGGCAAGTTGTTACTTGCCTTTGATTGTCACAACATCGAAGGGTGTTGAAGCACTAATGAAGGTGATGCTCATAGCTTATACGCTAGATTTGGGTTCAAAGAGGTGTTACTATAAAGAACGTAGCCTCAGTGTTACACGCTGGCTGGGCCGATTTAATGACTCTCCTAAACATTAGGTAACAGTTCTGTGCACCTCTAATGTTCCCCTACTGTTTACTTTCTTTATTTCTATGTGTACAGTTTATCCAAAAAAATAGGTACAGTACCCGGCGATATATATTGCACATCGGCCTTTGGAATAAAACGCTATTCTATTCTATTCACAGTTCGACTGCATTTTTTTTATATATGTTAGGTACGTGATGTGCTCGCCGATTGTGAAGATATTTCAGTAATTACTACGTGAATTTCTGGCTAGCTTTCCTTGCAATAGAAAAGAAATAGCGTTTTATTCCAAAGGCCGATGTGCAATATATATCGCCGGTTACTGTACAAGGTATTTCAAAACAAAATTATTACAAAATGCAAAAGCAAAGTCCAGAGGCTTTGCTTTAGGTCCACCGATTGTAGAATAATATTTTGATTCAGAATCAATTAATTATTAGATTTGCCTTTACACAAGACAAAAACATATTTATATTAAGTCGGTATTATTACACAGTTAATAAATTTCATACTAAGATGAATAACAATAGGCTTTGCATCCTGCTGCCCACAAGTTAGTGTAATAAATTATAACATTGTAATAGTTACATAATGATATTGTAACATTTTGTTCTGAAAACAGCAACTGCTGAGTTTCTTACCGGCTCTTCTCAGCAGAATCCGCTTTCCGAACCGGTGGTCGATTTTTGACTTGTCATAAGAGCCAGCTAACCTAAATAAAATAAATAATTTTGAGTTTTGAACAGTCAGCGAACAGTTTACGACTTTGCGTCCAGTATTTAGGTAATGGGAACATACATTTTACTCGACGATTTTAGTCTTCAAGCTATAACAGAACGTTAAAGTACTTTTCTAAGCTAAAATGCAAATCGAATAGCTCTGGTGAAGAGCACCATTAAACTATTTGCTCCGCCAACGTCCGCGGAATCGATTAAAATATCAAAGTTGTTCGATCGAGTCAAATGCAATCGCCCCGATGTGCATCCAGAGATGGATGCACTGCTGATACAATATATGTACAGTTTAATACGTGCAGTAAGGATTTATTGATAGGTTATTTTAGTTTTAACTTACAAGCGTAAATTTAAAATTTAAAACACCCCCGACGTGTGAATCTATGGCCGCACATGTATGATTCTGGTTGCAGCATCTTCTTCTTCTTCTTTATCAACCTATAGACGTCCACTGCTGGACAAAGGTCTCCTGCATGGCCTTCCACAGGCTTCGGTCTTGCGCCGCTTGCATCCAGCGGCTCCCTGCGACTCGCTTGATGTCGTCGGTCCACCTGGTGGGGGGGTCTGCCAACACTGCGCTTCCCGGTGCGGGGTCGCCATTCCAGCACCTTGGGACCCCAATAACATCAGCTCTTCGAACTATGTTGCAGCATCAGGTCGAAGTTATCAGTTAATTGTCATTTAACGATTATACTGGCACACGTGAAGCACTTAATCGAGTAATCATACGCCAAAAATGCCTTACATCATTTTGGAAAAGAGCTGATACTCTTACACAGCTGGACCGATATTAACCAAAAATAGCTAAGAACTGTATGTAACTGTAAGAATAGGAAACTGGCTTTCAAATGAAAAAAACCGCATCGAAATCGGTCCATCCGTTTGAGAGCTACGATGCCAAAGACAGACACCCACACGCACACACACAGACAGACAGACAATCGTATACTTGGCTACTTTTTACAGTAATTGCCCAAAAAAGGATGTAGGTAATGTTTTCAGGATTCATGTATGTATGTAAATATGAGTTTTTTGTTCCACCATAACTTCTAAATGCCTGTACAGATTTGGATATAATATGGGAATTGGTTAAAATCCTTAGATCATCAAAATACAATATGGCGGCTGTAGGGCGCCATTTTAGTCAAGCAGTAGACTGATAAAGGCTATTGATGATGATGATGATGATGATTTATTTTATTCAGTTGTTATCTTGGCCGTTACTTTTTTATTATCATTCTGTGTATAATAAATAAAATAAAAAAGTCTACCCGTGCGGATTTCCGGTTTAAATAGATAACTAACTGTGTTTCACTAATGGGGTGCTCGTATACAGTCTAGAAACTATTTAAATGGAGCGCCGATAGATAAGGCTTGCATTGCTTTCCTCATGTGGGATGCGGGATGCGGGATCGGGACAAAAGTGCTGCGCCCCAGTTCCTCTCCGCAGCGAACGATGTGTGGTTGCGGGACATTATTTAAACTAAATAGAACATTTTTATTTGCAAAGGTTCATTCACAGATACATTCTAAATATGTACTAACTTGTGTTTGTGTTTATTTCTTTGAACAAACTTGAAACTTAGCCATGTTGAAGTTGACTTATATTCCCCTTTCCCTCCAAATGTACGTAAAGTTTTTGATTGGAACGGGTAGGACAATAATGCAACAAGATTTTTTTTTAACTAACCCGACAACCGAAAATTAGACCTAGCATCCGTCATATTAATTTTATTCATATAAATTAATGTAGCCTATATTACCTGGACCTTCCTTCCAATCCTTAAGGAATCGATTGACCTCATTCATCAAAACCAGCTCAGTGGTTTAGGCGCTTCGGCGGAACATAGTTACGTACTTACATACATAAACTGATAAAAATGTCACAACCCATCCTTTTAGCTATGAGGTAGTCAGTAAAAAGACCACAAGACTTCAACAACTCAATTCTTAAAATTTAGTGGGCAATTTGGGGCAACTGTACTTCTTAAACCCCTCTGACACCGGGTTTAAGTAAGTGAGTCAAAGACCGCGTTTCCCTGGTTGATCGCCAACATCAAAGGGAAACTTAAACACAATGAAAATTCCGGTCACATCCCTTAATGCGGGGAGATAAAAAAATATTTTATCTCAATTAAGGGCCAAGAACCCACTTAAGATGCCTCGCGAGTCTTTAACGAAGCACAGCCGCGCGTTGTGACGTCCCATTTATCTAGATGCGATCACGCGACCCCGCCCCCCCCCCCCCGCCCCCTCTCGCCGCTCGTGCTGGGAGCTACACTTTAACTTTATCTTACTATTTTCTTGGATCCACTTTGAAATGTGATTTAAATAGATCCCCATTTATATCTATCGCTGCTTTACTGACATAGCGCATCTACTCGCTAACATTGTAATATTATTTCCATTATGTTGTAATTTTAAATATTATATATTTTTAATTAAAAATTAGATAAGTATGGATTATGTCAATATTTTTTAAGTAATTTACTACATTTTAATGTCAGTTCCACTAATTACCTCAAAAAGCCTCAATAGCCCAACGGTTAAGGGTGCGGACTGAAAAAAACTGAAAGGTCGCAGGTTCGAATCCCACCCGTTGCACTATTGTCGTACCCACTCCTAACACAAGCTTTCCGTTTGTTTGGAGGGGATAGGAGGATATTAGTCAACTTCAACTTGGCTGATATTCTTTAAAAAAAAAAATATTGTCATGTCACAGTAATGTCAATAATCGTTGATATCTATTCAAGAAGCTTAAATAGGTAAATAACATAGACGAATGATATTTACTACAAGGTATTTAAGCTTCTTGTATCTATTAATATATTTTCTTAGTTTTTAAGTTGAAATATTTGCACGTCTTACTACCTATTTCCATAAATAAATAAATTTATTTTTCCGCAAAATTTCTAGTGTCTCACTGCCAGCATTTCTTTCCTCTGTTTATAGTACACACACTCTCTTTGAAAAAATTATATCACAGTCTTTGGGATCAATTGAGGTGTCGTACTTGGCAGATGCAAGAAATGAATGGTCAGCGATTAGCCCAAATCAATTGCCGGTTTCTCTTCCTTCCCAGAGACAGTGGGATGACATTATTTGTAAAAAAACTTTTGACGCAATGTTAATGGAAGCAAATTCTAAAGACCGTACTCGTCTTCTCACTGTCTCTGCGAAAGAATCCGGCCACTGGCTCCATGCTCTCCCTTCTGCTAATCTAGGCACTCTTTTAAACCACGCCACTCTTGCAGTGGTAGTTGGCCTTAGGCTCGGCGCCAAAATAACCCAGCCTCACCGTTGCCACTGCGGTGACCACGTCGACGCTTACGGTCATCACGGACTCTCCTGTTCGAAGAGCGCTGGTCGTTTCTCCCGCCACAATGCCCTCAACGACATCATCCGCAGGTCTCTTGCTCACGTGCCAGCTGTATTAGAACCTATTGGTTTGGCACGTAGTGATGGCAGGAGACCTGATGGTATGACGCTTGTTCCTTGGAGGACAGGGAGGTCGCTTGTGTGGGATGCCACCTGTGTAGATACTCTAGCTGCATCCCACATCCATGCGACCTCCTCTGTGGCGGGTGCAGCGGCTACTAGCGCCGAACAGGCTAAGAGGCGCAAATATGAAAAACTTGACAGTGGTTTTATATTTGTGCCTTTTGGTGTAGAGACCCTGGGGCCGTGGGGCCCGGAGGCTCGAGCGCTTTTTGTAGAGCTAACTAAAAAGGTGATCGAGTCTACCGGGGATCCAAGAGCTGGCAGCTACCTTGCCCAAAGGATTAGCTTGGCCATCCAAAGGGGTAATGCTGCCAGCATCTTGGGTACCATGCCACACTGCAGTGGCTTCGATGGGGTTTTAGATTTTATTTAATTTTTATTTTAGTTTTAATTTTAGAATCAATTTAATTTTAATGTAGTAGGTAGTTTTAATTTTAGAGTAAATTTAGGTTTAATGTAGTATACTGTATAAAGTCAAATTGTCATAATAAACTAAAATAATGTTTATTTTTTGATTTAACTTGAAACGTCGATGAGCGGGACAAAGAAGCGATTGACTTACGAGGATATTACTTACATAGATTTAGGATCGGTAGTCGCTTCGCACACTGCTAGATACCGTCCGTCGGCGTACTGGTACATTGCGGATAGTCATAGTAACTTACGCTGAACTGGCGTACTCTAGCAGTGTGCGAAGCGACTACCGATCCTAAATCAATATTTCCACTCCTAGCACAAGCTTTACGGTTGTTTGGGGGAAGGGGAATAAAAGCCATGTTCAGCATCCTTACTTATATTATAAACTAGCTGACACGGCGAACTTCGTACCGCCAACTTATCTATTATAATTTTTTTTTGTTTGTTTTTTTTTTATTAAGTATTAAAACCTTCCGTGGACCTTAAGGAACATACAAAAAAAATTGGTCCATCCATTCTTGAGTTATGCGCTTACCAACATTCATTTTTATTTATATAGAAGATAGATAGAAGATAGATAGATGACAGCAGCAATGTACTAATGACAACAGAGCAATGTATTGACATGATTTTTGCATGGGTTTAGTTGAGGACCTGTAAAGTGACATAGGCTACTTTTCATCATGAAAAATCAAAGAATACCTGCGGGATTTTTGAAGACAAAGTCCACGCAAGCGAAGTCACGGGTGTCAGCTGGTGGCTTAAAAAATAAAAAAGGTAACACGCAAGATTCATTGTCCTGTTTGAGGCAACACAAATAACACTCGGTCACGACCCGACGTCGCTCGCGTGCCCCGCCCGGGTCGGGTGCTCCCAATGAAAGCAAACATAAATCCTGCTAAAGTATTCAGCGGGCTAACAAAACTTTATACCTCCGCGTGACGCACCTTCCCTCTCCGAAGATAACAAATATTACCCATAGGTAAGTACAGGGATGAATATACAGGTGATATATTTTTAAAGCAGTGATAGCCTAGTGGTTAGGCCTGTGGTCTCCTATTCGGGGGGACGCAGGTTCGATCCCGGGTACGCACCTCTGACTTTTCGGAGTCAATTGCGTTTAAGTAATTAAATATCACATGCTTCAACGGTGAAGGTAAACATCGTGAGGAAACCTGCACATCTGAGAGTTCTTCGTCATACTGTTCTCGAAGATGTGTGAAGTCCGCCAATTCGCATTGGGCCAGCGTGGTGGCCTATGGCCTATAACCCTTCTCTGAGAGGAGACCTGCGCTCAGTAGTGAACCGCTGATGGGTTGTTAATGATGATGATATTTTTAAAGAATATTTTATTCATCCATACTTTGGCCCGTGACTTTGTCCACGTACAGGTAGGTTTATTTTTGAGCCCGCAAAAATAATGTTCTTCCGGAATAAAAATAGCTTAAGTCACTCTCCACCTCGTCGACTGTGCCCAAGCAAAAAGTTGGTCTATTGCCGGGTGATTAAAGGACAAACCAAAACCAAAAACAATTTTACATTTAACATTCGAATTTCATTTCATGTCTAATGCCTTTGGAAATGCCTATAGGTGTAATAAACGTCAAACATATTATGCGATTTGATTTCACGTTCCGGCAAGATTAATAAAAACATTGTCATAGCCCCTCGTTCCAGATGTCTTTTTGTCTGATGTCTGATGTTAGCAATAATAAAATATGCTCAAGGCAAAGAAGTTACGAAATTCCTCATTCAGACATCTTATAGCCTTTTGCGAGTTATCTCTTACTCTACATACGAGTTCCTAAATATGTTTTCGACATTACACAAATGACGCGCGTTCGAGTTCCCAATGAACACGAACATAAATCCTTCCTCAAATATTCAGCGCCAGAAAAGTGAAGGAAAATTCACTCCCTCGGGGCGTACCCTGCCGCTAAAAGCCTATTTGTCACAACTCCTTACAAAGATCATTTGAAATGTAAATAGATACTGAATTTACCTTGCTCTCTAAATCTTACGGATTTTCAACGTCATATTGAGAGTACTTTATACAAAACTTTGTCTCATTGCAGACTGATGTGTATGTTTGTTTATTTTAAATTTGTTTTGGCTGTTAATATTCATCTCAAATGGTTCTCCTTAATGTATGCCGCACTCAGAGTCTTGAGAGTTTGTTGGTTTGTCCTACAATCACGCATCAACGTGATGTTTTGCATGGGTATAGTTGATAACTGAAACGAAATTCAAAAATTAGAGAATAGAAAATAATATTATATTTTTTGAGCCCTCTAGAGATGCGCCAAGGAAGGAATTTTTGAAACTAAAAAAATATTTGTTTACACTCCATCGCCATTTTAATCATCAGCTACGTCTAATTCTACTCTTTATCAACGGATAGATGTCGATGTCCAATGCTGGACATAGATCCACATGTCTCTGTCTTGTGCCGCCTGTATACCATGGTGACCTACGACTCGTCTTAAATCTTCACTCCACCATGTGTTCCCCAGAATATATTCAAAGCAAATATTCAGAACATGTATCACAAGACTATAAAACAGCCAAAACATTGATGTATAGCATCTTATATCGCCATCAAGGGATAACCCTTCTCAAAGTTCTGAACATAATAGACAACTCCACATTCACTGTAAAATAAACTCTGCGATCATAGAAATAAAAGCGATATTCGACCGTATTCAGATCAGAGAGTGAGAGATGCTAAACTGCGAGGGTTTATTTCAAGATGGAGATATTTGGGGCAATAGAAAGTTCCAAAAACATTGCCTTAAACAACTATATTCGGTTCTTCGTTATGTTGCAATTTGTGGAATTGAAATAGTTATCAGCTTTGAATTATGATTGTGAAATGAAATTATTACAATTAAAAAGTATTACTTGCCTATTACACCAGTTTATTACGAAGTTAATGTACCTACTTATTTCTTAATGACAAAGTTGCATGGGGACAATCGGCTTGCGACATCCAGCTGCCCACAAGGTAGTGTGAAATTAACTTACATTGTAATAGCTATAAACAATACTAATTTATTGTAACATTTTGTTTTGAAAAGAGCAACTGCTGAGTTACTTCTGCTCTTCTCAGCAGAAACAGCTTCCAAACCGGGTGGTAGAGTAATAACTTGTCAAGAGCGACAGGTTGGCCTACATTCAAGTAAATAATTTTTTTAAATACATTAAAACATTTACGTCAAGTTATTGACCTTGTAATATAGGCCGCCCAGGTAACATAAACGGCGTTTTATAAATCAGGACACGTTTGGACCCTTGCCTTGGGGCAAACGGATATTATCATGTATGTACGTGATAAAAAATCGCACGAAGTGGAACAAAAACGTTTTGTTCATTCATTCGCTCACTCAATTTTTCACACACTCATTCCTTCATTTACTCAACCACTCACTCGTTCATCATCATCATCATCATCATCGTGTGCCTTCCTCGTGTTGAAGTTTGGCGGTCATCATGCGAAAAAATTCTTTGTTTAAAGCCGCATCTTTTAATTTTGGTTAAGTCAGCCCAGTCCACCCCCTTATTTATAATATCATCCAACCACTTGCGTCTTTGGTGAACTGGAGCTTTCTTGCGTGCAATCCTGCCTTCCAGCACTAGTTTTGGGAATGAGAATTGGGCTCATCTTTGTAGGTGTCCAAAGAAAGCTACTTTTCTTCGTATGATGGTGAACATGAGTTCTCTCCTTTTGTGGACTAATTCCAGTACCCTGCTATTTGGTGTAAAGCTATTCCATGAGATTCGGAGCATTTTCCTATACATGTATCCACATTTCAAAAGCTTGCAATCGACTTGTTGCTTCATTTTTGAGAACCCATGTATCGTAACCATACAAGAGAGTGGACCAGACGTAGCATTTCACAAGGCGGCATCTTAGCTCGACCTGCGATTTAGGGCTGCAGAGGGTCTTGGACATCTTGTGAAACACGATTTTAACTTGGCTGATACGGCATTTTATTTTGTATAGGTGATCTAGATCCAAAGTGAAATATTTACCTAGGTACTTTATCGGTACTATTACGGGACCACATCAGTGCACTGATCTTTTAATTTCAGATGAAAAGGACTTTCCGGACTCTTTGAAATAACCACGGCTTTGGTTTTGGCGACGTTGATGGATAAGCCTTTAGCTTCTCTAGCTCTTGCTACTTCGGTTAGTAATTATTGTAGCCCGGTGGCAGTACTAGCAATCAATATTGTATCGTCGGCATATCGGATGTTGTTTACGCACACTCCGTTTATCGTAATTCCTTGTTGGATAGAGTTTAGTAAATCTGCTAAGATCTTTTCAGAGTACAGATTGAAAAGTAATGGAGACAATATACAGCCCTGTCGGACACCTCTAGTGATTGGCTGCCAGTCCGAGAGCTTCCCTTCTATTTTTACGGCAGCTTCCTGGTTCCAGTAGAGGTTTCCATTTAGTCGGAAATCTTTATCATCCCTTCTGTCTGAGCACATCCTTATGGAATTGATGTTTGACCCTATCAAATGCCTTTTCATAATCTATGAAGCAGAGGTATACATTCTGTTGCATTTCAATCCCTCTCTGCTAAGATATTTAAGGTGAATATAGCCTCTCGCGTTCCTACTCCGGATCTAAAACGAAATTGTTGCTGGCATATACTATCCTGGCATTTCCCTATAATTCTATTATAAATGATTTTAAGGAAAACCTTCGTTGTATGGCTCATTAGGCTGATAGTTCTATAGTCGGAGCACTTAGTCGCCCTAGGTTTCTTGGAGATTGTAACAAAGGTAGAACGAAGAAGATCTTTTGGTATATGTCCGGAGTCGTAAATCTTATTAAACAGTTGTAGCAACAAATTTTTACCCTAGTCATATTAATAAAAAAAAAACCGGTCCACCATCCTCTCCTGTTGCTTTTCCGTATTTAAGTGATTGTAACGCATGGTCTAATTCAACAGGAAGGATGGAGTGACCACATAATGGGGGGTTCCACAACTGTTTGGCTGGGTCGATCGTCGTGGTATAATTCTGCAATATATTTCACTCACTCGTTCACTCACTCATTCATCCAGTCACTCATCCATTCACTTATTGATTCAGCGAGGATATCTGCGGCCGGCAGTGTGCCGGCGCCGTGTTGAGGTTATGCCTCGCTGAGCCGTGTTGTGTCGTCCACAGAACATGTCGGGCGGCTCGCGGCTGGCGGTGGCGGGCGTGCTGCTGTCGCTGGCGGCGGCGGCGGCCGGCATCAAGTGCTGGCAGTGCGGCCAGTACAGCGACGGCGTGGGCTCCATCACGCCGTGCAACAACCGCAGCGCCGCGCGCCTCAACCAGTGCCCGCCCGACGCCAACTACTGCATTGTGAGTAGCAAGCAGCCTTTATACATACGTCCACAGAACATGTCGGGCGGCTCACGGCTGGCGGTGGCGGGCGTGCTGCTGTCGCTGGCAGCGGCGGCGGCCGGCATCAAGTGCTGGCAGTGCGGCCAGTACAGCGACGGCGTGGGCTCCATCACGCCCTGAGAATTTGTGGAGAAGAAGAGGCTTTGTTTCAATTGTTTTTCTGATAATCATCCGGTGTATCGGTGCAAGCGGAATACCCTTTGTAAGCGGTGTAGTCGTAAACACCATTCGCTGTTGTATCCTGAAAGAACCACAAGCTCATCTAATACAAGGGTTGCGAGTACAAATAGTGAGCTTGAGCCTACGGCACAAAGTAGTACACCTAAGGACGATAATGTTACTAAACATATTGGTATTGCTAAGGAACAAGACGACTGGACCTGGTGACGTATAACGCACGCACTTTGAGGACCGACGAAAAGATCATCGAGCTGGAAGAAGCAGTGAGCAAGTTGCGCTGGAATATTATAGGATTGTCTGAAGTCCGAAGAGAGGGGGAGGACTCGATAATCCTCAATTCCGGCAACTTGTTCTACTACCGGGAGGGCGATCAACAGTCCCAGGGTGGTGTCGGGTTCATCGTCCACAAGTCCCTCGTCAACAACATCGTCGAAGTCAAAAGTGTGTCGAGTAGGGTAGCGTACCTTATACTCAGAATCACCAATCGGTATTCGTTGAAGGTTATACAGGTTTACGCACCGACTTCGGCACATCATGACGAGGAGGTGGAGGCGCTGTATGAGGATATATCAAAAGCCATACACGCCTCTACCACTCAGTACAATGTTGTTATGGGGGATTTCAACGCGAGGCTGGGTGAACGAAGCGGTGCAGAGACGAGGGTTGGGCGATTTGGTTATGGGCGAAGGAACCAGAGGGGTCAAATGCTGGCCGACTTCATGGAGAAGGAGGGCCTCTTTATGATGAACTCCTTCTTCAGGAAGCGGCCACACAGAAAATGGACTTGGATGAGCCCCGATGGTTCTACGAGAAGTGAGATTGACTTCATTATGTCGACCAAGCGCCATATATTCAATGATGTCTCTGTGATCAACAGGGTGAAAACTGGGAGCGATCACCGTATGGTAAGAGGCACATTGAATATTAATGTGAAGCTGGAAAGGGCTAGACTGGTGAAGTCAACTCTCCGACCCTCTCGTGCTCATATCCAAAACCCCGAAAAACGAAACATACTGTGGGGTCTAAGTTCTTTAAGACCCATCGCAGGAAAAGAACCGAAAAGTTCTCTGACCATACTCTCAAGCTCATGGAGGAGAGACAAGAGATGAGGCTGCAGTCATCGGTAGACGCGGTTGCCTACCGGCGGATTAATAGGCAGATCTCTAAGGCACAAACTCGCGACCTTCGGGTCTTTAATACCAAGTGTATTAAAGATACGATCGAGCGGAACAAAGGCTCAAAAGTGTTCGCGAGAGATCTGTCTATCGGACAGAGCCAGCTGACGCGGCTTAAAACTGATGACGGTCGTCTCGTCTCTTCTCGACCTGAGATTTTGGGAGAGGTCGAGAAGTTCTATGGGCAGTTATATACCACGACACAAAAAACTGTTGAGGATTTGGCCAAAGATCCCAGAGCCAAACTGACCCGACACTATACCGAAGATATCCCGGACGTCAGCCTATACGAGATTAGAATGGCTCTTAAACAGCTCAAGAACAACAAGGCGCCAGGTGATGACGGAATCACTGCGGAACTCCTGAAAGCGGGTGGAAAACCGGTACTTAAGATCTTTCAGCGATTGTTCAATTCCGTCATTCACGAGGGTATAACGCCGGAAGCATGGCACAGGAGCGTGGTGGTCCTGTTCTTCAAAAAGGGTGATAATACCTTGCTGAAGAATTATAGACCCATCTCGCTGCTGAGTCATGTTTACAAGTTGTTCTCGAGAGTCATTACGAATCGTCTCGCTCGTAGGTTTGACGACTTCCAGCCTCCCGAACAAGCCGGATTCCGAAAAGGCTTTGGTACCATAGATCACATTCATACGCTGCGGCAGGTTATACAGAAGACGGAAGAGTATAACCGGCCACTTTGCTTAGCGTTTGTGGACTATGAGAAAGCCTTTGATTCGGTGGAAACTTGGGCTGTATTGAGGTCGCTGCAGAGATGCCGGATTGACTACCGGTATATCCAAGTGTTGAAGTGCTTGTACGAAAACGCCACTATGTCAGTACGTATACAGGACCAGACTACGAGACCAATCCACTTGCAGCGTGGAGTGCGACAGGGAGATGTAATGTCCCCGAAGCTATTTACCGCTGCGTTGGAGGACGTCTTTAAGCTTCTGGATTGGAACGGACTTGGCATCAACATAAACGCCGAGTACATCACTCACCTGCGATTTGCCGATGACATAGTAATCATGGCAGAGACTCTGAGAGATCTCAATACAATGCTCAATGATCTCAGCAGGGTTTCTCAACAGGTGGGCCTGAAAATGAACATGAGCAAGACGAAAATCATGTCCAATGCTCATGCTCCGCTCCACCCAGTAATCGTTGAGAACTCTGCGCTCGAAATTGTAGACGAGTATATATACCTGGGACATACAGTCCAGCTAGGTAGGTCCAATTTCGAGAAAGAGATTAACCGCCGAATCCAACTCGGCTGGGCAGCGTTCGGGAAGCTCCGAGATGTCTTCTCGTCCAAAATCCCTCAGTGCCTGAAGACTCAAGTCTTCGAACAGTGCGTGTTGCCAGTGATGACTTACGGATCCGAGACATGGTCGCTAACTATGGGCCTCATAAGAAGGCTCAGGGTCACCCAGCGAGCGATGGAGAGAGCAATGCTCGGTATATCTCTGCGAGATCAAATCAGAAATGAGGAGATTCGTAGGAGAACCAAAGTCACCGACATAGCTCAGCGTGTCGCGAAACTGAAGTGGAAATGGGCGGGGCACATAGTTCGAAGAACTGATGGTCGTTGGGGTCCCAAGGTGTTGGAGTGGCGACCCCGCACCGGTAAACGCAGTGTTGGCAGACCCCCCACCAGGTGGACCGACGACATCAAACGAGTCGCAGGGAGCCGCTGGATTCAAGCGGCGCAAGACCGAAGCCTGTGGAAGTCCATGCAGGAGACCTTTGTCCAGCAGTGGACGTCTATAGGTTGATAAAGAAGGAACAAGATAGTGTTACTCATATTGCTTCCCATTTTTTAAGTTTACACAGCTTTAATTTAAGTTGATTGTTATAGAAATAGTTATACTCTTACAGTCTTATTCATAAAAATCCCTTATATAGGTTTAAAACGTTCACTAGCTAAAATACTCATTAGGCCTATTAAACGTTTCATAATTTTTTTTATTAATAAAGGTTCAATAAACCTCTCACAACTAAATTCTCGCTATAGGCTAGTTTCGCTTTGTTATGTTGTCGTTCTGATGAATTCTTAGAAAGATGGCAAAATTAATGGGCTCTACACAAAAAGAGACGCATGTGTGACTATTGTTTTCCGTGAAGTGTCGATTGTCTGGAGGATAGATATTATCGTTCGGAGTTTTGTTTGGGTTTATTTAATTAAAAATGGAAACAGGAAAGAATTTAAAAGTTATTGATAACTTTTTGCTCTTCTATCAGAGTCTGAGGCATTTTAATATGTCGCTGAGTGTCGAGCTATCGCGCGAGCTACTCTGACACAAATGCGGCGTACAGTTGGTTGAGACAACCCATGTAAATCTCCCCCATCTTCTTGAACCTAGACAAAAAGTACATGTTAGAAGGAATCACATATGTAAAGGTTTAGTGCGGACTATACAATTATTAATAAAGAAATATTAAGTATTGACTGGGAACAGGTTTTCGTTGACAAGTCTGCCAGCTGTGCAGTCGATTCGTTTTATGAAGTAATCTACGGATTCATACGGAAACATATTCCCGCTAAAACTGTAAAAACCAAGCAGTTTCCAGTTTGGTTCAATTCTTCTTTAATTAAAATATTTAAAGACAAACAAACGGCCTGGACTAAGTGGAAAAAATATAACAAAATATCTGACTATGAGACATTTAGTGTAATAAGACTACGATTTAAAACCGAATCGAAAAATCGCTTTAAAGAATACATGAACCTAGTTGAGGACAACATCAAAATTAATGTAAAATATTTTTGGTTCTATATTTCAAATAGGAAAAAAGGCCAGCACATACCAGGAAACGTGTTTTATAAAAATAATACGGCTAGCAGTTCCTCCGAGGTATGTAACTTATTTTCAAATTTCTTTCATTCTGTATTTATGCCATCAGATCTCACGGATAGTTTTAACATAGACGACTGTGTGCATGATGAAAATACGGTATGTGACGTTATTAGTCATGTTGTTATTACTGTCGAAAATGTAAAAAAGCCTTACAGAAGTTAGACGTTGCCAAAGGCTCAGGACTGGATGATATCCCACCTATATTTTTTAAATCCACTGCTGCTACTATATGTAAGCCACTTACACTCCTATACAGTCTGTGCCTCCAGCAAGGGACATTTCCAAGTAAGTGGAAAATGGCACGTATAGTCCCAGTGCACAAAGGAGGTTCAAAGAGAGACGTGGAAAACTACCGACCAATCTCTATCCTACCCGTGCTCTCTAAACTTTTTGAAAGTTTGGTGCACGACTCTATTTATCCTCTTCTACATCAAAACATCCTTGCGCAACAGCACGGATTTGTGCAGAGACGTTCAACGGTTACTAATCTTCTTGTATTCACTTCACACTTATTTGAAAATTTGGATAATAATAAACAAACTGATAGCATTTACACCGACTTACAAAAAGCTTTCGATAGGGTTGATCATAAACTGCTACTTGAAAAACTAGCTTACAACGGTATACGTGGGAATCTGTGGAGATGGTTCAAATCGTACATAACAAACCGCACTCAAAAAGTGGTTATTAATGGACATGACTCAGAAGTGGTCACGATAACGTCTGGTGTTCCGCAAGGGTCAATTCTTGGGCCACTTTTATTCATTTTATTTATAAACGACATTTGTAAATGTTTTAAATATAGTAATTTCCTTCTTTATGCAGATGATCTTAAAGTATACAAAACTATTGAAACACCTGACGATCATGTCCGACTTCAAGCCGATTTAAATAGATTTTTTGAATATTGTAGGATAAATAAGCTTAGTTTAAGTTTAAATCTATATTTACTCTAAAATTAAAACTACCTACTACATTAAAATTAAATTTATTCTAAAATTAAAACTAAAATAAAAATTAAGTAAAATCTAAAACCCCATCGAAGTCACTGCAGTGTGGCATGGTACCCAAGATGCTGGCAGCATAACCCCTTTGGATGGCCAAGATAATCCTTTGGGCAAGGTAGCTGCCAGCTCTTGGATCCCCGGTAGACTCGATCACCTTTTTAGTTAGCTCTACAAAAAGCGCTCGAGCCTCCGGGCCCCACGGCCCCAGGGTCTCTACACCAAAAGGCAGAAATATGAAACCACTGTCAAGTTTTTCATATTTGCGCCTCTTAGCCTGTTCGGCGCTAGTAGCCGCTGCACCCGCCACAGAGGAGGTCGCATGGATGTGGGATGCAGCTAGAGTATCTACACAGGTGGCATCCCACACAAGCGACCTCCCTGTCCTCCAAGGAACAAGCGTCATACCATCAGGTCTCCTGCCACCACTACGTGCCAAACCAATAGGTTCTAATACAGCTGGCACGTGAGCAGTAGCAAGAGACCTGCGGATGATGTCGTTGAGGGCATTGTGGCGGGAGAAACGACCAGCGCTCTTCGAACAGGAGAGTCCGTGATGACCGTAAGCGTCGACGTGGTCACCGCAGTGGCAACGGTGAGGCTGGGTTATTTTGGCGCCGAGCCTAAGGCCAACTACCCCTGCAAGAATGGCGTGGTTTAAAAGAGTGCCTAGATTAGCAGAAGGGAGAGCATGGAGCCAGTGGCCGGATTCTTTCGCAGAGACAGCGAGAAGACGAGCACGGTCTTTAGAATTTGCTTCCATTAACATTGCGTCAAAAGTTTTTTTACAAATAATGTCATCCCACTGTCTCTGGGAAGGAAGAGGATTAATATCGAAAAGGTGATGGGAAGTGTTTTTGAATTTAGAAATTAAGTCAGTAAAAAATTGAGGAACTGAGGCCTCTAGAACAGGTGCTCCTAGGAGGCGAAGTGACTCATCATTTAAAATTTTAATACCCGGAGCTAAAGTATTGAATTTATTTAATATGTGCAGTTTAGATTCCGCCGAAAAAGAATTAGGAATATAAATTTCACATATTTTATCAAAGTTAAGTTCCAAGCCAATAGTTTTAAATTTTGATATAATAATTTCTAAATCCTCCAAAACCGAATTCACTTCGCCGCCCAAGGTTCCATCATCCAAATACCAAACATTGAATTTGGAATTTAGAGCCGAAATTATAGGGTGGATGGCCAAACTAAAAATAACTGGTCCAAGCGGATCCCCCTGCTGACAGCCGACAGCGGAGCTCAGAACATTCTTTTTGTGTACGAGCTTTGAAGGTTCCCGGTAGCACTGCGCCAAGTACGGGAAAAACTGTGGAAATTTATTTTTTAAATTCTTTCCTGTTTTCTGAGAGGAGGACCCCCCGATCTACTGAATTGAAGGCATTCTTCACATCAATTTTAAGGAGTACCTCCTTCCGGGAGCTAAGGAGGAATGTGCGAGCAGCATGAACAGCTGCTTCACATCCCCCCTTTACCCCAAAGCCTAACTGAATTGGGACAAAATTAGAAGATATCAAAGGAAGAATTTTTTTACAGCAAATTTTGGAAACGACGCGCCGAATCGTTGAACCCACTGCTATGGGGCGAATACCACCATCCTTTTTTTTTAGGGCACATAAATTTGCTCCATATAAGGTTTTAGTTATTTCATGGGGTACTCGTCCAGATAGCATCAGGTTCACCAGATCAGTGATGGATTTCAGAAGGGTACCACCTACGTCAACGTTTGCACCACAAACTAAGTCTCTAAAGTGTTGTGGTGACAAACCATCGAGCCCTGCAGCGGAACCACTTCTGAAAGACATCAGAGCTCCCAGCACGTCATTTGTAGTGGCCTGAAAAAGAAAATCGTTATTTGTCGGTGGGTATGGAAAAGAGGAATCAGGAGAAGGAGATGGGTGTTTAGAACGCAGTGCTTCCAGAGTCTCCGCTGTATCAGGGGCAATTGTGTCACTGGAGAATAAAAGTCGAGCCGCTCCCTTAAGGTCGCCGTCGCTTATTTTATTTTCAATATTTTTTTTTTTATCATAATTATGTTTCAGATATTGATGAGATTGTGTATGTGTTACGTGTAGTGCATTTAACTGTATGGTAGTATTGTAAATATTGCTGTCATTTATAGTGCAGTTATTTTTTATTTTCTGTGTAAGGGAGAGGTTTTGACTCTTATCCGCGTGTAGCGTGCGGTATGCGAAAGTGAGCAGGAGCTCCCAGCTACGACAGGTGTTATGAGAGATGACATTATCTATAGTTTTTTTTAAAGAACATGAAACTGAATGGCGTGATCCTCGAGGAATGCGTCTGATTAATGGAATGGAATTCTTAAAAGTACTTAATGATTCCCAAAGGTTACCATCAAGTCCTTTAATTGGAAGGGAAGAACATGAAATGGGAGGTATCGATGATGCAAAAGATGATTTGTGAACTCTACCTACATGAATTTTCAAACCTTTACTATTTTTAAAATACCGAGACTGGGAACACTGCTCACAACGCACGCTATCCTGCGACATAAAAAAAACCCGGCTGTCTCAACCTAGAACAGTGGCTCGGCGCCACAACAACATATATGACTAATATTATATACAAAAAAAACCTAAAAATAAGAAAAAATACAAAATAGCAGCTTAAAATTCACACTACACACTTCACAATTTAACTTGGTTAAGGCATTTGTCTTCGAGCTTCTTTACCGAGGATTCCTTTACAGAAGATACTGCCTCATTATCCTGCGTGGATCTTCAAATAAAATTTCTGTAGTAAAGTTCGTTATCTGCCCTTTCAAGCTACTTATCCTCTGGTTCAGATTGAGCCACGACATATTATTTAATATTATACGAAATTAAGTCCACAAACCACAGGCAAACGTATGGCATCAAAATATTATGGAAATATAGATGTAAACAGTAAATCTCAGTAAATAAATCGCAATTTTTGTAGCTGACAGCTGTTGACAGATTTCCTCTTGGTTGCAATTTTTCATGTGAAACTTATTAATATTTACTCGTTTTATTATTATGTTTTATTTATTTATATAGATATAAGATTTAATGTAGAATTACATTAAATAGAAATGAGCCATATTACATAATTATTTACTTTATTTTATTCTTTATTATGAAGAGAAATTCGCAGCTGTCAAAGTCAATCAGTCTAAGTTTAAATAAATGTAAATATATCACATTTACTAAGAAAACCACTATTAGCAATTTTACGTACTCACTTAACAATATTAGTCTGGAGAGAGTTGATAATATTAAAGATCTAGGGGTGACATTAGATTGTAAACTTCATTCCCATTTAATCAATAACCCACATAAGTGTTTATAAAATACATACTTTAAATTAAAATTAACTTATAAATAAAATATAATAACTAAAATATATTATTAAAAGGAGTCCCTTTAGGCAAGGTTCCGAAGATACTGGCAGCGTTCCCCCTTTGAATAGCTAGACTAATTCTTTGTCCGAGGTAGCTGCCAGCTCTTCGGTCTCCTGTGATGTCGACTAACCTTTTTGCTATTTCCTTAAAAAGCCTTATAGCGCTAGGACCCCACGGACCAAGGGTCTCGACACCGAATGGGACAAAAACATATTCGGAGCCTAGACTCCTGTATTTATAAGTTTTAGCTTTTTCAGCCTCTTCACAAGCCGCACCAGCTCTGTTGTTGGTTCCATGTAGATGGGAAGGGGCCAGCGTGTCTGAACATGTTGCATCCCATACCAGCACCCGGCCCACCTTCCATGGAATCAAACTCATACCGTCCGGTCTCTTGCCATCGTCTCTTGCAATACCAGTCGGCTCAAGTAGACTTGGCACGTTGACGGTGGCAAGGGACCGGCGCACGATATCGTTAAGTGCGGCATGTCTCGAGAAGCGGCCTGCACTTTTTTGGCATGACAGTCCGTGATGTCCAAACTTGTCGACATCACTGCCACAAGGACATATATGAGGAACGCAGACCGGAACCCCAAGCCGTAGACAGGTTACGATTCGGAGTGTGTCAGGCTCGAGAAATGTTCCTGTATTTGACGAAGGGTACGCGTGAAGCCAGTAGCCGGC
Organism: Oeneis ivallda; assembly: GCA_029955525.1. Lineage (NCBI taxonomy): Eukaryota > Metazoa > Arthropoda > Insecta > Lepidoptera > Nymphalidae > Oeneis > Oeneis ivallda. The sequence continues at coordinate 18,993,037 of JARPMR010000025.1, forward strand.
CTCACGCGTACCCACGGCCAAAAGCCTAGCACGTGCCGAACCTGTACTACAGCTCAAAAGATTGTCATAAGTCAATTTACAGTTTATGTCGTCCCAGCTCCTCTGTGAATTTGGAGAAACTGGAAAATTTTTACCTGGGCATGCAATTAAAAAAGCGTTTCTAGCTTCTTCCAAGTCAGCAATTTCAAAGTTTGAAGGGGAAGGGGAAACTTCATTTAGATATACATGTAAAAAATATCATTAATAAAGCTTTTAAAATGTATGGTTTTGTAGTAAGAGCGAGTGATAATTTCAAGAGAGCCTCTACATACATTCACTTATATAAGTCGATAGTACGTCCACAACTTGAATATGCTGTTTGTGTCTGGAATCCATACTATGACAAATATGTAAAAAGCCTCGAAAATGTCCAAAAAAAGTTCTTGCATTGTATGCATTATAAATGTACACGAAGTCGACTGCCTTATGACCAACTTCTTGAAAAATATAACCTGCTCGACTTAAAGTCCAGGCGTAAACAACTAGAAGCCATGTTCTTGTATGATCTGTGTCACAATAAGTACCACTGCATTGCCTTAACGCGCAAGCTCTGCTACCGTGTGCCGTCTAAAACTCCCATGCGTAGTTGCTGAACACACCAACTGTTCGTTACCACCAAATGCCGCACGAATGCAGGAAAGCGCTCACCTCTGCTCAGAATGACACAGACATACAATGAGCGCTTTGGCAATATTGATATTTTTGCTACTCGTGTAGGAGGTTTCAAGAGGTTGGTCATAGGTAACCTTAAATTAAAAAAAACTTATTAAGATTTAGTTACAAGCATATTTACTTTATTACTATCTATTATTATTATTTTTTTTATTAGTTTTTTTTTTGTTTTAAATTTTTTTCTTTCTAAATTGGCACTTGTATTTTTAAATTTCGTATTATTATTGTTATATTTACTTCTGCATTGCCCTCATCATACTGTATATACCTTTTGTTAATTCGTGGACACCGGTGTGGGTTTAGCGCTAGATAATATTTCATAAGTTTTACTGTAAACTAGAATGTTTAAGTGCTAGACTGTTTGATGTCCCGTGAATAATAAATAAACTAGTGGTTCGCCCCGAACTGAGACCTCGCGGTAACAGTATCCCATGATTATTCATTCAATCGATACATGACGACCAAAACTGACATTATTATTATGCATGTTTTCACCAAACATACCTAAATCGTCCCCTATTTAGGAGTCTCTTTACGTAGGTAGCTCCTAAATACAATCCTAAGTCCTAACATCCGTCCCAATATCCTTTTAGGTGTCCCGTACAGGATCGTGATAAATAAGTTGACAGAAAACATCAATCACCTAACTTATAGGTAGCCCGTAAAGGTTAGGGAACGTTAGTGAAAACATTGAATTATTTATCAAACATTGAATTATTTATTTATTATGTAGGTACTAACGAGTGAAACCGGGTTACGGGCATCTGTACATCTCGTCATCTATCGACTCGAATAGAAAATATACAATATTTAACTAAAATTTAACTAAAAAATAATTTTAATTGAATAATATGGTACAAAAAAAATTACAATACAATTATTGTATTATAATAAGTAACTAAATAATAATGGTCGACGCAAAACTGTTTTTGGGATAGGTCGTAGTCGTAACTCGTAGTTCCATGGGAATAGTTACTGACTGCGCCATCTATTAGCATTATTGTGAAGCTATGTTGATGCTATATGAATTACTGACGCCCATTAAAAATTAAATAATCTCGTTTCTTTATAATATTCATATAATTTTAGTATTTGTTGTTCAAGTACAGGATATAAGTGACCTAAAAACATAAAATCAGTTTGAAAATCCATAGCGGATTTTCCTAGAGAGCGTCTTCAAGCGAGCGTATAAAATCGCCACTTTGAAAGCCCCCCATTTCGTCAATTTTAAGGGAAAAATTAAAAAAAAAATATTTTTGTACTCAGTTCAAAATTATCTTTAAAATGATACGTAACAATTTTATGTAACGCGATATTTTTTTTTTTACTTCGCATTCGCTTCTATGAGAGCCCCCCTGAAATAAAGATTTTTATAACTTTTTAAGCCATTTTCGGCTGGAGGCCATCGGTTTACATATTATATCTAAATTTGAAGTAATTACGTTCAGTAATTCAAAAGTTATAAGGCTCTGACAGACGGACGGACGGACGGACGGACAAGTGCAAATCGCTCTAGTTAACTCAAAGACCTTCGCTTCGCTCGGTCGATAAATAAATAAAAAGTGCCAAAGCCTCTCGAATAGAGTTGCAAATCTTGCCTGACGAGATTAGTAATGAACCTTGCGGTATCCTTAATAAAGAACCTTTATTGAAGCGGTATCGGTTGAAACTCGATATCCGGCAAAGAAAACGGGTCATATGTCTTCTGGTACAGCTTCTGACGACGAGTAGGGTTTACGACATACTCAATGGCGGCTATAGCTTGCAGAGATTGCATTATGATACTTTGATATGATAATAATAAATAACGTACAATGTAATAATTACAAGTTACAATGCAATGTAGTTAGTGATAACATGTGCCGAGCTTCCTGGAAAATCATAAAAAGCGAAACAAAAACTTGTAGCAGTAACTCAATGGACGCAATAATGATAAATAATACCGAAGTTACAAATCCTTTGATAATCGCTAATGAATATAATAATTTCCTGGTAAATATTACGTCAAATAAACCCAAATTAATTGAAAGGGATAATAATTTAGAAAATAACATAAATCAAAATAAATCTGGAGATAGCCTGTTTATCTATAGTCAAGCCATTACACAAGAAGGGTGATAAGAAAATCTTAAATAATTATCGCCCTATTACATTAATCCCTATAATTTCTAAAATCTTTGAAAAAGCTATGTATGGACAAATTGGAAATTTCTTCTCAAAGCAAGATATTATAAGAATGGAACAATTCGGCTTTCAAAAGAATAAATCTACAACTCTAGCGGCTTCTAAACTTTTACGCAAAATATACGAGAACATAGATTCAAGGAAACCTACATCTGTAATTTTTTTCGATATGACAAAAGCCTTTGACTTTGTATCACATACTATACTGTTGCACAAATTAGAAAAAAATGGCATAAGAGGCCCAGCTCTGGATTGGTTAAAGTCATATCAAAATAATAGAAAACAATGTGTCGAAATAAATGCAGTCGATGATACTGCTACACAGGTTACATATAAATCCGACTACAAATATAACCAGTGCGGTGTCCCCCAAGGAAGTATTCTGGGACCTTATTTGTTTTTAATATATATTAATGACCTGCCTACCGTAGTAAAAAATGAATGTTTCTTATTTGCAGATGACATTTCAGTAATAATGACAACAAATAACTATGACACAATTACCCAATATGAGACTGACATCAATAATGAAATTTGTAGAATAGTGACATGGCTAGAGTATAATAATCTGCAAATTAATCTTAGTAAAACATCATACATTCAATTTTGCATCAGTAGCAGAAAATGCCAGCCAAAACTTAATGTAAACCACAATGGTACGCAAATTGAAGAGTCTCAATACATTAAGTTCTTAGGCTTACATCTTGACCAAACCTTAAACTGGAAAGATCATATTAACATAGTATGTCAAAAAATAAACCGTTACGTATACGTTTTATATAGGTTGCGTAAAATAGCGTTACCTTAAACAGCTCTAGCAGCCTACCACAGTTACATTTCGTCAGTTCTGCGCTATGGACTAATGTTATGGGGAAATTCAGTCGACCTAAATCGAGTTTTTATAGCACAAAAAAAATGCATACGTGCAATGACAGGATCATCTTATAGAGATTCCTGTCAACCGCATTTTAAACGTTTGCGTGTTCTACCACTTCCTTGTCTTTACATCTTTGAGATATGCGTGTTCGTTAAAGGTCACCAAAACCTATTCACAAAAGTATCCGAAGTGTATCCGAGAAGGTGCAGAAATCTAGACCGCCTAGTTACAAAACACCCCCCAAAGAGCAGCCACTACAAAAAAAAGTTGTGATGCAATGTGTGTCAAAATCTATAATAAACTACCAGCTGAATTAAAAGATATTAGGTCACTAATACCATTTAAAACCCGTTTGTATACGTGGCTCCTGGATAAATGTTTTTATTCCGTAAACGATTATTTGAATTTATAAGAATGATTTGAGTTTGACATGCCTTATTTATGACTAGTGGTTCGCCCCGAACTGAGACCTCGCGGTAACGGTATCCCATGATTATTCATTCAATCGATACATGATAACCAAAACTGACATTATTATTATGCCCGTTTTCACCAAACATACCTAAATCATCCCCTAAGTAGGAGTCTCTTAACGTAGGTAGCTCCTAAATACAATCCTAAGTCCTAACATCCGTCCCAATATCCTTTTAGGTGTCCCGTACAGGATCGTGATAAATAAGTTGACAGAAAACATCAATCACCTAACTTATAGGTAGCCCGTAAAGGTTAGGGAACGTTAGTGAAAACATTGAATTATTTATCAAACATTGAATTTAACTCGTAGTTCCATGGGAATAGTTACTGACTGCGCCATCTATTAGCATTATTGTGAAGCTATGTTGATGCTATATGAATTACTGACGCCCATTAAAAATTAAATAATCTCGTTTCTTTATAATATTCATATAATTTTAGTATTTGTTGTTCAAGTACAGGATATAAGTGACCTAAAAACATAAAATCAGTTTGAAAATCCATAGCGGATTTTCCTAGAGAGCGTCTTCAAGCGAGCGTATAAAATCGCCACTTTGAAAGCCCCCCATTTCGTCAATTTTAAGGGAAAAATTAAAAAAAAAATATTTTTGTACTCAGTTCAAAATTATCTTTAAAATGATACGTAACAATTTTATGTAACGCGATATTTTTTTTTTTACTTCGCATTCGCTTCTATGAGAGCCCCCCTGAAATAAAGATTTTTATAACTTTTTAAGCCATTTTCGGCTGGAGGCCATCGGTTTACATATTATATCTAAATTTGAAGTAATTACGTTCAGTAATTCAAAAGTTATAAGGCTCTGACAGACGGACGGACGGACGGACGGACAAGTGCAAATCGCTCTAGTTAACTCAAAGACCTTCGCTTCGCTCGGTCGATAAATAAATAAAAAGTGCCAAAGCCTCTCGAATAGAGTTGCAAATCTTGCCTGACGAGATTAGTAATGAACCTTGCGGTATCCTTAATAAAGAACCTTTATTGAAGCGGTATCGGTTGAAACTCGATATCCGGCAAAGAAAACGGGTCATATGTCTTCTGGTACAGCTTCTGACGACGAGTAGGGTTTACGACATACTCAATGGCGGCTATAGCTTGCAGAGATTGCATTATGATACTTTGATATGATAATAATAAATAACGTACAATGTAATAATTACAAGTTACAATGCAATGTAGTTAGTGATAACATGTGCCGAGCTTCCTGGAAAATCATAAAAAGCGAAACAAAAACTTGTAGCAGTAACTCAATGGACGCAATAATGATAAATAATACCGAAGTTACAAATCCTTTGATAATCGCTAATGAATATAATAATTTCCTGGTAAATATTACGTCAAATAAACCCAAATTAATTGAAAGGGATAATAATTTAGAAAATAACATAAATCAAAATAAATCTGGAGATAGCCTGTTTATCTATAGTCAAGCCATTACACAAGAAGGGTGATAAGAAAATCTTAAATAATTATCGCCCTATTACATTAATCCCTATAATTTCTAAAATCTTTGAAAAAGCTATGTATGGACAAATTGGAAATTTCTTCTCAAAGCAAGATATTATAAGAATGGAACAATTCGGCTTTCAAAAGAATAAATCTACAACTCTAGCGGCTTCTAAACTTTTACGCAAAATATACGAGAACATAGATTCAAGGAAACCTACATCTGTAATTTTTTTCGATATGACAAAAGCCTTTGACTTTGTATCACATACTATACTGTTGCACAAATTAGAAAAAAATGGCATAAGAGGCCCAGCTCTGGATTGGTTAAAGTCATATCAAAATAATAGAAAACAATGTGTCGAAATAAATGCAGTCGATGATACTGCTACACAGGTTACATATAAATCCGACTACAAATATAACCAGTGCGGTGTCCCCCAAGGAAGTATTCTGGGACCTTATTTGTTTTTAATATATATTAATGACCTGCCTACCGTAGTAAAAAATGAATGTTTCTTATTTGCAGATGACATTTCAGTAATAATGACAACAAATAACTATGACACAATTACCCAATATGAGACTGACATCAATAATGAAATTTGTAGAATAGTGACATGGCTAGAGTATAATAATCTGCAAATTAATCTTAGTAAAACATCATACATTCAATTTTGCATCAGTAGCAGAAAATGCCAGCCAAAACTTAATGTAAACCACAATGGTACGCAAATTGAAGAGTCTCAATACATTAAGTTCTTAGGCTTACATCTTGACCAAACCTTAAACTGGAAAGATCATATTAACATAGTATGTCAAAAAATAAACCGTTACGTATACGTTTTATATAGGTTGCGTAAAATAGCGTTACCTTAAACAGCTCTAGCAGCCTACCACAGTTACATTTCGTCAGTTCTGCGCTATGGACTAATGTTATGGGGAAATTCAGTCGACCTAAATCGAGTTTTTATAGCACAAAAAAAATGCATACGTGCAATGACAGGATCATCTTATAGAGATTCCTGTCAACCGCATTTTAAACGTTTGCGTGTTCTACCACTTCCTTGTCTTTACATCTTTGAGATATGCGTGTTCGTTAAAGGTCACCAAAACCTATTCACAAAAGTATCCGAAGTGTATCCGAGAAGGTGCAGAAATCTAGACCGCCTAGTTACAAAACACCCCCCAAAGAGCAGCCACTACAAAAAAAAGTTGTGATGCAATGTGTGTCAAAATCTATAATAAACTACCAGCTGAATTAAAAGATATTAGGTCACTAATACCATTTAAAACCCGTTTGTATACGTGGCTCCTGGATAAATGTTTTTATTCCGTAAACGATTATTTGAATTTATAAGAATGATTTGAGTTTGACATGCCTTATTTATGACTAGTGGTTCGCCCCGAACTGAGACCTCGCGGTAACGGTATCCCATGATTATTCATTCAATCGATACATGATAACCAAAACTGACATTATTATTATGCCCGTTTTCACCAAACATACCTAAATCATCCCCTAAGTAGGAGTCTCTTAACGTAGGTAGCTCCTAAATACAATCCTAAGTCCTAACATCCGTCCCAATATCCTTTTAGGTGTCCCGTACAGGATCGTGATAAATAAGTTGACAGAAAACATCAATCACCTAACTTATAGGTAGCCCGTAAAGGTTAGGGAACGTTAGTGAAAACATTGAATTATTTATCAAACATTGAATTTAACTCGTAGTTCCATGGGAATAGTTACTGACTGCGCCATCTATTAGCATTATTGTGAAGCTATGTTGATGCTATATGAATTACTGACGCCCATTAAAAATTAAATAATCTCGTTTCTTTATAATATTCATATAATTTTAGTATTTGTTGTTCAAGTACAGGATATAAGTGACCTAAAAACATAAAATCAGTTTGAAAATCCATAGCGGATTTTTCTAGAGAGCGTCTTCAAGCGAGCGTATAAAATCGCCACTTTGAAAGCCCCCCATTTCGTCAATTTTAAGGGAAAAATTAAAAAAAAAATATTTTTGTACTCAGTTCAAAATTATCTTTAAAATGATACGTAACAATTTTATGTAACGCGATTTTTTTTTTTTACTTCGCATTCGCTTCTATGAGAGCCCCCCTGAAATAAAGATTTTTATAACTTTTTAAGCCATTTTCGGCTGGAGGCCATCGGTTTACATATTATATCTAAATTTGAAGTAATTACGTTCAGTAATTCAAAAGTTATAAGGCTCTGACAGACGGACGGACGGACGGACGGACGGACGGACAAGTGCAAATCGCCCTAGTTAACTCAAAGACCTTCGCTTCGCTCGGTCGATAAGAATGCTTTAATGTTAAATTGCAAGGTAATTCGATTAATCTTATTGAAATTATTATTTATATCATAATTTAATTCATTGACATGCTATTAATTAATGACATTATGTACAAATCATTTGCATGCCATAGTATGGCGGATTGTAGCTTGGCATCTGTTAATTATGAAACATCTATTATGTAAACATGCAATCTTGCAAATAAAGGAATTATTATTATTTTTCGGGCCTCTTAGTTTGGAAATTAAACATATGGTTACTTTTTATATACAGTCGGTTCATACATCACTTAGTTGTAATATTCAAGCTAACGTTTTAACTAATTTGTCATCTACATTACCTGCCAGCCAGATTGAAATTACTGCCTGGCCTGAAACGTTACAATTGCCACTAGCCGATCAGGGTTATGGTAAACCTCAAGGAATTGATGTTTTGTTGGGGGCAGAGATTTATGGGCAGATCCTTTTTGATGGGTTACTAAGAAATCCAACTGGTACTCTAACAACTCAAATGTTTGGCTGGATTCTGTCTGTTCGGGCATTGAGGAATCCTAATAAACCGGCAGGCGTTCTGCACATTCTAGTATTCTGCATAATTCCTAGTTCCATGCGTTTTGCAAATTATTGTCATTGACACAGTTGTCACAAAGAGGTTTTGAAAATTAACGCTTTTCCCAACATTTCACACAATTTCCCAACAACAAGTTTTAACAATACATATTATGTATTTTAGTGTAGAAATATCTTTTATTTAAACGAAATCAACTATCGAAGTGTTTGCCGGTCGATCCGATTACTTTTTCTTGCTTGTGTCTTCAGTACAATAGACAACACTTACTAGAATTAAGAACACAAATTATATTGCACTTAACGAATATTACACTACTATCTCATCGAACTACAGCAGCGCAGTGTTTCCGGAGCCCCAAATAATGACAATCATTAAGGCCATTAACTCGAATTATCTAGACAGTAATCTTCGCGACGCCATGTCGATTGTCGTAAGGACGCCATTGCAATAAAGCGTCGATCCCACCTCCTACGGTGGTTGGAGCTCTGAGTTCTGCGTTCTGCTGTAAAGACGCGATTTAAATCTCTGGTAAAGACTGATATTTCAAAGACAAATCTTTTAGATAAACTGACCGCAAAGAAAAAGGGTATTTTACATACATATTAACAATAAAAAGCTTGAATTCATATTTATTTTTATTTGCATTCAAGCACATTAAAATATTCTTTAATTTAGTCTTTATTTCATTAAGCTAGGTCAGGTACTTTTGAAGATATTGAAGATTTTCTAACCGACCCTTTTTCTTTGCGGTCCAGTTTAGTTGCTTAACTGTCAGGGTAAGATTCCTTTTAACGACCGACAGACAAAGAAGGCTGTTATAAGATTGGTCACTCTGTCTGCATGTCATCATAACTCTCTTTGAATGTAGTTTTTTATTCGAGCTGGTTCAACTGGGATAGTTCATAGCTGTTTGATGGTTTGTCCCGCTATTTAAGGACTGTCTGTTCTTAGATACAATGGATATATTTTTATATTACTTTCACTTATCCGATGTCGGAGTAAAACGTACATACGAGGCTTTGTATGGTGTTGCAGTTCCTCTGTAATTATTTTGACGACCACCGTGGCACAGTGGTGAGCGCTGTGGTCTTAGCTGGGAGGTCTCGGGTTCGATTTCCGGCGGGAGCAATTTTGAAATTTATAATTTCTGAATTGTCTCTGGTCTGGTGGGAGGCTTTAGCCGTGGTTACTACTCTACCATCAACGACGTGCCGCCAAGCGATTTAGCGTTCCGGCACGATGGCGTGTAGAAAAAGGGTATGGGGTTGAATGTACACTATCATACCCCTTTCAAATTAGTCCGCTACCATGTTAGACTGCACGTCACTTACCATTAGGTGATATCGCAGTCGTGTCTTTCGGATGGGACCGAGACTTGTTGGAGAATTGGTGAGGGTGGGCGGTTGTCCATATCGATATCATCAACCCTCGTCTGCTCTTGGGACATGTTGTGTTTTAAACAAAACTTCGTTTAGTTTGAACGGGTAATTTATTAGATTGATTTGATAAACAATTAATCAGGTAACAACATAAATAGTTAATCAATAGCACTAATTATAGTCAAAGTCACAATTATGATATGTTGACGGAGTGAGCGCCTCCATAAAACTGCGCCTCGCTCGCATGGCACGCGCTTTATAAAGCCGACGATCGGACCGTCCCCACTTCTCACGACTCATAGAACGGTCCGATATCGCTCGTGCGCGCGCTCGTTACTGCTCGTTCGCGCGCTCGTGATTCATCGCGCCGACACGGCCATTCTGCATCCAGGTCGCCCTCGACCTGTTAACAAATAAATCTGCACAGTACACTGTAATCCAACCAGATGGAAAGAGGCCTTTGCCCTCAAATTACATCAACAAACACACGGTACACGTAAGGAGACTCTCAGCCTCAATCATACGTTACCAACACACAACATGCACACGTAAGGAGACTCTCAGCCTCAATCATACGTTACAACACACACACGGTACACGTAAGGAGACTCTCAGTCTCTATCATACGTTACCAACACACAACATGCACACGTAAGGAGACTCTCAGCCTCAATCATACGTTACAACACACACACGGTACACGTAAGGAGACTCTCAGTCTCTATCATACGTTACCAACACAGAACAGGTACACGTAAGGAGACTCTCAGCCTCAATCATACGTTACCAACACAAAACGGCGAAAGCAAGGAGACCTTGTCTCAACTTACTTAACCACACATGACAAATAGTGTAATAGTATAAATTAAATTACCTTTTCTATTGTATGGTTTCTATCCCGAAATTGGCGACTTTGTGATTTTATATCTTAACTTGAGAGAGGCCATTGTTAGGAACCTCATTTGATTCTGGTCTCACGATAGATTTGTCTCGCGCCGACATGGAATCCTGATTTAGAGCTTCGTTTGGTTTGGGTGCAAGTCGAAGTTGGTCATGTGCTACTTTCTTTGGTCGTCCGCGTCCTGTTATCTTTTTTACTTGATAACGGTCATTAGGTAATATTTTCCAAATTAAGTAAGCATCCGGATATTTCAGGTCAAGCCAAATTTGGGACCTAGGATTAGTCTTAAATAAAACAAAATCTCCCTTTTGGAATCTTCTCACCTTGGCTTTACCTTGTTCGAATCTAGCTTTGTCTTTTTTTCCTCGTATGTCTATTTTCTTTTGCATGTAGCTATCCAGTTGATTACGATTTACTGTTCCTTCTTCATCGTCAATTAAGGATAGTAGTTCTGGCAGTACTGCACCTTGTCTTCCAGTGAGAGCTTTAATTGGGCTCACATTTGTTGTCTTGTTCTTGGTACAGTTAATTGCTAACTGAAGTGCTGCAAGACCCTTCTTCCAGTCTTGAGTTTCATAATTGCGAATGATAGTTAATCCATTTTTTACAACGGCCATTATTCGTTCAGCCTGTCCATTGGCTCGACTAGCCCCTGGAGCAATAAAGTGCTGGTGGATGTTATAGATTTTACAAAATTCTTCGAATTCGGCTTTAAAGGCGGTATCCTGATCGCTTATGATTTGTCTTGGAGCTCCAAATAGAGATACAACTTGTTTCAGGGCACGTAGCATTGAATCTGCGGTTTTATTTGTTGCATAAGTCAAGGTAACAAACTTGGTATAGGCGTCTATTATAACAACGACATATTCGTATTTGTTGTTTCTTTTGGTAAGATGGCCAGTCATATCTATATGGATGGTGTCGAAGGGAATAGGTTTTTTCTCGATAGGATAAAGTTTCACTTGTTTGGGTCCAGAAGGGCCTTTACTAGTTTTGCATATAACACAATTGTCTATAAATCGCTTGACTGTTGTTGACATTTCAGGGAACCAGTAATTTTGTTGAATTTTGGCGAGAGTCTTTTCCCAGCCAAAATGTTTTAGGGCAGTATGATAAGCATTTATAATGCTCCATTGGTATGATTTTGGAACCACCTTCTTCCATTTTTTGCACCCAGGTTCTTCCTCGTCATAACGACGTTCTAAAACAAGTTCATTTAAGCGATATTCACTTATTTCTTCGTTGTGTTCTAAATTCTTTATGATTTGAGCTAACCCTGCATCACGTCTTTGCTCAATTTTTAACCAGGTATCAACATTTTGTGCCAGGTTAATACATGCTATAGGATTGCGGCTAAAGAAATCTGCATGTTTCATTCGGCTTCCTTGGCGGTATTCTATTTTGAAATCGTAATGCTGGAGAAATGACCACCATCTGCGGATCCTGGGTAAGAGTTCCCGTTTGTTAGATGATGATTTTATCGCGTTGCAATCTGTAATAATCTTAAAAGATCTGCCATAGAGGTATTGCCGAAAGTGTTTTATCGCTCTCACTATTGCAAGAGTTTCCAACTCATAAGAGTGGTAGTGACTCTCTGGTTCGGTAGTTCTCATACTCATGTAGGCAATTACGTGTTGTCGGCCGTCCTGAATTTGAATGAGAACGGCACCCAACCCGGTGCTGCTGGCATCAGTATGGAGTTCAATTGGAAGTCCTTCTTGAAATATGGATAAAACTGGTGCTGAAGTTAACCTACGAATTATATCAAGTCTGGCGTTTTCACATTCTGCGGTCCATTGGAATTTAGCATCCTTCTTAGTTAAGTTGTAGAGTGGAATCAAGCGTTCAGAGAAGGATGGTATAAAACGTCTGAAGAAGCTGGCCAAGCCACAAAATTGACGTACTTGTTTTACGTTTGTCGGTACTGCAGATTTTACTAAGGCCTCTACTTTTCTGGGGCTTGGTCGTACGGTACCCTTTGTGATCAGATTTCCAAGATATTCAATCGACGTCTTGAAAAACGAGCACTTCTTTGCATTTACTGTAAACCCAGCTTTGGTCAAGGCTGCCAAAACTTTGTCCAATGTCTGCAATCCTTCAGTGAATGTTTTACATTTTATCAGCACGTCATCCATGTAGATTAAGATGCTATCCAGTAGGGGCCGTAACGCAGTGATTATAGCGCGCTGAAATACAGCGGGCGTGTTCATCAGTCCGAACGGCATTCATATAGGCCGTCTGGTGTGATAAAGGCAGTTTTTGGTATAGATTCTTCTTTGACTGGGATTTGGTAAAAACCCTGTGCCATATCTAGGCTAATGAATTAGGTAGCGTCTGATAATCGATCAATTTGGTCGGAAATAATCGGAAGTGGGAATTTGATGGGGACAGTATTTTTGTTTAATTCTCGATAGTCTGTGCACATTCGATCTTCTCCATTTTTCTTCTTAACAAGAATAACGGGACTCGCGTACTCCAACGTACTCTCTCTGACAATTACGTGGACCATCAGATCGTCGATAATGTGCTTCAATTTTTGTCTTTCAGTTGGAGCCATTCGATAAGGTCTTCTAGATACTACTTTTGTTGAATCCTTTAATTGAATTTCCAAACTTCCTCTAGTAACTTGTTTTTTTGGAATACCAATAGCAAACGTCTCATTATATTTCAATAATACTTTTTTCAGCTCACATATTTCACCCGCAGTCAAATCAGTTTCTAGGTTCCCGAAAGGATCTTCCATTGTAGCAATATTTGAAATAATGGATTTTCTCATCACGGTAGCTCCCTTCTCATTGATCAAAATACTTAAACCTGTACCTTTGACTATTTCAGAACCTATCAAGAGATCACAAGGAACTTCGTGGTCTTCTACAATGTGGAAGGCGACTTCTACGAAAATGCCATTCATGCCACAAGTTACATTAATTCTTTGGCAGGAGAGGATTGGAACGCTTTCACTACCAATGCCTTTCAGCATCAAGGTACAATCTTCACGTTGTCCAGGGATAGATCAACTGATTGAACGTCTTATATGTCATAGAAAGCGGTAAATTTGTTATTGTTTATATTAACAGCCATTGGTGTTAAAATATCTTCTAGTTCTGTTGCCAAATTGATTTTCTCAGATTCATCTCTCATCTTCTTGAAACAGGTAGATTCAGTGTGGCCAATTTTGTCGCAGTAGACACATTTGGATTTAGGGAGTTCTTTTTGATCTAAGGTTATACTGCGGTTACTTGTACTCAGCAATGGTGTAAGATCGCTTGCATTCTTGTTACAGGTATTTTGCAAATGTCCAAACTTTCCACACTTAAAACAGGTATTGTAATCGTTTCTAAATCTTGGTCGCTTAGCAGGGGGTTCACCCTGTCGTGGTTCTCGTGATTTAAACGTAGCTGCCACAGAAATCAATTCAGGGACCGATGAACATTTACTGGACAGAAAACGCAACCGAAGAAACTCATTGTCTATACAACCAATCACAGCTTCCACGGCATCTTTGTCTTTGTCACCACTGATAACTCGTTTCCAAATATTCCAAGCTTTCGTAATGGATGCAGCTGGGTTCGCCATTTCAAACTTAAAATTGCGCAGTTTTATTATATCGTTAGAATATCGTGCTTCAGGTTCGAAGGTTTGGATTAACGCTTCTCGTATGTCGGACCATACCGGCGACTTCACTAACCATGTATCTCCAAGCGTTTTGGCTCGACCTAGCAACAAGCCAGCTATTTTTGCACATACCTCGTAATCAGTCAGTTGCCAGTGAGTCTTTGCACTGTCCACGTGTTCGCACCAATCTCGCACAGGTACCTCACCATCAGGGTCAAACGGTGCGATATAAATGTCACTGAGACGTGGTCGTTTTGTTGGAGCCACTGCTTGGCTCAGTAGTCCAGCAAGAAACTCATGGTTAGCTTTCATACTTGCTTGTTGCTGTCGTGTTAAGTTCTCTATAATACCGGTCAGTACGGATAACGTCTGGTTAGTTCCCGAGTCCTCATTGCGGGTAGGTGGAGTCGAAGAGGCTCCAAGGTCCATCGCACTTCTGATTTCGGATGGGACCGAGACTTGTTGGAGAATTGGTGAGGGTGGGCGGTTGTCCATATCGATATCATCAACCCTCGTCTGCTCTTGGGACATGTTGTGTTTTAAACAAAACTTCGTTTAGTTTGAACGGGTAATTTATTAGATTGATTTGATAAACAATTAATCAGGTAACAACATAAATAGTTAATCAATAGCACTAATTATGGTCAAAGTCACAATTATGATATGTTGACGGAGTGAGCGCCTCCATAAAACTGCGCCTCGCTCGCATGGCACGCGCTTTATAAAGCCGACGATCGGACCGTCCCCACTTCTCACGACTCATAGAACGGTCCGATATCGCTCGTGCGCGCGCTCGTTACTGCTCGTTCGCGCGCTCGTGATTCATCGCGCCGACATGTCATCCAAAAAGAAAAAAAATTGTGTTACTGTTTTTGTTGTACGCGGAATATTTAACTCGCAACTCTAGACCGCTTGCTGTCGCAGCGCCTAATCTTTGGGATGCCATGGAGAAGGGAAATCTTTGCATAAAATGTCACAGGATAAATGTTCTACGAAAATATGTAGACCTTTTCGCAGTCTCTCCTAATCTATATCCGGTTTTATGGGATTACTCGGGCCTGATGAGGCTTCGGATGACGAACTTTACTGCCGGACACTGTGACATCTTTATCTTCGCCAGGATGAATTTCTTACATTGAATAAAAGTTAGTAATGACTTCTGGCACCTTCAGAATTATAGAGACCTATTTCGAAATTATGAGATTTCGTCCTTGAGTCAGAATTACCTTAGATAACCATCTTTATCGACTCTTATTATCTTATTGGTTATATACTCAAAGTATACTAAGTATATTAGACTCTACCTTTACCATAACTATTAATATATTAGACTCTAATAGTTAAAGTTGGCTATCTAAGGACGGTTTATGACCCAAAGGTGAAATCTCAAAAAGTGCCTCTGTTCCCATATTACATAATTTATGTTCTCGTCTGTCTCCTTACAGAGACATTAGATAGGAGTAATCATGGTGCAGTGGTTAAACGAAGGAGTGAAACTATCGGTTTGGGAGTTCAAATCCTGACTGCAGATCACATCTTTGTTCTTTTTTTAAATTCCGAACAAAAATATATTTGCGGCAAAATTTACTAACGCCATTTATTGTGCGCAGCGTGAACTTGCTTGAACTTGCTTTAATGTCTGTTTTTTACGAGATGGTTCTAACATGTGGCGAGAGATGGCGTTGATTCTGAGCTTCGTTCCAGCTGAGTGTTCCACGACACACAAAACTTTTTTTACTATCGTACCTACTAAATGAAGTCGCCTAATGGCTACTAAGCAACTCCTTTGTTCAATTTCGGAACGCATCTCTGACTTTTTGGATTTATCTGTGTTTTAGCAATTTAAATAATATAGTATGTACCTACTTATTAGTTGCAATTAAGCAGTGATAGCCTAGTGGTTAATATCGCAGGTTCAATCCCGGGTACGCACCTCTGACTTTTCTGAGTTACGTGCGTTTAAGCAATTAAATATCACTTGCTTCAACGGTGAAGGAAAACATCGTGAGGAAACCTGCACACCTGAGAGTTCTTCATAATGTTCTCTAGGGTGTGTGAAGTCTGCCAATTCGCATTGGACCAGCGTGCTGGAGTATGGCGTATAGCCCTCAGTAGTGAGTCGTTGATGGGTTGCTGATGATGATGATGATCAATTGTTTTAATGTTGAATGAAAACATCATAATGTGTGAAGTTTGCCAATTCGCACTTGAGCAATGTGATAACACTGTGCCCAGAAGTTGGCCGGCATTTTTATAACTCAGATCTCTACAAAGGCTGAAAAAGAGCTGATACTATATCTAAGAGTTGATAACTAAGGGCAAGATGATCTTCAAACATAGCTAAGAACCATCCCAGTTAAACCCAAGTCGTTTTAGTTTTATTCATTCTATAAAATAACCGCATTCGTAATCAGAGGTGCGATCTAAAAGTTGCCGATCAAAATCGTATTCATTTGATGGCATTAGCGTCAAAGTACACACACACACACAATGTTACACACAGACAAAAAGACATATAGACACACTCAAACAAATACACCAGTCAAAAAACACCCCTCTGTTGACATCGGGAATTAAAAACAAGTAAAATAACAACGCATCAATCAAAATAGCATTCCTAATGTTGTTTGTGGAGGGAGGGTTGACATCTAATATTACTTGAGTGGAGCTCGCAATATTTCAACTCACTTTCGCGTTATATTATTCACAAAAACATTCAAATCAATCTACTTAATTGACAATCCATTAAAATTGTACTAAAAAGATAAGTTGTTGAGTGAGCAATTCGTACAGAAGCTTCGAGCTATGGACAAAAAATGACAAGTATTAAATTATTAAAAAGTTTAATGCTAGAGTTTCTAAAGCCCGCACCAACGCGCGGGAAATGAGAACCGCAGCATTGAGTTTTTCCGCGATCTCTGCAGCAAAATTTCCTCTACACTTAGGGCCTATTTCACCACCTTCTGATAAGTGTCGGAAAGCCTAACCGTAAATTTTGTCACTTTCTTACTTTATGTCGAGTGCCAAAGACAAAATATGCGAATAAGCTATCAGACACTTATCAGAAGGTGGTGAAAATGGCCCTTAATCTCACAGATTTTCGCATTCTATGTCAGAATAGCATACCTTATCTAAACTTCCTACAATGCGAATCTTTACCGATTTTTAACCGACTTCCAAAAAGGAGGAGGTTCTCAATTCGGCCGGTATCTTTTTTTTTTTTTTTCTTTTTTTTTTTTTTCTATGTATGTCCACCGATTTCTCCGGGATTACTGGACCGATTCGCGTGATTTTTTTTTAATCGACAGAGGATGTTTGCGAAATGGTCCCATATAAATTTTAACCTTCAACTCCTCAAGCCTGATGCTGCAGGCTAAAACTATGGTGATTTAGGAAATTTCGATTACGAATTGATATTGTAGGTAACAAGTATGGACTACATCATGGAGCTCCAGGTCCTAGCTCCTCAATCATAGGATACTACACTTAAAAGCTTAAAATAAAAATTCTTTTCAAAAAACCGACTTCTAACGCCACTACAAAGTATAAAAATAATTTTAGTTTGTCCACGTTTGTTGAAGTCGGGCGGGCCTAAAATACAAACTATGAAACCGACTCGCGATGCTCGCTCGACTTCTACAAACGAGTCTATCATATTCTGTAGCGTCGCGCATCGGTTTCATAGTTTGTATATAGGCCCGCCCGACTTCAACAAACGTGGACAAACTAAAATTATTTTTATACTTTGTAGTGGTGTTAGAAGTCGGTTTTTTGAAAAGAATTTTTATTAAAAATCGTCTGAAATCTCTTCGTCTGAATCGTCTGAATCGTCTTGTTAACTACTCAACCTCATAATGTATTCGTAATTATTATGTCATAGTAGGTAATTAAAAAATAAATGTTAAATATTGTGCTGTATTTTCTTTGTGGAGTCAACGTCTCCTGAGGATGCTTCAGTCGAAGCGAAGGCTTTAAGTTGGTGTTACGTTGTTCCTGTACCTATTTGTACAACTACTAGAGCTGCAGTGTACCTACCATATATTTATTTTTGAAGTGAAAACTTAAGGCGCGTTGAGCACTATTTTGGGTGAGAAAAAACATGGATTTCGCGTCATCGTCACCTTCACAATCGTCACCTGGAGATTTCAGTAAGCGTTCAACATTTTAGAAGTTCCCAAGCAACCTTGTACTGCGCAGCGGGCAAGCAGCCGACTTCCTTACCGTTTAATATATGATATCGCAGGTTCGAATCTCACTCACGAAATCGTAACAGTGCGCTTTTCTTATTTGTTTTTAAATATTAGCAAATCTATTTTTCACTTCTATCGGCGGTCCCTATGACTGGCAATTTTTTTATTTGGCGGATTAAAGCAAAAGATTTTATTCCTTGAGTTCATACAAATTATGGTTACTATATGAAAATGAATGGCGGAAAATAATGAGTATATTAACTCACTCACATATTATTCACTCTCTCTAGTAACTTTACCAGGCAACTCTCACCAAAAACTGTCTGGTAAATACTACTAATGTAGGTAAAGGTAGATATATTCATATTCTTATTTTCCCATTCTTATAATGCAATAAAGTGTCTCTATCTCTACACTAGAGTCGTAAAGTACGAACGCGAAGTTGCTCAACAATCCACAATATTGTTCCACGGTGTTAGCGATAATTAGCGAACTAGTTAGGCTAATATTTAGCGTAACTAGTTGGCTAGTATCAGTTAGAGTTATTGTATTGAGCACCGCATTGGTACCCAGTATTAGGAGAACAAGCAAAAGTTAAAGGAATCACAACGTCTACGGAAAATTGGATGTAATATAACATACGCCATACTTACTAAGAACTTCTACTTACAAACGAGATCTGATTACAATAGAATAGAATAGAAAACGTTTTTGTTCAAATGAACTTTTTTTACAAGTACTTTTGAATCGTCGATGAGTCTACCACTTGTTCGGAATGCCCTTCCTACCGAGAAGAACCAGCAAGAAACTCGGCGGTTGCTCTTTTCAAAACTAGTTTACAATACAATAGGTACTATGCTATGTATGCAGTGTTTCCACAATGAGGGGAAGTTCCACAAACGCATACATAATTACTAGTGGTTCGCCCCGAACTGAGACCTCGTGGTAACAGTATCCCATGATTATTCATTCAATCGATACATGACGACCAAAACTGACATTATTATTATGCATGTTTTCACCAAACATACCTAAATCGTCCCCTATTTAGGAGTCTCTTTACGTAGGTAGCTCCAAAACACAATCCTAAGTCCTAACATCCGTCCAAATGTCCTTTTAGGTGTCCCGTACAGGATCGTGATACAGAAGTTGACAGTAATCATCACCTAACTTATCATAGTTAGCCCGTAAAGGTTAGGGAACGTCAGTGAAAACATTGAATTATTATGTAGGAACTAATGAGTGAAAACGGGTTAGGGGCATCTGTACAAATCGTCATCTATCGACGCGAATAGAAAATATACAAAATGCAGCAATTAATAGTTTATTGAAGTTTGATATTTAGCTAAAGAATAATTTTAATTGAATAATATGTTATTATAATATTATGTACCTAAATAATAGTAGTCGACGCAAAACTGTTTTTGGGATAGATCGTAGTCGTAACTCCTAGTAGTCCTAGTTCCATGGAATGGTTAATGATTGCGCCATCTATTAGCATTATTGTGAAGCTATGTGAAATTTACTGATGCTCATTAAAAATTAAATAATCTCGTTTCTTTATAATATTCATATTATTTTAGTATTTGTTGTTCAAGTACAGGATACAAGTGAAGTAAAAAATAAGTACAGCTTGAAAATATATAGCCGATTTTCCAGAGAGCGTCTTCAAGCGAGCGTATTAAATCGCCACTTTGAAAGCCCCCATTTCGTCAATTTTAGGAAAAAAATAAAAAAAAATACGTTTGTACTCTGTTGCAAATTGTCTTTAAAATGATACAGACAAACCTTATGAATCGCAAAAAAAAAAATTTACTTTGCATTCGCTTCTATGAGAGCCCCCTGAAATAAAGATTTTTACAACTTTTTAAGCCATTTTCGGCTGGAGGCCATCGATTTACATATTATATCTAAATTTGAAGTAATTACGTTCAGTAATTCAAAAGTTATAAGGCTCTGACAGACGGACGGACGGACAAGTGCAAATCGCTCTAGTAAACTCAGAGACCTCGCTTCGCTCGGTCAATAATTCAACACATGTTAAGACGGGCAGACAGAAAGTATCCCCATTCCCGCCGGTAGCACCCGTTCACGAGCATGACGCATGACCCAGCCATCGCTTCGCTTAACCATATTTGAGGTAACGTAACAACCCGATTACGAACCCTAACATTACTTGTATTTATGCACAGTAGTTTGTTGGCTTAGTACCTACCCCCTTGTACATTGATAACCAAATAGATAGTTACGATACGCTTTAATGGTCCACTTATATGCTATAAATGCAGCTCGGTTCGTGTTGATAGATAGCCGATGTGTTGTTGTAATGACGCGATAGCATGCATGCGGTCGCCGATAGCATAGTGAGGCTTCTGTCACGAAGTATTTTTAATCTATTGTTAACCTACACTTATATAAAAGAATTTTTTAAACCGACTTCAAAAAGGAGGAGGTTATCAATTCGTCGGAATCTTATAATCGGGTATACTCCCCAGGTGGTCCCATATAAATATCGAAATCAATCGAACGGTTTTTAAATATCAACAATAAATTGAATACTTTGTATAGTGTGTATGTAAAGTAGTAAAGCGGGAGTTTGAAGTCGGTTGTTTAAAATATTTTTTTATATTAAATTATTAGATACAGCCATATCTATAGACAATTGCAGGGCCGACGGGCCACATCGCTCGGGAATCGCGCCTGAATGTGTTGACCAGTTTACACTACGGCCGTCGCGTCACGTTATTGAAAAGAAAATGTAAAAAATGCGTGCACCTATTCATAAATTATATTTATGGCATAAATATTATCTTCTAATAATGAAAATATTACCTTTTAGAATCAACGCCATCTCTCGCCACATGTTAGAACCATTTCGTGATAAATAAGCGCGCGCGCACCTATGACTGGGCACTACCAATAGCATACGCGCTATGGATAACCGTATACACTTAGAGAAAATTCTTATTAGAATCAACGCCATCTCTTGCCACATGTTAGAACCAACTCGTAATATAGCTAAGCGCTATAGATAACCGTCTATACTACTTGTGACGGAAAATTCTTAAACTTTTTTTTTCTAACCCCCATCTGCCAAATCTGTACCGTCGGATACGGAACTTCGTTCCAAAAATCAGCCCACAATGGTTAGTTTTCCCCGGTTCTCACAGTGGTCCAATTTTGAGAGGTCCCTCCGAACCCGCCTCAAGCGATTGAATAGACGCGTAACCAAGATTAATTGCTTGTTTACATTCAAAGGCTCTCCCTCTCGATTGTGCCACTGAGAGCTGACCCCGAGGTGTTGACGCCGCAGTGAATAATGGGCTAGGTTGCATTGAAACTGGGGACATGTGGCCTAGTTTCGACAGTGCATGTCGTTGACTCAAGTAGTTAACTTGATGGGTGATCAAGTTCGTAGGTCGCGTGAAGTCCTCAGAAAAGGTGATAGTTATTAGTATTTGTATGCCAAATTCAAGTGCGATCCGTTCAGTGCAGTGATTTGAGCTGTGCGTTGATAGATCACTCAGTCAGTCTCTTTTTCCTTTTAAGTTGGATTTAGAAGACTAATCGTTAAAACTGAGAGTCAAAATCCCGTGCTTTTAGTTTAGTCTTCAGTCAAGTAATTAATTAATGAGCTCACACACCTTTGAGAACATTATGGAGAACTCTCAGATGTGCCGGTTTCCTCACGATGAAGCATGTGATATTTAATTGTCAAAACGCACATAGCTCCGAAAAGTCAGAGTTGAATAGAATATAATAGAATAGAATATTATTTATTCATTGACATGAAAACAAAATATAACAAACAAAATGGAAATACACATGAAAATGGAAAAACAGAAAGTAATTACAATCTAACTAGTGTCTACTATGTGTCATGCCAATGAAAGGGTTCTAGCTCAGCTAAATGCTGTGGATACATATGTAACCACAGCGCTGATATTCTGCTAGGGCCCGAATAAGAGGGTAGTCATTTAAAATAAATAAATATTATACATATGAAAATAACTTATTAGGTAAAATATAAATTGTATTATAAAATTGAATCAATAATGTCCTGTCCTTTTTTTTTTTAATTTATTATTTGTAAATGTACTACCACGGCTATCTTACTATGGATTTTAATATGATTATTCGTTTTTTTGTGTTATTAATAACTGTTCTCTGAAAAGTTTTTTGAAAACAAATTTAGAGCTTGCATTGCGAAAAGGTGGAGGGATGTCATTCCAGCATTTCGTGGCAAGATATTTAAAGCTGCCACGAAATGCTGCCGACCGGTGGCGTGGCATTGATAAAAGTGGCACCATCATCCTAAGCCCAAAGTTTGGCTCGCGCCATTTCAATTTCGAATACAGATATTCAGGTTTTTGGGATTTAACAACACCGAACAATAGAGTGCCTAAAAGTAAATTATATCTGTTTTTCATTTTTAGCATATTGTGTTCATTTAAAAAAGGAGTAACGTGTGATCTTGGCGGAATAGGAAAACAAAAACGAGCGCAAGCATTTTGTACGCGCTGAAGTAATCGCCACGATTTACTTAGCAAGCATGGTCCATAAACTGTTAAACAATAATTTAATTTTGACAAAATTAGTGTGTCACAAAGTTTAATTCTTAGGTTAATAGAATAGAATAGAATAGAATAGAAATGTTTTTTATTCAAATAAACTTTTTTACAAGTGCTTATGAATCGTCGATGAGTCTACCACTGGTTCGGAATGCCGTTCCTGCCGAGAAGAACCAGCAAGAAACTCGGCAGTTGCTCTTTTCAAAATAAGTTTACATTCAATAGAATAGTTATACAGTTAAATTACCACCTACTGTCTCATGAATCGCTGGAACGAATTATGTCCACGCTTTTTTATCATCTAAATAATCTTCTATATAAAACTAATACTAATGTAAGGCCTAATCTTATACAGAACTTTAAGTCTATAAAAACAGTTCCGGGCAAGATCAATTACGTGTTCTTCGAAGCGTAAGTTTTCATCCATTCGCAGTCCAAGATTACGTGCTTCATGTACATGTTCAATGTTTACTCCGTCAATGCAGAGTTTTGGTTGCTGGACTAGTATTTTACTGACTTGCTTCTTAGTACCCATGACCATAAATTTAGACTTAAGGGGATTAAGGATAAGAGCATTTTGTTGACACCATCGTGAGATGTTGTTTAGAACCTTGTTCATCTGGTTAATTGCAGAACTAACGTCTTCGTGATCAGCAGGTACATATACTTGAAGGTCGTCAGCATATAAATGATACTGACAGTTTTCTATGCAGTTGATTATGTCGGCAGAATATAATATAAATAATAGTGGTCCCAAAATGGAACCCTGTGGGACCCCTCTATTGACAGCTTTAAGTGAAGATACCAAGTCAGTTGCGTGCCCAGGCTCAAACCTGCGACCCCCCTATAGGAGACCACAGTCCTAACCCCTAGGCTATCACTGCTTCCCCTATGATCGTACGTCTACAATTACTGTCCTACAACATTTCAAACATGCGGATTTTAAATAGGTTACAATAAAACTTATAACTGAACTAATCTCATTATTATTGTATGTAAAAATGTATGTATGCATCCGCAATTCTGCGGCATACCGCCTTTGCATGCGAAACTGTAGGCTAAGTCCCGAAGCTTGCTATCCTAGTTTCTTTATGTGTGTGTATGTGTAGCGACAATAAAGTATTACATAATTGTCTATGCGGTAATTGATTATTTATGTAGATTTCACCAAAAGTCCCTATACTAGCTCGCTTTCATAATATGCTGGAACGCCGGAAGTTGCGAGAACGCTCTGGAACGATGCAGTAACAATGAAGGCTCTGTTTATCGCCAGCATCCTCACTTCCTCAGCACGTGCGGGATCAGAAAGTTATTTCCTGAATACTATACTGATGTTTGCACTCCATGCTAGCGGAGCTTAGGTACTATACACACTCATTCGGCCTTTGAACTACAGCGCAGTTTTCACTGAAAAAGGATAATCATTTAGTACATAATAATTCAATGAGGATAATGAGCGGGAAACGGCTACGCAGATGGTCTCTGTGTAGAACAGTAGACACATTAATGGGTTTGTAAAGTTTATTCTTCCAACTTCACTTCCACTAACATAGAGTTTTGATAATTAATTGCCTTAAGGTGGAAGACACAGTTCTGCCCGCGAAATTCAAATTTAATTTGGTTTTTCCCAATTTGTAAACTAATACGACAAAGTAGGCTTATAGCATTCTAATTGCGACAATGGCAGTATCATCTTCACGGGTTTATATAAAAATCTTTACTTGAAAGTGTCCAGTTTAAGAAATTAATCAAAATATCGACTAATTTGTGAGTAACTCACGTCTAACTCAGTATTTTGATTAATTTCTTAAACTGGTCACTTTCAAGTAAAAATTTTTATGTAAACCTGTTAATACATATAATAATGATAATTCTACTGACGCAATTAGAATGCCATTAGCCTAGTTTGTCGTATTAGTTTACAAATTGCGAAAAACCAAATTAAATTTGAATTTCGCAGGCAGACTCGTATAATCATCCTTAACGCCCTTCCACTACTTATCAAATCTTTACTTGGTCAGTATTTCCGCTAGACTTTTGTTGGTGAAAGTACTCGTAAGTATGCAGTTTTCGTTTGAGAGTTAAACGGAGTTCGTATGGAGTCCGTTCCGTTCACGGTGGAAACTGTGTTGTAGTTCGAAGACCAAATGAGTGGGTATTTATTTATTTTATTTATTTATTTATTTATTTATTTATTTATTTATACAACTTTATTGCATACAAGATAAAAAATATATAAAAGTAAGGAAACAATTTAATACAAAAGGCGGCCTTATCACTAATAGTGATCTCTTCCAGGCATATATTCAAAGGATGAGCGAAACTAATTCTAAAGATGAAACCAGGCCAATCTGCAAGGCTATACAGCAATCCCTACCAATATTATAATTAAATGTAAAAGTCTGTTTGTGTGTTCCTTTATCATTCAATTTCACATAAACACAGCAACTATCGACGTGATGTTTGCATAATATATGTAGTTCAGGACCTAGAAATTGGCATCGTCTATTTTCTGTGGGTTTTTTAAAAAACCTAACTCGTTCCAGGCAAAATTTAGTTTAAAATACACCAATAAATAGACATAATAGGTGCATTATGCCAGGAAGACAAAGACCCGAACTGTACCGAACATATGTGTTTTATCCCTAAAAGTGGGCAACACTAGCACATCTAATAAGTATTTGTCTTAAGCTCTTTGCTTTTGGCAAACTGTTTCCGTATTGGTTTTCGATTTTGTGCTGCGCTTTGTTGTATTTTGTGTTGTGTTGTGTGTGTTTGCGCTATAGTTTATCGTTTATTCTCCTCGGTAGTCAGCTTGAGGCTAAAACTGTTAAGCTGTGTTCAGATTTAAGGCGATAGCCACAGAAATATACTACGATAGAACGAAAAAGTGAGTGACACACAAGTTACTTTATAGTGCAGATGTTTTCAAGTAAAATAGATGTAAAATCTCGTAAAATGCTTTATTATACATGGTGATATAACCGTTCTATCTCGATATATTTTTGTGGCAATAGGTATATAGTATATCAACAGTGACGTGAGAGAGTTTCAGCCAAACGGAAGTGACTGCGGTTTTGCTCTGGCAGCCAAGTGCACATATGCTAGGCTTGCTGTTTTGCACTTTCTTTGGCTAGTGTATGAAGCACGTTTCAGTTAATCAAGGTTTACATTATAACGGCGCTACACTAGCGGCACGCTATGATGGCCGGTTTGACACATTACAATAGTGATGTGGAATGTCAATTTATTCTCGAACAAAAAACAATTAAGTTTTGTTTTTGTACCTGATTAAATAGGTTTAATAAAACAAAAATGTATATGTTTATTTAATTTATTTGAACGAACTGAATATTTGAATGAAAATGAATATACATACTTTATATGCACACAAAAAACATATGAATACAAAAGATACCAAAAAAGGTGCCACAAAAGGCCATAATTAATCAGATTCGTCCATACTACTATTTTCACTGTCGTCACTGCTATCATCACCTACATTAATAATTATATGTTCGTTTTCTATAATATTATCTATTTTCACATCTCTTTCATAATCTTCCCTTATTAATTTAACAGTTCTATTCACTATCGCATTGCACTGACAGTTTATACTTTTCGAAGCAACGTCAATTCGAAACTGCTTTGTTTTGCATTGAGCATTGACGCGAGTTTGCCGGAGGTACACTAGCGGCACGCTATGATGGCCGGTTTGACGTTTGTCCGCTCATGAAGTTCCGTATTAATTGATAACGACTTTGAAGGAAATAATTGTATTACTTTATTGACGATAGTGATGTGCAGAGATTCATAAATTTTATCGAATGTAGTTTTAGGTTTAGGACTCAAAATTTATTTATTAAATTGATTTCTAAAATGTATACAAGTGTAGAAAAATCAGTTTGCACCATTTAAGGGGTGAATGTACTTGTGAATATGAACAATTTTCACTATGTGGACAAACCTCTGAAATCGCAAAAAAATATCAGCTGTTTCATACAAAAGGTAAAATTTTTATTTTTATATGATATATACCACAACTCGGCATTTGGTTTTCTAAATTGAAAATTTTTAAAAATGGAATCTAATACGATCGTCACATAGGATCGCTGGCTAGCACAACTACTACCTCCGGCAAACTCGCGTCAATGCTCAATGCAAAACAAAGCAGTTTCGAATTGACGTTGCTTCGAAAAGTATAAACTGTCAGTGCAATGCGATTGTGATATAGTTTTGACCTGGCTTTGGATTTCAAATATTGATACTGCATTACTGTTGACCCTTGCTCGTTAATTTGGACTCTGTTCAAGCCCTTTGTTGTGGATTTCGTCGATATGACCGAACGTACGCAGAGAACTGTTCTAAATAGTCAGACACGTGAGTTCGTAATACGCCTTCGTAACTATTTCGATCGTGAAGCTCAAAATGGAGGGCCAATTTTACCTATAACGTCAGTGGTTGAACGCGTAGCTGATGCGCTTAATATTGGACAACGAACTGTTAGACGGATAACTAAAAAAAAATATGGCGAGACTGGCACAGAAGAAAATAAACTTCACACACCAAAAAAGAGAAAACGAGCAAAACCAGTCGTAGGCATCGATAGCTTTGATGCCGATGCTATCCGAAGACATGTTTACGGCTACTATTTACAGAAGGAGTATCCAACAAGAAAAAAGTTGGTGCATTCACTGAAGGAAGCTGGATTATTCTTCGGTGGGGAAAGTTCTTTAACGAAGATTTTGAAGACCATTGGATTTCGATACAAAAAATGTAACAAACGCAAAATATTGATGGAAAGATTTGATATAGCGATGGCAAGGTATACTTTTTTACGGCAAGTGAAAGAAATCAAAAATTGGCAAAATGTTGTGTTCTTGGATGAAACATGGCTTAATGCTAACCATACTGTAGGCCGTTCTTGGAACGATGACACAGCAGCATCTACTTCCAAAGTTCCTGTAGGAAAAGGATCGCGACTTATAATTTGTCACGCCGGAACCATCAACGGGTTTGTCGAAGGTTCTCTCATGGCTTTTGCGTCAAAAACCACTGGAGACTATCATGAAGACATGAATGGAGAAAAGTTTACTGAATGGTTTACCTCAATGTTGTGTAGCCTCCCTGAACCATCTATTATAATTATGGACAACGCCCCATACCACTCGATGCAAATTGACAAGCCACCTGCCCAATCCCAAAAGAAAGCTGATATCGTCGCATGGCTTCGTAAAAATGGCGTAGATGCAAACATGAATATGTTAAAAGCGGAATTAGTACGTCTTTTAAAAGAAAACAAACCAACCAAGATCCGATACGTCATTGACGAAATAGCATTAGAACATGGGCACAGAGTTATACGGTTACCGCCTTACCATTGTGAGTATAATGCGATTGAGTTGGTGTGGGCTCAAATTAAGGGATATGCTGCAAGACACAATACAGAACCCCCATTTACCACAAAAAAAATGCTAAAATTATTAGAAGAAGCTTGTGAACATGTGACTAAAGGAGACTGGGAAAAGGTTGTGAATAGAACTGTTAAATTAATAAGGGAAGATTATGAAAGAGATGTGAAAATAGATAATATTATAGAAAACGAACATATAATTATTAATGTAGGTGATGATAGCAGTGACGACAGTGAAAATAGTAGTATGGACGAATCTGATTAATTATGGCCTTTTGTGGCACCTTTTTTGGTATCTTTTGTATTCATATGTTTCTTGTGTGCATATAAAGTATGTATATTCATTTTCATTCAAATATTCAGTTCGTTCAAATAAATTAAATAAACATATACATTTTTGTTTTATTAAACCTATTTAATCAGGTACAAAAACAAAACTTAATTGTTTTTTGTTCGAGAATAAATTGACATTCCACATCACTATTGTAATGTGTCAAACCGGCCATCATAGCGTGCCGCTAGTTTAGTAGTTGTGCTAGCCAGCGATCCTATGTGACGATCGTATTAGATTCCATTTTTAAAAATTTTCAATTTAGAAAACCAAATGCCGAGTTGTGGTATATATCATATAAAAATAAAAATTTTACCTTTTGTATGAAACAGCTGATATTTTTTTGCGATTTCAGAGGTTTGTCCACATAGTGAAAATTGTTCATATTCACAAGTACATTCACCCCTTAAATGGTGCAAACTGATTTTTCTACACTTGTATACATTTTAGAAATCAATTTAATAAATAAATTTTGAGTCCTAAACCTAAAACTACATTCGATAAAATTTATGAATCTCTGCACATCACTATCGTCAATAAAGTAATACAATTATTTCCTTCAAAGTCGTTATCAATTAATACGGAACTTCATGAGCGGACAAACGTCAAACCGGCCATCATAGCGTGCCGCTAGTGTAGGAATCTTTGTATCCCCGATTTCGGGGAGCGTGGAAAACGTCATATTTGACACTTTTTTTTTTAAAGTTCAAAAAATTCTTTGACTGACCGCAGTATCCTTTAACCGCTTAATTCCAGTTTCGAATCCTTACTAATATTATAAATGAGAAAGTGAGTTTGTTTGTTGGTTTGTCCTTAAATCACTTGTTGTTGAAGACTTGAAGAGTGTCATAGGCCCTAACTCTAAAAAGAAAAAGATAAAGAAAGCACTTTGTAAAAGTTTATTTGAATAAAAAACTATTTTGTTCTATTCTATTCTTTTACTTCGGAAAAAGGAGAGTTCCGGCGGGTTTTTAAAAAGCTATCTCCACGCGAACGAAGTGGTGGACTAAAGGCTAGTAAGTAGTAACATTATATGCGTCCCGCATAACTCATTTTTTCCAAAAAACCTGTGTTTCATTGTCAATAAATCAAGTCTCTGTTACAATATACCTAGTTACAAGTTTCATGCCAAGTTCACACGATCTAAGCCCACTCATTCGCGACCTTCAGCTAGTCCGTGTGTCACCGGCGACTGTAATGGCGTCGTATATCCCGGGATCTCGTCGGGATGACAGGCGCGCCTCGCCGCGTCCCGGGACCCGTTTGCACGTGACTGCTGAAGTGGGCGATTACTCGTGCTCTTAACCTCTGGAGCCTCAATAGCCCAACGGTTAAAGGTGCAGACTGAAAACTGAAAGGTCGCAGGTTCGAATCCCACCCGTTGCACTATTGTCGTACCCACTCCTAACACAAGCTTTCCGCTTATTTGGAGGGGATAGGAGGATATTAGTCAACTTGAATTTGACTAATATTCTTTTAAAAAAAAATCCTGTGACGCGAAATTGTTTTGACGCTTTTTAAAGCAGACTTTAAAACCGAGGTATGGGTTCGTTGCTTTAATTCAGAAATTAAAGCAACGAACCCATACCTCGCTCTTACGTCTCTTTTATCCAGCGGGTCCATAGGCGGCCATCTAGGACCTTTATTAGTGTAATTTGATATTTTGAATATAATAGAATAGAAATATTGGAACGTAGTTCCTTATCGCGCGGTGCGGAATTTGGAAGGGGGCTAGACGGATCGACACTTTTTTGAAACCGACACTTTTTTGAAGGCATTGAGTTCGGTATTTTCGCGGTACAATATCGGGTCTCCGTAGCCTTGTGGCTTAGGCGTCTGCAGAAGCCACAAGGCTACGGAGACCCATTATTGTACCGCGAAATACCGAACACAATGCCAAATTAATTTATCGAAAGGAACTACGTTCCATCCGGGTGTCCGCTGACACCTCTCATGTTTTTTTTATTCAAATAAACATTTACAAGTGCTTTTGAATAGTCGATGAAATTCAAAAAAATTCAAATTCAAAGTTCAAAATTATTTATTTCACGTAGGCCAACCTGTGGCTCTTATGACACGTCATGACTCTACCACCGGTTCGGAAAGCGGATTCTGCTGAGAAGAGTCGGCAAGAAACTCAGCAGTTGCTCCTTTCAAAATAATCATTTTACAATATTAATAAGTAGCTATTACATTGTAATAAGTTTTTATACTATCTTGTGGGCAGCTGGATGCCAAGCTGATTTAACCCGTGCATCTTTGTTAGAATAGAATATTACAATATTTCCACAATGAGGGGAAGTTCCAAGAAAAAAACGTACTACGTCGTCAACTTTCGTCCAGATTATCCATCTGTCTGTGTGTCAGCTATTCTATTTAGAAAGTAGATGGTGCCCGCAACTTCGTCTGCGTAGATTAAGGTATCTCCACTACGTTCAGCTGTTCATTTCGGTTCATTCGTTGTGGCGTGAAGGAGTAACCATAAACCAGTATCCATCAATCCATTCTCACAAACTTTCGCATTTAACTAGCTTCTGCCCGCGACTTCGTCCGCGTGGAATAGTTTTAACTTCACCTTCACCACCTTAAAAACACCTTCGCAAATAATGCATTATTTTAGAACATATTTGGTTAGCATAAAATAGTTATAGTGAGCCAACATTAAAAGATAGACATATTTATGCTGTCGCGGACTTTTTTTAGAACTTTTAAAAGGGAACAATTCTGTCATACATGATTTTTGCGAAACTTTAACCGTTTACGCAGCGCACGCAGCGGAAGCTCTCAAAAGGGAAAAGAATCCCCCGATTTTGAAACATTCTTCAGTGGTGCTCCGCTATTATTGGTCTTAGCGTGAAGAAATGATGTATGGCCCATAGCCTTCCTTGATAAATGGGCTAACTAACACAGAAAGATTTTTTCAAATCGGATCAGTAGTTCCTGAGATTAGCGCGTTCTAGCAAACAAACAAACTCTTCAGCTTTATATATTAAGTATAGATATTGATAGGAAGAGGGATTATAAAAGATGCAAAGTTGAAAGATACAGTTCTAGTAACTTGTTACAGAAAGAGTACCTACATAATGATACTATGTACATTCAAATGTCGAAATCGATTTTAATGCTTTATGCGTGAATAGGTAACAAACAGACCGAGTTACTTGCGTCTTTTAATTAATTAGTGTGGATTATAATCGAGGTTCAGAGGCAAAAGTTGTAAATCCACAAAAGTGTCGAACAAGCACGAAATTGGCCGCGTTTCCAGTTGGAACACCGCGAACCAGACTGACCGCAGTTCGTGATCCAGGCTCGCGGCGATCCAGCACGCTCCTTTGCGGTCCAGACGTGGAAACTGCAGCGAATTTGTGCATAGATACGGCAAATATTGTGTAAATGGCAGAAATAGATTGCATACTCTTTGTATAAATGGTAGTGGTAGATTCATCAAATGTGTTCGAGCGAAGCAACGGCTGGATCATGCGTCATGCTCGTGAACGGGTTCCGCCGGCGGGAATGGGGCTACTTTCTGTCTGCCCGTGTTAACATGAATTGAATTGTAGTACGTACGCTTTTTTGGAACTTCCTCTCATTGTGGAAATATTATATTCTATATTCTATTCTAATAAAGTTGCATGGGTGATTAAATCGGCTTGGCATCCAGCTGCCCACAAGATAGTATAAAAAATTTATTACAATGTAATAGCTGCATAATAATATTGTAAAATGATTATTTTGAAAAGAGCAACTGCTGAGTCTTGCCGGCTCTTCTCAGCAGAATCCGCTTTCCGAACCGGTGGTTACCAGAGTCATGACGTGTCATATGAGCCACAGGTTGGCCTACGTGAAATAAATAATTTTGAATTTTGAATTTGAATTTTTTTGAATTTCATCGACTATTCAAAAGCACTTGTAAAAGTTTATTTGAATGAATTTTTTTCTATTCTATTCTATTCAAAAATCGAATTACACTAATATTATGATGTCCTAGATGGCCGATAGGGACCCGCTGGATAAAAGAGACGTAAGAGCGACACCTGTGGAAGACAATGCGAGAGACCTTTGTTCAGCGATAGACGTCCACTGTTGAACAAAGGTCTCTTGCATGGACTTCCACAGGCTTTGGTCTTGCGACGCCTGCATCCAGCGCCTCCCTGCGACTCGTCTGATGTCGTCGGTCCACCTAGTGGGGGGTCTGCCAACACTGCGCTTCCCGGTGCGGGGTCGCCAGCACCTTGGGACCCCAACGACCATCAGCTCTTCGAACTATGTGCCCGCCCATTTCCACTTCAGTTTCGCGACTAGCTGAGCTATGTCGGTGACTTTGGTTCTCCTATGGATCTCCTCATTTCTGATTTGACCTCGCAGAGGTACTCCGAGCCTAGCTCTCTCCATCGCCCGCTGTGTGACCCTGAGCCTTCCCATGAGGCCCATAGTGAACCTCTATCGGTTGTTAAAAAAGAAAACTATATAATTTAATATTTAAAAAAATATTACACACACTATACAAAGTATTTAATTTATTGTTGATATTTCAAAAACCGCTCGACCGAATTCGATAAAATTTATATGGGGCCATCCGGGAAGTAATGCCATATATAAAACAAAAAAAAATTTCAAATCGGTCCACACGTCTTCGAGTAATCGGTGAGCATACATAAAAAAAAGATTCCGACGAATTGAGAACTTTTTTTGAAGTCGTTTAAAAATTATTTCAAAAATGCATTCTCAACAGGTAAATACAGCCAAAGGAATACTAATACTAGTGGGTAGATATTGTCCAAAAAAAGCCCTACCGTAACATAATTGATAGAAGGGGTCAGGACCCTCAGCGATATAGAATACGACGTAGGAAAAGCAGTAAATTACTGAAGTCTAATGTAACTCGACAGGGGCGGCCGGACAATTAGGTTACAATACGATCCGGCACATTAAGAGTATCTAATGCCGGCGAAAATTACATTCGTTATCTCCATTCTGAGAAAATGTAATAAAAGTGTAATAAAATAATAAAATGTAATAAATGCTTTCAGTCTGGAAAACTTCAGTCAAGACTTGTTTCATTACTAAAATTAGTTACATAGTTACTACTAACTAATTGTAGTAATGAAACAAGTCATGACTAACTAGTAGGCTAAGCTAGTGCTTGTGCCCGCGGCTTCGCTCACGTTAATTTCGATTTTTCAAACCTCAGGGGTTAAATTTTCAAAAACCCTTTCTTTACGGATGCCTACATCATAATAGCTATCTGTATGTCTTTCAGCCCGATCCGTCCAGTGGTTTGAGCTGTGCGTTGATAGATCAGTCAGTCAGTCAGTCACCTTTTCCTTGTATATATTATTATACTAGATGATGCCCGCGACTTCGTCCGCGTGGATTAAGGTTTTTTAATTCCCGCGGGTAATTTTTAACTCTGTAATTTTCCGGGATACAAAGTAGTCTGTGTTACTCCTGGGTATGAGCTATCTCTATTCCAAATTTTAGAAAAATTGGTTCATTCATTGTGGAGTTATAGAGTAACAAACATCCATCCATCCAAACATCCATCCATCCATCCATACATCCTCACAAACTTTCGCATTTATAATATTAGTAGGATTATTTAGATTTCCACCGACTATGGGAAAACCAAGTGTTATGATTTTAACAGTATGCCTGTATGTTTGTATGTTTGTAGTGACGTATGTAACAGCGTAGCGTCTCAACTACTGAGCCGATTTTGATGATTAGGTATCAATTGATTCGTTGTTACAGTCCGGGAGACACAGGCAAAATTTTATTCGAATAAAATCAATATTTATGTTAATTAAGTATATCAAATTTTCCGAGTCGGGTTACAGTTTTTAACTTTTTCCTTCTTTTATTACCTAATATTCGTTGAAAACATGCTTTGGCCAAAGCTTTAGCTTGACGAGTTGAAAAGAAGGGATGTGGGAGCCCACACTGTAATAAAGAATCCATCTAATATAATATTATTATGTAAAGAAGAAGGGACACGATTTTAGCAATGAGTAAACCTTCGACGCAGCTACGCAATCTTATTTGCATAATCCACTTGAAAATTGATACAGAAAAATTTAAATGTCGACAACTGCACTACACCAGTCATATTCCGAGAAATCGCATTTCTCGTGGAGTATAATTATCATAATGACGTATAAAGGTCAGCGGTTTTCCGTCGCTTCGTTTTCCGCGTCGATTAACAAATTAAACTATTTATTCCAGTTAAAATACAATATGCTTCACAGGAATGCGTCCTGGCCACTCAAGCGGTAAAAAAAAAAGCTTTTAGTAGCTAGATACATCATCAAACCCTGGCTATCATCTAGGACCAGATTACGTCGTTTCTTTACTGAGTTCCTATGGCCACCTTCCAGCTCCATCATCAGATCAGACCCTGGTAACCATCCAAAAACAAAGTATTTGTCATGACGAATCAAACAAGCCGAAACTCGGGAGGTTTGCATCGTTTCATTACAGTTCCTATGACCACCTTCCAGCTCCATCATTAGACCCTGGTTACCATTGAATAACAAACTACTCGTCAAGAAGATTCAAACAAGCCCAAACTTGATGAGGTTGTGTCG
Source organism: Oeneis ivallda (assembly GCA_029955525.1). Lineage (NCBI taxonomy): Eukaryota > Metazoa > Arthropoda > Insecta > Lepidoptera > Nymphalidae > Oeneis > Oeneis ivallda. The sequence goes on from JARPMR010000025.1 coordinate 19,028,629, forward strand.
TTATGTTGCGAAGTTCCTATGGCCACCTTCCAGCTCCGTCATCAGATCAGCACCATGTTAATATTGCATTGTCACGCGATTTACAGGTGTATGCAAAATTTCAGCTCAATCGGTATTTTAATTTGCAAGATTTGATGACAAACATCGGGACAGGTGAAACTAAATAAAAGCTTGGAATATTACGACTTTGCAAGTAGTAAGTACTAACCGCCCGCTTCAAGATGGCCGCTACCCCGCGTCGCGCTTCCCCGCACCGCACCTCAAACAAGACCCACTTAGTAGAGCTCGCGATTGTCAGTGCCGTGTTTTTCAAACTTTTGTTTCGTTTTAATTGTTTTTTTTGTTAAGTTTTCATTAATTATCTAGCGTAGTCCTAGTAATTTTGTTGTGTCCGCGTGTAGTTTTCTGCGATGAGTAAAAAAGGAAAAGTTTTAAATAGCGCAAACTATTTATTAGTTTAATTAATGACTTCTCGAACTTTGCCTTTAATGATTTCTCGAAGAGAAGAAAAATAAGAAATTAAAACACACACCCTTCGACATTCGTCGTCATTGCAATGAAAAGCATAGCAAAAGAGAACTTACGTCACAGTCGTGGCAAATAACGGTAAAAAAGGAACATATTTTTATGTATTCATACATATACATACATACATAAGGTGTGGAAGAATCACGAGCGCACGCACGAGCAACATGCACCACTCTATGAGTCAGGAGAGGTGGGGATGGAGCGATCGCCGGCCTTATAAACGCAGCGAGCCATTTGTTCGGGGCACTTTCATTGGGGCGAGCATACCGTCAACATCTCGCTACCGCCTACAACAAGCGAGAGCCGTCAGTCGCAGTATTCCTCGATATGGAGAAAGCGTTCGACCGCGTCTGGCACGCCGCCGGCCTCGTGTACAAGCTGTCCACGTCTACTACTCCGCGCCGAGTAGTCAAGACTGTGGCCACCTTCCTGCAAGACAGACGTTTTCAAGTGGCGATTGAAGACGTCCTGTCCACGGACCGCCCCATCCGAGCCGGTGTACCTCAGGGAAGCTGCCTGTCGCCCGTCTGCTACAGCAGATATACGGACGACATCCCAGTCGCTGACGGCGCCATGCTAGCGCTGTATGCGGACGACGCGGCCTTCATCACAACAAGGTCCCGCATGCAGTGCTGAAGATGCAGCGAGCACTGGTCGCACTTCCCACATGGCTGGAGAACTGGAGACTCAAGGTCAACGTGGCGAAAACTCAGGCGATTTCCATCGGGCGGGCGCGACTACTGCCGCCCCCGATGACGCTCATGGGCGAGACCGTCGAGTGGTCGCCGAAGGCCAAGTACCTCGGCGTGACCATCGACAGGACCCTCTCGATACGGCCCCATGTCAAGAATGTGGTCGCCCAGACGCGCGCCGCACGGAACCTCCTCCGACCCGTGCTGGCGTCTCACCTGCCTCTCCGTACGAAGCTGTGCGTCTACAAGGCGTACGTTCGCATGCGACTCACTTACGCGGCACCCGCGTGGTACGCTCTCACAAGCGAGAAAGACCGCAAGTCGCTGCGAGCACAGCAGTCGCTGTCGCTCCGCACCATCTCCGGAGCACCTCGCTTCGTACGGAATCAGGTCATCTCCAGAGACCTTCGCATGGAGAACCTGGACGACTTCATTCGCCGCCTGAGTGCCTCTATGTTTGCACGCGCCGACGGAGCGCGATCCCAGCATCTGCATGGCATCGCGCCATACCATCGACGACCGCCGGACATAAGAGGCCTGCCACGTGACCTAGCTCCATAGGACATGACCACTTCCTCGCCGCTGGCTGATGGGCGCTCACCGGTACGCTACCGGTGGGCTCGACCTCGCTGAGCGGCGGGCGAAGCCCACCATGGACATACCACCCTGCCGCAGTCCGCAGATCGCCCTGCGACAGGATACCACCGGACTTGACATCTCGGCTATGAAACCACGGACCAACCGGTCCCACCCAGTGCCCCGCCTGTAGTTGCAGGCGGCGTTGCCATCACTGAAGGGGGCCATCGCTCCGAACAGTTACCCCGAGGCCTGTGAAGGCCTACGCGGAAGACCCCGGACCGTCAACATCTCTTAATTGTGATAGGGATCACGCCTGAGTCATAATAATTGTTTATTAATTAATTTCAATCAGTTCTATGTAATAAATTGCTGTTCCAAGTTATCGAAGTTTCGTTCAAATAGTCCAAAGACCGATCGAGAACTGATGCTGAACCTAAAGAATTATCCCTCGCCCTTCACAAATTCTACATTGAATCTCGGTCACTCCGAAATGTAGGTCATTTTGTAACGGTCGTCGACGGCCAGCTAGAATCGGACGGGCTTAGATTAAGTTATAATAGTATAATATTGTTCGCGGTGCTCACTGCTCGTAATCTTGCGTGTAATAAATGTCACGTGGGTCGTGTGTAAGCTATGTCATGTGTAGCCTCAGCTCAGGCTGTCGCGAGCAAATTATATTAGGGCGGGTAATCCTGTAAGCCGACACATCACGCTAACTCATATTGGCACGGCCATTAGCCTATACTTTATTTTTTCAGGCATGTACGGCCCATATCATCATGGTTACAATATAACTGCCTCGTTGGTCTAGTGGTTAGCACGTTCGACTACGGATGATGAGATCCCGGGTTTGGTTCTCGGGTCGGGCCAAGAAAATTGTATTGGGTTTTTCGAACCGGTGGTAGAATCATGACTTGTCATAAGAGCCACAGGTTGGCCTACGTTAAATAAACTAGTGGTTCGCCCCGAACTGAGACCTCGCGGTAACGGTATCCCATGATTATTCATTCAATCGGTACATGACGACCAAAACTGACATTATTATTATGCCCGTTTTCACCAAACATACCTAAATCATCCCCTATGTAGGAGTCTCTTTACGTAGGTAGCTCCAAAACACAATCCTAAGTCCTAACATCCGTCCCAATGTCCTTTTAGGTGTCCCGTACAGGATCGTGATAAAGAAGTTGACATTAATCATCACCTAACTTATCATAGGTAGCCCGTAAAGGTTAGGGAACGTCAGTGAAAACATTGAATTATTATGTAGGTACTAACGAGTGAAAACGGGTTAGGGGCATCTGTACAAATCGTCATCTATCGACGCGAATAGAAAATATACAAAATGCAGCAATGAATAGTTTATTGAAGTTTGATATTTAACTAAAGAATAATTTTAATTGAATAATATGTTATTATATTATGTACCTAAATAATAATGGTCGACGCAAAACTGTTTTTGGGATAGATCGTAGTCGTAACTCCTACTCGTAGTTCCATGGAATAGTTAATGACTGCGCCATCTATTAGCATTATTGTGAAGCTATGTGAAAATTACTGATGCTCATTAAAAATTAAATAATCTCGTTTCTTTATAATATTCATATAATTTTAGTATTTGTTGTTCAAGTACAGGATACAAGTGAAATAAAAAAATATGTACAACTTGAAATTATATAGCCAATTTTCCCAGAGCGCGTCTACAAGCGAGCGTATTAAATCGCCACTTTAAAAGCCCTCCATTTCGTCAATTTTAGGTAAAAAAATTAAAAAAAAAATACGTTTGTACTCTGTTCCAAATTGTCTTTAAAATGATACACAGAAACCCTATGAATCGCAAAAAATATATTTTACTTCGCATTCGCTTCTATGAGAGCCCCCCTGAAATAAAGATTTTTATAACTTTTTAAGCCATTTTTGGCTGGAGGCCATCGGTTTACATATTATATCTAAATTTGAAGTAGTTACGTTCAGTAATACAGAAGTTATAAGGCTCTGACAGACGGACGGACGGACGGACGGACGGACGGACAAGTGCAAATCGCTCTAGTAAACTCAGAGACCTCGCTTCGCTCGGTCAATAATTTTGAATTTTTTGAATTTTTCTGTCAAGAAATTCTCATTACTAGCCCGGAGTTAGGAAGTTGGCGGTGAGTCACCCCCGTGCCTCGAAGAGCACGTAAAGCCGTCGGTTCTGCGCCTGATCTCTCTCCGGTCGTGTCGGATTTCCGTCCCACCGGACTATGAGGGTGAGGGAAAGCAACTGCTGAGTTTGTTGCCGGCTCTTCTCAGCTGAATCTGCTTTCCGAACCAGTGGTAGATTCTTGACTTTTCGTAAGAGCCACAATTTGGCCTACATGATATAAATAATTTTGAATTTCTTGTTCGTTATCAAGTTAGATGTCCACAGCAGCTGCACACAGGTCTCTTGTATGATTCCCATCGCGCGGTCTTGCGCCGCCTCTTTCCAGTGGCTCTCTGCGTCTCGTCTGATGCTGCCGGCCCACATAGTTATGTTACGTTCCCTCAAATATGGTTGAGCGAAGCAACGGCTGGGTCATGCGTCATGCTCGTGAACGGGCGCCACTGGCGGGAATGGGGCTGCTTTCTGTCTGCCCGTCTTAACATTTGTATTGAATTATAATTAGTTATGCTTTTGTGGAACTTCCCCTCATTGTGGTAACACTGTATACATAGGATAGTAGGTATCTATTGTATGTATTGTAAACTTGTTTTGAAAAGAGCAACCGCCGAGTTTCGTGCTGGTTCTTCTCGGTAGTAAGGGCATTCCGAACCAGTGGTAGACTCGTCGACGCTTCAAAAGCACTTGTAAAAAAGTTTATTTGAATAAAAATATTTCTATTCTATCCTATTCTATGTTATCTACCCATTACCATATCAGCTTTGCGACATGATGAGTTAGTTGGTAACTTTGGTATACAAAGCTTTTGGTATACTTCGTCCGCGCGAATATAAGTATAGTCCTCTGTATTTCCGGGATAAAAGGTAACTCTTATACTAATAAATCCATGCAAAACGTAGAATCACGTAGATCCGTAGCCCCAATGCTACAATAGCTCCTGATTGAAATACAAACCAATACAGTAGTCATAGTTAGTATAGTAGTTAACTAGTGGACCCGCCCCGGCTTCGCACGGGTAGGCTACATAACAAACACAATGATATAATCATCTAGGGCCTGGAGGTTAATGATTAAGTCTATGTCTATGACTAAAACCCTCATATAAATATTATGGAATGCCTGTATTCGATCGTTGTCCTTTATGTGAGTGACTTTTGCAGCTACCCGTAAAGCATTATGGCCTCTATCTCCTATAATATTTATCAGATCTTCATCAAAATTAGACAAACTATGCCTGATATTATACACTTTTAAATAAAAAAAGAATGATTAAAATTGGCTCAAATTTGACGGAATTATGAAGTAAAACCGATATAAACTTTCATCCCCTATCCTGGAGGAACCTTATTGTTTATCAGGATAAAAACTATTCTATATGTTGACCCTGAGTATCACCTACTACTATACCAAATTTCATACAATTCCGTTCAGTAGTTTTTGCGTGATGCCCGGACAGACAGACAGACAGACAGACAGACAGACAGACAGACAGACAGACAGACAAAAATTAAATAAAAATCTTTTTTGGGATCAGTATTGATAATAAAGCATCTCCCGGTTAAAATTTTCAAAATAGATTAAATGTACAGAAATCGTCCAGTTACAGTTTTATTATAAGTATAGATAGATATAGATAGATTTAAATAATAATAATAATAATAGCCTTTATTCAGACAAAAGAATATTTACAAAATAATAATCTTAAGTTGACGACTCTGCAGAGTCGATGACATCGACAACTTCGTCTGTTTGCCCAACTTTGGCAAAGGCCTCCTCCATTTCTTTCCACTCTACTCGGTTTATAGCTTTCCTTGTCCATAGTTTTCCTGCTATCGCCTTTATCTCGTCTTCCCATCTTCGAATCTGTCTGCCTCGTTTCCTTTTCCTATTTCTAGGGTACCAAAACACTATGCTTCTATTCCACTTTTCGATGCCTCTTATTGTGTGTCCTGTTCATTGCCATTTAAGTTTCCGTATTCTAGTTGTAACATTTTGTATTTTAGTGCTAGTTATAGATAGATTTACAGGCCTTTAAATCTTGAATGTCCTCAGCTAAGTCTTATCTGAGCCACCTGGATGCAGCACACAAATTAGTGTGAAGCGACTCCGATTACGATAAATTGGGCGCGACAGGCGACAGCTCGGAACCGCATTAAGGTAAAAGCACAGGTAAAAGGCAGTGGGAATGGAGGTTTAGTAGTTATACATACTCGTACCTACAATTACCTGTCTGATTTCCTATTCTTTGATCTCCAGTCGATTTTAACGGAGGCTGTGTTGTGTGGATCCTGAATATTAAGAATTCAGTGATCCTGTGAATTTTGTGAGCCTACTTTGGGGGCGTCCATAAATTACGTGAGGTGTTTTTAATTATATGTCCCTCCCTCCCCCCCTGGTGAGATGTCGTGAGATTTTATTCAACCCCCTCCCCCGTCTCCCAATCTCACGTGAGATTTTTCAAAATGTGGGTTTCTTACATAAACGCGTTGGATTGATATTGTAAAAAGAAAAAAAATCCAGTAGGTATACGTCACAATTTTAGCCGCGCCACCCCAAGGGTTAAGATTAAATCTTAAGCATAAACAATCTGTATTAAATGGACCAAAATAGTATAATTTTTTTTTGTTTCAATCAGAAAAAAAATTGATTGATATTTGCCGAGACCCTCCTCTCTCCAACGTAAGATTAGATGAGATTTGACTCGACCCCCTCCTCCCCTTAAACATCTCACGTATTTTACGAACGCCCCCTTTACACTGAGTCAAATATTTATAAATTCAAAAGTACTTATTTAAGGTATTTCAAATAGAGTAACTTGTGGCTCTTCTGACATGTCAAGAGTCTACCACGACCGGTTTGGAAAACAGATTCTGTTGAGGCAAGACTTGGCAAGAATCTCTTGCTCTTCTCTAAACAAAATATTACAGTATCATTAAGTATAGCTATTACAATGTGTAGATAATAAGTTATTACATTATCTTGTGGGCAGCTGGACGCAAAGCTGACCGCTCCCATGAAACTTTGTCATTAGTTCATTAGTTTTGTAATAACCTCGACTGAATGTGTTTTAACACATCGTTTTTTTTTTATAAAATTAAATCATACTTTAAACTATACTAATATTATGAATGCGATGAGAAAGTGTGTTTGTTCTTTGGTTTTTGGTTTGTTCTTCAATCACGCCGCAACAGAGCTACAGATCGACGTGATTTTTTGCATGGATATCTATAGTTGAGGACCTGGAGAGTGACGTAGGCTATTTTTTATCCCGGAAAATCAAAGAGTTCTCGGGGGATTTTGAAAAACAGTGGAGCTTAGGCTTTTATTATATAACTTACTATAGTTATACAATAAAAGCGAATTACAACCGCTTACATAAAGGATTTTAATTCATTTTATTCCATATAGTTGAACATTACACTAAAATCTTTTACAGAAAGAATAATTTATCTACTTACGATAAGACAATTGAGTAAAACCTTAATGCGACGTTTGAGTGCGAGCCGCCGCCCGCCAGTCGGGCCGTCAGATTAGCGGCTAATGCTCACTTTACCATTCCACTTGACCTTAACTTAATAACATTAACTTAACTCTAATGTTACGTTCCCCCTGCATACATGTTTATGATTCCATGATAGAATAGAACAGAAAAGTATTGAATTCAATTTCAAATAAACCTCATCAAAGATTTTAGCAGTGGTTTGAGCTGTGCGTTGATGGATCAGTCAGTCAGTTACCTTTTCCTTTTATATATTTAGATGATGGTAGTATAGTAGTAACGATTGCGGTCTCCTATTCGGGAGATCGCGGGTTCGATCCCGGGCCCGCACCTCGGATTTCAAAGCTATGTGCGTTCAAGCCATTAAATATCATTCCTGTTTCAACGGTGAAGAAAAACATCATGAGGAAACCTGCATTCCTGACAGTTCTCCATAATGTTCTCACAGATATGTTCGCATTAGGCCAGCGTGGTGGACTATGGCCTATAATCCTTCTCTGAGAGGAGACCTGCGCTCAGTAGTGAGTCGCTGATGATGATGATGATAGATCATTACAACTTGTGCTAGTAAAGTAATATTAACCGTGCCTACCCTCATTGTTGCAGAAGTACGTGAGCGAGTTGACGGTAGTGAGGGACTGCGTACCGACCTGCAGTGAAAAAGGTAAACTACCCGCATATTTTAGTTCATGACAAGATAGCCCTTAACTTTGATCTCACTTGATTATAAGTGACGATGCAGTCTAAGATGGTAGCGGGCTAACTTAGAAAGGGCCAACATATGGCCGCAAAGATGATACTATATCATCTGTCTATCTCGAGTTTAATCTTCCAATATGACTATCATTTTTGTTTCCGTTCTGATTTATTATCTCTTCTTCTTCTTTATCAACCTATAGACGTCCACTGCTGGACAAAGGTCTCCTGCATGGACTTCCACAGGCTTCGGTCTTGCGTGGGGGGTCTGCCAACACTGCGTTTCCCGGTGCGGGGTCGCCACTCCAGCACCTTGGGACCCCAACGACCATCATCGATTTATTAAAGTCAGAATTAATTGTACTAGCTACATATGAGAAGCGGCGAATACCTTAGCCTTAATATCAACTAATAAGCAAAAGATAATCAGATTCTACTAATTTTATAAATGCGAAAGCGTGTTTGTTTGATCGACGTGATTTTTTGCACGGGCGGGTATAGTTGGGGATCTGTGACAAAGGTTATATTTTATCCCGGAAAACCAGAAGATTTCGAGGAGTTTTTAAAAACCTTTTTTGCAGTATAATTAACAAAGTGTGAACAGTTCTGTGGATCATCTATGAGCCAGCTGTGTCTCATGTGACTATGTTATAAAATCCAGCAAAAAAACCGTGCAGTACAATCGTGTGAACCTACTCTTTTTTACGGACGAAGTCGCGGGCACAAGCCAGTACGATAATAAAGGCATAATTTATATAATAATAACTGTAACGGTGTATTTGATGTTTGCGATCGTTCGCCCACACAATGGCTCCGCTCAAATTAATACAACTCTGTGTGAATGGACGCCAATTATAACGCCCTTTGTTACCAAACCCGCACCGGCGGCGCTGTGGGATTTATTATGTATATTTTGTATACTGTGTAATCGTTACTGGGCTGAGAGTAATTCACTCCTGCTCAGGGAACTCTCCGGATTTCTAACCAGCCGGTACACTAGAGCTGGTGCCCAGGTCTCCTCTCAAATGAGAAGACTTAAAGCCATAGTCCAAATACAGATTGGTTAACTTTACACACTTTTCTGCACATTATAATTATGCTCAGACTACAGCATCGACACAATGTCGCCTGTCTTTCAGTCTTCCATCGAATATCTTTGGCGAGTGCGCTCAGAAACATCACAAACTTTTTTTTTAAAGAATATTAGCCAAAGCTGCGAAGTTGACTAATATCCTCCTCTCCCCTCCAAATAAGCGGAAAGCTTGTGTTAGGAGTGGGTACGACAATAGTGCAACGGGTGGGGTTCGAACCTGCGACCTTTCAGTTTACAGTCCACACCTTTAACCGTTGGCCTATTGAGGCTATGAAACTAATTGTACCTCCTTTACCGTTCTACCACAGAACTGCGAGAAACCTGCACATCTGAAGCGAACTCATCACCAATCACGAATTGATTCCATGCGAATGTCTATCCATTCTCTAACATTTATTCTGTGTTACGAATTATGTCAATTTATCCCTTATCCTACTAATATTATAAAGGCGAAAGTTTGTGTGTATGTTTGTTCCTCCTTCACGCAAAAACTACTGGATGTATTTGGCTGAAATTTGGAATGGAGATAGACTATACCCTGGAATAACACATAGGCTACAAATTATCCCGGAAAAATCCAAGGTTCCCGCGGAATTTTGAAAAACTACTGATAGATGGCGCTGATTGTACTTAAATCACGCTTACATTATCCGCAGCATCGAGAATAAGTAAAAAATTCCAATTCAACAATCAAGTAGGATTAACACAGTTATTGAAGTTTTTCATTATCAATAGAAAATTTCTTAGGGATTACGAAATAAATTATACAAATAGTACAAGGTATCGATTTGTCCAGTCATAGTGAGTACATTGCTAGATATTATAATGACTGATCATGTGTAGATCCTATCCTATCCTATTATTCCTATTAATATTATAAATGCGAAAGTTTCTGAGGATGGATGTTTGGATCGATGGATGGATGGATGGATGGATGGATGTTTGTTACTCTTTAACGCGACAACGAATGAACCGATTTTGCGGAAATTTGGCACAGACATAGAATATAGTCTGGAATAGCACATAGGCTACTTTTTATCCCGGAAAAGCAAACAGTTCCTGTGGGATAGCATCGCTATTTTTTACGCATTTGTCCTTCAAAATACGCGCAATGGAGTTTTAGATTAACGTGATTTTTTTGCACAGGTAAAGTTAAGAGCCTGAAAAATGACAAAGGCTACTTTTTATCTCGGGAAAACAAACGGTTCCTGCGGCATATTAGTATACTACTTTTCACACATTTATCTTTTAACTAGCTGATGCCCGCGACTTCGTTCGCGTGGAAAAAGTAATAAAAAGAATTGTTTTATGTTAATCGTGAGGTTTTTACGATTGTACTACGCCACTATATTATTATATTCTGTACCTAATTGGTACCTGCAAACCTACAATATCAATTCAAAATGGAAATTAAGTAAATACCCACAATTTAGGCAGGACCAGCAGCATCAGAATTGAGGAGTTGGTAACTGGTCTTCAATGATGCATCACTGGACTACAGTCCAGTGTTGCAGGCGAGAATTTTCGATTGCACTACGCTTCTTTTTAGTTTATACTTGGCATCTACAGTAGCAACTGAAAACCGAAATTTTCGTGAGCGAAGCGAGTGCGAAATTTTTTTGATCGCACTACGCCTCTGTGTAGTCCATACTAATTGGTATCTACAAAATCAATCTATAATCGACATCATCGCTAGTAAAGCGAGTGCGACATTTTAAGGATTGCATTACGCCACCATATATTCCATACTTGGCACCTACATAAGCAACATAAAACGGACGTTTTCGCGAGCGAAGCGAGCGCGAAATTTTCAGAACTGCACTACTTAACTATGTACTCCATACTTGGTTTACACTCACAACAACAATTAAGAAAATACATTTTCGCCAACGAAGCGAGCGCGAAAATTTTTAAGATTTCATTGCATCACTATGTAGTCCAAAACGGACATTTCGCAAAATTTTTTAGGGCTGCACTACATAACTGTGTCAATCATACTTGGTTCTTACAGTATCAATCAAGAAAGACACATTTCGCGATCGAAGCGAGTGCAAAAATTTTCGATTGCACTACGCTTATTTGTAGTTCATACTTGGCACCTACAGTAGCAACTGAAAACTGATATTTTCATGCAAAGATTTTTTGATCACATTAAGTACGCCTCTGTGTAATCCATACTAATTGGTATAGACAAAAGCAATCTATAATCGACATTATCGCTAGTAAAGCGAGTGCGAAATTTTTTAGGAATGCACTACTTAACTATGTACTCCATACTTGGTTTACACTCACAACAACAATGAAGAAAAGACATTTTCGCGAGCGAAGCGAGCGCGAAATATTTAACAATTACATTGCATCACTATGTAGTCCATACTTGGTTTACATTCACAATAACAATGAAGGAAAGACATTTTCGCGAGCGAAGCGAGCGCGAAATATTTTACAATTACATTGCATCACTATGTAGTCCATACTTGGCAATCCAAAACGGACATTTTCGCAATTTTTTTAGGGCTGCACTACTTAACTGTTTCCTTCATACTTGGTTCTTACAATACCAATCAAGAAAAGACACAATTTCGCGAGCAAAGCGAGCGCAAAAATTTTAGATTGCACTACGCTCCTTTTTAGTTTATACTTGCTTACTACGAAAAGCGAAATTTTCGCGAGCGAAGCAAGCGCGAAAATATTTAGATCGCACTACGCCTCTGTGTAGTCCATACTAATTGGTATAGACAAAAGAAATCTAAAATCGACATTTTCGCGAGCGAAGCGAGCGCAAAATTTTTCGATTGCACTACGCTTATTTGTAGTTCATACTTGGCACCTACAGTAGCAACTGAAAACTGATATTTACGCGAGCGAAGCGAGCGCGAAGATTTTTTAATCGCATTAAGTACGCTTCTGTGTAGTCCATACTAATTGGTATAGACAAAAGCAATCTATAATCGACATTACCGCTAGTAAAGCGAGTGCGACATTTTTTACGGTTGCACTACGCCACTATGTAGTCAATAATTGGCACCTACATAAGCAACACAAAATCGACGCTGTCGCGAGCGAAGCGAGCGCGAAATTTTTTAGGAATGCACTACTTAACTATGTCCTCCATACTTGGTTTACACTTATAGAGTACACATGTACACATGTACTCTATAGTACGTAATAGCACACACACACTTCACTTGCGTACTACTCTGTCCGTGGCTTACACACGACTGAGTCCCCCCACCTAGTGGTGCCCGTATTTATGCGCCTCTATGTTTTGCTTCTACCCACTATTTGCTGTATGAGCAATGCAGACATTATGATGTCTACCGCCTATATACTACATCCCTTCCTTGTTTAAATAATTTTTACTTGTCATGTCAGTGGCTTATTAACAAAGTCACTAATATGAATATACTCGTAGTAGGTATTAACTTAACCATGGTCGCCAGAAAGTTCCTTCCTTTCTTTCCCTTTTTTTTTTTGAACTGGAATTTTTCATAACAAAGATCACATGATTAGTAAATACCTGGTCTCAACCAATGAAAATATTTCAGAAAGATGAGAAAACTAAAGGCTTTGAAATTGAATATGAATTTTCTGATCACTAATAAATGCCTGTAATTGCACTGCTACAAAATGTCATAATCTGAACCCGGAAAGTAAAGTTATTACCCCCTATGTTTTCTGATATCATTTTAAGATTGACCATTTGTAAATGAAGAAGATGTCTCAGAATGGTATTGTAAAATGAAGGATTAATGAATGTTATAATATAAGGATGGAGATCCCTTAACATCGTAGTTAAAATAATGAATAAAGTTATTTTAAATGTCGCTAATTTTGAGAAAATCCCGCCTTATTGAACCTTGCCTCTCAGACTGAAACTTAAGTAGACACCTGTCACTCTTGTCAAAGAAACTTGTCAATGCCAATTATGTCAATAAGTGATTGTCACCAGTTACAATTTTTTTTACATTAGTGCTACTCCAATAACTAAGAATTAGAATAAGAAAACTTTCCATCTATAACCATGCATCCGAAGCTTAACAGTGACATTTGTCTACTGACTGATTCTGAAGTTAAAAGATTCGAGTAGCTATTTACAAATTCCAATCAATGAATACATCAAATACTAGCCACTATACTGAGCTGGGATATATCTTTTCAATAAAGATCCACGAAACTACTTTAAATAATCGAGGTGTGAATAGCTGGTCCGCAACTTCTCAAACCCACGACTAATTAAATTTTAATCTAAGCACATGAAATCAATAGAACAACAAATTATTGTTGACCTGGTCATTATAATAGAACAACAAATTATTGTTGACCTGGTCATTATACAAGACAAATCCGTATCCAAATACCTACCTGTTTGAATGGGATTCACTACCAAAATGGATATAATTATTACGATAACGAATTTCTCATTTTCTTTATAATACTAAGAGTAAATGTAATATATGTTCGTTTTGAAACGTCAATTAAGTTAATAGATTACTGCTAATACTTTGTGTAGTAGGGTCTCTTTAAATTACTTATTAGAACTTTTCGAATTGATATTATTACCAAGATAAACAAAACTTAAGGTAATGATTTGAAACCTTTACTGAAACTAAAAATCAGAATAAATCTTAATCTACATTATGTTGATAAAATATGAAAATTTTTTTTTTAAACTTCGAAGCAATCTTGTACGGATTTAACTGAAGGTCCTGCCTATTTGGGGAAAGTATTTAAAAGTTACCAGGTGATACTTGAAAATTAATGTTTGAATCAGGTCAACATTTATATAGCAGCGTTCCTTAGCTGTTTCTCTAGCTTCAGGCCACTCATATTCAATCATCGATCGTTTTAAGATTGCAATGTTAAATCCCTACCATACCTTTGTGAATTACCTGCAGAGTTTGCACCCAACGTTTCAGGAACACATCAGAATTCTCTCCAGATTTTGTGCTGAGGACTTTTAGAAACTCGTAAACATACTCACGACTATCAGCTGCCTTTTCTCCTTTTCTTCTTTTGCTTGACCATGATAGGAGGAAAAATCTAAACAATACTTACAGAGCACCTTTCCTCGTTCTCCTCGCGAACCCTCCTTGTGGTCTATTATTACTACTATACTTAACTGTGAATCTTCAGTAAAACCTAGATGACCAATCGCACTGCTTCAGCTTCAGTCTTTGTTTACAATCATTGTTTGTCTTCTCTTGTAGATTCTGAGACTACACCAATAACTTTAAAATCGGTTAGATTATGTTTAACAAAGCTCAAATTTTTTTCATTGAGTCCTTGTTATCATTCGTATACCAACTAATTCTCGATACCAAATTTGTGAGCTCAATATTCCCAATATACAATAAGTACCTCAGTTAGAAGCTAACTAAGAAATTGATAACTCCTTAGGCTGTCCTGATTATAACCATATGCTAGCCAATAGCTCATAAGTATTGTATTACGTATATCAGTCGGTCTGACAATAGTGAGCATGATTAGGGTGGGTTGTATCAATAAATTTTTTTGATAACGCAACCATTAAACATGGCGCTAATTAGTCAAAAATGCTTTGGACATTGCAATTCAGCATCTGCTAGAGCTTACTTTCGCGCTAAATTAACAAACATTGAAGTTCGTACGTCTCTTAGATTTTAATGGACTTAAGATAAACAATGTTTTAAATATGTAGGAAAGATTTTCATATAAACTATAAAAGAGACAGTACTGAATAGCAGAAATTATTTAAACTTAGAGCTGCATTAAATCAGTCCAATTTTGTTAATTTGTATTTATGTTAATCATGAACGGGAAGAAAGACTGGTTTCCCTGGGATAAGGCATTTTCCAACCCTTACTTTAGGATTAATATTTTCAAATTATATTTCTAAATTTGTTGTAGCCCCTGTCACATTTCCATTTGTTTTTTCGAATTTATGAATTTATTTGACTGTGGTAAATTCAACCTAACTAAAGAAAGTTTGTGGTCTCCAAGGGCACTCTTTAACATTAACAACAAGGGCAATGGAAACATTTCTATATGGAAGTTTTAGATTAAGATTTTTATTTTTAACTAGCTGATACCCGCGACTTCGTCCGCGTGGATTTAGTTTTTTAAATCCCTATCCCATCCCATCCATACATCCCGTCCATCCATCCGTATGCTAAGTACATCTATCCATCCAATCCAATCCATCCTCACAAACTTTCACATTAATAATATTAGTGGGATAAGTAGCATAGGATATAGTTAATGTAGTTAAAGTTAGCAACAGGAGGATACAAACATACATACACACATACATACATACATGCATGCATACATACATACAAACATGCATACGTACACACATGCATACATACATACATACATACATACATACATACATACATACATACATACATACATACATACATACATACATACATACATACATACATACATACATACATACATACATACATACATACATACATACATACATACATACATACATACATACATACATACATACATACATACATACATGTATGCATGCATGCATATTGGCGCATAATTTAAGAATAAATACGTGAAAAGTAGCATTTCGAATATCCCGCGGGAACTGTTTGTTTTCCCGGGATAAAAAGTAGCTGTTGTTACTTTTCCGGCCCTCAACTATGCCTATCCAAAAAATCACGTCAATCTGTAAATCCCTTGGCACATAATTGAATGATAAATATATGAAAAGTAGCATACAAATATCCCGCGGGAATTGTTTGTTTCCCGGGATTAAAAGTAGCCTTTGTCACTTTTAAAGTCCTCAACTATGCCTATCCAATAAACCACGTCAATCTGTAACTCCGTTGGCGCATAATTAAAGGATAAATATGTGAAAAGTAGCACACTAATATCCCGCGGGAACTGTTTGTTTTCCCGGGATAAAAAGTAGCCTTTATTACTTTTCCGGTCCTCAACTATGCCTATCCAAAAAACCCCCTTCAATCTATAACTCCGTTGGCGCATAATTGAAGGATAAATAAGTGAAAAGTAGCACACAAATATCCCGCGGGAACTGTTTGTTTTCCCGGGATAAAAAGTAGCCTTTGTCACTTTTCAAGTCATCAACTATGCATATCCAAAAACCCACGTCAATCTGTAACTCCGTTGGTGTATAATTGAAGGATAAATATGTGAAAAGTAGTATACTAATATCCCGCAGGAACCGTTTGTTTTCCCGGGATAAAAAGTAGCTTTTGTCATTTTTCAGGCCCTTAACTTTACCTGTGCAAAAAAATCACGTCAATCTAAAACTCCATTGGGCGTATTTTGAAGGACAAATGCGTAAAAAATAGCGATGCTATCCCGCAGGAACTGTTTACTTTTCCGGGATAAAAAGTAGCCTATGTGCTATTCCTGACTATAATCTATGTCTGTGCCAAATTTCAGCAAAATCGGTTCAGTAGTTACGGCGTGAAAGCGGAACAAACATACAAACAAACTCACTTTCCCATTTATAATAGTAAGGATTATGTTATTTTGTGACTTGAGATGAATTAATTATAAAACTTTATAAAATATAAAACTATTACAACTCATTAATGCAATCTAATGATGTTTATATAACTTCGATACTTGATTTATATTTCAGAAAACAACTGGCAACTTGTTGTTAATATATTCCTTCCAAATAATTAAATAATTGATTGATATGGGTTTCTAATAATATGACTTTACAAATTTTTTGTATAAATAAACTTTTATATCAATTATGCTCCCTGGGAGTTAACAGGAATTCAAACTAGCATTAAATGTGAAATATTGACAACAACCGAGTTGAACTATAATATTTTTATATTTGAGTTGCTAAGATTATGTTTATTCGATTGGCGTGAGATTGCTATCGTTACCACTTGACCATACGTCACAACTAGCATGAAAGCTACTACTATTCACGTGATTCAATATAGCAGTTAAATGTTGAGATGGTAGTGAGCCATATATATATTTAATTTAATTTCCGAAAAGTCTTTATATTATGACACAATACATAATATTATCTTCCTGGTTGGTAGGAGTTTATTTTAATATTCTTTTAACAAAATTGAATAAATAAAATATGGCTCCGATAACAACTCCCTATAGAAACTAATCAACTACGTTAGAGGTGTCAGTGCACACGCGTGCGCGTAAACACTACGCACTCTTTTGTAAATAAGGCGCAGGGCCTGAATAGGCAGCACGCTTGTCTGCTTATTCAGTCCTAACTTAGGCCAAATTCACATTCAAACTTCAACATTCACATCTTTGGGCTATTAATGAGAATTTATTGATCAAAAGCTCATTAATTTCACCCACATCGGGACTTGAACCCGGAACGTCATTAATTCACAGCCGAACAAGTCAGCCACTAGGTTCAGTAACTAAATACAGGGAGAACAGGAATCCCAAGCAAGTAATGAACAATACGCAGCAAGTAGATCGTCACTTCCAGCAGGCAGACCGTCACTTCCAGCCGCGGATCGTCACTTCCAGCTGGCGCATCGTCACTTCCAGCAGGCGCCTCGTCACTTCCAGCAGGCAAATCGTCACTTCCAGCAGGCAGATCGTCCCTTCCAGCGCAACGCTCGACGGATCACACTTACGCTCGACGGATTGCACTTACGCTCGACAGCTCGCACTTACGCTCGACAGATCGCACTTACGCTCGACAGACCGCCCTTCCGCTCAACAAATCGCCCTTACGCTCGACAGATCTCACTTGCGCCACGACTGCACTTCCGCGTTGACAATGATAGATCGCCCTTCCGCACTGACTCTTCCATCGCCACTTCCAGCTTTGTCTGATTGCCACTTCCAGCTATGACCGGGTATTAGCCGAATTGCACTTCCAGCTACAGATTGCCCCTTCCAGCTTTGACAAATTGCCATTCCACTTGGCTACATTGCACTTCCAGCCTTTGACGCATCACACATTCCAATTTGATGGATCACCATTCCATTTACTGGATCATCAATCAGAACGCAGATCATCATCGGCTCGCAAACAGTCTAAGCTGGGCAGATCGTTATTAGCTCGCAAACATCATAGCTCGGCGCAGTCAAAGCTCGACGATCGTCTTGCCACGAATCGTACCATTATCAAATTCCGCCTCAAGTCATTTATGTGGCTGACTGTGTATTGTGCTTCCAGAGTTATAATATACTACACTATACCCTCTAGGGCTCATTAAAATCCATTAAAACAGCAAATGTAAATGTAATTATTAAAATATTATTTTTTCTTCTCTTTAACATTCATTGTTAAAGAGTGAGTAGAAAGAAGGTCTACTGGAGGGAAATTAATTGTAATTTTATTGTAACTATGCAACCTCCTGATGGGGGCCTCATGTAATCTAACAGAGTAGAAAGAAGGTCTACAGGAGGGAAATTAATTGTAAATTAATTGTAACTATGCAACCTCCTGACGGGGCCTCATGTAATCTAACCCCATAATATTATTAGATGTGTAAGTAGATATATTAATGCCAACAATAACAAATTAAGAATTCTACTTGACAGTCTGTCACAGTAGGATTCTTTTTTTTTGACAAATTAAGAAGTATTTCACTGTGTGGGTAGTTTTATTAGACTTAAGAAAATCTGGTAGATTTTCAGCACAATCATCTCATCTTCCTTTTCGATAAAAATTAAAATTTATCTTTATATATATTAAAATTCAAAATAAAATATAAGTACTTACGTGAGGTTCATTTTGTTTAACTCGTCGCCAATATAGAGTACACATGTACACATGTACTCTATAGTACGTAATAGCACACACACACTTCACTTGCGTACTACTCTGTCCGTGGCTTACACACGACTGAGTCCCCCCACCTAGTGGTGCCCGTATTTATGCTCCTCTATGTTTTGCTTCTACCCACTATTTGCTGTATGAGCAATGCCGACATTATGATGTCTACCGCCTATATACTACAACACTCATAACAACAACGAAAAAAAAGACATTTTTGCGAGCGAAGCGAGCGCGAAATTTTTTAGGACTGCACTACTTAACTATGTACTCCATACTTGGTTTACACTCACAACAACAATGAAGAAAAGACATATTCGCGAGCGAAGCGAGCGCGAAATATTTTACAATTACCTACCTACACCTACAGTACCTACCAGGCACCTACAGTAGCAACTGAAAACTGATATTTTCGCGAGCGAAGCGAGCGCGAAGAATTTTTAATCGCATTAAGTACGCTTCTGTGTAGTCCATACTTATTGGTATAGACAAAAGCAATCTATAATCGACATTACCGCTAGTAAAGCGAGTGCGTCATTTTTTACGGTTGCACTACGCCACTATGTAGTCCATACTTGGCACCTACATAAGCAACATAAAACCGACGTTGTCGTGAGTGAAGCGAGCGCGAAATTTTTTAGGACTGCACTACTTAACTATGTACTCCATACTTGGTTTGCACTCACAACAACAATGGAGAAAAGACATTTTCGCGAGCGAAGCGAGCGCGAAATATTTTACAATTACCTACCTACACCTACAGTACCTACCAGGCACCTACAGTAGCAACTGAAAACTGATATTTTCGCGAGCGAAGCGAGCGCGAAGAATTTTTAATCGCATTAAGTACGCTTCTGTGTAGTCCATACTTATTGGTATAGACAAAAGCAATCTATAATCGACATTACCGCTAGTAAAGCGAGTGCGTCATTTTTTACGGTTGCACTACGCCACTATGTAGTCCATACTTGGCACCTACATAAGCAACATAAAACCGACGTTGTCGTGAGTGAAGCGAGCGCGAAATTTTTTAGGACAGCACTTCTTAACTATGTACTCCATACTTGGTTTACAATCACAACAACAATTAAGCAATTTTCGCCAATGAAGCTAGCGTGAAAATGTTTACAATTACATTGCATCACTATGTAGTCCATACTTGGCAATCCAAAACAGACATTTCGCAAAATACCAATCAAGAAGACATATTTTAGCGAGCGAAGCGAGCGTAAAAATTTTCGTATTGCACTACGCTTCTTTGTAGTTCATACTTGGCACCCGCAGTAGCAACTGAAAACTGATATTTTCGCGAGCGAAATGAGCGCGAAGATTTTTTGATCGCACTACGCCTCTGTGTAGTCCATATATTAATGAGTACATAATTTAATATAATTTTTTTACAAAAGTAAAAAGTAAAGTATATAAATTTTACTCTTGATTTTTTAAAACAGCTCAACCGATTTCGGTAAAATTTAAAAACCACCTGGGAAGTATACCTGTTCGCGCCATGTGCCTGTCAACAATTCCTTGTTCCATGGTCGTAGCGCTGGCAATCTCTTTGGCTCGCAATGACGTTGACAGATACTTAGTTTTAAACTTGCCGCGGTTTTGGGGCGTGGTTTTGGCAAGTTCCTTTGGTTTGACAGCTAACACGTATTCACGAAAATTCGCCTCGCGCACCGTTTGCTGTTTTTTGGGTGTCTAGATTTAGTTTATTTTACGGTTTAGTTGCGCCGTCAAGCGGTCTATGTGTCGACCTAGCTATAAGCATAATTGTTAATTGTCCGGTAACAAAGAACCTTTTTTTTGGAACCCGCCGACCTTTGCCAGCCACGCGCTCGGCGGAAGTGGGTGTGATTAACTAGTGACAAACCAAGTGTACAGTGCTACGCCAGCCCGGCGTCCACAGCTGCAGGCCATAACTGCCTGCCTGCCTGCTGCGGCTAGCGGCCTGAGAAGTTCACCTCACACTTAACCTCAGAACACACCCCACATAATCACCACTTCATACCATCTCAGGCCGTACAAGGATTGACTGCTGCAAGGAAGGTCAGTGCAACCCTACCATCATTAAGTCACCACTACGTTGAGAACAGATCTGACCGCGGAGAAAGGCCGCTTGGGCAGCGACTCTGGACTCAGGTTTAGCTGATGGGCCCCTGAACCTAGTGTTCCAGGTGTTGACTCGTTGGCCAAGCCGTTGGCCTCAACATTGGTAAGCAGAGCGCGGTTAAATTGATTCCGCGGACAGATTTGGCATTACTGTGACTTAACTTGGCCGTTCTAGGGTTAACTCACTAATTGTAAACTTATCAATTTATAACTTATTGATACACAGGCTTATTGAGTTACTAGTACATAGCCTACCTTGTCACATGTAGGCCTGTATAATGATTGCAATTATTGAGATTTTGTTTTGTTAAATTTTGTTGATTAATAATTAATAGTATCTAATTGTTGTTTGTGGCCCGTAACTGGCCAACAGTTAGATGTAGATTGTAATAAATA
Organism: Oeneis ivallda; assembly: GCA_029955525.1. Lineage (NCBI taxonomy): Eukaryota > Metazoa > Arthropoda > Insecta > Lepidoptera > Nymphalidae > Oeneis > Oeneis ivallda. The sequence continues at coordinate 19,050,130 of JARPMR010000025.1, forward strand.
AACTTAATATGAATATAATTTGATAATTGTAGGTTCTCAACCAACCAATTTGTAATTTGCAGTGCCTAGTATGAGTCTAGTGGCTTAGTACGGGTAATTAAAAACTTAATTTTTCTTTTATCTTAATTTATGTTATTGATTGACTTAACATAAATTATTGATAGCTTAATTTGTATCTTTTGGAACTTTTAACCAACAAATACTTTGTTTGTTTACTACAACCCCTCGTGGTTAGGTAACAGAGTAGTTTGTTTGATGTATTTAAAATAAATAATTCTTGTTTTAAAGTAAATAATTCTAATTAATAAATAGTATTTAAGTAGTAATTTGTTTGTGTTTAAAGTGAGTAATTCTTGTTTGATTATTAATTTGTTTGGTTGAAGTTGAAACATAACATGTAACAAATAACTTTGTTTTGATTTTGTTATCTATTTGTTGTAACTACCTTTATTTAAGTTGTTTTGTACCTACCTAAGATGTCAGCTCACAAAAAATTGAGCGTGCAAATTCAATCAGAGCTGCGTTGGGCTGCTACAGCCAACGCCTTGGTAGGCCGGGTGGACCGGTCATCCGCACTGCTCCAGCGGTGCGAGCAGGTGCGGACCAGGCAGGCGGTCGTCGAAGAGGCCTTCCGAGACCTCATGGCATTGGAGCTACCTCCGGAATCGCTGGAGTCCTCAGTGCGGGACTACGAACAGTTTTTTGAGCTGACAGACGGACTGGTGGAGGAGGCCGCGAGGCTCAAGAAGGAGGCGAGAATGAGCTCTATTCTTGAGTCTCCCACCAGACCCACCACGCAGCCTGCGTTACAGGGCAAGTTGCCAACAATAAACTTGCCCCACTTTTCTGGCAACCTGAGCGAGTGGCTAGGCTTTCTCAGCCTCTTTGATAGCCTGGTGGACGCGAGAAGGGACCTGTCTCCCTGCCAGAAACTGGCCTATCTACTCTCTTCCCTGCAGGGAGAGGCTTTGGGTTTAGTTAGCCACCTAGACCTCTCCGAGGAGAGTTATACCACCGCGCGGGAACTACTGACTCGGCGGTATGCCAACGTGCGCCGGTTAGCAGACACACACGTGGCACAAATTCTAGCACTGCCACGTGTCTCTGGGGTGTCCACTTTAAGAGAATCGCTCTTAAATCCACTGATTGTAGCCTGCAACGCTCTTAAGCGTTTAGAGCTTCCCGTGGACCAGTGGTCCTTCCTTTTATTACACATTGTGTTGTCCCGCCTACCTCCCGAGTTGAAACTGCGTTTTGAGCAAAGGTATGGTGGGGACGGGGCCAGCTACCTGCCCCCCTTTTCGGACCTTTTAAAGTTCCTTGAGGAAGAGTGCCGGCAGGCTGATAACTCTGGTATTGCTGGTCCTTCAAGGACCCCAGAGCGGCCTGCCCAGCTGAGAAAGGAAAAGGGTCACACTGGCGTCCCTGGTAAAAGGGCCTCCGACCAATGTAAACGTCCAGTGTAAACGGGCATTGGTGAGACCAATGCCCGTTTACACTGGACTTGCTGCCACTGAACCCGCCCCCTGTAACTATTGCAGGCGTCCAGGCCACCGGGTGCTTTCTTGCCCCCAGTTTCTCTCTAAGCGGATCAAGGATCGGAGGGGCATTGCAAGAGACCGCCACTGGTGCTATAGCTGTCTGGAAGCTCACATGCAACGGGACTGCCAACAGCGACGGCCATGCCCAATTTATAGGGGTAACCACCTGGAGATTTTGTGCGCCAACAAGAATGGTGTTGGCCGCCGGGTGGAGAGTGAGGGCGCGCCCCGCACGGGCGGGGGCGCTCTTACCGATCGCTCCCCGGATTACTTGCGTCGGTCTCCTGATCAGGGCCATGAATCTCGACGCGTCCGGATTTCGACCCCGCCTATGGGGGCTTCACCCCCCCGTGAGGGGGGCGCCAACCCCCCTCGACGTTCTGATGGCAGATTTGTGGCGGCTCCGTCTACGGTTCAGTCTGCCCGCTATTCACCTCCGCTTCATGAGTGGCCACGCCTCGAACGCCGCCCACCTCGAGCGGGTCGACAGCCTTACTACGTCCTACCGACCTCAGCCCGTATGACTAGGCCCGTGCTGCCGCCACGAGATGACGCATGGGTTTACCCAAATGGAGGTCCGTCCCCCTCACCTTTGGAGGTCCCCCCTGAGTCTCAATATGAGATTCCCCGGTTAGAGGACCGGTTTGATGAGGACGACCACCAATAGGTAGTTGCCGCCCTAGCCCCCACCACAGCAACTTCTCCTGAGACCTTGAATCTCCGGCAGTCCGTCTGTCAGACCATTCTTTTGCCGACTGTCTCAGTGAAGGTATTCAACCCGAAGGGTGAATTTTTAATCGTTCGCGCCCTTTTGGATTCGGGTTCACAGCGCTGTATTGCTTCTTCTCGTTTGGTGGGTGAGCTAGGGCTCCCTTGGAGTCCTCGAACAGGACGGGTGATAGGTATCGGGGGTATAGAGCCCTCGACTCCTAACGGGGAAGCGGAATTAATGTTTGGCCCCGTTACGGGCAATCTTAGGGTCTTGGTCAAGGTGTCAGTCCTTGACAATATCTTAGGTCCCCTACCGCAGGTCCGAATAACTGACGCTGCGGTGTCCTGTGCATCAGGCCTAAACCCAGCCGACCCCCACTGGACTGAACCCGGTCCTACGGACCTTTTGTTGGGTTCCGACGTGTTGGGCCTGGTCTTGTCAGGGGAAATTAGGGTTTTGCAGAAGGACGGCCTATGTGCCATGTCCACTATATTCGGTTCTAGCTTTTTTGGACCCGTGCTATGGTCTTCGGACCTACCGGTGCTGGACCAATTGCAAGCAGCCGGCTTGACGCTGTCGGACGTGGTCCAGCGCTTTTGGGAAGTTGAGGAGCCGCCGCATGCCGCACGAGTTGACCCTCTTGACCTTGAATGTGAGTTGTTTTATCAAAACAACACAGGCCGCCGTGTTGATGGGCGATTTGTAACTCGCTTGCCCTTTCTCGCTTCTCGCCCCCCGCTTGGTCAATCGCGGGCCTTGGCGGAAAAGAGGCTCTTGTCTATGGAACGGCGCATGCGGCGCGACTCCACCTTCCGCTCCAAGTACGTTGAATTTATGCGCGAGTACGAGGGCCTGGGGCATATGTCACCATCCAATTTTGATTGGCGCGCACACGAGCACTACTTCTTACCCCACCATGCCGTCTTGAAGACCCCTGGGGGGAAGATTCGAGTGGTTTTTGACGGCTCCGCGGCCACATCCAACGGGGTGACATTGAACCAATGCTTGCACTCCGGTCCTAAGCTGATCAAGGATATCTCCGATATCCTCACGCATTTCCGCCGGCATCAAATTGTTTTCGTAGCTGACATCAAGATGATGTTTAGACAGTCGATGGTACATCGCGATGATCGGAGATACCAAATGATTCTGTGGCGCGAAAATCCTAATGAGCCAATGCGTGTCTTTGAATTGAACACCACGACCTATGGACTCAAGTCAAGCCCCTATATTGCTATCAGGACCTTGTTAGAACTAGCTAACCGGGAGCGACTGAATTACCCTCGCGCATCAGCCACCTTGGAATCGTCAGTCTATATGGACGATATTTGCACGGGAGCCTCGAGCGTTGAGGAAGCTCTGACTCTTCGCGATGAATTGATTGCAATACTGAAGTCCGGAGGTTATGAGTTGGGCAAGTGGCTGTCCAACTCCCCTCACGTCTTGAAGGATCTTCCGGGAAAGGATCAGCAGGATCCTCATATTTTTGAAAATCCCGAAAATCCCAATTTGCTGACGGTCCTTGGAATACAGTACCAGCCCGTCCAAGACGTTTTCACCTACCGGGTCAAATTAGACCCACCTCCCAAGGTCTGGACTAAGCGTTCCGTATTGTCTACGGTTGCTCGCACTTTCGATCCCAATGGATGGATCACTCCCGTAATATTTTTGGCTAAATGTTTCCTCCAGAAGCTTTGGATTGCTGAACTCGGTTGGGACGAACCACTCCCTGGGAAGTTATTGAAGGAGTGGAACTCCCTTGTGTCTTCACTTCCTGAAGTTAACCGAATTTCCATGCCTCGACGCTTCCTACCAACAGGAAGGTGTCATGCCAGTCTCCACGGGTTTTGCGACGCCTCCGAACGAGGATACGCCGCCGTGGTATATTTGAGGACTGTCGATGTCGCCGGTGAGGTCGCGACGCATCTCGTCTTGGCAAAAAGCAAGGTGGCCCCTATTCGGTCACGGTTTACTATCCCGAAATTAGAATTGTCTGGCGCCGCCCTTCTGGTACGCCTCTTGAACCACGTCCGCTCCTCTTTGGCATCTGCGGTCGATCTGACCGACGTTTATGCTTGGACGGACAGTGAGATTGTCCTTTGCTGGCTACGAGCCGCGCCTCACAACTTAGAGGTCTTTGTTGCGAATCGGGTCTCCCAAATTCAGAGCTCTGCAGTACCGGTGATTTGGAGACACGTACCCGGAGAACTGAACCCGGCCGATTGCGCCTCCCGCGGCTGTGAGGCCTCTTCACTGGTCCACCATCACCTTTGGTGGGATCCAAGTTCGCTATCCCAATCCGAGACGACTTGGCCTCAAAATAGGTTTTCCGCTCCCGAAGTATTGCCGGGCTTAAGAGTCGGAGTGGTTGAGGATAAACAGATCCCCGACTTGAACTTTCTTTTGAACCGTTACAGTTCCCTTGATAAACTAATTGGTGTTACCGGTTGGATTCGACGTTTTATCCATAATGGGCGGAATTCAGAAAATAAAAATTTGAGCCCTGTGCTTTCCCCTCTTGAACGCCAAGACGCCCGGAACTACTGGGTGCGTGTGGTTCAGGTGGAGCATTTTTCATCCGTGATTGACACCCTAAAGAGAGGTTTAGTTTTGAAGGGCCCCCTTGCTCGCCTAAGCCCTTTTTTGGACAATAACGGAATGCTACGCGTTGGAGGACGCCTCAAGAATTCCAATCTGCCCTATGGTGCTCGCCACCCCCTTTTGCTACCTAAGGACGGCACCTTTGTCAAATTGCTAGTGACACACTACCATCTTAAAAATGCCCACGCTGGTTGTAATGCACTCTCGGCTATTTTACAGAGCGAGTTTTGGATTCTGGCAGGGAGACGCACCATCCGGAACGTCACTTTCAGATGCATTCCGTGTTACCGCTTGAAGGCTAATACTTCACAGCCGATGATGGGTGATCTGCCCTCCGACCGCGTTCTAGCCACTCGACCCTTTGCTGGGGTTGGCACTGATTTTGCTGGCCCGTTTGCCATCAAGAGCTCTAACCTCCGCAACGCCAAATCGCTCAAGGCCTACCTCTGCGTTTTTGTATGTCTCGCTACCAAGGCGGTACATTTAGAACTTGTGAGTGCCTTGAGCACTGAAGCTTTTGTAGCCACGCTAGGTAGATTTGTCTCTCGTCGAGGATTGCCTGACCTGATTCGCACTGATTGCGGCACAAATTATAAGGGCACTGATAGATATTTAAAAGAAATTGTAGAGATGGGGGTAACCTGGAAGTTTGACCCCCCAGCTTGCCCTCATTGGGGTGGAATATTCGAAGCTGTGGTTAAGGTGGCCAAGACTTATCTCCGGCGCGTTATAGGCGAAACTGTTTTAACCTTTGAAGAACTCGCCACCGTGTTTTGCAAAATTGAGGCTGTACTCAATTCTCGGCCACTCTGTCCCCTCTCATCTGACCCAAATGACCTGGAGGTCTTAACTCCCGGTCATTTTCTGATTGGTCAGCCCCTTAACGCTCTACCCGAATACCCCTTCAGGGACGTGAAGGTCTCACGTTTGTCCCGGTTTGAGCTGCTGCAACAGATGACTCAGAGTTTTTGGCACCGTTGGTCACTAGAGTATTTGCATCTTTTGCAGCAGCGGGTTAAGTGGGCTGACAAATCTGATCCACCCAAAGTTGGTGACCTAGTGCTGATTAAGGAACCTAATTTGTTGCCTTTATACTGGCGCCGTGGGCGCATTCTTAAGCTGATCTACGGGTCTGATGGGGTTCCCAGGGTTGCCGAGGTAATGGTCGGAGACTCTGTCTTGCAGCGAGCCGTTTGCTCCTTATCACGTTTACCTATTTACTAGTAAGTGGACGTAAATCCTTACGACCACAGGCGGGGGGGGTTGTTCGCGCCATGTGCCTGTCAACAATTCCTTGTTCCATGGTCGTAGCGCTGGCAATCTCTTTGGCTCGCAATGACGTTGACAGATACTTAGTTTTAAACTTGCCGCGGTTTTGGGGCGTGGTTTTGGCAAGTTCCTTTGGTTTGACAGCTAACACGTATTCACGAAAATTCGCCTCGCGCACCGTTTGCTGTTTTTTGGGTGTCTAGATTTAGTTTATTTTACGGTTTAGTTGCGCCGTCAAGCGGTCTATGTGTCGACCTAGCTATAAGCATAATTGTTAATTGTCCGGTAACAAAGAACCTTTTTTTTGGAACCCGCCGACCTTTGCCAGCCACGCGCTCGGCGGAAGTGGGTGTGATTAACTAGTGACACACCAAGTGTACAGTGCTACGCCAGCCCGGCGTCCACAGCTGCAGGCCATAACTGCCTGCCTGCCTGCTGCGGCTAGCGGCCTGAGAAGTTCACCTCACACTTAACCTCAGAACACACCCCACATAATCACCACTTCATACCATCTCAGGCCGTACAAGGATTGACTGCTGCAAGGAAGGTCAGTGCAACCCTACCATCATTAAGTCACCACTACGTTGAGAACAGATCTGACCGCGGAGAAAGGCCGCTTGGGCAGCGACTCTGGACTCAGGTTTAGCTGATGGGCCCCTGAACCTAGTGTTCCAGGTGTTGACTCGTTGGCCAAGCCGTTGGCCTCAACAATACCCTTTCAAACAAAAAAGTAAGAATTTTCCAAGTCAGTTCAGGCGCCTTCGAGTAATTGGTGAACATACATAAAAAAAATTGAAAAAAAAAGATTCCCACGAATTGAGAACCTTTTTCGAAGTCGGTTAAAAAGAAATCTACAATCGACATTCTCGCGAACGAAGCGAGTGAGACATTTTTTACGATTGCACTATGCCACTTTGTAGTCTACACTTGGTACCTACAATATGAATTCATTATCGACATTTTGTAAACACCCACTATTTAGGTGGGTATTATCATCAGCAGCATCGGGATTGAGAAGTTGGTACCATGAGTAGTTGTAACATGGGGAGGAGAAGGGAGGAGGATGATTTCTTAACCGAACCGAGCGATAATTAAATTAGCTGAATAGATTGATGCCATCTAAGAATACAAAGCTACTGTGGGAAATTTTAGTAAACGGAAAACGGAGACGCGAAATTTTTTACGGCTGCGTTATACCACTACCCTAAGTAGTTCATACTAAATGTTACTTAATATTGGTGAGCAGTACCCAGCAGCATCAGAATTGAGTCCTCTTTTACGGCTCCACTACGCTATTATATTTTAAATATTTGGCACCTACAATATCAATTCACAATCGACAGTTCGTATATATCCATGATTTAGGTGGGCAGTACACAGCAGCAACAGGATTGAGGAGCTAGGGTCTGGAGGTCAGTGATATAGTCGAAAATTAGTATGTAATGAATGGCTCAGGTCAAGATATGGCTATGGTATGGATGTAATAAGATCTATATACGTATATATCGTATGCGAGTGACCTGGAATTATCCGAGAGAAGTTTTGTCCTCTATCTCCCATAATATCTAGCAGATCTTCACCAAAATTGGTCATTGTATTTCTTGTCGTACACACTTTCTAATAAAGAAAAAATTATTAAAATCCGTTCAGATTTGACTGAGTTGTGGAGTAAAATCAACAAAAATTTTCATCCCCTATCCTGGAGTAACCTTATGTTTTATCGGGATAAAAACTATCCTATATGTTGACCCGGAGTATCAGCTACCGCTGTACCAAATTTCATTTAAATCCGTTCAGTAGTTTTCGCGTGAAGCGCGGACAGACAGACAGACAGACAGACAGACAGACAGACAGACAGACAGACAGACAAAAATTACATAAAAATCTGTTTTGGGCTCAGTATCGATAGTCAAGCAACCCCCAATTAAAATTTTCAAAATATATGAAATGTACAGAAATCTTCCAGTTACAGTTTTATTATAAGTATAGATATATAGATAGATTTTATTTTTCCGGAGAGCTAAGATATTTTTTGCAAAATACACATTTATTATGTGATTTGTTCTATGACTACGTGCAAATCATCGTCATCATTAACAACCCATCATCGGCTCACTACTGAGCGCCAGGTCTCCTTTCAGAGAAGGGTTATAGGCCGTAGTCCACCACGCTGGCCCAATGCGAATCGGCGGACTTCACACATCTTCGAGAACATTATGAAGAACTCTCAGATGTGCAGGTTCCTCACGATGTTTTCCTTCACCGTTGAAGCAAGTGATATTTAATTGCTTAAACGCACTTGACTCCGAAAAATCAGAGGTACGTTCCCGGGATCAACCCTGCGACCCCCCGAATAGGAGTTTACAGTCCTAACCACGAGGCTATCACTACTACACGTGCAAATAAGGATATTAAAATTATTTTTCCAAATAAGTTCCTGATGTTGATAAATACTCGTCTGCGCGAATATGTGTGGTATTGTTTGTTGAAAAATATGGAGCAATGACGGCGCAGTCCGCCACATACCACGCTTTCATTATACCTATACCTGAGACTTTTCAACTGCGGCGTAGAGAGGCTTTTTATAAATTTTTGTACGATGTCACCATAATTTCGACACTGTCGTAGAACAAAGTTGCTTCTACAAAATTGATATTTTACAGGAGAGCAGTTTAAAGTTTTGAACTTGGTTTTTCGGCATTCCGTGGAACAATGTTGGTTTATATTACACGACGTGGTTTTGAGTATTTCTTAATTATAATTAAAATTAAAACATACGAAACACGACGGCTTTTCAACTAACAACATCGCAAGTGTTGGACATAGACTCAGAAGTGGAACTTATCACTCAAAAACTAATCACGCCTTAAGAGAATACATCTCTTAAAACGCTAAAACCCTACCTATAGCCGTCTCCACCACCCCTACAACGGCCCCTTTCCACACATCTAATCAATCTTACCACAAACACGACAGACAAACACCATCTGAACGTGAGGGTAGTTATCAAAACATCAAAGTATTAATTAATCAATTACACTAATCTAAGCGTACAGGCAATATTTATTCGATTAGGGTGCGATTGCTATCGGAATCCCTCAATCAAATACAAAACGACCTAGACACAAAAGCATCTACAAGTCGGATGACTCTCTGGGCAGAGACTGAATTCGTATCGTCAAAACAGCCGTTTTATACTAATATTTCAAGATGGCGCCCAAGATGGCGCGCCCGCGCTGTCAAAGTCAAATGTCGTCAATATACGTCATGAAACGTATATTGACAAAGGTATGTTGACACTGTTACACTTATTGTTTCATGAGGTATACTGAAAAACACCAATCATATTTTTAAATTGCTAACACAAGTGACAATTAACTGGCGGCCGCATTTTTGAGAATTTAGCGACAGCAGCGCTTCTTTACAAGCGACGTTTTTGACGACGACAATGGAAATACATGGGTGATCATGGGGACTGCCGACTGAAGTGAAGGAGTTGTTGTAATCTTAACACGAATGAAAACACGAGTCAAAACACTTCATATTCATAGCTCTACAGGATCTGCATGTCGCTGATGTCAGATTTATCATCATGTACCAAAAATAGCGGCACCTAAAGAAGTTTTCACTTCAAAAATCTTGGCCGTAATATGCTTGGCATCTAGGTTGTTGGGACATATTTCGCTTTGTCCTATCTGTAAATTTCAGTTATCTCTATGTCGTACTAATTAAAAACATTCAACTGCTGCAGTGTGTAGGTACGCATGGTTTGAAAAACTGTGTTACGTCCCAACTCCCAGGCAGCATTGTAAAAATATGCAATACTCTACTTTCATTCGCGACCGCAGGTTTCACAGAACCCGCTGGAACCTTATGTTTTTCGGTAACAAAAGGCAGCCTACATCTCTCCATGGTGGTTATCGAAAGTTGCTAACTAAGAACTGTCGTATCCGCATTTTGCACGACGTTATACGGGTCTGACGTCTTGCTAAGTTATTAGCAACTTCCCATTGTTTTCCATAGTCACTGAGATAGAGAAAAGTACCTCATGGATATGAAATATTTTTAATCCTGGGAAATCAATGATTTTTAGTCAAAGGGGACAACCCCCATAAAGACGAACTTGCAGGTACCAGACACAAAAAATAATAATTATAAAAGTTCAAGATCAAGTTCATCAGGATGAGGAAAGTCGCGTATTTGGGGCACGTGCTCAGGCACGAGAGGTAGGAACTCCTAAGATTCATCATGATGAGAAAAGTTGCCGGAAGAAGAGGCGTCGCGTCGGTCGCAGAAAAAATTCCTGGCTGTGCAACATCCGAGAGTGGACAGGAATCGCGAGTGCGGCAGAACTGTTTCGCCCCGCGAAGATCAGAGTGGAATACACAAAGGTGACTGCCAGCCTTCGCTAGTCGGAGAGGCACGCGAAGAAGAAGATAAAAGGCTGCTTAAATGTCGGGATTCGTAACACGACTAACTCCAACTAACTAACTCCAAACTTCAAAGTCTGGAACATCGGCGCAAGTTTGCCTGTCTGTCGGTATTCTACAGGATATATTTCGGAGAGTGTGCTCAAGAACTATTTGAACTAGTTCCTCCATCACCCTTCTACCACCGAACCGCAAGGCATCGCTCGAATCTGCACCGCTACGTGGTCGAAATTCCACGATCCCGCACTAAGCGCTTTGCTTCCTCGTTCCTAATACGCACCGCTAGAATTTGGAATGCCCTTCCGGCTTCCGTTTTTCCAACTGACTATAACTTGGGTACCTTTAAATCAAGAGTGAATCTCTATGCAAGCGCGCTCCATCTTAGGCTGCATCTTCACTTACCATCAGGTGAGATTGCAATCAAGCGCTAGTCTATTTAAAAAAAAACGGAGCTCAAATGTGGCGAACTCCGGAACATTCTCGTCACGCGGCGGTGATCCTCGCGGCGATCCCGGGAGACGATATCGCGTCACGTATGTGCGGCACGTGCCAAGCGCCCGCACCGACACCTGAAGTGTACCGGTAGGGTGAAAGCTCCTCGGAAATGCGCCATTGTGGACGAGAACGTCACAAGTGTTTCTAATACTGTTTTCTTTGGCTTCAATTGCGTTTTGAGAGTGAAATTGACTTTTTATCCCGGAAAAACAGAGTGTACAGTGATTTTTTTGATTTTTGGATTTAAAAACCTGAAATTTTTAATTTTAAAAACCTGACTCAAGCAGACGAATAGTCGCGGGCAAAAGTTGGAAGGTACATAAATTGTCATCATCAACAACCCATCAACGGCTCACTACTGAGCGCAGGTCTCCTCTCAGAGAAGGGTTATAGGCCATGGTCCACCACGCTGGCCCAATGCGAATTGGCGGACTTCACACACCTTCAAGAACAATATAGAGAACTCTAGGTGTGCAGGTTTCCTCATGTTTTCTTCACCGTTGAAGCATATGGAACTTAATTGCTTAAACACACATAAGTAACTCCGAAAAGTCAGAAGTGTGAAACGGGTAAACAAATAGAACAAAAGTAAGATGTAACAGATATTTATTACTAGTCCGTGGTTTGCATTTTTAATACGCCACTGCCCCGGCGCGTGTGTCGCAACTCTGCGGAACTCTGCGGCGGGTTTCGCATGAATTTTTAACCTCGACTGGACCCAAAACAGTTGTAAAGAAATAAACTTTCAGAAATCCGCGTTCACGGAACAAATCCGCCGATCCTTTGTGCTCCGGACGATACCTATATTTTTCTTTAATAGCTTTGCGGCTGAGATTCGATCTTTGGAAAGGCAGAGCTGCTTTATTTTGCAGTGACAGTCTAGTGGTTAAGACAGCGGTGTTCTATTCGGGGGGTCACGGGTTCTATCCCGGGCTTCTATTACCTTGAACTTTTCGGAGTAAATGTGCGCAATTAAATACGTTAAATAGCAAATGTTTCAATGGAAAAGGAAAACATCGTTAGGAAAGATGTACGCCTGATAGTTCTCTCTAAAGTCTATAATGTTCTCGAAGGGTTGTGAAGTCCGCCGATTCGCATTGGACCAGCGTGGTGGACTATGGCTACAAACCTTCTCTAAGAGGAGACCTGCGCTCAGTAGTAAGCCGTTTATGGGTTGCTAACGATGACGATGATGACAAGAGTCCTTACAAGAGACCTTTTTCCAAAAGTGGACGTCTGACAGCTGATAAAGAGAAAGAAGGGGAACGCTGGGTACAGGGGGCACAAGACCGCAGAATGTGGAAGACTCTCTATGAAGGAATATGATGATCGCCATCGCCAATAGCGAGAGAATATCGGCCAATCAGGGTACCAATTGTCTAAAAGTTATTCCATTGATCGTATTCGTATTCGGTGACATTAGCGTTGACTGTATTGATTTAAAGTCACAAATTCAGTACAACCGATTTTAACATGGAGCTTTATGGAGCGTATCGTACATACCTAAGTGATTAACAATGCAAACACGAAATTGAGCTATAATTAAATGATGTTATGGTTTATTTTACTTTGACTCTAATATCATCGAATACGTATACGATCAATGGAATAATTTTAGACAATCGCACCTCAGTCTGATTGCTATCGTCACATTGTGGCAATCATATTTAAACAATCCTACCGCTGGAACCATACACATTAAATATATATTAGTATTCAATTTGATGCCCTAACATGGGTAAGTATTTCACGTACTCTCTAAACATTTCTGTGGTGGTGTCGTGTGATGCGGGTTGTTACGTTCCCTCAAATATTGTTGAGCGAAGCAATGGCTGGGTCATGCGTCATGCTAAGGTCCTGCTCGTGAGCGGGTCCCACTGGCGGGAATGGGGCTATTTTCTGTCTGCCCATCTTAACATACTGTATTGAATTGTAAGCTGTATGCTTTTGTGGAATTTCCCCTCACTGTGGAAACACTGAATACATAGCATAGCATCTATTGTATTGTAAACTTGTTTTGAAAAAAGCAACCGCCGATTTTCTTGCTGGTTCTTCTCGGCAGGCTTTGGAATAATAGCCCATTATTAATTACGCTTTATCATTTGAAGTTATATCTCTAATCTAGCGAATCATTTTAAATTAATACCTAATTATTATTCATAGTAATGAAGCGCTTATAATTAAAACTAAATAAACTCTCTCCATTTTCCTTTTAATATTATAGGAGCACATGTGTTTGCTGACGTTTTATATTAATTGTATGCATAACATAAACGGTATTCATGACATGCGTGCATCGGAGCACACGCGGGTGTCATGATACTTGATGGAGCGATATTGCCATTCCCCCTGTAGCACAGAATATATAATAGTACTACGTACCTGTAGGGACATACCTACCTACTCGTACTGACTAGCCTTCACGATTCATTGTTGAAAATCATGTATAAATTGAATAGAAGCAGACGTTACTTTGCGGAAGTTCATGATTAGCAAGAAAAGGTTAGAATTATTTAGAATCCGCCAACAGTATAGCAAAATAATTAACCTTTTCTTGCTAATCATGTGTATGTAAAAACTCCTCGTAAAATTAAAGCACACAGGTGATAGGCTAGTGGTTAAGACTTTAGGCTTTCGGTGGGCAATTAAATGTGCGAACTGAAAACTAAAAAGGTCGCAGGTTCGCACACCCTTTACCCACCCCACCTCTATGGGAATGCATCGCGTTTTCCCGACTCAAAAGCGTTAGATACGATACTAAAAGTAGCAAAGTTCAGCGTTTAAAAATCGCGAAACACTCAATCGACTGGCGATTGTTGTGTGCTCACGTTAGCGTTCGGACGCCGAATCGAGCTTCCGAGCAGCGACTAAAAAACGCCGATCGCTGCCGCTAAAAGTAGCAAGTCTGCCCTCTCCCTTAGTGAGCAGTGGGATGTGAACCACGTAGCGGTTCGTTTCTATTAGACCACGTGACATTTCGATAGCTAACGTCAATCCCATACATTTTTGGACTTTTTTACTAGCGACATCGGTAAAAGAATGTCACTTTGTCTAGGCCCTCAGATCTATTCGATGCCTTGCGATTTGATTATAGAATAGCTTCACACTTAAACTGTAATAATTTTGGACGACTTCCCTGGCGCAGTGGGAGCGATGTGGTCTTATAGCAATGTGGCTAACTGGGAGGTCTTGGGTTCGATTCCGGACAGGGGCAATTTGGGAATTTATAATTTCTGAATTGTCTCTGGTCCAGACCAGTCTGGTGGGAGGCGTTGGCCGTGGCTAGTTACCATCCTTACGTCAAAGACGTGCCAACAAGTGAATCAGCGTTCCGGCATAATGACGTGTAGAAACCAATTAGGGGTATGGGTTGAATGTTCATTACCCCTTCCAGTTAACCCACTAACATCTTAGACCGCATCGTCACTTACCATCAGGTGAAATCGCAGTGAAGGACTATCTTGTCATTGAATAAAAAAAATAAAAATTGGTTGTCAGTAAAGTCGGTTTACGGACGATAGTGTTACGTGTTAGCGTACAGGCGCTCTCTAGTCACAAGGCAACGCTTAGACTGATCGTGCCTCTCTATCGCTTGTTCCGCGCTCTCGCTTGCACGCGCAGGCTCAGGCGGAACGTGACACTTTTTCGTGCGTGCAGCCGGTGTTCATCGATTTATAAGACGTTATCACGTCAAAAACCCGCTGGTGCCACAAAGCCGTGGCCCAACGATAAGGGGCGTTGCTCATGGAATCGCTGACACCAACCGTCAGCCCACATGCAATGAAACTCATATGAGTGTAAAGTGCGCCGTAAGCTGCTGCGTCACGCGATCGTCCGCCTCCGCGGTATTGCGCGCAATACAAACCAGTCGTTGCTGCTGTGATGTCAGCAATACGTCGCAGCTTGCTGTGTTTGATTATTGACTGCATTACCGTTCGACGTTTATCTGTTGATATTAGGAATTCAATACGATTTTACCTGATCAAAACCGACGTTGCAGACTTGATGAATATTTTTCAAAACCGATGGGTGGTTTCCCATCATACAAATCTACAGAATACACATCGTGTATGATTAATATATTACTAGCTTTTGCCCGTGACTTCTCTCGTTAACAAGATTTTTTGATCCCCTCTTTTAGGGGTTGAATTTCAAAAATCTTTTCGTAGCGGATGCCTATGTCATAATAGCCTGTATGCCAAATTTCGGCCCGATCTGTCCAGTGGTTTGAGCTGTGCGTTGATAGATAATTCAGTCATCTTTAACTTTCCTTATATATATTTAAATTAATCCTACTTCCTACTAATATTATAAAGGCGAAAGTTTGTGTGTATGTTTGTTCCTCTTTCACGCAAAAACTACTGGATGGATTTGGCTGAAATTTGGAATGGAGATAGATTATACCCTGGAATAACACATAGGCTACAAATTATCCCGGAAAAATCCAAGGTTCCCGCGGGATTTTGAAAAAACACTGATAGATGGCGCTGATTGTACTTAAATCACGCTTACATTATCCGCAGCATCGAGAATAAGTAAAAAATTCCAATTCAACAATCAAGTAAGATAAACACAGTTATTGAAGTTTTTCATTAGGTATAGAAAATTTCTTAGGGATTAGGGATGGATTACGAAATAAATAATACAAATAGTACAAGGTATCGATTTGTCCAGTCATAGTGAGTACATTGCTAGATATTATAATGACTGGTCATATGTAGATCCTATTTCCTATCCTATCCTATCCTATTAATATTATAAATGCGAAAGTTTATGAGGATGGATGGATGGATGTTTGTTACTCTTTAACGCGACAACGAATGAACCGATTTTGCTGAAATTTGGCACAGACATAGAATATAGTCTGGAATAGCACATAGGCTACTTTTCATCCCGGAAAAGCAAACAGTTCCTACGAGATAGCAACGCTATTTTTTACGCATTTGTCCTTCAAAATACGCGCAATGGAGTTTTAGATTAACGTGATTTTTTTGCACAGGTAAAGTTAAGAGCCTGAAAAATGACAAAGGCTACTTTTTATCTCGGGAAAACAAACAGTTCCCGCGGGATATTCGTATGCTACTTTTCACATATTAATCCTTCAATTATGCGCCAACGAAGTTACAGATTGACGTGGTTTTTTTGATAGGCATAGTTGAGGTCCTGAAAAGTGAAAAGGCTACTTTTTAAGGTATTTTTTTTAAACGGAACCCTAAAAGAGCGAGGCCCGACTCGCACTTGGCCGATTTTTATTATTTTTTGTTATAGCGGCAATAGAAATACAAAATATGTGAAAATTTCAACTGTCTACCTATTACGGTTTACGAGATACAGGCCGCTGACAGACGGACGGACGGACAGCGGAGGCTTAGTAATAGGGTCCCGTTGGCACCCTTTGGGTACGGAACCCTAAAAACCACGTTGACTATATGCACTTACACTTTATATGGTGAAATATTATAACTGCGAAAGTGCGTTGGTTTGTCCTTCAATCACGCCCCAACAGAGCTACGGATCGACGTGATTTTTTGCAGTGTACCTATAGTTGAGGACCTGGAGAGTGACAGGCTACTTTTATCCCGCAAAGTCAAAGAGTTCCCGAGGCATTTTAAAGGCTAAGTTCACGCAGACGAAGTCGCGGGCATCAGCTAGTTAATAATAGACTTAGAACCGATTTCACCAACGTAAAATAAATCTTATCCGAGCGTAAATTTTATATGTTGACAGAGTTTTCTATACAAAACCTGTCAGAACACCCAATTTATCCCTCGGATAAACGTCACTCGACGTTGGTGAAATCGACATTTAATGGATATAAATAACTTTCAGGTTAGGCTAACTTACAGTTAGTTTTAAACTCCCGTGGGAACCCTCTATTTTCCCAGGATAAAAATTAACCTATGTCACTGTTAAGTCCTCAACTGAACACATGTAGAAAATCACGTTGATCAGTTGCTCTGTCGCATGATTCAATGACAAACCAATTTCGCATGTGTAAAAGTTTTAGTATTTTGTAAGGAGTAAAGATAATTCGCACATAGTTCGAAGATCTGATTGTCGTTGGGGTCCCAAGGTGCAAGAGTGACGACCCTGCACCGGGAAGCGCAGTGTTGGCAGACCCCCCATCAGATGGACCAACGACATCAAACGAGTTGCAGGGAGCCGCTGGATTCAGGCGGCGCAAGACCGAAGCCTGTGGAAGTCCATGCAGGAGGCCTTTGTCCAGCAGTGGACGTTTATCTGTTGATTATGAAGTCAGATTCCGAACAAGGGGTAGTTTCAGCTGACCATCCAAAAGCACTTTGTAAAAGTTTATTTGAATAAAAATCTTTTCTATTCTATTATATTCTGTTATATAAAATTCTCATGTCGCGGTGTTTGTTACCAAAATCCTCCGAAACGGCTGGACCAATTTTTATGAAATTTTGTGTGCATATCGGGTAGGTCTGAGAATCAGCCAACATCTATTTTTTATACCCCTAAATGATAAGGGTGACGCACCCCTAAATATTTTTGTTGGAGATACGAAGTTCGCTGGGTCAGCTAGTAGACTTTTATAAAGAATAACTTGCAGGTTAGGCTAATTTAAGCTACCGCGAGAACCCTCTTTTTCCCCGGGATGAAAAATAACCAACGTTACTCTCCTAAGTCCTCAACTGAACCCATGCAGAAAATCACGTTGATCAGTTGCTCTGTCGCATGATTCAAGGACAAACCAACACATAAACACAACTTCGCATGTATAAAATTTTTAGTATTTAGTAGTAAGTTTTAGTTTTTATCCTTACTACTACTACTTACTTAACTTAGTTTAGTTTTAGTTTTTGGCGGTACGAAGTTCGCTGGGTCTGCTAGTTCTATTCTATAATTCTAAATGAACATAAATTGCCCCCAGAGTGGTGGGGCGCGCGCACGTTCTGCTGCGACACGGACGAGTGTAATGGCGCCTTCACACGCCGCCCGCCCGCCGCGCTCCTCGCCGCGCTCGCCCTCGCGCTCGTCCTCGCGCGCTGACCGCGTGCGGCTGCGATCCGGCTGCGGCGCCGAGCGAACGTGGGGGAGCCTTAATCACCATCATTATTACCTGCTAGACTGCATCACGACACGTAAAAATAATTAAAAATAAATTGTGAAAATCTATATCTATAAAAATGGATCCTTGTTTCCCTTGATCACGCCACAACGACTTCACCAATTGGGTATTTGACTGATTTTTTTTTATTTATTTAAAATAACGTTTTTAATATTATAACGCAATGCCATTTTTTCTTTTTTAAATATTTCAACTAGTCTCGGAAACATAAAGCTTTAAAGTTACCTTGTTAGACAAAGAGAGCGCTATTGTGTTGAGACGTTAAAAAGCTCCATATACTCTTCATAGAAAATTTCGTTTTAGAAAGAGACAGATACAGTCGTAGTAAAACCAGGGTAAAAGTTTTACCATGGTTTTACTACGACTGTAGGAAAACACGTTATAACTTATTTATTTTTTGACCGATTAATTTTCGGTTTTTACAAATGTTATTCTTTTATGTATGTCACATTTTCGATTATAAATAATAAATATCAACATTTTGACAACACTCAAACATACCCAAATTCATTATCATTTGTTATTAGAAGTTAATTGTACAGAAAATTGGATAATTTCAGAAAACCTAACGACTATTTTAACTTCGCGAGTTTGACAGTTCTCGATTTGATGAATGTGAATTTAGCAGACTATTTTAATTTTTTGCAACAAAATAATTGTCTAAGATTTTTTTATATTGGTGTCAGGTGTCTGCTACATTGACACTCATTGTGTTTGACAGTTCGCCCGTCGTAAATGGATGGTTAAATCGAAACGTTTACGATTGTTCAATAGTAATGTCAATTGAAATAGCACGAAACTTTGCAAATATAATGGGTGAGACATATCGAGGTTTGTAATTGCTCTTTGCTGTGAAGAACTATACATACATAAATCCAACGTATTGTAGCTTCTTAATATCCTAAAGTTAACTAAGTTTAATATATGGATTTCATGAAGCTTATGGCAGAAACTTGATCTGTTTCTCAACGGTTAATCAAATTCAAAAATCATGTAGGCCCATAGACGAATGATATTTACTACCGTGTAGGCCAAAATGTGACTCTTATGTTATGTCAAAAATATTGAGGAGAGGAGAAAAAGGGCAAAAAATTCGGGGATATTCACTTAAATGTTTAGTGGTAGAGTCTGTTCAATAAGTCAGTTGACATGGGTAAATTGAAAAATAGGTTGTGGCAACACTGTGAAAGAGTCATCGATGAATCAAACAGTTTGATAATTTACATAAAAATAAATCTGATTTTAATTAAAAAAACTATGCACACATAAATGTGGAAAGATAAAATAAATGTCAAAACTCTTGACTTGTTGAACAGACTATAAACTGTATATTGTAATGCGTTTTAGCAAAAATTGTAATTATACAGAGGTCGATATTATGAATAACTTTAATTATTGTATTATAAATGAAAAATTTGATTTGCCTATTCCTTATTAGACAAACATGATTTGAAAATATCCATCATTTAGCTAGATATGTAGATTAGAAATTAATATTTTAATCGTAAGTATTTAAAACGACATTGAAAATTGATTAATGACTTTTGTTTAACTGGAAGCTTCAAGAAATACTAATTAATTGCTTGATTCACTTAAAAAACTAAATTTCTACTTATTCAGATTAAAATAATATAGAAGATAATATGTTTTAGGCTAAAGCTAGTTCAAAAATTAATTTATCAAACTTATTTTAGAAAAGTAGTATACCTACAATATATTTTGCGTCGAGCTTGTTACATCTTTACTAAACTAAATACATGTAATTTCAAAATTCTAGCTTTAATCTTAATAAATAAAAATAAAATTCACAATTATTATTATAAAGTGAAAGTAATCTTTGAGGTGCTCTTACGCGCCAGTTATTGAAGTGTTAAATAACACTTGTTACTTATTATCGGTTTATAAGTTATAACAAATATCACAAAGTTGTAAATCGTACTATAGTACGTACACATAGTCATATCTTTACTGTACACTTGACCACTTTTTTCCAAACTTTTAAAATTCTTTTAGAGTCTTCTAAAGAAAGATAAAAACCGTTTTTTATTTTCGTGAATATTTTAGGCCAACTTGCACCAAACTGCTTAATCATGTTTAGTTAAATTTTGTAATGATATCACATGGATGTCTCATGTCACTTATTTACAATAGCTATTTCAGAGTTGACATGAGAAGGAATAAAAAACTAAACATGATTAAGCAGTTTGGTGCAAGTCGGCACTAAAGTCGTTGAAAAAAAGTTGTTTAAAATTATTTATAGAAGTTGCCTGTTAGATGTCGTTAATATTTCTAAATTAATCTTAAGGTACATAATTTTTTGCTGATTGATTTTTGCATCACTTGATGGGAGTATTACGATGAGAATATTATAACACAACGAAATGTTATTTAACTGGTTGTGTGGGAGCACCATTATAGCAGTTAAGTAGCCGAGAAGGTTTAATACTACTTAGTTAATTTTAATAATTAGGTAATTTTTCATTTTAGATTGTCTATAATATACCTATGTTCTGAACGTAATGTACCTATAATATACCTAAACACCTAAAACCAAACGCTTTATAGATTTTATCACAATATAATATTAACATTATGTACATCAAGAAACTGAATTATTCTAAATTACCATTAGAGCCCTACTATAGTTAGTGTGTAAGTTATTGTAAGTCAATAGATATATAAGAGAGTTGACACATACCTAAATATCGAAGTATTTTACGTTTATGATAGTGAAAAATCTTTTTGAAAATTCATTATTATCATAATTTTATCAGAATTCGATGCAAATTGCAAATTATATTTTTGCTTTTAAAAGTGTTTTTGCAAAACATGGACACTTAAAATCAATTTTTCCTTGGCTTAGATTTCACCAACGTAAAATAAGTCTTATTCGAGCGTAAATTTGATATTTTGACAGTGTTTTCAATAAAAAACTGTCAGAACGCTGATATATCCCTCGGTAAAGCGTCACTCTACATTGGTGAAATCAGCCATTAGAAAGTAAATAATTGGTTTATCGCAGAAAGGCGTAATCATCATCATCAGTATCAATCTTTAGATGTCCACTGCTGGACATAGGTCTCCTGCATGGACCTCCGCAGGCTTCGGTCTTGCGCCGCCTGAATCCAGCGGCTCCCTGCGATTCGTTTGATGTCGTCGGTCCACATAGTAGATCTGCCAACACTGCGCCTCCCGTTGCGGTGTCGCCACTCCAGCACCTTGGGACCCCAACGACCATCAGCTCTTCGAACTATGTGCCCCGCCCATTTCCACTTCAGTTTCGCGACTCGCTGAGCTATGTCGGTGACTTTGGTTCTCCTACGGATCTCTTCATTTCTGAAAGGCGTAAGCGAGGCGCTAAACACTGCGCTTAGGACGTTCTACCGCTCTCACAATCAAACCGTGCTGTGCAAGTCACAAAAATCTAACTTGAGAACGCCGCAAGCGCCAGGTTCCGTTCATTGGTTATGCGTTTCTCCTAAACATAATAGATTATGGCAGAAATGTCAAGGCTCAGGGTCACTCAGCGGGCGATGGAGAGAGCTATGCTCGGAGTATCCCTGCGAGGTCAAATCAGAAATGAGGAGATCCGTAGGAGAACCAAAGTCACCGACATAGCTCAGCGAGTCGCGAAACTGAAGTGGAAATATGCGGGACACATAGTTCGGAGAGCTGATGGTCGTTGTGGTTCCAAGGTGCTGGAGTGGCGACCCCGCACCGGGAAGCGCAGTGTTGGCAGACCCCCCACTAGGTAGACCGACGACATCAAACGAGTCGAAGGGAGCCGCTGGATCCAAGCAGTGCCAGACCGAGGCCTGAGGAAGTCAAAATGCACCTGAGACCTTTGTCCAGCAGTGGACGTCTATCGGTTGACAAAGAAGATTTTTCAAGACACGTAAACACGTGGTGTGGCCAAGTACCTACTTTACCTGTTATGAAAGTATCAAAAATGATTATTATAGTGCGACGATCACATTCCCTTCAGGGTACCAATTGTCTAAAAGTTATTCCATTGATCGTATTCGTATTCGATGACATTAGCGTCACAGTAAAATAATCCTTGATTGTATTGATTAAAAGTCACAAATTCTGTACAACCGATTTTAACATGGAGCGATATGGAGCGTATCATACCTACATACCTAAACGTATAAGAATGCATACACGAAATTGAGCTCTAGTTCAAGTATGTTATGGTTTATTTTACTTTGACGCTAATGTCATCGAATACGATTACGATCAATGGAATAACTTTAGACAATCGCACGTCTGATTGACTAGCACTCGCTATTGGCTAATTATAATGCATTATGTATTGCAACAAAAATAGCATACATTCAGTCAATCACTACAATTATTGAGATTGTAGCAATGGTTGATGTAGCTGTACCGTAATTGTGACCGTCACATTGTATCAATCGTCTTTAGACAACTCCACACCTGTTATTTCTGCATGTACCTAAGTATTTCATGAGAGCAATAATAATAATAAATATACAATTTTGTAACACGCCGGTTAAGTTCTGTTTCTAGCTGAATAAAGACCAATTTATCAATCGTCAAAATGTTTTTTTTATCTTTAAATTCTTTTAAGAGGCAATAAATTGTTGCGATAAGCCAGCCGCCGTGACCGCGGCTTATCCCGGATGATAAAATATACCCATAGAAATAAAGAAAAAGAAAGAAAAATGTTTACCATAAAACTTCTCTTTGCGCTCCCAAGGAAAGAAAGGCCGGACTTAATTCATCTTCAAAATTATTAATTTCGTGTAAGCTAACCTGTGGTTCTTATGACAAGTTAAGAGTCTACCGTGTTCAGACACAGATTCTGCTAAGAAGATCCGGCAAGAAACTCAGCAGTTGCTCTTTTGAAACCAAAATCTAACAATCTTAATATATATAAATTACGTGTCACGTTGTTTGTCCGCGATGGACTCCTAAACTACTGAACCGATTTTTATCAAACTTCGTAACTATCTGTAATTTGGTCCAACTTAAAAGATAGGATAGTTTTTTTGGATTCGGATAGTTTATTTATTTTGTTTTATTTATATAGATAAGTTGGCGGTACGAAGTTCGCTGGGTCAGCTAGTCTTAATATATATAAATTACGTCTCACGTTGTTTGTCCGCGATGGACTCCTAAACTACTGAACCGATTTTTATCAAACTTCGTAACTATCTGTAATTTAGTCCAACTTAAAAGATAGGATAGTTTTTTTGGATTGGGATACTTTATTTGTTTTATTTATATAGATAAGTTGGCGGTACGAAGTTCGCTGGGTCAGCTAGTATTATTGTAACGTCATCATCATCATCATCATCAATAGCCTATAACAGTCCACTGCTGGACCAAAGGCCTCTCCCAAGGGGAGGGTTTGCCCATAATCACCACGCGGGGCAGACGGGTTGGTGATCGCAGTAGATGGCAGTAGTAGCACAGAGGACGCTGCTGCCCGTTCTCCGTTACATTCCCTTAGTCGCCTCGTACGACACCCGCGGGAAGAGCAGGGGTGGTGACAACTGTATTCTGATGTGCCGTCACCACACGGCACATTATTATAACGTAGAGCTTATTTATTTAAATTGTTGAAGCAATTAAAATATATATCCACATGCTTGATCGGTGAAAGAAAAAATCGTGAGGAAACCTGCACTAGAGTTGCATAATATTTTCAAAGATGTGTGAACTCTTCTCTGAGAAGAGACCTGCGCTCAGTAATGAGCCGTTGATGGGTTGATTATGATGATAATGATGTAGATATTACTATATAATAAGTTATTGTACTTGTATTGTGGTGGTGTCGTGTGGTGCGGGTTGTTACGTTCCCTCAAATATGGTTGAGCGAAGCAATGGCTGGGTCATGCGTCATGCTCGTGAACGGGTGCCGCCGGCGGGAATGGGGCTACTTTATGTCTGCCCATCTTGGGATAGAAGTTCGTCGGTATGCATTTTTGGAACTTCCCTCATTGTGGAAACACTGCATATATAGCATAGTATAATTACTGTAGTGTAAATTTGTTTTGAAAAGAGCAACCGCCGAGTTTCTTGCTGGTTCTTCTCGGCAGGTAGGGCATTCCGAGCCAGTGGTATATTCATCGACTCTTCAAAAGCACTTGTAAAAGTTTATTTGAATAAAAAATAATTCTATTCTATTCTACAAACTTGTGGAGAGCTGGATGCGAAGCCGATTGTTTCCATGCATCTTTGACATTACGAAATCCATTAACTTTGTAATAACAGCTACCTAACATACCTACCTGCACGGGTCTTCCAAAACTGCATTTCTAATCCTTGTTGCCTTTCAAGTAGATCGTAACACCATCGTTTGTCACATGGAGGTCTGCTATGGGTTCTTTGTTTGAGTCTACAACCAACAAGAGTCATCATCATCATCATTATCAACCCATCATCGGCTCACTACTGAGCGAGGTCTCCTATCAGAGAAGGGTTATAGGTACAGTCCACCACGCTGGCCCAATGCGAATTGGCGGATTTCACACACCTTCGACATTATAGAGAACTCTCAGGTGTGTAGGTTTCCTCACGATGTTTTCCTTCAACGTTAAAGCATGTGATATTAATTTATTACACGCACTTAACTTTGAAAAGTCAGAGGTGCGTACCCGGGATCGAACCTGCGACTTCTCGAATAGGAGACCACAGTCGTAACCACTAGGCTATCACTGCTCACCAACAAGAGTAGAAATTCTTAAATTCTCTATGGTTCTTCGAACTATATATCCCACCCAGAACCATTTCAGATTCGCGATTCGACGAGCTGTCACGTCGGTAACTCTGGTTTTCCTACGAAACTCTTCATTTCTGATTTGATGCACACTCGCAGCCCGCAGATATGAATGTTTCGCAAGCCTATAGGAATTAATTTTCCAATTAATAAATTCACTGATTCGTAAAATTAATACTGAGCGGAGATCAAGGGTAAGCGTTTCATGTTAGGTTTTTGCTAGAAATACGATTTTATTCAATTAGAACTAGTTGGTCTTTTTATGTTAGAAAACGTTACGTCGCGCGTCGGTCGTCAACACAGTAAAGTTAAAAGAAACAAAGTCGTGGACAAGAGATAGGTATAGCACATGAGTAAGAATCCGGATTTTTACTCATGTGGATATAGTTATGAATAATGAACATAATATATTATAATGTCTTTCCCGAAACATATGTTTTGAAATCCGAAAGCGGAAATTAAAAAAGCGGAAAACAATTGCTGGAAGATGTGGCTGCATTTGTACGTCGTTTTCTTAGTCAGTAAGTACCTAATGAAATCAAAATTTTAGCCTCCTTCAAGAAGGAGAGGTTTTAAATTCGACGTATATAAATTGGCGTTGCTTCGTGTTTCTGTAAAGAGGCGTCTGTCAATTGCACCCCATACAAACAAAGTTAGTTATTAACTATTTACTAATAGGGTTTTCCGCGAATTCTTGTTAAAATCCCCTGGAAACCTGGATAAAAAATTGGCCTATGTCGCTCTCCAGCTCCTCAACTATACCTAAGCAAAAAATCACATCACTCCTTCGTAATAGCTCCGTGATTGAAGGATAAATCAACGAAAACATATGTTCGCATTTATAATATTAGCAGAGAAAGTCAGTGAGCTACACGCTATACAAACCTAGAAACTATTATTTCAGTGATTCAGTCTGTTTATAGCAGTGATAGCCTAGTGGTTAAGACTGTGGTCTCCTATTCGGGAGATCGCAGGTTCGAACCCGGGTACGCAACTCTGAGTTCTGACTTTTCGAAGTTAAGTGCGTTAAAAAAATTAAATATCACAAGCTTTAACGGTGAAGGAAAACATCGTGAGGAAACCTGCACACCTGAGAGTTCTCCATAATATTCTCGAAGGTGTGTGAAGTCCGCCAATTCGCATTGGGCCATCGTGGTGGACTATGGCCTTTAACCCTTCTCTGAGAGGAGACCTCGCTCAGTAGTGAGCCGATGATTGATGATGATGATGATGATGAGTCTGTTTATGTGGAATTGAATCCTGAGTCTTCCACTTATAAAACTGTAGTGCTCGAGCGAAATAAATTAATTAAAAAAAAATAAAAAAATTAATGCGAAAATTGTTTGTTGGTTTATCCTTCAATCACGCAGCAATGGAACTACGGATCGACCTGACTTTGCACAGTGGAGAACTTGGAGAATGACATATTGGCTTCCTTATGGCCCGAAAAATTAAGTCCTAACATAAAAGAATATCAGCCAAGTTTAACTTGACTACTATTGTCCAAACAAGCCGAAAGCTTGTGCTAGGAGTGGGTACGACCGTACGAGGACTGTTTCGGCGCAAACGCCTTGTCTCGTTGTGATAGAAGTGGAGGAGCAACAATATTTGCTATTAATACAGAACAGGCGTTTCACAATACTATTTTACATAATTTACTAGCTGATGCCCGCGACTTCGTCCGCGTGGATAGAATTTTCTTTGCTATAAACCTCACGGAGCCCGAGACCTTTCCAACGAATGCAAAACCGTGGAAATCGGTTCGTGCGTTCTGGAGTTATAGCGTCAGGAAGGAAAACCCGACTTATTTTTATACGACTGCCTGAAAAAAGGAGTATATTGTTTTCAGGGTTCATGTATGTATGTATGTAGGTTTCTTTATTCCACCATAACTTCTATACGCCTGAACCGATTTTCATGAATGAGGTATCGTAAGAATCCTTAGCTTATTCCGGGTGACATAGGCTAGTAAAATTTAAAAAAAAATTGATAGGGTGACCGTAGTCCCAAAATAAAGCCTAAAGTTGAAAAAAAAAAATCTAAAACAAGATTAAGTGTCTAATCATCATCTAGAAAATGATGAGTAGATTCCAAAAATGTATAATACTGTAGTTCAATATCCATCCATTCACACAAAATATCGTTTTAAAGTGTTAATAAGGTTCCAATTATTGTCCAGTCGACAGGTAGTTTGAGATTTAAATGAAATTTAGTATACTAGTAGCTGATACTCCGGGTCAACATATTATAAGATAGTATTTATCCCGATAAAAGATAAGATTTCTCAAGGATAGGGGCTGAAATTTTTTATAAGTATTTTGTTGGGATAATTGTTTATTGGCTTTGCTAATTTAATAGATAAGTATCGTCACTAAAGGTTGTTAAATAAAAAATAAATAATTACAAAAATTAAAAAATACGACTGCCGTGACAACAAACAAACTAAAAAGTTAAAAACAAGTTTATTAGTTAGTCTGTATATATAGAAGCGAAAAGTCACTTATTTACGCGTTATCTAAACAAATTAAAAAATTGTCATCGCAGTCGGGGGACGCTCTTTGGAACACATTTTAAATTTTGAAGTCCCCCGACTGCGATGACAATTTTTTTATTTGTTTAGTTAACGCGTAAATAAGTGACTTTTCGCTTGTATATATACAGACTAACTAATAAACTTGTTTTTAACTTTTTAGTTTGTTTGTTGTCAGGGCAGTCGTATTTTTTAATTTTTGTAATTATTTATTTTTTATTATATAGTAAAAAAAAGATGTCAAATGTCATTCGTTTTCTCACCGTCAACGGATCAATTTCTAAAGTTAGACTTTTATTTGCCCCATTGTATGCCTAAACATACAACGACAATAGTGCCAGGGGTCCAGGGGTATCGAACCATCGACCTTTCAGTTTTGAGTCCGCTCCCTTAACCGTTGGACTATTCAAGCTGCAAATAATTATTATTTTACCTATTAAAATAGAACACACAACCTCCTCATAATATTGGTCTAGTGGTTAACAAGTACGACTGCGGGTGACGAGGTCCCGGGTTCGACTCCCGGGTCGGGCCAAAAAATGTATTGGGTTTTATGCCATTAATTCTCAGTAAGATAGGTACTAGCCTGGAGTAAGCAAGTTGGCGGTACTATTACCCCCGTGCCTCGGAGAGCACGGTCCTGCGCCTGATCTGTCTGTGTCTGATTTCCTTCCCATCGGCCTACGAGAGTGAGGGAATAGAGAGTGCACTTTAATATCTCACGCGCAGATGGCTAATCTCTGAGTTGGCCGCCGTGACGGGATTCGGTCGGGAGGACATCATTACAATAGGAATGTGCACTGTTGTGTTGCAGCCACCCTAGCGCGGTGCCAGGAGAACGCTACACATGAATTAGCCACGTTGCCGACGAGACCTGTGACCACCAAATTCGCGCAGTAAGTCTAAGGCCCGGCGCCCACCGGTGGAGCCTCTCAGTGACGCATCCGCAAACGTCGCAGTCCTTTATTTTTAAGGTTAATAAGCAGTGATAGCCAAGTGGTTAGGACTGTGGTCTCCTTTTCGGGGGGTCGCAGGTTCGATCCCGGGTACGCACCTCTGACTTTTCGGAGTCAAGTGCGTTTAAGCAATTAAATATCACTTGCTTCAACGGTGAAGGAAAACATCGTGAGGAATAATGCTCTTGAAGGTGTGTGAAGTCCGCCAATTCGCATTGGGCCAGCGTGATGGACTATGGCCTGTAACCCTTCTCTGAGAGGAGACCTGCGCTCAGTAGTGAGCCGTTGATGGGTTGCTAATGATGATGATGATGATCGATCGGTCGTGACTTTGGGAGGACTATTATTATGGCAAGACATTGTATCACAATACACTTAGGGCGTTTCTTCACGGCACGGCACCGACACGGAAGTAAATATCATTCACTGAAATAAGTGTACGCATAATTCTATCGCACGTTGTCTCACTGGCCCGGCCCGACACCGATATGTCGGCGCCGGCCCCGGCATGTCGGTAGCAAGGCTCCCACTGGTGTTATTTCGGCATTGTGGAACTTCCCTTCATTGTGGAAACACTGCATACATAGCATAATATCTATTATATTGTAAACTTGTTTTGAAAAGAGCAACCGCCGAGTTTCTTGCTGGCTCTTCTCGGCAGGAAGGGCATTCCGAACCAGTGGTAGACTCATCGACGATTCAAAAGCACTTGTAAAAAAGTTTATTTGAATAAAAAACATTTCTATTCTATTCTATTCTATTCTATTCTATTGTATTCATCGCTATGGATGAGTTGTGTACCTACGCATGGAAAACTTCCATGTGTGCGTGTGACGTACAAATGAAGAATGTAGCTGTCGATGTCGTGTCGTTGAGCACTTTGGGTGTCGGAGCCGGGTCTGAGCCATGGCATGCACTGAAGAAACGCCCAAAGGGGTTGTTTCATCTTGGGCTAGGTACTTGTACGCTATACCAAAAAATAGTATTAAATCATAGAAATTGAAACAAAATATGCTTTTTTGTAGTATTACAGTGAATAAGAGGTAAAGATATAAAATTGATAATAATTGGATGCATCTGTAGAATGGCAACTCTAGAGTGCATCCATCTGCTTTTGTTGTCTATGTTTGTAATGACGTTACGTCATCTTAATGTCATTTCAATTGTCAAACGTCTATTGCTGGTATGTCATATGTCAATTGCTGTCAATTGTGGTTATTTTTATGTCCAATGTATGTATGCGCCTTACCTTACAGTGAATAAGAGGTAAAGATATAAAATTGATAATAATTGGGTGCATCTGTAGAATGGCAACTCTAGAGTGCATCCATCTGCTTTTGTTGTCTATGTTTGTAATGACGTTACGTCATCTTAATGTCATTTCAATTGTCAAACGTCTATTGCTGGTATGTCATATGTCAATTGCTGTCAATTGTGGTTATTTTTATGTCCAATGTATGTATGCGCCTTACCTTACAGTGAATAAGAGGTAAAGATATAAAATTGATAATAATTGGATGCATCTGTAGAATGGCAACTCTAGAGTGCATCCATCTGCTTTTGTTGTCTATGTTTGTAATGACGTTACGTCATCTTAATGTCGTTTCAATTGTCAAACGTCTATTGCTGGTATGTCATATGTCAATTGCTGTCAATTGTGGTTATTTTTATGTCCAATGTATGTATGCGCCTTACCTTACAGTGAATAAGAGGTAAAGATATAAAATTGATAATAATTGGATGCATCTGTAGAATGGCAACTCTAGAGTGCATCCATCTGCTTTTGTTGTCTATGTTTGTAATGACGTTACGTCATCTTAATGTCATTTCAATTGTCAAACGTCTATTGCTGGTATGTCATATGTCAATTGCTGTCAATTGTGGTTATTTATATGTCCAATGTATGTATGCGCCTTACCTTACAGTGAATAAGAGGTAAAGATATAAAATTGATAATAATTGGGTGCATCTGTAGAATGGCAACTCCTAGAGTGCATCCATCTGCTTTTGTTGTCTATGTTTGTAATGAGTAATGACGTTACGTCATCTTAATGTCATTTCAATTGTCAAACGTCTATTGCTGGTATGTCAAATGTCAATTGCTGTCAATTGTGGTTATTTTTATGTCCAATGTATGTATGCGCCTTACCTTACAGTGAATAAGAGGTAAAGATATAAAATTGATAATAATTGGGTGCATCTGTAGAATGGCAACTCCTAGAGTGCATCCATCTGCTTTTGTTGTCTATGTTTGTAATGAGTAATGACGTTACGTCATCTTAATGTCATTTCAATTGTCAAACGTCTATTGCTGGTATGTCAAATGTCAATTGCTGTCAATTGTGGTTATTTTTATGTCCAATGTATGTATGCGCTTTACCTTACAGTGAATAAGAGGTAAAGATATAAAATTGATAATAATTGGGTGCATCTGTAGAATGGCAACTCCTAGAGTGCATCCATCTGCTTTTGTTGTCTATGTTTGTAATGAGTAATGACGTTACGTCATCTTAATGTCATTTAAATTGTCAAACGTCTATTGCTGGTATGTCAAATGTCAATTGCTGTCAATTGTGGTTATTTTTATTTCCAATGTCATCATGACTCGTGTAAGTACGTGTCATTGTCAAAAAGAACGCCATGTTGTTGCGCTTTTATTTTGCAAAATAATTTCGCACAGCACCTCGTAAAAAGGACCTTTTAATGTGAAATAAAGAAAAAATAATCACTAATTCATGACCCCAAACATTTTGAAAGACTGTACAAAGACCTGGCCCAGGCTCCATATATATTTGGAACGCCTCCTTTTAATGCCTTTTCCATCTAACGTCAGCTAACCTGTGTGACAGGTTCACGCGGCCCTCGTACACGACCAAGCAGCGCTCGAAGCGCACCACGCCCTTCCGCATCTCGTTCGCGGAGAACTGCGACTACCTGGCGCACTACTGCCTCAAGGCCTACGAGTGAGTGCCGACCGCCGACCGCTGACCTGACCGCTGACCTGACCGCTGACCGTGCACCGACGCCCTAACACTGTTCACGCGGCCCTCATACACGACCAAGCAGCGCTCGAAGCGCACCACGCCCTTCCGCATCTCGTTCGCGGAGAACTGCGACTACCTGGCGCACTACTGCCTCAAGGCCTACGAGTGAGTGCCGACCGCCGACCGCTGACCTGACCGCTGACCTGACCGCTGACCGTGCACCGACGCCCTCACACTGTTCACGCGGCCCTCGTACACGACCAAGCAGCGCTCGAAGCGCACCACGCCCTTCCGCATCTCGTTCGCGGAGAACTGCGACTACCTGGCGCACTACTGCCTCAAGGCCTACGAGTGAGTGCCGACCGCCGACCGCTGACCTGACCGCTGACCTGACCGCTGACCGTGCACCGACGCCCTCACACTGTTCACGCGGCCCTCGTACACGACCAAGCAGCGCTCGAAGCGCACCACGCCCTTCCGCATCTCGTTCGCGGAGAACTGCGACTACCTGGCGCACTACTGCCTCAAGGCCTACGAGTGAGTGCCGACCGCCGACCGCTGACCTGACCGCTGACCTGACCGCTGACCGTGCACCGACGCCCTCACACTGTTCACGCGGCCCTCGTACACGACCAAGCAGCGCTCGAAGCGCACCACGCCCTTCCGCATCTCGTTCGCGGAGAACTGCGACTACCTGGCGCACTACTGCCTCAAGGCCTACGAGTGAGTGCCGACCGCCGACCGCTGAGCTGACCGCTGACCTGACCGCTGACCGTGCACCGACGCCCTCACACTGTTCACGCGGCCCTCGTACACGACCAAGCAGCGCTCGAAGCGCACCACGCCCTTCCGCATCTCGTTCGCGGAGAACTGCGACTACCTGGCGCACTACTGCCTCAAGGCCTACGAGTGAGTGCCGACCGCCGACCGCTGACCTGACCGCTGACCTGACCGCTGACCGTGCACCGACGCCCTCACACTGTTCACGCGGCCCTCGTACACGACCAAGCAGCGCTCGAAGCGCACCACGCCTTTCCGCATCTCGTTCGCGGAGAACTGCGACTACCTGGCGCACTACTGCCTCAAGGCCTACGAGTGAGTGCCGACCGCCGACCGCTGACCTGACCGCTGACCTGACCGCTAACCGTGCACCGAAGCCCTCACACTGTTCTCTATACTCACACTACACTGGTCCATACAAGTACCAAAATCCATACGGTGGTGTATCACAAGGCAGTCAGCTTGGACCGCTATTATTCTTAATATTTAATAACGACTTACCCAACAACATTGATCGTGAATCTATTTTATTCGCTCGTGACACAACAATCACAGTTAGATGCTTGCACAGGAAAATTGCTTCAGAATGACATAAATAACGCATTGAAGAAAACAGCTGAATGGTTGAACGCTAACAACCTATCACTGGATATAACTGATATACGTACATATTACCTGTGTCGCAGGACGGGCAGGGTGTGCGGGCGCACGCTGTACTACACTTACCACACCTTCAAGAACTACTGCTTGCTGGACTACGTGAACTGCATGGAGAGGTATGAAGGTGGGTACGCGCGATACACGCCCACAGCTAGACGTGGACAACGTCTCTTGCAAGGATCTGTCCTTGCAAGAGACGTTGACACAACGCAGGTTAACAAAAACCAGTGTGCTGTAGACCACACGACTGAAGTAAAACTTACGAAACGTAACTGGCTATGAGAGAAAGAGAGAAGGAAAAGGTGTGCTCGCACCTCTTTCTTGCCCCTACAGTTATATACGAAACGTAACACTCTCTCTTTCTATATTCACTAACTTATTTATCTCCCTCTCAACTTCTGTTCGCCTCGCCTGATCACACTTTCCGTAACGCATTCACCAGCTTACTCTCCAAGTCAAGCGTGCGTAAAGAAGTTTTAGGCCTGCACTGTGTCTTAGATAATATACGAAACGCAACTGGCTGTGAGAGAAAGAGAGAAAGAAAATCTATGCTCGCACCTCTCTCTCTCTCTGCCCCTACAGTAATATACGAAACGTAACTCTCTCTCTTTCTATCTTCACTAACTTATATCTCCCTCTCAACTTACGTTCGCCTCGCCCGATCATACTTTTCGTAACGCACTCACCAGCTTACTCCCCAAGTCAAGCGTGCGTAAAAAAGTTTATTTCAATAAACATCTTTAATGTTTATAAATACGTAATAATATTAAATTAAGTCTAACAATTACAAATCATTAGCTTTAACGGTGAAGTAAATACATCGTGATGCAACTTGTATGCCTCAGAGTTCTTCTTAATGTTTCCAAAGGTGTGTGATAAAGTCTACCAATCCGCATTTGGTCCTGCGTGACGTACGATGGCCTAAACACGGAAACATCTACCTAGTTGAATCGAGACTTGTAACTTCAAAGTAGATCGTAAACCTTTATTTATCCTAAACATCAACGAAAGTAAACTAACAATCTTGAAATGATTTCGAACGGGCATCAGCTAGTGTTGTCAACTTTAGGGTTAGTACAAGATTGGATAATTAACTATGACATTACTCTCAAAGTAAAATAAACCATAACAGTAGATATTGATTTAAAACTCAATTTCGTGTATTATATACGTTTACGTAACGAAAACGCTCCAAATTAAAATCGTCTGTATTAAAGGAGGTTGGCGAATTTTGACCCAGTATTTTTAAAAACCGTTCAGATTCAGAAATCATTTAATTTTAATAAATATTTTTCAGAGTATTTTTCTGTGTAAACCCGATATTTTTAGAAGATGGGGATCAAAAATATAACTATTCACAAGTACACATTATAAATAAACGTTACATGGCAATACAAATGAATATCTTTTTTCTCCCAACTTTATTTGATAGACTTTGATGAACTTTTTTGTTAGACTGGTTTACTAGAACAAGCATGATAAGTTTGATTCGTAAACGTGGGCTTGAGGCCCATGGTTAAGTTCGTCTGGGTCAGAAACTCTATGGAATTCGCCAATCTCCTTTGTGACTTTAAATCGATACTATTATGGTTCATTTTACTTTAATGCTAATGTCATAGTTAACTATTACGATCAAACGAATTAAAACTCGGACCAACCACACTGATCACCAATGTGGTGCGCGTTGCAGTGTGGCAGGTGGTGCACATGGGGGAGTGCTTCACCGTCACCGAACTGAACGAGTATTTGAGTGAGTACACCGCTTATACGGCACATTCAGTTAAAGGAGAACGTCACTACCAACTGCAGCACCCCCTTGTGACAGCTGTACCTCAAAGGACCCACACAAGTGCAGGAAGATACGTGACATGACTGTCAACGTTTTTGGAGTTTACTCCTTAAGAATCGATTTTAGCAGCCCGGTATGAGAAAAATCCGGGCAGTAAAATCAATTTATCAATGACCTCGTTACGTTTTTCACAACGTTGAAATTTCTACCCTAACGTTGAGTAAATAAGGTTGGTTTTCGTGCGAAAGAGCTTTCGCTTCGGGTAGCCGAGCGCGTAGCGATCGGGTCCCCGAAGCGAAAGTCGGTCGGGGCGCGCTCGGACCCGAGTCGCGCGCATAGAGAAGGATATAGCGTCGCGCGTAAACTCCAGTCGTGCGTCGAAGGCCGGAGCTGACACACACTTTTTTTTATTTTTATTCGATGACAAGATAGTCCTTGACTGCGATCTCACCTGATGGTAAGTGACGATGCTGTCTAAGATGGTAGCGGACTAACTTGGAAGGGGTATGGCAGTGAAAATTCAACCCATACCCCTAATCGGTGTCTACACGCCATCGTGCCGGAACGCTAAATCGCTTGGCGGCATATCTTTGACGGTAGGGTGGTAAATAGCCACGGCCAACGAAAGCCTCCCACCAGACAAAAACGTACGTTGTGAATGGGCCAAGGAAAATAAAATATGTTTCAAGTGCCTTTCGAAGTAGCACCAGCGGACCGAATGCAAGCAATGTGGCATCGACGGCTCCATCCATACGCATAAGCCATTGCTACACGAACGAAGCCAACACTGTCGTAGAACAAAGTTGCTTCTACAAAATTGCTACTTTACAGGAGAGCAGTTTAAAGTTTTGAACTTGGTTTTTTCATTCCGTAGAACAATATTGGTTCATATTACATGGTTGTTGAGTTTTTCTTAATTAAGTATATTTTTTATTAAAATTAAAACATAAGAAACGCGACGGCTTTCCAACTAACAACATCGCAAGTGACAATCAACTGGCAGCCGCCGGCATTTGACAAGCTAGCGAAACTCAGCGCTTCTTTACAAGTGATGTTTTTCTTCGGAATGAGTGCCAGATACGACTTTGTCCGATTGAATATCTCCAAAACTACTGAATATCATTATTTTTTCTTTTGCTGAGGTGTTAAGCATAGTCTATAAAAGCCGTTAGTGTCAAAATCAAGATTTTGCTGTAAGTATATTCATATGCAACAGTGTTCTACGACAGTGTCGATATACCTAACCTTAAACAAAATCTAAAAACCTGCTCAAAGGTAAAACCTGTACGATGCAAGAAACCGTTTGAAAATCGCCCAAGGAAGTTTTACCGAAAATAAATCAAAACTTGACTGCAATCCCCTTGTGGCCTATCGTCGTAAAATATACCTGAATTCTTGAATTTAATCCAGACCCGCTAAAACCGCAAAAGCAGTTTATAGCTTAGTGATTAGGACTGTGGTCTCCTATTCGAGTGGGTCGCCGGTTCGATCCCGGGCATACACCTCTGAGTTTTCGAAGTTATGTACGTAGTGATTAAAATAGGTATCACATGCTTCAACGGTGAAAGAAAACATCGTGAGGACACCTGAGAGTTCCACATAATGTTCTAAAGGGTGTGTGAAGTCCTTCAATTCGCCTTCTCTAAAAAGAGACCTGCGCTCAGTAGTGAGCCGTTGATGGGGTGCTGACGATGATGATGACACATAAAATCGGTCTACTATTTAAGGGAGAACACCAACACAACGAACCACGTGAACACCACATGAACGAACTTTAGTATTACTTAATCTTTATGTCACATTTTGGTGTCCAGCGATGATTTTAGGCCTCCATTTCTTGTTTCCAAGAGACTTCTTGATTTTCGCATTTTTAATATCACTTGCTTTATGGGTTAAGGAAAATATCGCGAGAAAACCTACACGCTTGAGAGTTTCCCATGATGTTCTCAAAAATCACACTTCAAAATCTACTTATTACCAAGCGATGGGTTAGGATGATAAATCTTTATATCTATGAACAAAGCTTACATTCGTTCAAGAAAGAGTTGGCTAGATGACAGTCAATATAATTATTTTATGCTTATGTCCCGGCAAAGTCGACTGGAGTTGATGAAAAGTCTAAGACACTCTTTTTTGCAGAATATCCGTATGACGACGACTACTTCTTGGATCAGTACTACGTCTTAGAAGACCATTGATGGATATATCTTCATGTACAATAACTCTTAAGAAACCTTTAATTATGTTTCAACCTGATTTCAAATGCGAATGAAGCCTGGAAGTCAATACAAGGAGACACCTGTCTACCTATTTTCAGTTTCGCTGTAGGTATAAACTATGTCTACTTTGCAACGAAAAGAACTTTATGACAATAAAATCGTTAAATTTTCCAAAAGTAAGTATTTTCACAAGTCCTTTGAATCGCAAATTTAACTCGCGGGAGAAGTTTTTATCTGCACGAATTTTGTTAAGATGCTCTCGCAGTCGGAAAACTTTCCAATACTTTGGAACTGTGAAAAGTTATGTAAAATCTATATTGTTGGATAAATTGAACGATTTTTTAGTACTAGTAGATTTCTCGATTGTGAAGTTATAATAAAAGACTGCAAATTATCAAAAATTTTCATTGGCGGGCTATCGTGCCGGAACGCTTAGGGTGCGTTTCCATTGAAGCGGAGCGGAGACGTATGTTTTTGTTCAATTAGATTATAGAGATATGACGTGATAACTTTATCACGTCATCAAACAGTAACCTGATTGATCTATTGAACACGTCTCCGCTCCACTCCGCTTCAATGGAAACTCACCTTAATCACTTGGCGGCATCTCAAGTGTGGTACCTACCTTAGTAGCCACAGGCAAGACATCTCACCAGATCAGACCAGAGATAATCAAGAAATTATAAATGCCCTTCCTATTAAAAGACAACAGCGCTCATCCTAATACAGGGCGGTCGACGTAACACTCAAATGACATTAATTCCCCTCCCGTCTCCAATAACTAACTGTAGGACTTCTCTTGATAAGTCGCCACCGCTCACCTCGAGAATCGCGTTACCTATTAGTGGCAACCTTTCCCAAATCCCAATGGCAGGCTATTCGATAAACGCTAATAATATCTCCGGCTCATTGAATACTTAGGAAGGTATTCGAAGGGACACCACAGTCGCAGTCATTCTCACAGTACCTGCAGCCATTGATAATTAAGTACTGTAAGAAGAAGAATATGATAAGTAATATGATAAATGATAATTATGTACTGTAGAATGTGATTTTATAAAAACAATTAAGAGTATTTTATAAAAACAATTAAGTGACACTCGGGGACTGCCGCGGTAAAGCTATTGCATAGCATTTTTATCAACTTATGCAATTATATTTAGGCAATATTTTTTTTTGCATATTAAAAATTATGCAAAAACAAAAATTAAAAAACAAACAAGAAAAGCGCAATGTCACTTCTTCGCGAGTGAGATTTGAACCTGCGACAATATACACCATACGATAAAGAAAGCGGCCGCTCGCCCACTGCGCCAAACAGAGCTACTTGTGAACCTCTAAAATGTTAACGCTTACTGAACGACGGTGTTAGGTTTATTTTCGTTACGGAATTTCTTGATTCGGTTGCCGCGCTCAAACTGTTTGTCCTAGTTCAAAGCCCAAGATAAAAGCTATGCAATAGCTTAAGGATGATTATACGAGTCTGCCCGCGAAATTCAAATTTAATTTGGTTTTTCGCAATTTGTAAACTAATACGACAAACTAGGCTAATGGCATTCTAATTGCGCCAGTAGAACTATCATCTTCACAGGTTTACATAAAAATCTTTACTTGAAAGTGACTAGTTTAAGAAATTAATCAAAATACTGAGTTGGGCGTGAGTTACTCACAAATTAGTCGATATTTTGATTAATTTCTTAAACTGGACACTTTCAAGTAAAGATTTTTATATAAACCTGTGAAGATGATACTGCCACTTCCGCAATTAGAATGCCATAAGCCTACTTTGTCGTATTAGTTTACAAATTGCGAAAAACCAAATTAAATTTGAATTTGGCGGGCAGAACCGTGTCTTCCACCTTAACAATACTGCATTTTAGTCATCTATTTCCGTCTACATTTGATAAATAGTTGCTAATATGAGTATGTCATTATACTACTGTCATGATAGTCAATATACAGTGTCAATTTAAAATTAATGTTGTGACAAACCACGTGACGTGTCAACTTATAAGTACCAGTGTACCTTGTCGAAACGGGCAGTCTTTCTGTGAGTTGATTGGACGCTGAGCGCAGTGAAAGTACCTAAGGTAGATTGTCAATATTGCAATTAAATAAAGTACGAGATTATGAAGTTGGTGTATCTCTCATGTCCAGAACAGGAGTAATCCTACAGTACTATACCAACTATACCCATGCAATAAATCACGTCGATCCTTTGTTGCGTTGCTATGATTGAAAATATCGGGTCAAAATATTACTATTCCGTTTTGTCGCTACATGCTTATTTATAAATATTCAAATATTGTAAAATAGTTGTCAGCTTTAGATTATTACTTTCTGAGATAGTGAATATTGTAGGTAGAACCTATAAAAGTGGTCGTACTAAAACTGCCGAAACTACTTACCTTCACATAGATATAGTAGGTAAATTATACAACGTATGGGGAAACTTTCCAAGTTAATGGAACAAACAACATAAAGAAAATAGGTCGAACAAGTTGATCCTATCGATTATTATGGTGGTATACTTCCTGTTCTATATGTAGTTCTATTTACATAATATTATCTATATCTGCAATTCCAGGGATACACGCCAGGTCAGGAGATTTGGTAAAAACAAAATTACTTATGTGAATTTTCATGATGGATTTTCAAAAAAAAAAAATTGCTACATATTGCAACCACCTTGGATTGCCTGAATTTAAAGCATACTTGCTGCATCAATACATTTTAAACATAGCAGCCAATAGAATAGAATAGAATAGAAATGTTTTTTATTCAAATAAACTTTTTACAAGTGCTTTTGAATCGTTGATGAATCTACCACTGGTTCGGAACGCCCTTGCTGCCGAGAAGAACCAGCAAGAAACTCGGCGGTTGCTCTCTTCAAAACAAGTTTACAATTCAATAGATACTATGCTATGTATGCAGTGTTTCCAGAATTACTTCCACAAAAGCATATCTTCTCTTCTTAATACATATAAATTACGTGTCACGTTGTTTGTCCGCAATGGACTCCTAAACTACTTAACCGATTTTGATCAAACTTCGTAACTATCTGTAATTTGGTCCAACTTAAAAGATAGGATAGTTTTTGTTGGATTAGGATAGTTTATTTGTTTTATTTATATAGATAAGTTGGCGGTACGAAGTTCGCCGGGTCAGCTAGTCTAATAATAATTCAACACATGTTAAGACAGGCAGACAGAAAGTAGCCCCACTCCCGCTGGTGGCGATCAGAGGTGATTGCGATCGTCACACTATTCACTGCAGCAATCATTGTCAAATAAACTCCTTTCGGCTGCCACTTCTGTACAAGACGCTTTCCCACACATTCCCACACATTCCCAGCTCCAAGCGATTTGTTGTGGACAGATGGTAGCCGTAGTGC
The DNA here is from genome assembly GCA_029955525.1 of Oeneis ivallda. Lineage (NCBI taxonomy): Eukaryota > Metazoa > Arthropoda > Insecta > Lepidoptera > Nymphalidae > Oeneis > Oeneis ivallda. Next base: position 19,090,331 of record JARPMR010000025.1, read on the forward strand.
GACAACATGTTTATCAATGTCTGATACAAACCCCGTGTAGGGCAAACTACGTGACGTTTCTTTTCATCATCATCAGCAACCCATCATCGGCTCACTACTGAACGCATAGTCTCCTCTCAGAGAAGAGTTATAGGCCATAGTTATAGGTCCACGAAGGTGGCCCTATGTGAATTGGGTACAAGTATTTGACTGTTGACAAAATGTTGATATTTATTATTTATAATCGAAAATGTAACATGTAAGAATAAGTTCTTTAGTTAGTCCCCCCTTTAGTCTTGCCAAAATTCGCTTAGTGAAGGAGTGAAGGTAAAAAAATAGTGGGAGAGGGGAAAAGGAGTAGAGGAAGATTAGAAACCCCTCCAAATTAATTTTTCATTTCAAACCAATGGAACCTAAGTGCACCGCACCGGAATCTTTTATGTTCTAACCTAACCTAACTTTAGATTTTCCACAGTCTGGTGGTTCTCCCAACGTGTTACAGTGTAACTAATTTAAAAAAAAATTGACAAATAAAAAACAAGCTAATCATCCAATTCATTCTTAATTTAAAAAAAAATTCTACATGTGGAACCTCTCCCTAATTTTTTATAACTTAAGTTATAAAAAAATTAGGAAGGAAAAATGAAAAATTCCACATGTAGAAATTATTTAAAATAAAATTGAAAATAGAAAATTTAGTCTGTCGAGCTGGGATTCGAGCCATCGACTGTTAACTGTTAGACGACTGCAGAAGCCACTAGGCTACGGAGACCCGATATTGTACCGCGAAAATAACGAACACAATGCCTTCAAAAAAAATTGAATAACTGTACGAATACATATAATGTATTCGTCCAGTACCCGTACAAATAGTCACTTCGAAAAAAAATAGCATTGTGTTATAAAATTAAAAAACGTTATTTTAAATAAATAAAAAAAATTCAGCCAAATACCCAATTGGCGGACTTCACACACTTAATCACACCATAGAGAACATTACGTGAAACTCCTTGGGGTGAAGGTTTCCTGACGATGTTTTCCTTCACCGTTGAAGCGTGTGATATTTAATTGTTTAAACGCACATAACTTCGGAAAGTCAGAGATGCGTGCCCGGGATCGAACCTGTGGCCCCCGAATAGGAGACCACAGTCCTATCCACTAGGCCATCACTGCTTCTTTTCATCGGCCTTATTCAATTTTAGAACGAATATAGGAGTAGAAATAAGCTGCGGAACTCCATCGGGAAATATAAGTTCTGGACGAAACGAGAATTTACGACATTCCGGGGAGCGGCCGGCTTGGAGGATAACTGCCTTTGAGCCTCAGCAAAATAATTACATACTGCATTATCTACGAAGCTGTTAATTATCACTTGCTTTTACTTTGAAGGAAATTATGAGCAAACCTGCATACTTGAGTGTTCTACACAATGTCCTCAATGGTGTGTAAAGTACGCCAATTCGCACTTAATCCGCGTCGATATGGCCTAAACTCTTTTGATTTTATTTCTAAGAAATACCCGTCCCGAGTAGTGAGCTGGTGATGGGTGTATGATGATCATGTTATAGATACCTGGCTGGAATTCAAGTGCAAAGCTTCGTCGAATTGGTAGCCTCAAATGAAACAGCTTTGCCTTGACGCAAATTGAGAACATCGCGAAAAGAGAAGAGTGAATTATTTTATTTATTTATTTATTGACTCAAAAAAAAGTTAATACAATTTACACCATAATTATAGAAAAAAAGCATTAGACAAAAACAAAATTGAAACTAGGGCTGGTGATTGCAACTGGCGGCCCAAATAGACCGTGGCCTGTGCTAGGGCTGTCAAAAGTCCTCGACCCAACTAAATCAAATTAGAAAGGAAATCAAATTAGAGACTATTTGTCAAGAAAAATCAAACGAGCCCAAACTCGATGGGGTTACGTCGTTTTATTACTGAGTTACCAAAATCCTGATCAGATCAGACCCTGGTAACAATCTAAAAACAAAGTACTCGTCAAGACGAATCAAACGAGCCGAAACTCGATGGGGTTCCGGCTCCATCATCAGACCCTGGACAATAGAAGCTATGCGGCCCTGGCAGCTAAACTGAGTTTAGAGTAGACTCGTATGATAGGTGCCAGTGCTTCCCCCGATGTAGTTAAACGGGAAAGTAAAGAACAAAGGCATTCAGAAGACTTGATCTAAGCAATGATGAAGTCTATTCTCTAGAAGATGCTTCCAAGAAATACGGACGCCGGAAGAGCGTTCCACACCTTAACGGTTCGTATTAGAAACGGATCGTAACGCAGTTGTAGTGGAACAGTTATGCTATAATTATAGTACATTTGACGAGGTAAAATCAGAATAATATGAGTTTAATTCTGCGCTTTGTCTCCGCCTTCAGCGCCGCCTCGTTCCAAGCGCAAAGGCTGACATCGCACGTCACTCGTGTGGCACTGCTCACCACTGAAAGCCGCACTGTCACCCACTGACAGCCGCACTGTCACTCACTGACAGCCGCACTGTCACTCACTGACAGCCGCACTGCACGCAGACAGCTGTCAGCGCACCACGAACACTGTTGTGGTAACCAGGACAAAGCAAAGTCTACGTTCATAATAACGATAGATTTAACATTGCTAGTCGCTTCGCACACTGCTAAAATTTTGTTGAAAGCTGAAATGAATGTGGATAAAATTACTTACCAACTTTATTTAAACTTCAAAACCACTAAAACCTTTCTGTTGTCGTGTTTCCTTTGCAATTTATCAATAGTGTGGTTATGGGCTGCAAAATAATAATGTTAGTATGAAGTTAAAACTGAAGGGACAGTATTCAGTATTAGGATAATAGGTCAGATAGGTAAAAACAGCGACTATGAAAGTCAATAGTTCCCCAAAAAGTCAATAGGTCAATTTAAAAAAATGTAGGTAGGTATAAATTATTTGCAATTATTATAATAATGTATATCACGAGTATACCCAGACTAAATAAATATGACCACTTTTTTGCTTCTATGGAGTGCCTTTTTTGTATACATTTTATATTTGCTATGTATAGTAGATGTACATCACATTATAATATTATGAATTATGAGTTGCGAATTTAAATTAATTCCATTGCAGAAGTTACAACTTGCAGGCCGACAAACGATTTCGACAATCCCAAACTAACAGAAAAACTCGATTTCAAAAGAAAACTCAAAACATAAAGGGCCAGTATGTATTCTAAAACGCATAGTCAACCTACTCTAGCAAAAAATATAATACGTAGCATTTCGTTAGGAGTGATTTTAATTGCGAAACACCAACGAGTGTTGACGCAGCCGCCTCCCGCCGCCAGCTCTCTGCAGCCATTCATCAGAGCTGATATTTGTGTCGAGTTTGCATAAAATTAACCGCAAAATGCCACGTTTATGACGTGCGCTTTGTAAAAACTACGCTTTCATAAAAAATTATTTTAAGGTGGAAGACACGGTACTGCCCGCGAAATTCAAATTTAATTTGGTTTTTCGCAATTTGTAAACTAATACGACAAAGTAGGCTTATGGCATTCTAATTGCGACAATGGCAGTATCATCTTCACAGGTTTATATAAAAATCTTTACTTGAAAGTGTCTAGTTTAAGAAATTAATCAAAATATCGACTAATTTGTGAGTAACTCACGTCCAACTCAGTATTTTGATTAATTTCTTAAACTGGTCACTTTCAAGTAAAGATTTTTATATAAATCTGTGAAGATGATACCAATAATTAAGATAAAAACTAAGTTGGTCCAAATTACAGATAGCTACGAAGTTTGATCAAAATCGGTTCAGTAGTTTTCGAGTTTATCCCGAACATACACCGTGACACGAGATTTTTACATGTAAGTATAGATGTATTAGGTATTTTGCCTTTCGATTAAAAAAATTACTACTAATTATATTTACAAAAAATACACGCCGTCCAAGTGATCGCTAATGGGCATGGTGCCCACAACACTGGCGCTATTACCTCTCTGAATAGCGAGGCTAAGCCTTTGGGCTAAATAAGCGCCAGCTCTTTGGTCACCAGAGGCGTGGATCAATTTTTGGGACACGACATGTATAAAATTCTTCGTGTCCGATGACCATGGACCCAGAGTCTCAAAAGCAAGCGCCGCAAAAATATAATCCTTAGAAATGGCAGAGTATTTGCGGCGCTTAAGCAACTGAGCGGATTCGGCAGCTGCACCCGCCTTTTGGCACGAGCCCGGTAGGTGGGACGCAGCCAACGTATCAACGCAAGTCACGCTCACGTCCCACACCAGTGCGCGACCCATCGTCCACGGTACTATAGTCATCCCGTCCGGCCTCTTGCCGTCATCCCTGAACAAACCGGAGGGTTCCAGTTGTGCAGGGATGGAGGCAGTGACCAGAGCGCGACGGACTATATCATTGAGAGCACCGTGGCGATACAAGCGGCCCGCGCTCCGATAACAACTGAGTCCATGGTGACCAAAACGATCCACTTGGCTGCCGCAAGGACAGCGATGAGGCTCACATACCTTAATCCCCAAGCGTAAGCAAACGGCCACACGAAGCGCTGTCCTGTCGAGAATCGTCCCCAGGCTATGATTGATGATACTGCCATTGTCGCAATTAGAATGCCATTAGCCTACTTTGTCGTATTAGTTTACAAATTGCGAAAAACCAAATTAAATTTGAATTTCGCGGGCAGTCGACCCTTGTCTTCAACCTTAACTCATCTCAAACAAAACGAAGCGCTCTATGAAGCGCTTTTATTTTCTCAACTACTTACGCAATGCCAAAAGGTAGGGTTATGATTTTAGCAGTCTATGTATGTGACTGTTTACTGATGTAGTGCGTAGCGCGTAAACTACTGAGCTGATTTTAGCAGTCTATGTATGTGACTGTTTACTGATGTAGTGCGTAGCGCGTAAACTACTGAGCTGATTTTAGCAGTCTATGTATGTGACTGTTTACTGATGTAGTGCGTAGCGCGTAAACTACTGAGCTGATTTTAGCAGTCTATGTATGTGACTGTTTACTGATGTAGTGCGTAGCGCGTAAACTACTGAGCTGATTTTAGCAGTCTATGTATGTGACTGTTTACTGATGTAGTGCGTAGCGCGTAAACTACTGAGCTGATTTTAGCAGTCTATGTATGTGACTGTTTACTGATGTAGTGCGTAGCGCGTAAACTACTGAGCTGATTTTAGCAGTCTATGTATGTGACTGTTTACTGATGTAGTGCGTAGCGCGTAAACTACTGAGCTGATTTTAGCAGTCTATGTATGTGACTGTTTACTGATGTAGTGCGTAGCGCGTAAACTACTGAGCTGATTTTAGCAGTCTATGTATGTGACTGTTTACTGATGTAGTGCGTAGCGCGTAAACTACTGAGCTGATTTTAGCAGTCTATGTATGTGACTGTTTACTGATGTAGTGCGTAGCGCGTAAACTACTGAGCTGATTTTAGCAGTCTATGTATGTGACTGTTTACTGATGTAGTGCGTAGCGCGTAAACTACTGAGCTGATTTTAGCAGTCTATGTATGTGACTGTTTACTGATGTAGTGCGTAGCGCGTAAACTACTGAGCTGATTTTAGCAGTCTATGTATGTGACTGTTTACTGATGTAGTGCGTAGCGCGTAAACTACTGAGCTGATTTTAGCAGTCTATGTATGTGACTGTTTACTGATGTAGTGCGTAGCGCGTAAACTACTGAGCTGATTTTAGCAGTCTATGTATGTGACTGTTTACTGATGTAGTGCGTAGCGCGTAAACTACTGAGCTGATTTTAGCAGTCTATGTATGTGACTGTTTACTGATGTAGTGCGTAGCGCGTAAACTACTGAGCTGATTTTAGCAGTCTATGTATGTGACTGTTTACTGATGTAGTGCGTAGCGCGTAAACTACTGAGCTGATTTTAGCAGTCTATGTATGTGACTGTTTACTGATGTAGTGCGTAGCGCGTAAACTACTGAGCTGATTTTAGCAGTCTATGTATGTGACTGTTTACTGATGTAGTGCGTAGCGCGTAAACTACTGAGCTGATTTTAGCAGTCTATGTATGTGACTGTTTACTGATGTAGTGCGTAGCGCGTAAACTACTGAGCTGATTTTAGCAGTCTATGTATGTGACTGTTTACTGATGTAGTGCGTAGCGCGTAAACTACTGAGCTGATTTTAGCAGTCTATGTATGTGACTGTTTACTGATGTAGTGCGTAGCGCGTAAACTACTGAGCTGATTTTAGCAGTCTATGTATGTGACTGTTTACTGATGTAGTGCGTAGCGCGTAAACTACTGAGCTGATTTTAGCAGTCTATGTATGTGACTGTTTACTGATGTAGTGCGTAGCGCGTAAACTACTGAGCTGATTTTAGCAGTCTATGTATGTGACTGTTTACTGATGTAGTGCGTAGCGCGTAAACTACTGAGCTGATTTTAGCAGTCTATGTATGTGACTGTTTACTGATGTAGTGCGTAGCGCGTAAACTACTGAGCTGATTTTAGCAGTCTATGTATGTGACTGTTTACTAATGTAGTGCGTAGCGCGTAAACTACTGAGCTGATTTTGATGAAGTTAATCGATTCATTATGACTGTCTGGGTGACATTGGCTACATTTTATACGAACTAAATCAATAGAACGGATGTTATATCCATTGCTTGCTAGTTGGGTTACAGTTTATAAACTTTTTGCTTGTCGTGTTCAATGGACGTATATATAATATCCATCTTGCAATGCCCCGTAAAGTATATAAAGAAATTATATTATAGATTTTTTCGGGCCAGAAACCCTCGCGGGCGTCCCCAGAACACCCTACCAAAGTTTCATCACAATCTGATCAATGGTTTCAGGACGCATAGAGGACAAATATACAAACATTGATTTTTATTTGTTCCTCCAAGTTCTATGTACAAAATAGTGCTTGTCTCTTAATTATGAAGTCAATCCTATAATATGTATTATAATGTATGCTTATAATTTACTAGCTTCTGCCCGCGACTTCGTCCGCGTGGAATAGTTTATTGGTCTTTGCGTATAGTCTATAGCCTTCCTCGATAAATGGGCTATCTACTCGTAAAACCGAAAGAATTTTTCAAATCGGACCAGTAGTGCCCGAGATTAGCGCGTTCAAGCAAACAAACTCTTCAGCTTTACATATTAAGTAAAGTATATAGATTTCATTGAGGGCCTTCTTTGAGGAATGGGCGTTTCCGCTACTAAAAAACAATTTCGTATGATCAGATTTTTTACAATCTTAGGAGAAATGTGTAGCTATACCGTTTGTGCTGTGGACCGGCACAGGCTCTCTCGATTCTCAACATACCACGACGACGCCTCCGTATCCAATATTTGTTGACACTTTAAGTGCTCGTCCATTATAAAGCGCTTGCCTGGATGTAAGCGATACGTGCCAACTCCAACCAAATATTATAGATTATTTAGCTCTTTTATTATTGTATTTACTAGCTTTTAACCGCGACTTCATCCGCGTGGCATAAATACCTACATTCCAAAATCCCACGGGAACTCTCTGTTTTTCCGGGATAAGGGTGAGGACAGACTGGCTACTTTTAGCGGCAGCGATCGGCGTTCTTATGGCTTTTGAATCGCTGTTCGGAAGCTCGATTCCGCAGCCGAGCACTAACGTGGTGGGCATAAAACAAACGCCGGTCGCAGCGATCGAGTTGCGTTTTTAGCATCGGCGTTCCGCGATTTTTAAACGCTGTCCTTCGCTACTTTTAGCATCGTATCGAACGCTTTTGAGTCGCAACAACACCGATCGCTGCCGCTAAAAGTAGCCAGTCTGCCCTCTCCCTAACAGATAGCTTATTAACGTTATTCTCCAAGTAAATTACCTACCGTAATTCCGTTGCTGCATGATTGAAAGACAAACCAACAAACTAGTACAACCATCGATGTGTACAACAAATAAAAATCTTTTATATTTTCTTAATGGGTTCCTTGTTGAAACGCTAAAAATAAATTGGCAGCATAATTGTGTTGAATGGTGAACTGAAAATGGTGTTGAAAGTTTAAACTGTTTTCCCTCTCATTGCACTATGTTAATGTACCTATTTATGTACGTGTCCTTCCAGGGAAGCGTCGAGTGTTGTTCACTGAATCGACACTCAGCAACAACTAACATTCGTTTTGCCAAACAATGAACGTTGCCCAAAGTGCGGTTTGTTTAATTTTGTGAATAGAAGTTTGGCTTTAGAACGATTTTGCATTTAAATTGTGTTGAAATGCATTTTGTACGAGTTCTGAGGCTCGCGGGCATGAACCTACTCTGTCCTGTTTTATAACACCCACTAGCTAACGAGCAGTAATAGTCCAGTGGTAAAGGCTGAGGTCTCCTAATCGGATAGGTCGCGGGTTCGAGCGCGGGGCCACACTGTTCCGTAGCGGAACAGAGTACACAATTAAATTTGGTGTTTTTCTTTCTTTTTCATTAGCATATTAATAATAGAGAGAGGGCGCTACTGTGCCAGCATAAACATCAGCTCCGTACATAATTTGTAATAAAAATCATAATAGTAAAAAATATAGTGAAAAACTAGTGTAAAAGTATAAGAGACTAGTAAAATTAGTGAAAGAAAGTTAAAATATAAACTGTTCATTATTTTAAAACACGATAAAGCGATAAAATAGACAATAACAACAAAGTGTTTTTTTATGGTGATAAAAAGAAGATGTCTCAAGCTACTCATTCTGTGACTTATGTGACTGACTACTGAGAAGAATCACGGCCGATCTAGCGAAAACTAAGTTCCGATAAAAAAAATTAGAAATGCAATAACCTAAAAATCAAGGTATTGTAACGTCACTCTCAGTAGTGCCACCGACTTTTTTATAAAAGCGCCATCTAACGGCACTTCTAGAAACCAAGTAACACGCTAATAACTTCAATATCGTTGACTCATAGTAGCCGAGCAGAAATCCTACGAGACTACTTAATACTGCCACACGTCAACAGAGGGCGCTAAACCCAATATGGATGAAATTAAAGATATGTTAAGAAAAATGCAAGAAGAAATGAGTCAGCAAAAAGTAGACATGGTGGCCATGAGAGAAGACATTAAAAACACAATCAACAATAATATAAATGAGAAATTTAAGATTTTGGAAAACAAAAACTTACAACTTGAGCAAAAATTGGAAACACAAAAATTGTCAATCGATAACTTTGAAAGGTTCACTAGAAGAAAAAACCTGCTGTTTTTTGGAGTTGAAGAGCGAGAAACTAGCTATCAAGATTTGGAGAAAAAAGTTTTAGATATCATAAACAACATTTTGAACATCAAATGTGAAAAGCATTACATAGAATCTGTAAGAAGACTTGGAAAAAAAAGCGATAAAATCAGACCTATTGTAACTACTCTGCTTACTATGGGGATGAAAATAGAAATACTAAAAAACAAAAAGAATTTGGAAACAACTTCCTACTATATAAAAGAAGACTTCCCACTAGAGGTGCTCAAAAAACGAAAAGAACTCCAAGGAGAAGTAGAGATGCTGAAAGAACAAGGGAAAAAAGCTATAATAAAATACGACAAAATCATTTTACTTGAAAATAATAAAAAACAACATCCAGAATGGCAAAAAACTCATAATAAAAAAAGGAACCTATCAGAATCTCCAGAGACGGCAACAAACTCAACAAACTCTATGAACATAGAAAAACAGAACCAAAAACAACCTGCTAAGATAAACAAGACTAATAACATAAACAATTATATTATAAGAAAACCTACGCTCACATTACCAGACAATTCACAAAGAAGCCTTTCTAGTCAAAATTCAAAATAGCAACTAACGCCGCCTCCTCTCGAACTCCCAACACGGCTTGTCACCGCGGGAGCTCTAGACTATAACCCTCCAGCATGCCAACAACAAGATCTTTACAAACAAAACCTTTACATTTGTACATACAATGTAAAATCCCTACTATCACCGCAAAGAATGCTACTGCTACAATACTCTTTAGAGAATATTAAATATGATATTATTGGACTAGCAGAAGTCAGAAGAAATGGTAACAATATCATTGAGGATGATCAGCATATATTCTGTCACACTGGGGAGTCCAAAGGACTCCATGGAGTCGGATTCTTAATTAAGAAAAAATACAAAAATAATATTGAAAATTACATAGGCATATCCGAAAGAGTATGTCTGCTGAACTTAAACTTTGTAACAACGAAACTTTCACTTGTACAAGTTTACGCACCCACCTCGGACGCAACTGAGGAAGAGATTGATGCCTTCTATGACCAAATAGAAAACGCCCGAAGCCTTGCAACCGGCAAAGTTATATTATTGGGTGACTGGAATGCAAAGATAGGTAAAAGAAAACTCGAAGAAAACGCAATAATAGGCCCATACTGCTACGGTGAGAGAAATAATAGAGGCAAAAAACTTGTTCAGTATGCTCTTAAAAATAAATTTACCATAATAAACACAATATTTAAGAAAAAAATCAAGAATCTATGGACATGGATTACACCGGACAAACAAAACAAAAACCAAATAGACTTTATTTTGAGTAACCAACCAAAACTCTTTACCAACATAGAAGTCCTAAACAAACTCTCCTTCCCAAGTGATCATAGACTTTTGAGAGGAACAATAACTCTAAATACACAAAAGAAAAGCCGAGCTACCTTTAATTCAACCCCAGTAGCCAACTTATCTGACGAGAAATCACAAGAAATATTCCTTCATGCCCTAAGAACAAAAATTGAACAACTGAGCTGGGAAGACAATGATGACATAGAGTCATATTATTCCAAGATAGAGTCATCCATACAAGAAAGTTTAAAGAATACTTCTCCTATTAAAACAAAGAAAGAAATAATATCAGAAGAAACTAAAAACCTAATAAAAAAACGCACCGATCTACAATATAAATCCTCCAAATCAAAAGAAAAAAAAAAGAACTTTCAGAACTATACAAAATTACAAACAAACTACTTAAAAAAGAATACGATAATTACAGGATAGAAATAATTGAAAAACATTTACGCTCCACTGGAAGCCAAAAGAAAGCATATAAACAATTAAATACAGGGAAAAAATGGATTCCAACATTGAAGACAAAAAATAAGCCAAAAGAACAACAAACTAGGAAAGAGCTTGTAAAAATTGCCTCCAACTTCTACGAAGAGCTGTACGATGATAAATCTGCCGATAATAAAAGCTACGAAAAGTCTTCAAAAACAGGAGATAGAAATCAGACAATTCAACCTTTCCGTAGCGCCGAAATAATAAAGAGAATCGAAAAATTGAAAAAAGACAAAAGTCCTGGCGCCGATAATATCCCAAACGAAGCTCTGATACTAGGAAGACATCTATTGTTAGGTCCGCTCACTACTCTCTTTAATACAATACTTGAAAAACAAGAAATACCGATCAATTGGGCAAGGTCACGGATAACTCTTATATACAAAAAGGGAGATCCAGAGGACATAAATAACTACCGACCTATTAGCCTACTGCCTACAATTTATAAGTTGTTTGCTATGTGCCTGGAGAAAAGAATAGAGCCAACTATAGAAAAGAACCAACCGGTAGAACAGGCTGGCTTTCGCCAAGGGTACTCAACAATCGATCATATACATACCCTAGATCAAATAATCGAAAAATATGTAGAATACCAGGAAAAACTCTATATAGCATATGTTGACTACGCGAAAGCGTTCGACTCTATCTCGCATAAGAGTATCTGGGACGCATTGGAGCATCAGAACCTTCACTCTACATACATCAATATTATCAAGGATATATATAGAAAAAGCACAAGTCGGGTTAAACTGGACAGGATAGGCCCAGAATTTAATATTCGTAGAGGCGTGAAACAGGGAGACCCGCTATCACCAAAGATTTTCATTGCTGTCCTACAAAATATAATGAAAGACCTAGACTGGGATCAAAAAGGAATAAATATAGAGGGGAATAACCTCAGTAACCTGAGATTCGCCGACGACATAGTACTTTTTGCTAAGTCATCAAAACAACTTGAGGAAATGCTGAGAGAACTAAGCGCTGCTAGCGAAAATATTGGGCTTCAACTTAACACCTCAAAGACAAAGATAGCTACCAACGGCACTAAAGATACCATAATAATAAACCGAACGACAATGGAGTACGTAGAGAGCTATATATACCTTGGAAAACAAATATCATTCCAAAACACAAGACACCTAGACGAAATAGAGAGGCGTATTAACATGACGTGGAAAAAATACTGGAGTAACAAGGAAATATTAAAATCAAAACTCCCAATAACACTAAAGAAGAAAGTGATAGATTCGAGCCTCCTGCCCTGCTTAACATACGGAGCCCAAACATGGATCTTTAACAAAAAAAATATGTCAAAAATACGCGCGTGTCAACGGGCTATGGAGAGGAGCATCCTCGGTTTAAAAATTTTAGATAAACAAAATAGTGTAAAAATAAGGCAAAAGACCCAAGTGATAGACGCACTGAAGCATGCACTACGCTTAAAATGGAAATGGGCAGGACACGTTGCCCGCTCCTCTGCAGACAGATGGGTCAAGCGAGCAACCATTTGGAAGGGCCCTGGAGGTCCTGGAGCAAAAAGAAAAAAGGGCAGACCAACAGCTCGCTGGGTCGACGACATACCAGAAGTAGCAGGAAGAAACTGGGTGAAAACAGCTACCGATAGGAAAAAATGGAGGCAACTGGAGGAGGCCTATACCCGAAAGGGGCCATGACATATTTAGCTTATAGTATGTATTTAGCTTAACGTACTTTTTTCTAACGATAACCGATGTTTTGGATTAATAAAGGCTTTATTATTATTATTATTATTCTATATATTATGACTCTCACACCCGCATACAAAATAAATAGATATAGGGCCAAAAAGTATTATAAACATAAATATATACACACAGATAAATAAACTTACATATAGATTACATAAATAAATACTTGTAGCGGGCGGAGGATTACGCCCCGGCAGGGGAGACCAGACGGCCGGGGGTCAGGGCGACAGGCTGAGAAACCGACGGACTATCCTAGCCGAGTCTAGCAACACCGCTTTCTGCATCTTGGCCGCGAGCGAACCGCCACGGAACCCCAGTCGCCTCAGATGGTGAGCGAGGCTGACTGGGATCAACCCATTCGCAGAAATAACGATTGGGATGGTTTCAGTGGACTCCACATGCCACATGCCAGTAACCTCGTGAGCCAGATCTAGATACTTTCGTTTTTTCTCTGTCTCCGCTCTCACGAGGTTCTCGTCATGTGGGATGGTGATGTCCACTAAAAACACCCTCGACTGTGCCCGGTCCATCAGCACGATGTCAGGCTTATTCGCCAGAATCGTCCTGTCCGTGATGACGGACCGGTCCCAATAGAGCCGGACTCCGTCACGCTCAAGCACCGGCACCGGTGTGTACCTATAGTACGGCACTCTCTCATCCAGGAGACCGTACTTCAGAGCAAGCTCTTGGTGAAGGATTTTGGCCGCTTGGTTGTGTCTGTGCAGATACTCAGTGTTAGCAAGAGCCGAACATCCCGAGAGCACATGCCTGAGTGACTCACCGGGATGGCGACACGCTCGACAGATGTCGTGAGTGCCATCCTTCAGGATGTACTTTCGGTAGTTCCGCGTCTTAACCACCTGATCTTGTATTGCACACACAAAACCTTCGGTTTCCCCAAAGAGGTCACCGAAGCGCAGCCATTGCACGGACGCTTTTTTATCTACGTGCGGCTCATTAAGAGCTTTAAAAAAGCGTCCATGCAACTCCCTCTCCTTCCATACGGTCTCCCGGTCAGAGGTGCTTAGTACCACCGGTTTCTGCCACTCGAGTTTGGCCAAAGATAGGGGAGTGAGTCCTTTGTCACATTCTATAACGTCTCTATGCATTGGACACTCCCTCTTCGTCTCAAAGTAGGTTCTGAGGCTGGATATCTCCCGATTATGCATGGTCTTGACGCTTAATACGCCTCGACCTCCACATTTTCGGGGTATATACAACCTCATAACAGACGATTTGGGGTGGTGCATGCGGTAGAGAGTCATAGTCGTGCGGACTTTTCTATCCAGTGCGTCTAGTTCGGTCTGAGTCCATCTGAGTACGCCAAAGGTGTACATGAGAACGGGCATGACCCAGCCGTTATATGCTCGGACCTTATTGGCGCCCGACAAATAGCTTTTACAAACTTTTGTCAGGCGGCCAAAAAATACCTCGCAAACTGACTGTTTCACGTCCGCCTCCTTTACCCCCACGGATTGTGACATACCCAGATACCGGTATGACTCAGCTTCAAAGAGGGTCCTGATGTTAGATGGCTCGAGATTGATCTCGGCCGAATGAGCAACCTGTCCCCTCTCCACATGTAAGAGCGCACACTTGTCTAGTCCAAGCTCCATCCTGATGGAGTTACTGAACTCAGTGGTGATATTCAGCAACTCCCTCAGGCGGGTGGCATTGGGTGCTAGCAGCTTGAGGTCATCCATGTAGAGAAGGTGAGGTACTTTTGTCCCTCCTCTCCGAAACTGAAAGCCTGTCCCTGATCTCTCCAGCAAAGAGCTGAGAGGGTTCAGCGACAGACAAAACCATAATGGACTCAGACAATCGCCCTGGAAGATACCCCGCCGTATCTTGATCCGGTCACCCGCAGCCGCCAACCGCTCGCCATGGAGACAAAGGATCGTACTCCATTGCCCCATACACTCTCCGAGGAAGTCTCGAACTGTACTATCGACTTTATACAGCTCAAGGACCCTCAAGAGCCATGAATGGGGCACCGAGTCGAATGCCTTCTTATAGTCAATCCAGGCGGCAGAGAAATTCCGGCGATTGCGTTTGACCAGTTGGCCCGCGACGGAGTCGATGACAAGGAGCTCCTTAGTACCACGACCACCGCCCCGACATCCGTTCTGAGCCCCAGACATGATGTTGTTCTCGTCTACGTGACGGGAAATCTTAAGGCTCAGAACGGATGTCAATGTCTTATAGATGGTAGTAAGACATGTGATGGGGCGGTACTTAGCTGGGTCAGCGGTATCGGTTGACTTAGGAGCTAAATGAGTGATCCCGGTGGTGAAAAGGCTCGGGAGTGCCCTTTGCTCGAGAGCATCTTGGAATTGTCGAGCCAAAGTAGCATGGCAGAGCGAAAAACCCTTCAACCAGTAGTGATGCAGCCCATCGGGTCCCGGACTTTTCCAGTTCGGGGCCCGGCGCACTGCACCAGCTACATCCTCCGAAGAGATGGCGACGGGGTTCATCGGCTCTATTGAGGCACATGCTTCCTCAACCGCCGCAATCCAAGGGCCCTCCTCATGCTCCACCTCTCTTGACCATACATTTCGCCAAAAGGCGACGAGGTCAGCCGGGCTCGGCCGCTGAGAGGTAGAACAGACTGCTGGGCACTCCAGTTTTTTATAGAACCTTTTCTGATCACTCGAGAAGAGGCGATTTTGCTGAAAGCGCTCGACTCTTTCCGAGTATCGTCGTATGCGGTTCCCCCATGCAGCGATTTTCTGCTTCAAGTCGTCGATGCGCTCCGTTAGTTTTTGGGCTATATCGGGCTGATCTAGCCGCACCCCGAGCCCATTAAAGGCTATTCTAACGGAGCGCACAATCCTTGGCCTAGTGTTGCCCGACCTGAAACTCTGCAGTCTGCCAATGAGAGCTCTGGCCAGGGTGATACGGTGTTCTATTCTCCTTTTCCAGGCTGGCTCCGTGCTGCGCCTTAGAGTAGTGCGTCCACGTTCTTGGGTCTTGACACCCATGAAACGATGAACAGCTAAGGCCGCACCAAAGAGAATAGAAGCCGTATCATCCAGGCCAGTGCTGCGCTCAAGGTATTGAGGCAGCATTTGGTTTATGGCCTCAATGACATCCCGCGTCGCTACATTTAATGTGAGTCGGGATAGCCGCGGACGATTCTCTAGAGGAGCACTCCGGATCTCCGAAATCGCCTCTTCTAAAATCCTTCCCATCCGCTCTATATCAAGGGAAACTGTTTCCTCCGTGTCTTCCTCCACAGGCAAATCTTGCGCGTTAGCGTCGGTCTCTTCGCGGACGGGTTCCGCCAGAGAGACAATTTGCTCTGTGGTTGGGGTTGTCACATCGGGAACAGCCTCACGTCGTAACCGTTCGAGCTCGGTAGCGCTAAAGATGTTCGAGCGCTGAATATACCGAGCCCGGTCTGCCAGGTTTTGCTCCGTGACAGTTAAATTCGGCTCAAGCAGCAAGAACTCGCGGTACATTGCCGCTCGGTAGCCAGTCCGTCCGGTTTCCCCTCCCGTCGCCCTGTAGTACGCACGCATGACATTCTCGTTCATTTGAGATGTCCATCTCATGCGGCGCACTCCACCAGCGGCGGGCTCCGAAGATTGGGTCCTTGAGGACCCTGTCGGTGCCAAGCCCTCTGGTGGGGATGATGGATTGGCCGGCCGCCGGGATGGTAGTGGCGGCCGGCTGGTGTGACTGGCGGTCCGCATGCTGTCACGTCCAGCGCCAGTCCCAGACGCGCCCTGGCGCCCCCCAGGCAGCGGCCCTGTTCGCGCATTATCTTTAACTTTGTCCATCATCATAAAGGGGGGTGGGGGGTGAGTGGCAGTTACGTCACTCGGGGTCCACTCAGGTCCCCAAGGAGGCTGTTTTAGAGCCAGCTCGCTCGGTTTAGGGGAACCTAGATATTATTTGGTTCCCCAATTCCCTTAGTCGCCTCTTACGACACCCACGGGATAGGAAGGGGTGGCAACATTCTGTTCTACCGGTGCCACACGGCGTTATTATTATTATTAATAATATCATTATTTTTATTATGGGTTGATCTTTGAGTACTTACCCTCTTGCGATCGACTTGCGAGCCTCTGCGCTTGAAGCGGCGAGATTTACTTGTGATTGATGACACATCAATGTTGATCATTACGCTCCAGTGTAATTATTTATTAATTCCCCTTTTTTTCTAACCTTTAACTGGTGGTTTCGGACTCTTCCTGGTGCTCATGTGATAGTGTTTATGAACTGGACCAGTGACATTCAAATTATGGAGAATATCGGGAGGACATCGACGGATTAGGCCGGGCCCGGCTAACAACTCGCACGGCGCTAAAAGGTAGGTGCTCGATAGTTCATTTCCATATTTAACACACACCTTTGAGCTTTTAATTTTTTTAGTTTCAACGGTGAAGGAAATCATCGTGAAGAAACTTGCAAGCCTGAGAGTTCTCCATAATGTTTTTAAACGTGTGTGAAGTCTGTCAATCCGCACTTGGCCAGCGTGGTGGACTATGGCCTACAAACCTTTCTGTTTTTCATTCAGAACTTCAAGAAACTGCCCAGAAGGGAGTCGGCGATGGGTTGAGTTGAATGATTTAAAATGAAATGAATGAACTGCATCTTAAGAAGATCTTATTTAGTTACACAAGGAGAGCTTCTCGAATGCGAGGCGCGAGCCACATTTTCGACACTCGAATTCGAGCATCGCTTAACTGGTACGAGTTTTTCACAGTGTAATTGTTAAAGTTGATATCATCATTCATCATTATCATTATCAACTCATCATTGGCTCACTACTGAGCGCAGGTCTCCTCTCAGAGAATGGTTATAGGCATAGTCCACCACGCTGGCCCAATGCGAATTGGCGGACTTCACACACCTTCGAGAACATTATGGAGAACTCATGCAGGTTTCCTCACGATATTTTCCTTCACCGTTAAAGCATGTGATATTTAATTTCTTAAACGCACTTAAAAGATGACGTAAAAGCATTAACCTAATATCGATATCAATGACACTTAATTTTGCACATGGAACTATTTAGGAATTACGACTACGTCTATTTTGCATCAGTTTTTATCATAGACGAATAATATTTACTACCGTTTTTCATTCGCTAATCTATACTAATAATAATAAAACTGTAACTGGAAGATTTATGTACATTTAATATATTTTGAAAATTTTAACCGGGGGATGCTTTATTATCGATACTGAACCCAAAACAGATTTTTATTTAATTTTTGTCTGTCTGTCTGTCTGTCTGTTCGCGCATCACGCGAAAACTACTGAACGGATTTAAACGAAATTTGGTATAGCGATAGCTGATACTTCGGGTCAACATATAGGATAGTTTTTATCCCGATAAAGCATAAGGCTACTCCAGGATAGGGGAGGAAATTTTTCGTTGATTTTACTCCATAACTCAGTCAAATATGAACTGATTTTAATAATTCTTTCTTTATTAGAAAGTGTGTACTTTAAAAAATATTTTGTCCAATTTTGGTGAAGATCTGCTAAATATTATCGGAGATAGAGGACAGAACTTCTCTCGGATTTCTAGGTCACTCGCATACGATATATACTACGTATAGATCTTATTACATCCATACCATAGCCATATCATTGAACTCCAGGCCCTAGGTCCTCAGTCCTGATGCTGCTGTAAACTGCCTACATTAATCATGGATATTTACGAACTGTCGATTGTGGACTGATATTGTAGGTGCCAAATATTTCAAATATAATGCTGTAGTGGAGGACTCAATTCTGATGCTGCTGGGTACTGCTCACCAGTGGTAGGTACCAAGTATGAACTACGTAGTGTAGTGGCATAATAACGCAGCCGAAAAAAATTTCGCGTAGTCCGTTTTCCGTTTACTAAATTTTCCCACCATAGCTTTAAATTCATAGATGGCATCAATCTATTCAGCTAATTTCATTATCGCTCGGTTCGATTAAGGAATCATCCTCCTACCCACAATAAACCAGTAAGCTACAACATTGAACTACTGGTACCAACTTCTCAATCCCGATGCTGCTGATGATAATACCCACCTAAATAGTGGCTGTTTACAAAATGTCGATAGTGAATTGATATTGTAGGTACCAGGTGTAGACTACATGTGGTATGGTGCAATCGTAAAAAATGTCTCACTCACTTCATTCGCGATAATGTCGATTGTAGATTTCTTTATAACTGACTTCGAAAAAGGAGTAATCATTTTTTTAATTTTTTTTATGTATGTTCACCGATTACTCGAAGACGCCTGAACCGACCAAGACCAAGTATGGACTAAAAAGTGATGCAATGTAATCGTAAAAATTTTCGATCTCGCTTCGCTCGCGAAAATGTCTTTCCTTAATTAGTATTGTAATAAGCAGGTATAAAGTACACAGTTAAAAAGTGCAGTCCTAAAAAACGCGCTCGCTTCGGTCGCGAAAATGTCAGTCTTGCGTTGCTGTTGTAGGTGCCAAGTATGGACTACATAATGGCGTAGTGCAATTGTAAAGAATGTCGCACTCACTTTATTCGCGATGATGTCGATTATAGATAGCTTTTGTAGATACCAATAAGTATGCACTAAAAAGAGGCGTAGTGCGATCAAAAAATTTTCGCGCTCGCTTCGTTCGCGGAAATATCACTTTCAGTTGCTACTGTAGGCGCCAGGTATGAACTACGAAGAAGCGTAGTGCAACCGAAAATTTTCGCGCTCGCTTTGCTCGCGAATATGTGTCTTTTCTTAATTGGTATTGTAAGAACCAAGTATGAAGGACACAGTTAAGTAGTGCAGCCCTAAAAAAATTTTGCGAAAATGTCCGTTTTGGATTGACAAGTATGGACTACATAGTTATGCAATGTAATCGTCAAAATTTTCGCGCTCGCTTCGCTCGCGAAAATGTCTTTTCTTGATAGGTATTGTAAGAACCAGGTATAAAGTAGGTACATAGTTAAGTACTTAGTGTAGTCTTCGCTCGCTACAGCGTCGGTTTTATGTTGCAAATGTAGATGCCAAGTATGGACAGTGCTGGTACCAACCCTTAAATATTGGAGCTGCTGGGTGAGGCCCACCTAATAAGTGGGGATTTTGAAACTATCGATTGTGAATTGATGTTGTCTGTAGGTGCCAAATATGAACTAAACAGAAGCGGAGTGCAATCTAAAATTTTCGCGCTCGCTTCGCTCGCGTAAATGTATATTTTCTTAATTGGTATTGTGAGAACCAAGTATGAAGGACACAGTTAAGTAGTGCACAGTTAAGACTACATAGTGATGCAATGTAGTCGTACAAATTTTCGCGCTCGATTCGCTCGCGAAAGTGTCTTTTCTGAATTGGTGTTGTAAGAACCAAGTATGAATAACATAGTTAAGTAGTGCAGTCCAAAAAAATTTCGCGCTCGCTTCGCTCGCGAAAATTTCCTACGCTAGAGCTGTGTGTTTTTATAGATGCCACCTAATATTCAACTAATTTAACTACCGTTCGGTTTGTATTGGGAATCGCCCTCCCCACCCTGCATCACTGGACTACATCATTGAAGACCAGTTACCAACTCCTCAATCCTGATGCTGCTGGGTACTGCCCACCTAAATTGTGGGTATTTACGTAATTTCGATTGTGTGGTGTGTAATTGTAGGTTTGTAGGTACCAAGTAGCTCTAAAATATAATATAGTGGCGTAGGACAATCGTCTAAAACCTCGCGATTAACACAAAGCGATTCTATTTTAATTCTTTTTCCACGCGGACGAAGTCGCGGGCGTCAGCTAGTATTAATAATAATTCTTTTAATAGGTATTAATTATAAATGCGAAAGTGTGTCTGTATGTTGATTTGTCCGTCAATCACTCTGCAACAAAGCTACGGATTGACGTGATTTTTTTGGATAGGTCAGAACCTGGAGGGTAACATAGGCATCCCGGGAAATCAAAGAGTTCCCGCGGGATTTTAAAAACTAAATCCACGCGGACGAAGTCGCGGGTATCAGCTAGTAAACAAATAAAGAAGACATCCGAATCTTATTTTTTAATAGTTCTGTCACAGAAAAGTGAACCTTAATGTAGTGAAGAATTATTAATGTATCGTAATGTATTGATCGCGGGTGAGAATAATATCGCAAACGATTTTTTGCGGCTTGCGTTTGGGAAACTTTTTTGTGTAACGGCATATGTACGTGTTTGTATTAGGTTTTATTTGTAGTTTTTGCCTCTTTATTGCACTAACGAAATTTATTCTCACCCTCGTAGGTCGCAGGTCGTAGGAATACAATAAAACTGTCGTTTTGGTCGTTCAGCCCGCGCCAGCTGCCGCGGGTCGCTGCTCCGCCACGCCGCCTGAATAACTTTACCGATTTGTGTTTAGCAAACTAATTGGCTCACTGCTGCTGACTAACAGTTAACTTGTAACCGCTTCGTAGGCGTGTACGACACATTACGGAAAAAAATTCAGTGTAAATAGGTAACTAGGCAAATAGGTACCTTTTTTTTCGTGGGGAAATCCATCATGGATACCACCGCGCCCGGGGTGACGACAGTTCTGTCGGACTCTAACCGACTAAAACCCCACGGTATTCCTTCTCATCGCCTGGTGACTGGCCAACGCGACCATATCACGTTCGAGACAGACCCTCCTCTACAAACACCGAATTCTTCACTCATCACCCTGTCTGAAGGTAAATAGGTACCTACATCAACCCATCAACGTCACATTACTGAGCGCAGGTCTCCTCTCAGAGAAAGGTTATAGGCCATAGTCTACCACGCTGGCCCAATGCGAATTGACAGACATCGCACACCTTTTTGTCTGGTGGCTAGGTTTTGGCCGTGGCTAGTTACCACCCTACCGTCAGAAACGTGCCGCCAAGCTATTTAGCGTTCCGGCACAATGGCGTGCAGAAACCAATTAGGGGTATGCGTTGAATGTTCACTGCCATACCCCTTCCAAGTTAGCCCGCTACCATCTTAGACTGCATAGTCACTTACCATCAGGTGAGATCGCAGTCAAGGAATAGCTTGTCATCGAATAAAAAACCTTCGAGAACATTAAGGAAAATTCTCAGGCGTGCAAGTTTCCTCGCGATGTTCTTATTTCACCGTTGAAGCGCGTGATATTTAATTGCTTAAACAACGCTAATAATCCTCCAATAACGCCAAATATTTAGGCAGAATGTTTATTTGACAGAAAGGAATAATAAACTCTACAAACCCACGGGCTTATAGAGTTTTGGAGAGTTTGTAGCTTGCTCGATAGGACGCCTCGTTGAACAAGGAAATGTACCCGAGACCTCATGAAATAGAAATAGAAATATAAATGTTTTTTATTCAAATAAACTTTTTTACAAGTGCTTTTGAATCGTCGATGAGTCTATCACTGGCTCGGAACGCCCTTCCTGCCGAGAACAACCAGCAAGATGACGCAGCCACAAGCTATAGCCACTAGAGGATGGCCCGTGGAGGCAGTCGTCGAGTCGTGGAGTCGAGTTTAAGCCTCAATAGCCCAACGGTTAAAGGTGCGGACTGAAACCTGAAAGGTCGCAGGTTCGAATCCCACCCGTTGCACTATTGTCGTACCCACTCCTGACACAAGCTTTCCGCTTTTTTGGAGGGGAGAGGAGAATATTAGTCAACTTCAACTTGGCTGATATTCTTTTTTGAAAAAAAATTGGTTGTCTGTAAAGTCGGTTTACTGACGATAGTTGAACGTGACAACGTCGTAATTACCGTTGCTATAAACAATTGACACCACATTCACTTTTCACTGCACTTGATACTCGATCAAAACATGTAAATGTACTATAGTATAGCAGCTGTCCACGCAGACGCATCGCTCACTCAAGCAGGAGAGAGACGGATGTCGAACGCTGCCGAACGCAAAGGCCGATTGTGCCTCTTTGTCGCTCGTTCCGCGCTCTCGCTTGCACTTCAAGCCTTACATGGAACGCCTCAGAGCGAGGTAACGCCGCATGAGTCATGTTTTTTCGTGCGTGCAGCCGGCTCTATCGAATTATAAGACGTTGTCACGTCAAAAGAAAAAGAAAAGAAAAAGAAAGAAAAGACAGAAAGAAAGTCGTCATGGCCTGCGTCACACACGTGCAGTGACGTGACGCACGCTGGCAGGCCGCCAAGCCGCAAGCCTCTAGAGCAGCGGGCGCGTTGAATGCAGCGGAGCGTTCTTTGTTCTAGAACAGAATACATCTCAAATTGCCTCTCGATCATAGGAGATTTGAAAGAGGTGCTTGGAAACTGGTTTTCCAGACGACTTCGAATGCGAGGCGCGCTCTTCTAAACGCGTATTTTTCCCATTCTAGTTGAGATTTTAAGTTTATAATTAATTTTGTAGATTGTCAGTTTGAAGAATATCAGCCAAGTTGAACTAAACTAATTTTTTATTTTTATTAAAGTGTTTACCTACACTTAAGGAAATATCAGAATAAATTTTATAAACACATATCAAAAATTCCGAAGCCAGCGGGATTCGAACCCACATCTCTTGGGAAACGCGCCCGAGTGTGTTAGCCACTTACACTATAGCCACGGTCGAACTACCCGTTAGCATCGAAATTAGTGATATGTATCTACTTTCTCAGTTTAAGCAACTGCTAGCGACATCTAGTAGCAACACGTTACAGTTATTGATCTACTTTCCAAGACCCCATATTACAATGGAGCTCGTTAGGAACTAGAGATGCCACATTGCTTTTACTATTTTTTATTTTTATTAAAGTGTTTACCTACACTTAAGGAAATATCAGAATAAATTTTATAAACACATATCAAAAATTCCGAAGCCAGCGGGATTCGAACCCACATCTCTTGGGAAACGCGCCCGAGTGTGTTAGCCACTTACACTATAGCCACGGTCGAACTACCCTAAACCACTAACCACTAGTTGCTTAAACTGAGAAAGTAGATACATATCACTAATTTCGATGCTAACGGGTAGTTCGACCGTGGCTATAGTGTAAGTGGCTAACACACTCGGGCGCGTTTCCCAAGAGATGTGGGTTCGAATCCCGCTGGCTTCGGAATTTTTGATATGTGTTTATAAAATTTATCCTGATATTTCCTTAAGTGTAGGTAAACACTTTAATAAAAATAAAAAATAGTAAAAGCAATGTGGCATCTCTAGTTCCTAACGAGCTCCATTGTAATATGGGGTCTTGGAAAGTAGATCAATAACTGTAACGTGTTGCTACTAGATGTCGCTAGCAGTTGCTTAAACTGAGAAAGTAGATACATATCACTAATTTCGATGCTAACGGGTAGTTCGACCGTGGCTATAGTGTAAGTGGCTAACACACTCGGGCGCGTTTCCCAAGAGATGTGGGTTCGAATCCCGCTGGCTTCGGAATTTTTGATATGTGTTTATAAAATTTATTCTGATATTTCCTTAAGTGTAGGTAAACACTTTAATAAAAATAAAAAATAGTAAAAGCAATGTGGCATCTCTAGTTCCTAACGAGCTCCATTGTAATATGGGGTCTTGGAAAGTAGATCAATAACTGTAACGTGTTGCTACTAGATGTCGCTAGCAGTTGCTTAAACTGAGAAAGTAGATACATATCACTAATTTCGATGCTAACGGGTAGTTCGACCGTGGCTATAGTGTAAGTGGCTAACACACTCGGGCGCGTTTCCCAAGAGATGTGGGTTCGAATCCCGCTGGCTTCGGAATTTTTGATATGTGTTTATAAAATTTATTCTGATATTTCCTTAAGTGTAGGTAAACACTTTAATAAAAATAAAAAATAGTAAAAGCAATGTGGCATCTCTAGTTCCTAACGAGCTCCATTGTAATATGGGGTCTTGGAAAGTAGATCAATAACTGTAACGTGTTGCTACTAGATGTCGCTAGCAGTTGCTTAAACTGAGAAAGTAGATACATATCACTAATTTCGATGCTAACGGGTAGTTCGACCGTGGCTATAGTGTAAGTGGCTAACACACTCGGGCGCGTTTCCCAAGAGATGTGGGTTCGAATCCCGCTGGCTTCGGAATTTTTGATATGTGTTTATAAAATTTATTCTGAACTAAACTAATATTCTCCTCTCCCCTCCAAATAAGCGGAAAGCTTGTGCCAGGAGTGGGTACAACAATATAGTGCAACGGGTGGGATTCGAACCTGCGACCTTTCAGTTTTCAGTCCGCACCTTTAACCGTTGGGCTATTGAGGGTTTGTGTTGTTAATTAATTTATGTCTGTAATATTACAAGTATCTGCAGATTTCTTTGTTCGAAGGCTTCTAAAAGAACTTTTTCCTTACAAATAAGCTATCTTTTATATTATGTTTAAGCTCTGGAAGAAGCTTAAGTTCTAGAAAAAAACTATTTCAACCGTTGCTAGACCACAAAAATAAGATCTAGAATCTAGATTATACTACTTAGGTATTAGGAGACTTCCTTTGATGCTCGGAGTATCCCGGAGGTATACTCTGAGTTTCTCTCTTCATCTTCCACCGAGTGTCTCTGAGTCTTCTCCACACCTAGTTGCCGACTATTTTTCAAATGACCCCAGACATACTAAAGTAAGGTCAGGTTGGGTAAGAATGGCATACTTCATTTTAAATGTTACCCAAATCAATAAAACTAAGATTTCGTTAGTTCTAGGCCGATCTTTAGCATTCCGTAATGGAACATATTATCAGTAATAAATGTGTGCTATATGAATTGCAATATCATATGGCATAGTTAAAATACATCCTCTTTTTTAAAAATCGTCGTGTAGACGGTCTTCCCGTGCTATGGAAGGCAAGACCGTCTATTGACATTTAACACGTCACTCGATATGTTCTATGTATTTATAGCATCTCAATAGAAAAAATATATTTTACCTTTAAAAATGCACTTTCGTATTATGGAATTACGGTTCAAAGTCGTGTAAAATTCATGTTTTTTTATTTGAAGGGTAAGACCGGCATATCGCTACGAAAAGAAAAGATTATCCAGTTGCATATACGCCCTATCAATGCTAAAGGATGTATCCTCCACGTCGGTGGCCACCGCCTTTTACTACAGTAGTGTCTATTCGATTCTGCTTTATGGTGTCATTTTCTGGGGGAACTCTGTCAATGTTCAAAGCACGTTTATTTTGCAAAAGCGATGCTTAAGAATACTATATGATAAGAAAAGAGAGGATTCTGTACGTCCAATATTTATAGAAAAAAAGTTTCTTACTCTTACAGGAATATACTTGTTAGAATTAAGTCTACTTGTAAAAACCAATAATCAGTTCTTCACAAAAAAATCTGAATTGCGCACAAGACCTAGTAGACAAAAAGATAAACTAAATTTGCCTCCTGTAAGTTGTAATATTTACCGTAAAAGTGCATACATCATGGCCATTCGAGTATATAATAACTTACCTGATGATATCAAGGAACTTCCCTTAGCTAAGTTTAAGAAAACTTTGAAAAATTGGCTTATAAATAAGGCCTACTATACACTAGAGGAATTTTTTAATGAAACAGTGAGATGAGGTATACATAAAATTATTTAGAGCAGTTTTCTTTATTTTTTTTCAATGCCTTGTGCTTCAGATATTCTATTTTATTTTATTATTATTTTAATTTTTAAAAATAAGTAATTAATTTTATCGATAATAATAATTTCAATGGAGTAACGTGTTATTATTTATTTTAAATTATAATTGACATTACTAGATTTGATAAACAATTGACATATTAATTTACTATTATATTATTTTATTATCGATATAATTAAGTGTGTACTGTGAACTATCCAATTTTTAAATTTAATTGTATAATTTTCTATTGTTATTGCACACCATTAGATTGGTAATACACTACGGCCAACAATCTATTGTACCTACCATCTCTTGTATACTACTAGTGTATAATGCAATAAATAAATTCTGATTCTGATTCTGATTCTGAAAAGGGGTTGTAAACATTTTCCGAGAAGATATGCCGGTCTTACCTTTCAAACATGGGAACCACAATTCCGTGTGACTTTGAAAAAAAATTCAGTACTTTTAAAGTGCATTTTAAAGGTCTTAAAAACAGGTCCTTTGAATAATAAACGGGGATAAAGTAATTTTCTGCCAGCTTTTAATTTTATCAGGTTATTCTTATATATTCTGTTAGGTACTAGGATTTTCGTAAGTTATTCTTAATGATTTTTACTAACCTGTCAAAAAGACCTTACCTGTATTTTTATCTAACTGTAAAGAGGGTAAGTATTGTTTTAATTCTTCATTAGTATTTTTTTATATTTATGATTCTACTTCTTCTTCTTGAGGTGCCATCTCCTACCGGAGGTTGGCTATCATATTGGCTATTCGGACCTTACACACAACTGCGCGGAATAATGATCGAGTACTCAGTCCAAACCATGTCCGGAGATTCTTGAGCCAAGAGGTCCGTCTTCTCCCAGGGGGTCTCCTACCTTGTATCTTCCCCTGTATTATGAGTTGGAGCAACTTGTATTTATCGCCACGCATTATATGTCCCAGATATTGCAGTTTTCGTTGCTTTATTGTGTTTAAAACTTCTGCCCCTTTGTTGACCATCTGCAAAACCCTTTCGTTGGAAACTCTATCCGTCCATGATATTCTCAAAATTCTTCTATACACCCACATTTCAAATGCCTCTAACCGATTGCTCATATTTTGAGTTAAGGTCCATGATTCGACACCGTACAGAAGAACAGAAAAAACATAGCATCGTGCCAAACGCACCCTGGTAGAGATCTTTAAGGATCGGTTGCAGAGTAAGTGGCGCAACTTCATAAATGCGTTGCGTGCCTGCTCTATCCGGCACTTAATTTCTACGCTATGATCATTTTGGTCATTCACAATGCATCCCCAGTACTTGTACGCGTTGACTCTTTGTACCGTCTGGTTTCTTATGATTAAATCTGGTGTTATGATCGGTTGCGATTTACCGACTATCATGACCTTTGTCTTTTTTAGGTTAATGTTCAGTCCATATCTAGTACTAATTCTATCCACGCGTTGAAGCAAATTTTGTAAGTCGTTGAAATTTGACGCTAGTAATATGGTGTCATCTGCGTACCGCAAGTTATTAATCGGGTGCCCATTAACTAGAATACCTTCTTCGGCATTTTCCAAGGCTTCTTCAAAAATTGCTTCCGCGTATATATTAAATAGCAAGGGGGACAATATGCAACCTTGCTGCACACCTCTTTGAATGTCTATATCTTCCGTTAGCACTTGGTCAACACGCACACGTGCCTTTTGTTCCCAGTATGGAACCTTCGAGTAGGAGTACCCTGGAGTAGGAACCTTCCTAATGATCGTCAAATCTGCTGGATCAAGGCCAGTGTTGTTAAGAATTTCGATAAGTTTGTCATGCTGTACACGATCGAAAGCTTTCTCATAATCTATAAAACAGATGTATACATGTCTATTCATATCCCAGCAGCGTTGCAACAATACCTGGTAACCAAAGAGTGCATCTCGAGTACCGAACCCATTCCTAAATCCGAATTGAGTGCTTGAAATATTTTCTTCTACTTTCCTGTATATTCGGTTATGGATGACCTTCAAGAAAATTTTCAAAACATGGCTCATTAACGATATTGTTCTATACTCGCCGCATTTCCTGGCGCTGTTGGATTTTGGGAGAGTCACAAAGGTAGAGAACAGCCAATCTGAGGGTATCATCCCAGTTCTGTACACACCGTTAAACAGACGGACAATAATTTGTAAATTTTCTTCCGCCAACAGCTTCAAAATATCACCGGAAATTTCATCAGGACCAACTGCTTTCCCTGATTTTGCTGATTTTATTGCATAAATTACTTCTTCCTTCGTTATGTCAGGTCCGCTAATATTTGAGTTGATCAGCTGTTGGGAACTTCTAGTGTCACTAAACAAATTCCTTACGTAATTCTCCCAAGTTCTTAGTTTTTCCTCAATCGACATTACAAACTTTCCATTCTCATCCATAAGTGTTTGAAAGACTTTCAATCTTTTCATGCCCACAAAGGCCTTGACTTTCTTAAACATGTTGAAATAATCATGTTTCCCTTGCAGTTCTTCTATTTCTAGACACTGATCACTAGCCCATTTTTCTTTGGCATCTTTGCATCTTTTAACAATTTCTTTATGTAAATCATTATACTTTTTCACATCAACACCTTTCATCTCTCGTCTCGTTGTCATCAATTTTAGTATATCTTCTGTAATCCAATCTTTCTTTCCAACAGTTTTGGTTGCAGTTAGTATTTCTGTTGAGGTTTTGACTATGACTGTCTTCAGACTTTCCCAAGTTCTATTTGGTTCTTCGGGAAGAGATAGTTCCTGATTTTGAAGCTCATTTACCCTATTATTGAGAGTTTTAAAAAGCTTCAGTCTTGTATCTTTGTCTCGTAATTTAGCGATGTTTATAATTGGTTTCTTAGTTGGTGCTAATAATTTCTTCATTTTGATAGCAACAGTTGCAACAACTGGGTTATGATCCGAGTATATATCAGCACCTGGGTAAGTTTTTGCAGACCTGAAACTATTTCTAAAACGCTTGTTAACCAATATATAGTCTATTTGGTTTCTGACAATGTGTTCGGGCGTATGAGATGGAGATGTCCAAGTATACAGTCGACGGGGTGGTAGTTTGAAGAAAGTGTTGGTAACTATAAGATGTTCTTCTTGACAAAATTGGACCAACAGATCACCGCGTTCATTTCGTTCCCCTAAACCAAATTTCCCAACAGTTCCATTTACGACACCTACACCAATTTTCGCATTAAAATCGCCCATGACTATATTACATTCGTGGGCCTTTAATTGGTGCAGAACTTGCCTGATGTCATTGTAAAAGGGATTGATGTAGCCGTCTTGTGATTTGGCACCTGTGGGGGCCGGGCCAAAGCTCATACTCCGGGCCAAAGCTCATACTCCTGGCCAATGTGGGCCAAAGCTCATACTCTGGGCCAAGGCTCATACTCCGGGCCAAAGCTCATACTCCGGGCCAAAGCTCATACTCCGGGCCATAGCTCATACTCCGGGCCAAAGCTCATACTCCGGGCCAAAGCTCATACTCCGGGCCAAAGTGAGCCAAAGCTCATACTCTGGGCCAAAGCTCATACTCCGGGCCAAAGCTCATACTCCGGGCCAAAGCTCATACTCCGGGCCATAGCTCATACTCCGGGCCAAAGCTCATACTCCGGGCCAAAGCTCATACTCCAGGCCAAAGCTCATACTCTGGGCCAAAGCTCAAACTCCGGGCCAAAGCTCATACTCCAGGCCAAAGCTCATACTCCGGGCCAAAGCTCATACTCCGGGCCAAAGCTCATACTCCGGGCCAAAGCTCATACTCCGGGCCAAAGTGGGCCAAAGCTCATACTCTGGGCCAAAGCTCATACTCCGGGCCAAAGCTCATACTCCGGGCCAAAGCTCATACTCCGGACCAAAGCTCATACTCCGGGCCAAAGCTCATACTCCGGGCCAAAGTGGGCCAAAGCTCATACTCTGGGCCAAAGCTCATACTCCGGGCCAAAGCTCATACTCCGGGCCAAAGCTCATACTCCGGGCCAAAGCTCATACTCCGGGCCAAAGCTCATACTCTGGGCCAAAGCTCATACTCCGGGCCAAAGCTCATACTCTGGGCCAAAGCTCATACTCTGGGCCAAAACTCATACTCTGGGCCAAAGCTCATACTCTGGGCCAAAGCTCATACTCAGGGCTCATACTCTGGGCCAAAGCTCATACTCTGGGCTTATACTCCGGGCCAAAGCTCATACTCTGGGCCAAAGCTCATACTCCGGGCCAAAGCTCATACTCCGGGCCAAAGCTCATACTCCGGGCCAAAGCTCATACTCCGGGCCAAAGTGGGCCAAAGCTCATACTCCGGGCCAAAGCTCATACTCCGGGCCAAAGCTCATACTCCGGGCCAAAGCTCATACTCTGGGCCAAAGCTCATACTCTGGGCCAAAGCTCATACTCCGGGCCAAAGCTCATACTCTGGGCCAAAGCTCATACTCCTGGCCAAAGCTCATACTCCGGGCCAAAGCTCATACTCCGGGCCAAAGCTCATACTCCGGGCCAAAGTGGGCCAAAGCTCATACTCTGGGCCAAAGCTCATACTCCGGGCCAAAGCTCATACTCTGGGCCAAAGTGGGCCAAAGCTCATACTCTGGGCCAAAGCTCATACTCCAGGCCAAAGCTCATACTCCGGGCCAAAGCTCATACTCCGGGCCAAAGCTCATACTCCGGGCCAAAGCTCATACTCCGGGCCAAAGTGGGCCAAAGCTCATACTCTGGGCCAAAGCTCATACTCCGGGCCAAAGCTCATACTCCGGGCCAAAGCTCATACTCCGGGCCAAAGCTCATACTCCGGGCCAAAGCTCATACTCCGGGCCAAAGCTCATACTCCGGGCCAAAGCTCATACTCCGGGCCAAAGCTCATACTCCGGGCCAAAGCTCATACTCCGGGCCAAAGCTCATACTCAGGGCTCATACTCCGGGCCAAAGCTCATACTCTGGGCCAAAGCTCATACTCTGGGCCAAAGCTCATACTCTGGGCCAAAGCTCATACTCAGGGCTCATACTCTGGGCCAAAGCTCATACTCTGGGCTCATACTCCGGGCCAAAGCTCATACTCTGGGCCAAAGCTCATACTCCGGGTCAAAGCTCATACTCCGGGCCAAAGCTCATACTCCGGGCCAAAGTGGGCCAAAGCTCATACTCTGGGCTCATACTCTGGGCCAAAGCTCATACTCCGGGCCAAAGCTCATACTCCGGGCCAAAGTGGGCCAAAGCTCATACTCTGGGCTCATATTCTGGGCCAAAGCTCATACTCCGGGCCAAAGCTCATACTCAGGGCTCATACTCCGGGCCATAGCTCATACTCCGGGCCAAAGCTCATACTCCGGGCCAAAGCTCATACTCCGGGCCAAAGTGGGCCAAAGCTCATACTTAGGGCTCATACTCTGGGCCAAAGCTCATACTCCGGGCCAAAGTGGGCCAAAGCTCATACTCTGGGCCAAAGCTCATACTCCGGGCCAAAGCTCATACTCTGGGCCAAAGCTCATACTCTGGGCCAAAGTGGGCCAAAGCTCATACTCTGGGCCAAAGTGGGCCAAAGCTCATACTCTGGGCCAAAACTCATACTCCGGGCCAAAGTGGGCCAAAGCTCATACTCTGGGCCAAAGCTCTTACTCCGGGCCAAAGCTCATACTCCGGGCCAAAGTGGGCCAAAGCTCATACTCTGGGCCAAAGCTCATACTCCGGGCCAAAGCTCATACTCTGGGCCAAAGCTCATACTCTGGGCCAAAGCTCATACTCCGGGCCAAAGCTCATACTCTGGGCCAAAGCTCATACTCTGGGCCAAAGTGGGCCAAAGCTCATACTCTGGACCAAAGTGGGCCAAAGCTCATACTCTGGGCCAAAACTCATACTCCGGGCCAAAGTGGGCGAAAGCTCATACTCTGGGACAAAGCTCATACTCCGGGCCAAAGCTCATACTCCGGGCCAAAGTGGGCCAAAGCTCATACTCTGGGCCAAAGTGGGCCAAAGCTCATACCCTGGGCCAAAGCTCATACTCTGGGCCAAAGCTCATACTCAGGGCTCATACTCTGGGCCAAAGCTCATACTCTGGGCCAAAGTGGGCCAAAGCTTATACTCTGGGCCAAAGTGGGCCAAAGCTTATACTCTGGGCTCATACTCCGGGCCAAAGCTCATACTCTGGGCCAAAGCTCATACTCTGGGCCAAAGCTCATACTCTGGGCCAAAGCTCATACTCTGGGCCAAAGCTCATACTCCGGGCCAAAGTGGGCCAAAGCTCATACTCTGGGCCAAAGTGGGCCAAAGCTCATACTCGGGGCTCATACTCCGGGCCAAAGCTCATACTCTGGGCCAAAGCTCATACTCTGGGCCAAAGCTCATACTCTGGGCCAAAGCTCATACTCCGGGCCAAAGCTCATACTCCGGGCCAAAGTGGGCCAAAGCTCATACTCTGGGCCAAAGTGGGCCAAAGCTCATACTCTGGGCCAAAACTCATACTCCGGGCCAAAGTGGGCCAAAGCTCATACTCTGGGCCAAAGCTCATACTCCGGGCCAAAGCTCATACTCCGGGCCAAAGTGGGCCAAAGCTCATACTCTGGGCCAAAGCTCATACTCTGGGCCAAAGCTCATACTCAGGGCTCATACTCTGGGCCAAAGCTCATATTCCAGGCCAAAGTGGGCCAAAGCTCATACTCTGGGCCAAAGTGGGCCAAAGCTCATACTCTGGGCCAAAGCTCATACTCCGGGCCAAAGTGGGCCAAAGCTCATACTCCGGGCCAAAGTGGGCCAAAGCTCATACTCCGGGCCAAAGCTCATACTCCGGGCCAAAGCTCATACTCCGGGCCAAAGTGGGCCAAAGCTCATACTCCGGGCCAAAGCTCATACTCAGGGCTCATACTCCGGGCCAAAGCTCATACTCTGGGCCAAAGCTCATACTCTGGGCCAAAGCTCATACTCTGGGCCAAAGCTCAAACTCTGGGCCAAAGCTCATACTCCGGGCCAAAGCTCATACTCCGGGCCAAAGTGGGCCAAAGCTCATACTCTGGGCCAAAGCTCATACTCCGGGCCAAAGCTCATACTCCGGGCCAAAGCTCATACTCCGGGCCAAAGCTCATACTCTGGGCCAAAGCTCATACTCCGGGCCAAAGCTCATACTCCGGGCCAAAGCTCATACTCCGGGCTCATACTCTGGGCCAAAGCTCATACTCTGGGCTCATACTCCGGGCCAAAGCTCATACTCTGGGCCAAAGCTCATACTCCGGGCCAAAGCTCATACTCCGGGCCAAAGCTCATACTCCGGGCCAAAGCTCATACTCCGGGCCAAAGTGGGCCAAAGCTCATACTCTGTGCCAAAGCTCATACTCCGGGCCAAAGCTCATACTCTGGGCCAAAGCTCATACTCTGGGCCAAAGCTCATACTCTGGGCCAAAGCTCATACTCCGGGCCAAAGCTCATACTCTGGGCCAAAGCTCATACTCCGGGCCAAAGCTCATACTCTGTGCCAAAGCTCATACTCCGGGCCAAAGCTCATACTCTGGGCTCATACTCCGGGCCAAAGCTCATACTCTGGGCCAAAGCTCATACTCCGGGCCAAAGCTCATACTCTGGGCCAAAGCTCATACTCCGGGCCAAAGCTCATACTCTGGGCCAAAGCTCATACTCCGGGCCAAAGCTCATACTCCGGGCCAAAGCTCATACTCTGGGCCAAAGCTCATACTCCGGGCCAAAGTGGGCCAAAGCTCATACTCCGGGCCAAAGCTCATACTCCGGGCCAAAGCTCATACTCCGGGCCAAAGTGGGCCAAAGCTCATACTCCGGGCCAAAGCTCATACTCAGGGCTCATACTCCGGGCCAAAGCTCATACTCTGGGCCAAAGCTCATACTCTGGGCCAAAGCTCATACTCTGGGCCAAAGCTCATACTCTGGGCCAAAGCTCATACTCTGGGCCAAAGCTCATACTCCGGGCCAAAGCTCATACTCCGGGCCAAAGTGGGCAAAAGCTCATACTCTGGGCCAAAGCTCATACTCCGGGCCAAAGCTCATACTCCGGGCCAAAGCTCATACTCCGGGCCAAAGCTCATACTCTGGGCCAAAGCTCATACTCCGGGCCAAAGCTCATACTCCGGGCCAAAGCTCATACTCCGGGCCAAAGCTCATACTCTGGGCCAAAGCTCATACTCTGGGCCAAAGCTCATACTCTGGGCCAAAGCTCATACTCTGGGCCAAAGCTCATACTCAGGGCTCATACTCTGGGCCAAAGCTCATACTCTGGGCTCATACTCCGGGCCAAAGCTCATACTCTGGGCCAAAGCTCATACTCTGGGCCAAAACTCATACTCTGGGCCAAAGCTCATACTCTGGGCCAAAGCTCATACTCAGGGCTCATACTCTGGGCCAAAGCTCATACTCCGGGCCAAAGCTCATACTCTGGGCCAAAGCTCATACTCCGGGCCAAAGCTCATACTCTGGGCCAAAGCTCATACTCCGGGCCAAAGCTCATACTCTGGGCCAAAGCTCATACTCTGGGCCAAAGCTCATACTCCGGGCCAAAGCTCATACTCCGGGCCAAAGTGGGACAAAGCTCATACTCTGGGCCAAAGTGGGCCAAAACTCATACTCTGGGCCAAAGCTCATACTCCGGGCCAAAGCTCATACTCCGGGCCAAAGCTCATACTCCAGGCCAAAGCTCATACTCCGGGCCAAAGCTCATACTCCGGGCCAAAGCTCATACTCCGGGCCAAAGCTCATACTCCGGGCCAAAGCTCATACTCCGGGCCAAAGTGGGCCAAAGCTCATACTCTGGGCCAAAGCTCATACTCCGGGCCAAAGCTCATACTCCGGGCCAAAGCTCATACTCCGGGCCAAAGCTCATACTCCGGGCCAAAGCTCATACTCCGGGCCAAAGTGGGCCAAAGCTCATACTCTGGGCTCATACTCTGGGCCAAAGCTCATACTCCGGGCCAAAGCTCATACTCAGGGCCAAAGCTCATACTCCGGGCCAAAGTGGGCCAAAGCTCATACTCTGGGCTCATACTCTGGGCCAAAGCTCATACTCAGGGCTCATACTCCGGGCCAAAGCTCATACTAGGGCCAAAGCTCATACTCCGGGCCAAAGTGGGCCAAAGCTCATACTCTGGGCCAAAGCTCATACTCCGGGCCAAAGCTCATACTCCAGGCCAAAGCTCATACTCCGGGCTAAAGCTCATACTCAGGGCCAAAGCTCATACTCAGGGCTCATACTATGGGCCAAAGCTCATACTCTGGGCCAAAGCTCATACTCTGGGCCAAAGCTCATACTCTGGGCCAAAGCTCATACTCAGGGCTCATACTCAGGGCCAAAGCTCATACTCAGGGCTCATACTCTGGGCCAAAGCTCATACTCAGGGCTCATACTCTGGGCCAAAGCTCATACTCTGGGCCAAAGTGGGCCAAAGCTCATACTCCGGGCCAAAGTGGGCCAAAGCTTATACTCTGGGCCAAAGCTCATACTCAGGGCCAAAGCTCATACTCAGGGCTCATACTCTGGGCCAAAGCTCATACTCAGGGCTCATACTCTGGGCCAAAGCTCATACTCTGGGCCAAAGTGGGCCAAAGCTCATACTCCGGGCCAAAGCTCATACTCCGGGCCAAAGCTCATACTCCGGGCCAAAGCTCATACTCCGGGCCAAAGCTCATACTCCGGGCCAAAGCTCATACTCCGGGCCAAAGCTCATACTCCGGGCCAAAGCTCATACTCCGGGCAAAAGCTCATACTCCGGGCCAAAGCTCATACTCCGGGCCAAAGCTCATACTCCGGGCCAAAGCTCATACTCCGGGCCAAAGCTCATACTCCAGGCCAAAGCTCATACTCAGGGCCAAAGCTCATACTCAGGGCTCATACTCCGGGCCAAAGCTCATACTCCGGGCCAAAGTGGGCCAAAGCTCATACTCCGGGCCAAAGCTCATATCTGGGCCAAAGCTCAAACTCCGGGCCAAAGCTCATACTCCGGGCCAAAGCTCATACTCTGGGCCAAAGTGGGCCAAAGCTCATACTCTGGGCCAAAGCTCATACTCCGGGCCAAAGTGGGCCAAAGCTCATACTCTGGGCCAAAGCTCATACTCCAGGCCAAAGCTCATACTCCGGGCCAAAGTGGGCCAAAGCTCATACTCTGGGCCAAAGCTCATACTCAGGGCTCATACTCTGGGCCAAAGCTCATACTCCGGGCCAAAGTGGGCCAAAGCTCAAACTCCGGGCCAAAGCTCATACTCTGGGCCAAAGCTCATACTCAGGGCTCATACTCTGGGCCAAAGCTCATACTCTGGGCCAAAGCTCATACTCAGGGCTCATACTCTGGGCCAAAGCTCATACTCCGGGCCAAAGCTCATACTCCGGGCCAAAGCTCATACTCCGGGCCAAAGCTCATACTCTGGGCCAAAGCTCATACTCTGGGCCAAAGCTCATACTCCGGGCCAAAGCTCATACTCCGGGCCAAAGTGGGCCAAAGCTCATACTCTGGGCCAAAGCTCATACTCCGGGCCAAAGCTCATACTCCGGGCCAAAGTGGGCCAAAGCTCATACTCTGGGCCAAAGTGGGCCAAAGCTCATACTCTGGGCCAAAGCTCATACTCCAGGCCAAAGTGGGCCAAAGCTCATACTCTGGGCCAAAGTGGGCCAAAGCTCATACCCTGGGCCAAAGCTCATACTCTGGGCCAAAGCTCATACTCAGGGCTCATACTCTGGGCCAAAGCTCATACTCTGGGCCAAAGTGGGCCAAAGCTTATACTCTGGGCCAAAGTGGGCCAAAGCTTATACTCTGGGCTCATACTCCGGGCCAAAGCTCATACTCTGGGCCAAAGCTCATACTCTGGGCCAAAGCTCATACTCTGGGCCAAAGCTCATACTCTGGGCCAAAGCTCATACTCCGGGCCAAAGTGGGCCAAAGCTCATACTCTGGGCCAAAGTGGGCCAAAGCTCATACTCGGGGCTCATACTCCGGGCCAAAGCTCATACTCTGGGCCAAAGCTCATACTCTG
The DNA here is from genome assembly GCA_029955525.1 of Oeneis ivallda. Lineage (NCBI taxonomy): Eukaryota > Metazoa > Arthropoda > Insecta > Lepidoptera > Nymphalidae > Oeneis > Oeneis ivallda. Next base: position 19,127,554 of record JARPMR010000025.1, read on the forward strand.
GGCCAAAGCTCAAACTCCGGGCCAAAGCTCATACTCCGGGCCCAAGCTCATACTCTGGGCCAAAGTGGGCCAAAGCTCATACTCTGGGCCAAAACTCATACTCCAGGCCAAAGTGGGCCAAAGCTCATACTCTGGGCCAAAGCTCATACTCCAGGCCAAAGCTAATACTCCGGGCCAAAGTGGGCCAAAGCTCATACTCTGGGCCAAAGCTCATACTCAGGGCTCATACTCTGGGCCAAAGCTCATACTCCGGGCCAAAGTGGGCCAAAGCTCAAACTCCGGGCCAAAGCTCATACTCTGGGCCAAAGCTCATACTCAGGGCTCATACTCTGGGCCAAAGCTCATACTCTGGGCCAAAGCTCATACTCAGGGCTCATACTCTGGGCCAAAGCTCATACTCCGGGCCAAAGCTCATACTCCGGGCCAAAGCTCATACTCCGGGCCAAAGCTCATACTCTGGGCCAAAGCTCATACTCTGGGCCAAAGCTCATACTCCGGGCCAAAGCTCATACTCCGGGCCATAGTGGGCCAAAGCTCATACTCTGGGCCAAAGCTCATACTCCGGGCCAAAGCTCATACTCCGGGCCAAAGTGGGCCAAAGCTCATACTCTGGGCCAAAGTGGGCCAAAGCTCATACTCTGGGCCAAAGCTCATACTCCAGGCCAAAGTGGGCCAAAGCTCATACTCTGGGCCAAAGCTCATACTCCGGGCCAAAGCTCGTATTCCGGGCCAAAGTGGGCCAAAGCTCATACTCTGGGCCAAAGCTCATACTCAGGGCTCATACTCTGGGCCAAAGCTCATACTCCGGGCCAAAGTGGGCCAAAGCCCATACTCTGGGCCAAAGTGGGCCTAAGCTCATACTCTGGGCCAAAGCTCATACTCTGGGCCAAAGCTCATACTCTGGGCCAAAACTCATACTCTGGGCCAAAGCTCATACTCAGGGCTCATACTCTGGGCCAAAGCTCATACTCTGGGCCAAAGCTCATACTCAGGGCTCATACTCTGGGCCAAAGCTCATACTCCGGGCCAAAGCTCATACTCCGGGCCAAAGCTCATACTCCGGGCCAAAGCTCTTACTCTGGGCCAAAGCTCATACTCAGGGCTCATACTCTGGGCCAAAGCTCATACTCCGTGCCAAAGCTCATACTCCGGGCCAAAGCTCATACTCAGGGCCAAAGCTCATACTCAGGGCTCATACTCTGGGCCAAAGCTCATACTCCGGGCCAAAGTGGGCCAAAGCTCATACTCCGGGCCAAAGCTCATATCTGGGCCAAAGCTCAAACTCCGGGCCAAAGCTCATACTCCGGGCCAAAGCTCATACTCTGGGCCAAAGTGGGCCAAAGCTCATACTCTGGGCCAAAGCTCATACTCCGGGCCAAAGTGGGCCAAAGCTCATACTCTGGGCCAAAGCTCATACTCCAGGCCAAAGCTCATACTCCGGGCCAAAGTGGGCCAAAGCTCATACTCTGGGCCAAAGCTCATACTCAGGGCTCATACTCTGGGCCAAAGCTCATACTCCGGGCCAAAGTGGGCCAAAGCTCAAACTCCGGGCCAAAGCTCATACTCCGGGCCCAAGCTCATACTCTGGGCCAAAGTGGGCCAAAGCTCATACTCTGGGCCAAAACTCATACTCCGGGCCAAAGTGGGCCAAAGCTCATACTCTGGGCCAAAGCTCATACTCCAGGCCAAAGCTAATACTCCGGGCCAAAGTGGGCCAAAGCTCATACTCTGGGCCAAAGCTCATACTCAGGGCTCATACTCTGGGCCAAAGCTCATACTCCGGGCCAAAGTGGGCCAAAGCTCAAACTCCGGGCCAAAGCTCATACTCTGGGCCAAAGCTCATACTCAGGGCTCATACTCTGGGCCAAAGCTCATACTCTGGGCCAAAGCTCATACTCAGGGCTCATACTCTGGGCCAAAGCTCATACTCCGGGCCAAAGCTCATACTCCGGGCCAAATTTCATACTCCGGGCCAAAGCTCATACTCTGGGCCAAAGCTCATACTCCGGGCCAAAGCTCATACTCCGGGCCAAAGCTCATACTCCGGGCCAAAGCTCATACTCTGGGCCAAAGCTCATACTCCAGGCCAAAGTGGGCCAAAGCTCATACTCTGGGCCAAAGTGGGCCAAAGCTCATACTCTGGGCCAAAGTGGGCCAAAGCTCATACTCTGGGCCAAAGCTCATACTCTGGGCCAAAGCTCATACTTAGGGCTCATACTCTGGGCCAAAGCTCATACTCCGGGCCAAAGTGGGCCAAAGCTCATACTCTGGGCCAAAGCTCATACTCCGGGCCAAAGCTCATACTCTGGGCCAAAGCTCATACTCTGGGCCAAAGTGGGCCAAAGCTCATACTCTGGGCCAAAGTGGGCCAAAGCTCATACTCTGGGCCAAAACTCATACTCCGGGCCAAAGTGGGCCAAAGCTCATACTCTGGGCCAAAGCTCATACTCCGGGCCAAAGCTCATACTCCGGGCCAAAGTGGGCCAAAGCTCATACTCTGGGCCAAAGTGGGCCAAAGCTCATACTCTGGGCCAAAGCTCATACTCTGGGCCAAAGCTCATACTCAGGGCTCATACTCTGGGCCAAAGCTCATACTCCGGGCCAAAGTGGGCCAAAGCTCATACTCTGGGCCAAAGTGGGCCAAAGCTTATACTCTGGGCTCATACTCCGGGCCAAAGCTCATACTCTGGGCCAAAGCTCATACTCTGGGCCAAAGCTCATACTCTGGGCCAAAGCTCATACTCTGGGCCAAAGCTCATACTCTGGGCCAAAGCTCATACTCAGGGCTCATACTCTGGGCCAAAGCTCATACTCTGGGCCAAAGCTCATACTCAGGGCTCATACTCTGGGCCAAAGCTCATACTCCGGGCCAAAGCTCATACTCCGGGCCAAAGCTCATACTCCGGGCCAAAGCTCATACTCTGGGCCAAAGCTCATACTCTGGGCCAAAGCTCATACTCCGGGCCAAAGCTCATACTCCGGGCCAAAGTGGGCCAAAGCTCATACTCTGGGCCAAAGCTCATACTCTGGGCCAAAGCTCATATTCCGGGCCAAAGTGGGCCAAAGCTCATACTCTGGGCCAAAGTGGGCCAAAGCTCATACTCTGGGCCAAAGTGGGCCAAAGCTCATACTCCGGGCCAAAGCTCATACTCCGGGCCAAAGCTCATACTCCGGGCCAAAGCTCATACTCTGGGCCAAAGCTCATACTCCGGGCCAAAGCTCATACTCCGGGCCAAAGCTCATACTCCGGGCCAAAGTGGGCCAAAGCTCATACTCTGGGCCAAAGCTCATACTCCGGGCCAAAGCTCATAATCTGGGCCAAAGCTCATACTCCGGGCCAAAGCTCATACTCTGGGCCAAAGCTCATACTCTGGGCCAAAGCTCATACTCCGGGCCAAAGCTCATACTCCGGGCCAAAGTGGGCCAAAGCTCATACTCTGGGCCAAAGCTCATACTCTGGGCCAAAGCTCATATTCCGGGCCAAAGTGGGCCAAAGCTCATACTCTGGGCCAAAGTGGGCCAAAGCTCATACTCTGGGCCAAAGTGGGCCAAAGCTCATACTCCGGGCCAAAGCTCATACTCCAGATCAAAGCTCATACTCCGGGCCAAAGCTCATACTCTGGGCCAAAGCTCATACTCCGGGCCAAAGCTCATACTCCGGGCCAAAGCTCATACTCCGGGCCAAAGTGGGCCAAAGCTCATACTCTGGGCCAAAGCTCATACTCCGGGCCAAAGCTCATAATCTGGGCCAAAGCTCATACTCTGGGCCAAAGTGGGCCAAATCTCATACTCTGGGCCAAAGTGGGCCAAAGCTCAGACTCTGGGCCAAAACTCATACTCCGGGCCAAAGTGGGCCAAAGCTCATACTCTGGGCCAAAGCTCATACTCCGGGCCAAAGCTCATACTCTGGGCCAAAGCTCATACTCTGGGCCAAAGCTCATACTCAGGGCTCATACTCTGGGCCAAAGTGGGCCAAAGCTTATACTCTGGGCTCATACTCCGGGCCAAAGCTCATACTCAGGGCTCATACTCCGGGCCAAAGCTCATACTCCGGGCCAAAGCTCATACTCCGGGCCAAAGCTCATACTCCGGGCCAAAGCTCATACTCCGGGCCAAAGTGGACCAAACTCATACTCTGGGCCAAAGCTCATACTCTGGGCCAAAGCTCATATTCCGGGCCAAAGTGGGCCAAAGCTCATACTCTGGGCCAAAGTGGGCCAAAGCTCATACTCTGGGCCAAAGTGGGCCAAAGCTCATACTCCGGGCCAAAGCTCATACTCCGGGCCAAAGCTCATACTCCGGGCCAAAGCTCATACTCTGGGCCAAAGCTCATAGTCCGGGCCAAAGCTCATACTCCGAGCCAAAGCTCATACTCCGGGCCAAAGTGGGCCAAAGCTCATACTCTGGGCCAAAGCTCATACTCCGGGCCAAAGCTCATAATCTGGGCCAAAGCTCATACTCCGGGCCAAAGCTCATACTCTGGGCCAAAGCTCATACTCTGGGCCAAAGCTCATACTCCGGGCCAAAGCTCATACTCCGGGCCAAAGTGGGCCAAAGCTCATACTCTGGGCCAAAGCTCATACTCTGGACCAAAGCTCATATTCCGGGCCAAAGTGGGCCAAAGCTCATACTCTGGGCCAAAGTGGGCCAAAGCTCATACTCTGGGCCAAAGTTGGCCAAAGCTCATACTCCGGGCCAAAGCTCATACTCCAGGCCAAAGCTCATACTCCGGGCCAAAGCTCATACTCTGGGCCAAAGCTCATACTCCGGGCCAAAGCTCATAATCTGGGCCAAAGCTCATACTCTGGGCCAAAGTGGGCCAAAGCTCATACTCTGGGCCAAAGTGGGCCAAAGCTCAGACTCTGGGCCAAAACTCATACTCTGGGCCAAAGTGGGCCAAAGCTCATACTCTGGGCCAAAGCTCATACTCCGGGCCAAAGCTCATACTCTGGGCCAAAGCTCATACTCTGGGCCAAAGCTCATACTCAGGGCTCATACTCTGGGCCAAAGTGGGCCAAAGCTTATACTCTGGGCTCATACCCCGGGCCAAAGCTCATACTCTGGGCCAAAGCTCATACTCTGGGCCAAAGTGGGCCAAAGCTCATACTTGGGGCTCATACTCCGGGCCAAAGCTCATACTCTGGGCCAAAGCTCATACTCTGGGCCAAAGCTCATACTCTGGGCCAAAGCTCATACTCCGGGCCAAAGCTCATACTCCGGGGCAAAGTGGGCCAAAGCTCATACTCTGGGCCAAAGTGGGCCAAAGCTCATACTCTGGGCCAAAACTCATACTCCGGGCCAAAGTGGGCCAAAGCTCATACTCTGGGCCAAAGCTCATACTCCGGGCCAAAGCTCATACTCAGGGCTCATACTCTGGGCCAAAGCTCATATTCCGGGCCAAAGTGGGCCAAAGCTCATACTCTGGGCCAAAGCTCATACTCTGGGCCAAAGCTCATACTCAGGGCTCATACTCTGGGCCAAAGCTCATATTCCGGCCCAAAGTGGGCCAAAGCTCATACTCTGGGCCAAAGCTCATACTCTGGGCCAAAGCTCATACTCAGGGCTCATACTCTGGGCCAAAGCTCATATTCCGGGCCAAAGTGGGCCAAAGCTCATACTCTGGGCCAAAGTGGGCCAAAGCTCATACTCTGGGCCAAAGCTCATACTCCGGGCCAAAGTGGGCCAAAGCTCATACTCCGGGCCAAAGTGGGCCAAAGCTCATACTCCGGGCCAAAGCTCATACTCCGGGCCAAAGCTCATACTCCGGGCCAAAGTGGGCCAAAGCTCATACTCCGGGCCAAAGCTCATACTCAGGGCTCATACTCCGGGCCAAAGCTCATACTCCGGGCCGAAGCTCATACTCCGGGCCAAAGCTCATACTCCGGGCCAAAGCTCATACTCCGGGCCAAAGTGGACCAAAGCTCATACTCCGGGCCAAAGCTCATACTCCGCGCCAAAGCTCATACTCAGGGCCAAAGCTCATACTCTGGGCCAAAGCTCATACTCTGGGCCAAAGCTCATACTCAGGGCTCATACTCTGGGCCAAAGCTCATACTCTGGGCCAAAGCTCATACTCAGGGCTCATACTCTGGGCCAAAGCTCATACTCCGGGCCAAAGCTCATACTCCGGGCCAAAGCTCATACTCCGGGCCAAAGCTCATACTCTGGGCCAAAGCTCATACTCTGGGCCAAAGCTCATACTCTGGGCCAAAGCTCATACTCCGGGCCAAAGTGGGCCAAAGCTCATACTCTGGGCCAAAGTGGGCCCAAGCTCATACTTGGGGCTCATACTCCGGGCCAAAGCTCATACTCTGGGCCAAAGCTCATACTCTGGGCCAAAGCTCATACTCTGGGCCAAAGCTCATACTCCAGGCCAAAGCTCATACTCCGGGGCAAAGTGGGCCAAAGCTCATACTCTGGGCCAAAGTGGGCCAAAGCTCATACTCTGGGCCAAAACTCATACTCCGGGCCAAAGTGGGCCAAAGCTCATACTCTGGGCCAAAGCTCATACTCCGGGCCAAAGCTCATACTCAGGGCTCATACTCTGGGCCAAAGCTCATATTCCGGGCCAAAGTGGGCCAAAGCTCATACTCTGGGCCAAAGCTCATACTCAGGGCTCATACTCTGGGCCAAAGCTCATATTCCGGGCCAAAGTGGGCCAAAGCTCATACTCTGGGCCAAAGCTCATACTCTGGGCCAAAGCTCATACTCAGGGCTCATACTCTGGGCCAAAGCTCATATTCCGGGCCAAAGTGGGCCAAAGCTCATACTCTGGGCCAAAGTGGGCCAAAGCTCATACTCTGGGCCAAAGCTCATACTCCTGGCCAAAGTGGGCCAAAGCTCATACTCCGGGCCAAAGTGGGCCAAAGCTCATACTCAGGGCTCATACTCTGGGCCAAAGCTCATATTCCGGGCCAAAGTGGGCCAAAGCTCATACTCTGGGCCAAAGCTCATACTCTGGGCCAAAGCTTATACTCAGGGCTCATACTCTGGGCCAAAGCTCATATTCCGGGCCAAAGTGGGCCAAAGCTCATACTCTGGGCCAAAGTGGGCCAAAGCTCATACTCTGGGCCAAAGCTCATACTCCGGGCCAAAGTGGGCCAAAGCTCATACTCCGGGCCAAAGTGGGCCAAAGCTCATACTCCGGGCCAAAGCTCATACTCCGGGCCAAAGCTCATACTCCGGGCCAAAGTGGGCCAAAGCTCATACTCCGGGCCAAAGCTCATACTCAGGGCTCATACTCCGGGCCAAAGCTCATACTCCGGGCCAAAGCTCATACTCCGGGCCAAAGCTCATACTCCGGGCCAAAGCTCATACTCCGGGCCAAAGTGGACCAAAGCTCATACTCCGGGCCAAAGCTCATACTCCGGGCCAAAGCTCATACTCAGGGCCAAAGCTCATACTCTGGGCCAAAGCTCATACTCTGGGCCAAAGCTCATACTCAGGGCTCATACTCTGGGCCAAAGCTCATACTCTGGGCCAAAGCTCATACTCAGGGCTCATACTCTGGGCCAAAGCTCATACTCCGGGCCAAAGTGGGCCAAAGCTCATACTCTGGGCCAAAGCTCATACTCTGGGCCAAAGCTCATACTCAGGGCTCATACTCTGGGCCAAAGCTCATATTCCGGGCCAAAGTGGGCCAAAGCTCATACTCTGGGCCAAAGTGGGCCAAAGCTCATACTCTGGGCCAAAGCTCATACTCCTGGCCAAAGTGGGCCAAAGCTCATACTCCGGGCCAAAGTGGGCCAAAGCTCATACTCAGGGCTCATACTCTGGGCCAAAGCTCATATTCCGGGCCAAAGTGGGCCAAAGCTCATACTCTGGGCCAAAGCTCATACTCTGGGCCAAAGCTCATACTCAGGGCTCATACTCTGGGCCAAAGCTCATATTCCGGGCCAAAGTGGGCCAAAGCTCATACTCTGGGCCAAAGTGGGCCAAAGCTCATACTCTGGGCCAAAGCTCATACTCCGGGCCAAAGTGGGCCAAAGCTCATACTCCGGGCCAAAGTGGGCCAAAGCTCATACTCCGGGCCAAAGCTCATACTCCGGGCCAAAGCTCATACTCCGGGCCAAAGTGGGCCAAAGCTCATACTCCGGGCCAAAGCTCATACTCAGGGCTCATACTCCGGGCCAAAGCTCATACTCCGGGCCAAAGCTCATACTCCGGGCCAAAGCTCATACTCCGGGCCAAAGCTCATACTCCGGGCCAAAGTGGACCAAAGCTCATACTCCGGGCCAAAGCTCATACTCCGGGCCAAAGCTCATACTCAGGGCCAAAGCTCATACTCTGGGCCAAAGCTCATACTCTGGGCCAAAGCTCATACTCAGGGCTCATACTCTGGGCCAAAGCTCATACTCTGGGCCAAAGCTCATACTCAGGGCTCATACTCTGGGCCAAAGCTCATACTCCGGGCCAAAGCTCATACTCCGGGCCAAAGCTCATACTCCGGGCCAAAGCTCATACTCTGGGCCAAAGCTCATACTCTGGGCCAAAGCTCATACTCCGGGCCAAAGCTCATACTCCGGGCCAAAGTGGGCCAAAGCTCATACTCCGGGCCAAAGCTCATACTCCGGGGCAAAGTGGGCCAAAGCTCATACTCTGGGCCAAAGTGGGCCAAAGCTCATACTCTGGGCCAAAACTCATACTCCGGGCCAAAGTGGGCCAAAGCTCATACTCTGGGCCAAAGCTCATACTCCGGGCCAAAGCTCATACTCAGGGCTCATACTCTGGGCCAAAGCTCATATTCCGGGCCAAAGTGGGCCAAAGCTCATACTCTGGGCCAAAGCTCATACTCTGGGCCAAAGCTCATACTCAGGGCTCATACTCTGGGCCAAAGCTCATATTCCGGGCCAAAGTGGGCCAAAGCTCATACTCTGGGCCAAAGCTCATACTCTGGGCCAAAGCTCATACTCAGGGCTCATACTCTGGGCCAAAGCTCATATTCCGGGCCAAAGTGGGCCAAAGCTCATACTCTGGGCCAAAGTGGGCCAAAGCTCATACTCTGGGCCAAAGCTCATACTCCGGGCCAAAGTGGGCCAAAGCTCATACTCCGGGCCAAAGTGGGCCAAAGCTCATACTCCGGGCCAAAGCTCATACTCCGGGCCAAAGCTCATACTCCGGGCCAAAGTGGGCCAAAGCTCATACTCCGGGCCAAAGCTCATACTCAGGGCTCATACTCCGGGCCAAAGCTCATACTCCGGGCCAAAGCTCATACTCCGGGCCAAAGCTCATACTCCGGGCCAAAGCTCATACTCCGGGCCAAAGTGGACCAAAGCTCATACTCCGGGCCAAAGCTCATACTCCGGGCCAAAGCTCATACTCAGGGCCAAAGCTCATACTCTGGGCCAAAGCTCATACTCTGGGCCAAAGCTCATACTCAGGGCTCATACTCTGGGCCAAAGCTCATACTCTGGGCCAAAGCTCATACTCAGGGCTCATACTCTGGGCCAAAGCTCATACTCCGGGCCAAAGCTCATACTCCGGGCCAAAGCTCATACTCCGGGCCAAAGCTCATACTCTGGGCCAAAGCTCATACTCTGGGCCAAAGCTCATACTCTGGGCCAAAGCTCATACTCCGGGCCAAAGTGGGCCAAAGCTCATACTCTGGGCCAAAGTGGGCCAAAGCTCATACTTGGGGCTCATACTCCGGGCCAAAGCTCATACTCTGGGCCAAAGCTCATACTCTGGGCCAAAGCTCATACTCTGGGCCAAAGCTCATACTCCGGGCCAAAGCTCATACTCCGGGGCAAAGTGGGCCAAAGCTCATACTCTGGGCCAAAGTGGGCCAAAGCTCATACTCTGGGCCAAAACTCATACTCCGGGCCAAAGTGGGCCAAAGCTCATACTCTGGGCCAAAGCTCATACTCCGGGCCAAAGCTCATACTCAGGGCTCATACTCTGGGCCAAAGCTCATATTCCGGGCCAAAGTGGGCCAAAGCTCATACTCTGGGCCAAAGCTCATACTCAGGGCTCATACTCTGGGCCAAAGCTCATATTCCGGGCCAAAGTGGGCCAAAGCTCATACTCTGGGCCAAAGCTCATACTCTGGGCCAAAGCTCATACTCAGGGCTCATACTCTGGGCCAAAGCTCATATTCCGGGCCAAAGTGGGCCAAAGCTCATACTCTGGGCCAAAGTGGGCCAAAGCTCATACTCTGGGCCAAAGCTCATACTCCGGGCCAAAGTGGGCCAAAGCTCATACTCCGGGCCAAAGTGGGCCAAAGCTCATACTCCGGGCCAAAGCTCATACTCCGGGCCAAAGCTCATACTCCGGGCCAAAGTGGGCCAAAGCTCATACTCCGGGCCAAAGCTCATACTCAGGAATCATACTCCGGGCCAAAGCTCATACTCCGGGCCAAAGCTCATACTCCGGGCCAAAGCTCATACTCCGGGCCAAAGTGGACCAAAGCTCATACTCCGGGCCAAAGCTCATACTCCGGGCCAAAGCTCATACTCAGGGCCAAAGCTCATACTCTGGGCCAAAGCTCATACTCTGGGCCAAAGCTCATACTCAGGGCTCATACTCTGGGCCAAAGCTCATACTCTGGGCCAAAGCTCATACTCAGGGCTCATACTCTGGGCCAAAGCTCATACTCCGGGCCAAAGCTCATACTCCGGGCCAAAGCTCATACTCCGGGCCAAAGCTCATACTCTGGGCCAAAGCTCATACTCTGGGCCAAAGCTCATACTCTGGGCCAAAGCTCATACTCCGGGCCAAAGCTCATACTCCGGGCCAAAGTGGGCCAAAGCTCATACTCTGGGCCAAAGCTCATACTCCGGGCCAAAGCTCATACTCCGGGCCAAAGCTCATACTCTGGGCTCATACTCCGGGCCAAAGCTCATACTCTGGGCCAAAGCTCATACTCCGGGCCAAAGCTCATACTCCGGGCCGAAGTGGGCCAAAGCTCATACTCCGGGCCAAAGCTCATACTCCGGGCCGAAGTGGGCCAAAGCTCATACTCTGGGCCAAAGTGGGCCAAAGCTCATACTCTGGGCCAAAGCTCATACTCTGGGCCAAAGCTCATACTTAGGGCTCATACTCTGGGCCAAAGCTCATACTCCGGGCCAAAGTGGGCCAAAGCTCATACTCTGGGCCAAAGCTCATACTCTGGGCCAAAGCTCATACTCCGGGCCAAAGCTCATACTCCGGGCCAAAGTGGGCCAAAGCTCATACTCTGGGCCAAAGTGGGCCAAAGCTCATACTCTGGGCCAAAGCTCATACTCTGGGCCAAAGCTCATACTCAGGGCTCATACTCTGGGCCAAAGCTCATACTCTGGGCCAAAGTGGGCCAAAGCTCATACTCTGGGCCAAAGCTCATACTCTGGGCCAAAGCTCATACTCAGGGCTCATACTCAGGGCTCATACTCTGGGCCAAAGCTCATACTCCGGGCCAAAGTGGGCCAAAGCTCATACTCTGGGCCAAAGTGGGCCAAAGCTTATACTCTGGGCTCATACTCCGGGCCAAAGCTCATACTCTGGGCCAAAGCTCATACTCCGGGCCAAAGCTCCTACTCCGGGCCAAAGCTCATACTCCGGGCCAAAGCTCATACTCCGGGCTCCGGGATCCGATAGGTAACACTATTAACCCCCTAGGTGAAGGAAAACCATATCTGTGTAGCTCACAATTTGGTTGGGTTATCTCAGGTCCTTTAATGTTAAACTATGAATCTAAACAAACTTATTGCAATTTTGCATCTAGCGAGCCTCGTGACGATCACATAAATAATCAAATATCTAAATTTTCGGAGCGCATACAAGCTAATACAAACATTTTGTTTACAATCGAAATCCCGAGATATGTACTCTGTGACAATCACTTTAAGGTCGAACTTCATTCGTTTTGTGATGCTTCAATGAGCGCGTATGGCGCGTGCATAATATATTTGAAGGCGATCGACGCGTTCGGTAGGTCGAGCGTTAATCTTCTGTGCTCGAAGTCGAGAGTAGGAGCGGTCGGAAAGCCTCTTACGATTCCGCGACTAGAATTGTCCGCGGCGGCGCTACTCGCCGCCAGGCTTTGCGTGGCGTGCTTGGCTTTAAGCTTTGGCCCGGAGTATGAGCTTTGGCCCAGAGTATGGGCTTTGGCAAGGAGTATGAGCTTTGGCCCGGAGTATGAGCTTTGGCCCGGAGTATGAGCTTTGGCCCGGAGTATGAGCTTTGGCCCGGAGTATGAGCTTTGGCCCGGAGTATGAGCTTTGGCCCGGAGTATGAGCTTTGGCTCAGAGTATGAGCTTTGGCCCGGAGTATGAGCTTTGGCCCGGAGCATGAGCTTTGGCCCGGGGTATGAGCTTTGGCCTGGAGTATGAGCTTTGGCCCGGAGTATGAGCTTTGGCCCGGAGTATGAGCTTTGGCCCACTTTGGCCCTGAGTATGAGCTTTGGCCCGGAGTATGAGCTTTGGCCCGGAGTATGAGCTTTGGCCCGGAGTATGAGCTTTGGCCCGGAGTATGAGTTTTGGCCCGGAGTATGAGCTTTGGCCCGGAGTATGAGCTTTGGCCCGGAGTATGAGCTTTGGCTCAGAGTATGAGCTTTGGCCCGGAGTATGAGCTTTGGCCCGGAGCATGAGCTTTGGCCCGGGGTATGAGCTTTGGCCTGGAGTATGAGCTTTGGCCCGGAGTATGAGCTTTGGCCCGGAGTATGAGCTTTGGCCCACTTTGGCCCTGAGTATGAGCTTTGGCCCGGAGTATGAGCTTTGGCCCGGAGTATGAGCTTTGGCCCGGAGTATGAGCTTTGGCCCGGAGTATGAGCTTTGGCCCGGAGTATGAGCTTTGGCCCGGAGTATGAGTTTTGGCCCAGAGTATGAGCTTTGGCCCGGAGTATGAGCTTTGGCCCCGAGTATGAGCTTTGCCCCGGAGTATGAGCTTTGGCCCGTAGTATGAGCTTTGCCCCGGAGTATGAGCTTTGGCCCGGAGTATGAGCTTTGGCCCGGAGTATGAGCTTTGGCCCGGAGTATGAGCTTTGGCCCGGAGTATGAGCTTTGGCCCGGAGTATGAGCTTTGGCCCGGAGTATGAGCTTTGGCCCGGAGTATGAGCTTTGGCCCGGAGTATGAGCTTTGGCCCGGAGTATGAGCTTTGGCCCGGAGTATGAGCTTTGGCCTGGAGTATGAGCTTTGGCCCGGAGTATGAGCTTTGGCCCAGAGTATGAGCTTTGGCCCACTTTGGCCCGGAATATGAGCTTTGGCCTGGAGTATGAGCTTTGGCCCGGAGTATGAGCTTTTGCCCGAAGTATGAGCTTTGGCCCGGAGTATGAGCTTTGGCCTGGAGTATGAGCTTTGGCCCGGAGTATGAGCTTTGGCCCGGAGTATGAGCTTTGGCCCAGAGTATGAGCTTTGGCCCGGAGTATGAGCTATGGCCCAGAGTATGAGCTTTGGCCCACTTTGGCCCGGAGTATGAGCTTTGGCCCGGAGTATGAGCTTTGGCCCGGAGTAATACATATTATAAGTATGTAAAAGTATGAGCTTTTGCCCGAAGTATGAGCTTTGGCCCGGAGTATGAGCTTTGGCCTGGAGTATGAGCTTTGGCCCGGAGTATGAGCTTTGGCCCGGAGTATGAGCTTTGGCCCAGAGTATGAGCTTTGGCCCGGAGTATGAGCTATGGCCCAGAGTATGAGCTTTGGCCCGAAGTATGAGCTTTGGCCCGGAGTATGAGCTTTGGCCTGGAGTATGAGCTTTGGCCCGGGGTATGAGCTTTGGCCCGGAGTATGAGCTTTGGCCCAGAGTATGAGCTTTGGCCCACTTTGGCCCGGAGTATGAGCTTTGGCCCGGAGTATGAGCTTTGGCCCGGAGTATGAGCTTTGGCCCAGAGTATGAGCTTTGGCCCACTTTGGCCCGGAGTATGAGCTTTGGCCTGGAGTATGAGCTTTGGCCCGGCGTATGAGCTTTGGCCCGGAGTATGAGCTTTGGCCCGGAGTATGAGCTTTGGCCCGGAGTATGAGCTTTAGCCCGGAGTATGAGCTTTGGCCCGGAGTATGAGTTTGGCCCGGAGTATGAGCTTTGGCCCACTTTGGCCCGGAGTATGAGTTTGGCCCGGAGTATGAGCTTTGGCCCAGAGTATGAGCTTTGGCCCACTTTGGCCCGGAGTATGAGCTTTGGCCCGGAGTATGAGCTTTGGCCCAGAGTATGAGCTTTGGCCCGGAGTATGAGCTTTGGCCCAGAGTATGAGCTTTGGCCCGGAGTATGAGCTTTGGCCCGGAGTATGAGTTTGGCCCGGAGTATGAGCTTTGGCCCGGAGTATGAGCTTTGGCCCAGAGTATGAGCTTTGGCCCGGAGTATGAGCTTTGGCCCGGAGTATGAGCTTTGGCCCAGAGTATGAGCTTTGGCCCGGCGTATGAGCTTTGGCCCAGAGTATGAGCTTTGGCCCGGAGTATGAGCTTTGGCCCGGAGTATGAGCTTTGGCACGGAGTATGAGCTTTGGCCCGGAGTATGAGCTTTGGCCCGGAGTATGAGCTTTGGCCCGGAGTATGAGCTTTGGCCCGGAGTATGAGTTTGGCCCGGAGTATGACCTTTGGCCCGGAGTATGAGCTTTGGCCCGGAGTATGAGCTTTGGCCCGGAGTATGAGCTTTGGCCCGGAGTATGAGCTTTGGCCCGGAGTATGAGCCCAGAGTATGAGCTTTGGCCCGGAGTATGAGCTTTGGCCCGGAGTATGAGCTTTGGCCCGGAGTATGAGCTTTGGCACGGAGTATGAGCTTTGGCCCGGAGTATGAGCTTTAGCCCGGAGTATGAGCCCAGAGTATGAGCTTTGGCCCGGAGTATGAGCTTTAGCCCGGAGTATGAGCCCAGAGTATGAGCTTTGGCCCGGAGTATGAGCTTTGGCCCGGAGTATGAGTTTGGCCCGGAGTATGAGCTTTGGCCCGGAGTATGAGCTTTGGCCCGGAGTATGAGCTTTGGCCCACTTTGGCCCGGAGTATGAGCTTTGGCCCGGAGTATGAGCTTTGGCCCGGAGTATGAGCTTTGGCCCGGAGTATGAGTTTTGGCCCAGAGTATGAGCTTTGGCCCACTTTGACCCGGAGTATGAGCTTTGGCCCGGAGTATGAGCTTTGGCACGGAGTATGAGTTTTGGCCCAGAGTATGAGCTTTGGCCCACTTTGGCCCGGAGTATGAGCTTTGGCCCGGAGTATGAGCTTTGGCCCGGAGTATGAGCTTTGGCCCGGAGTATGAGTTTTGGCCCAGAGTATGAGCTTTGGCCCACTTTGGCCCGGAGTATGAGCTTTGGCCCGGAGTATGAGCTTTGGCCCGTAGTATGAGCTTTGGCCCAGAGTATGAGCTTTGGCCCACTTTGGCCCGGAGTATGAGCTTTGGCCCGGAGTATGAGCTTTGGCCCGTATGAGCTTTGGCCCGAAGTATGAGCTTTGGCCCGGAGTAATACATATTATAAGTATGTAAAAGTATGAGCTTTTGCCCGAAGTATGAGCTTTGGCCCGGAGTATGAGCTTTGGCCCGGAGTATGAGCTTTGGGCCCACTTTGGGCTGGAGTATGAGCTTTGGCCCGGAGTATGAGCTTTGGCCCGGAGTATGAGCTTTGGCCCAGAGTATGAGCTTTGGCCCAGAGTATGAGCTTTGGCCCACTTTGGCCCAGAGTATGAGCTTTGGCCCACTTTGGCCCGGAGTATGAGCTTTGGCCCGGAGTATGAGCTTTGGCCCGGAGTATGAGCTTTGGCCCGGAGTATGAGCTTTGGCCCGGAGTATGAGCTTTGGCCCGGAGTATGAGCTTTGGCCCGGAGTATGAGCTTTGGCCCGGAGTATGAGCTTTGGCCCGGAGTATGAGCTTTGGCCCGGAGTATGAGCTTTGGCCCGGAGTATGAGCTTTGGCCCAGAGTATGAGCTTTGGCCCAGAGTATGAGCTTTGGCCCGGAGTATGAGCTTTGGCCCGGAGTATGAGTTTGGCCCGGAGTATGAGCTTTGGCCCGGAGTATGAGCTTTGGCCCAGAGTATGAGCTTTGGCCCGGAGTATGAGCTTTGGCCCGGAGTATGAGCTTTGGCCCGGAGTATGAGCTTTGGCCCGGAGTATGAGTTTGGCCCGGAGTATGAGCTTTGGCCCGGAGTATGAGCTTTGGCCCAGAGTATGAGCTTTGGCCCGGAGTATGAGCTTTGGCCCGGAGTATGAGCTTTGGCCCGGAGTATGAGCTTTGGCCCGGAGTTTGAGCTTTGGCCCGGAGTATGAGCTTTAGCCCGGAGTATGAGCTTTGGCCCGGAGTATGAGCTTTGGCACGGAGTATGAGCTTTGGCCCGGAGTATGAGCTTTGGCCCGGAGTATGAGCTTTGGCCCGGAGTATGAGCTTTGGCCCGGAGTATGAGTTTGGCCCGGAGTATGACCTTTGGCCCGGAGTATGAGCTTTGGCCCGGAGTATGAGCTTTGGCCCGGAGTATGAGCTTTGGCCCGGAGTATGAGCTTTGGCCCGGAGTATGAGCCCAGAGTATGAGCTTTGGCCCGGAGTATGAGCTTTGGCCCGGAGTATGAGCTTTGGCCCGGAGTATGAGCTTTGGCACGGAGTATGAGCTTTGGCCCGGAGTATGAGCTTTAGCCCGGAGTATGAGCCCAGAGTATGAGCTTTGGCCCGGAGTATGAGCTTTAGCCCGGAGTATGAGCCCAGAGTATGAGCTTTGGCCCGGAGTATGAGCTTTGGCCCGGAGTATGAGTTTGGCCCGGAGTATGAGCTTTGGCCCGGAGTATGAGCTTTGGCCCGGAGTATGAGCTTTGGCCCACTTTGGCCCGGAGTATGAGCTTTGGCCCGGAGTATGAGCTTTGGCCCGGAGTATGAGCTTTGGCCCGGAGTATGAGTTTTGGCCCAGAGTATGAGCTTTGGCCCACTTTGACCCGGAGTATGAGCTTTGGCCCGGAGTATGAGCTTTGGCACGGAGTATGAGTTTTGGCCCAGAGTATGAGCTTTGGCCCACTTTGGCCCGGAGTATGAGCTTTGGCCCGGAGTATGAGCTTTGGCCCGGAGTATGAGTTTTGGCCCAGAGTATGAGCTTTGGCCCACTTTGGCCCGGAGTATGAGCTTTGGCCCGGAGTATGAGCTTTGGCCCGTAGTATGAGCTTTGGCCCAGAGTATGAGCTTTGGCCCACTTTGGCCCGGAGTATGAGCTTTGGCCCGGAGTATGAGCTTTGGCCCGTATGAGCTTTGGCCCGAAGTATGAGCTTTGGCCCGGAGTAATACATATTATAAGTATGTAAAAGTATGAGCTTTTGCCCGAAGTATGAGCTTTGGCCCGGAGTATGAGCTTTGGCCCAGAGTATGAGCTTTGGCCCGGAGTATGAGCTTTGGCCCGGAGTATGAGCTTTGGCCCGGAGTATGAGCTTTGGCCCGGAGTTTGAGCTTTGGCCCGGAGTATGAGCTTTAGCCCGGAGTATGAGCTTTGGCCCGGAGTATGAGCTTTGGCCCAGAGTATGAGCTTTGGCCCGGCGTATGAGCTTTGGCCCAGAGTATGAGCTTTGGCCCGGAGTATGAGCTTTGGCCCGGAGTATGAGCTTTGGCACGGAGTATGAGCTTTGGCCCGGAGTATGAGCTTTGGCCCGGAGTATGAGCTTTGGCCCGGAGTATGAGCTTTGGCCCGGAGTATGAGTTTGGCCCGGAGTATGACCTTTGGCCCGGAGTATGAGCTTTGGCCCGGAGTATGAGCTTTGGCCCGGAGTATGAGCTTTGGCCCGGAGTATGAGCTTTGGCCCGGAGTATGAGCCCAGAGTATGAGCTTTGGCCCGGAGTATGAGCTTTGGCCTGGAGTATGAGCTTTGGCCCAGATATGAGCTTTGGCCCGGAGTATGAGCTTTGGCCCAGAGTATGAGCTTTGGCCCGGAGTATGAGCTTTGGCCCGGAGTATGAGCTTTGGCCCGGAGTATGAGCTTTGGCCCGGAGTATGAGCTTTGGCCCAGAGTATGAGCTTTGGCCCGGAGTATGAGCTTTGGCCCGGAGTATGAGCTTTGGCCCGGAGTATGAGCTTTGGCCCGGAGTATGAGCTTTAACCCGGAGTATGAGCTTTGGCCCGGAGTTTGAGCTTTGGCCCGGAGTATGAGCTTTGGCCCGGAGTATGAGCCCAGAGTATGAGCTTTGGCCCGGAGTATGAGCTTTGGCCCAGAGTATGAGCTTTGGCCCCGAGTATGAGCCCAGAGTATGAGCTTTGGCCCTGAGTATGAGCTTTGGCCCAGAGTATGAGCTTTGGCCCGGAGTATGAGCTTTGGCACGGAGTATGAGCTTTGGCCCGGAGTATGTGCTTTGGCCCGGAGTATGAGCTTTGGCCCGGAGTATGAGCTTTGGGCCCACTTTGGGCTGGAGTATGAGCTTTGGCCCGGAGTATGAGCTTTGGCCCGGAGTATGAGCTTTGGCCCAGAGTATGAGCTTTGGCCCAGAGTATGAGCTTTGGCCCACTTTGGCCCAGAGTATGAGCTTTGGCCCACTTTGGCCCGGAGTATGAGCTTTGGCCCGGAGTATGAGCTTTGGCCCGTATGAGCTTTGGCCCGAAGTATGAGCTTTGGCCCGGAGTAAGAGCTTTGGCCCAGAGTATGAGCTTTGGCCCCGAGTATGAGCCCAGAGTATGAGCTTTGGCCCTGAGTATGAGCTTTGGCCCAGAGTATGAGCTTTGGCCCGGAGTATGAGCTTTGGCACGGAGTATGAGCTTTGGCCCGGAGTATGAGCTTTGGCCCGGAGTATGAGCTTTGGCCCGGAGTATGAGCTTTGGGCCCACTTTGGGCTGGAGTATGAGCTTTGGCCCGGAGTATGAGCTTTGGCCCGGAGTATGAGCTTTGGCCCAGAGTATGAGCTTTGGCCCAGAGTATGAGCTTTGGCCCACTTTGGCCCAGAGTATGAGCTTTGGCCCACTTTGGCCCGGAGTATGAGCTTTGGCCCGGAGTATGAGCTTTGGCCCGTATGAGCTTTGGCCCGAAGTATGAGCTTTGGCCCGGAGTAATACATATTATAAGTATGTAAAAGTATGAGCTTTTGCCCGAAGTATGAGCTTTGGCCCGGAGTATGAGCTTTAACCCGGAGTATGAGCTTTGGCCTGGAGTATGAGCTTTGGCCCGGAGTATGAGCTTTGGCCCGGAGTATGAGCTTTGGCCCGGAGTATGAGCTTTGGCCCGGAGTATGAGCTTTGGCCCAGAGTATGAGCTTTGGCCCGGAGTATGAGCTTTGGCCCGGAGTATGAGCTTTGGCCCGGAGTATGAGCTTTGGCCCGGAGTATGAGCTTTAACCCGGAGTATGAGCTTTGGCCCGGAGTTTGAGCTTTGGCCCGGAGTATGAGCTTTGGCCCGGAGTATGAGCCCAGAGTATGAGCTTTGGCCCGGAGTATGAGCTTTGGCCCAGAGTATGAGCTTTGGCCCCGAGTATGAGCCCAGAGTATGAGCTTTGGCCCTGAGTATGAGCTTTGGCCCAGAGTATGAGCTTTGGCCCGGAGTATGAGCTTTGGCACGGAGTATGAGCTTTGGCCCGGAGTATGAGCTTTGGCCCGGAGTATGAGCTTTGGCCCGGAGTATGAGCTTTGGGCCCACTTTGGGCTGGAGTATGAGCTTTGGCCCGGAGTATGAGCTTTGGCCCGGAGTATGAGCTTTGGCCCAGAGTATGAGCTTTGGCCCAGAGTATGAGCTTTGGCCCACTTTGGCCCAGAGTATGAGCTTTGGCCCACTTTGGCCCGGAGTATGAGCTTTGGCCCGGAGTATGAGCTTTGGCCCGTATGAGCTTTGGCCCGAAGTATGAGCTTTGGCCCGGAGTAATACATATTATAAGTATGTAAAAGTATGAGCTTTTGCCCGAAGTATGAGCTTTGGCCCGGAGTATGAGCTTTAACCCGGAGTATGAGCTTTGGCCCGGAGTTTGAGCTTTGGCCCGGAGTATGAGCTTTGGCCCGGAGTATGAGCCCAGAGTATGAGCTTTGGCCCGGAGTATGAGCTTTGGCCCAGAGTATGAGCTTTGGCCCCGAGTATGAGCCCAGAGTATGAGCTTTGGCCCTGAGTATGAGCTTTGGCACAGAGTATGAGCTTTGGCCCGGAGTATGAGCTTTGGCCCGGAGTATGAGCTTTGGCCCGGAGTATGAGCTTTGGCCCGGAGTATGAGCTTTGGCCCGGAGTATGAGCTTTGGGCCCACTTTGGGCTGGAGTATGAGCTTTGGCCCGTATGAGCTTTGGCCCGAAGTATGAGCTTTGGCCCGGAGTAATACATATTATAAGTATGTAAAAGTATGAGCTTTTGCCCGAAGTATGAGCTTTGGCCCGGAGTATGAGCTTTGGCCTGGAGTATGAGCTATGGCCCGGAGTATGAGCTTTGGCCTGGAGTATGAGCTTTGGCCCGGAGTATGAGCTTTGGCCCGGAGTATGAGCTTTGGCCCGGCGTATGAGCTTTGGCCCGGAGTATGAGTTTTGGCCCAGAGTATGAGCTTTGGCCCACTTTGGCCCGGAGTATGAGCTTTGGCCCGGAGTATGAGCTTTGGCCCGTAGTATGAGCTTTGGCCCAGAGTATGAGCTTTGGCCCACTTTGGCCCGGAGTATGAGCTTTGGCCCGGAGTATGAGCTTTGGCCCGTAGTATGAGCTTTGGCCCGGAGTATGAGCTTTGGACCAGAGTTTGAGCTTTGGCCCAGAGTATGAGCTTTAGCCCGGAGTATGAGCTTTGGCCCGGAGTATGAGCTTTGGCCCAGAGTATGAGCTGTGGCCCCGAGTATAAGCCCAGAGTATGAGCTTTGGCCCTGAGTATGAGCTTTGGCCCAGAGTATGAGCTTTGGCCCGGAGTATGAGCTTTGGCCCGGAGTATGAGCTTTGGGCCCACTTTGGGCTGGAGTATGAGCTTTGGCCCGGAGTATGAGCTTTGGCCCGGAGTATGAGCTTTGGCCCAGAGTATGAGCCCTGAGTATGAGCTTTGGCCCAGAGTATGAGCTTTGGCCCACTTTGGCCCAGAGTATGAGCTTTGGCCCACTTTGGCCCGGAGTATGAGCTTTGGCCCGGAGTAATACATATTATAAGTATGTAAAAGATTGAGCTTTTGCCCGAAGTATGAGCTTTGGCCCGGAGTATGAGCTTTGGCCCGGAGTATGAGCTTTGGCCCGGAGTATGAGCTTTGGCCCGGAGTATGAGCTTTGGCCTGGAGTATGAGCTTTGGCCCGGAGTATGAGCTTTGGCCCGGAGTATGAGCTTTGGCCCAGAGTATGAGCTTTGGCCCACTTTGGCCCGGAGTATGAGCTTTGGCCTGGAGTATGAGCTTTGGCCCGGAGTATGAGCTTTGGCCTGGAGTATGAGCTTTGGCCCGGAGTATGAGCTTTGGCCCAGATATGAGCTTTGGCCCGGAGTATGAGCTTTGGCCCAGAGTATGAGCTTTGGCCCGGAGTATGAGCTTTGGCCCGGAGTATGAGCTTTGGCCCGGAGTATGAGCTTTAACCCGGAGTATGAGCTTTGGCCCGGAGTTTGAGCTTTGGCCCAGAGTATGAGCTTTGGCCCGGAGTATGAGCTTTGGCCCGGAGTATAAGCTTTGGCTCGGAGTATGAGCTTTGGCCCAGAGTATGAGCTTTGGCCCACTTTGGCCCGGAGTATGAGCTTTGGCCCGGAGTATGAGCCCGGAGTATGAGCTTTGGCCCGGAGTATGAGCTTTGGCCCGGAGTATGAGCTTTGGCCCGGAGTATGAGCCCGGAGTATGAGCTTTGGCCCGGAGTATGAGCTTTGGCCCGGAGTATGAGCTTTGACCCAGAGTATGAGCTTTGGCCCGGAGTATGAGCTTTGGCCCAGAGTATGAGCCCGGAGTATGAGCTTTGGCCCGGATTATGAGCTTTGGCCCGGAGTATGAGCTTTGGCCCGGAGTATGAGCTTTGGCCCGGAGTATGAGCTTTGGCCCAGAGTATGAGCCCTGAGTATGAGCTTTGGCCCAGAGTATGAGCTTTGGCCCAGAGTATGAGCTTTGGCCCGGAGTATGAGCCCGGAGTATGAGCTTTGGCCCGGAGTATGAGCTTTGGCCCAGAGTATGAGCCCGGAGTATGAGCTTTGGCCCGGAGTATGAGCTTTGGCCCAGAGTATGAGCCCGGAGTATGAGCTTTGGCCCGGATTATGAGCTTTGGCCCGGAGTATGAGCTTTGGCCCGGAGTATGAGCTTTGGCCCGGAGTATGAGCTTTGGCCCGGAGTATGAGCTTTGGCCCGGAGTATGAGCTTTGGCCCGGAGTATGAGCATTGGCCCGGAGTATGAGTTTGGCCCGGAGTATTAGCTTTGGCCCGGAGTATGAGCTTTGGCCCGGAGTATGAGCTTTGGCCCGGAGTATGAGCTTTGGCCCGGAGTATGAGCCCGGAGTATGAGCTTTGGCCCGGAGTATGAGCTTTGGCCCGGAGTATGAGCTTTGACCCAGAGTATGAGCTTTGGCCCGGAGTATGAGCTTTGGCCCAGAGTATGAGCCCGGAGTATGAGCTTTGGCCCGGATTATGAGCTTTGGCCCGGAGTATGAGCTTTGGCCCGGAGTATGAGCTTTGGCCCGGAGTATGAGCTTTGGCCCGGAGTATGAGCTTTGGCCCAGAGTATGAGCCCTGAGTATGAGCTTTGGCCCAGAGTATGAGCTTTGGCCCAGAGTATGAGCTTTGGCCCAGAGTATGAGCCTGGAGTATGAGCTTTGGCCCGGAGTATGAGCTTTGGCCCGGAGTATGAGCTTTGGCCCAGAGTATGAGCCCGGAGTATGAGCTTTGGCCCGGAGTATGAGCTTTGGCCCGGAGTATGAGCTTTGGCCCGGAGTATGAGCTTTGGCCCGGAGTATGAGCTTTGGCCCAGAGTATGAGCCCTGAGTATGAGCTTTGGCCCAGAGTATGAGCTTTGGCCCGGAGTATGAGCCCTGAGTATGAGCTTTGGCCCGGAGTATGAGCTTTGGCCCAGAGTATGAGCTTTGGCCCAGAGTATGAGCTTTGGCCCAGAGTATGAGCCTGGAGTATGAGCTTTGGCCCGGAGTATGAGCTTTGGCCCGGAGTATGAGCTTTGGCCCAGAGTATGAGCCCGGAGTATGAGCTTTGGCCCGGAGTATGAGCTTTGGCCCGGAGTATGAGCTTTGGCCCGGAGTATGAGCTTTGGCCCGGAGTATGAGCTTTGGCCCAGAGTATGAGCCCGGAGTATGAGCTTTGGCCCGGATTATGAGCTTTGGCCCGGAGTATGAGCTTTGGCCCGGAGTATGAGCTTTGGCCCGGAGTATGAGCTTTGGCCCGGAGTATGAGCTTTGGCCCAGAGTATGAGCCCTGAGTATGAGCTTTGGCCCAGAGTATGAGCTTTGGCCCGGAGTATGAGCTTTGGCCCAGAGTATGAGCTTTGGCCCGGAGTATGAGCCCTGAGTATGAGCTTTGGCCCGGAGTATGAGCTTTGGCCCAGAGTATGAGCTCTGGCCCGGTGTATGAGCTTTGGCCCGGAGTATGAGCTTTGGCCCGGAGTATGAGCTTTGGCCCGGAGTATGAGCTTTGGCCCAGAGTATGAGCTTTGGCCCGGAGTATGAGCCCAGAGTATGAGCTTTGGCCCGGAGTATGAGCTTTGGCCCGGAGTATGAGCTTTGGCCCGGAGTATGAGCTTTGGCCCGGAGTATGAGCTTTGGCCCGGAGTATGAGCTTTGGCCCGGAGTATGAGCTTTGGCCTGGAGTATGAGCTTTGGCCCGGAGTATGAGCTTTGGCCCGGAGTATGAGCTTTGGCTCAGAGTATGAGCTTTGGCCCGGAGTATGAGCTTTGGCCCGGAGTATGAGCTTTGGCCCAGAGTATGAGCTTTGGCCCATAGTATGAGCTTTAGCCCGGAGTATGAGCTTTGGCCCGGAGTATGAGCTTTGGCCCGGAGTATGAGCTTTGGCCCAGAGTATGAGCTTTGGCCCAGAGTATGAGCTTTGGCCCGGAGTATGAGCTTTGGCCCAGAGTATGAGCTTTGGCCCGGAGTATGAGCTTTGGCCCAGAGTATGAGCTTTGGCCCACTTTAGCCTGGAGTATGAGCTTTGGCCCGGAGTATGAGCTTTGGCCCGGAGTATGAGCTTTGGCCCGGAGTATGAGCTTTGGCCCAGAGTATGAGCTTTGGCCCAGAGTATGAGCTTTGGCCCAGAGTATGTATACTTGTATGATGTTGATATTGGCCGGCTTGGCTTTAAGTTGCAGTAGCATAACACGATCTGACACTGGGACAAAATTCAACACTGAGTTCTTAAGGTGTTTCTTGATTATAACTGCGACACCATACATATGTTGCTCATCGTCATTACCGCTGTAATATGTGATAGTATCATCTGATTCTTTCATACCAGTACCCTTTAATCTTGACTCGCTAATCCCCAGAACGTCAATGTTCAATCTCTGCATTTCTTGTATGACATTTGTATACTTCTCGCAAGTATACATGCTTCTCACATTCCACGTAGCAATCTTTACGGCACACCCGGGGATTCTTCGCACCCTCTGACCATTGAAGGTCTGCCGGGGACTGAGGGCTGTTTTTTGTGTTTTATTAGCCATAATGATTGTCCTGGGAAGAATAATGTGGTGGTTTACCCTTTGCCTTCCACATCGCTGTTTGTCACATAGTGACAATGATGAACACCGACTGTACCGATCCACATGATCTCCACTCGATGCCCTACTGTACCTGCAGCTGCTCAGGTACAGAGAGTGCTTATTTACTGGCGGCACTTACTCGCCAGGTCACAAAGTTTTCATCGGATCTTTTGTAGCATTTTATAAGGTATCTCGTCCCAGAAATACCCACTACACCCTCCAACTTTGCCGCTGCATGGTCGGGGACTGTCGAAACAGCAAGCGGTAATATCTTACCGCCGATCCATTATCCGCCACCTATGGACCCCGGTAGTAGCGCGCAGCTCAGCCCTACCCTATGATTCCCTATGATTCTACAAAATCTTTAAATAAGTATAGTACAAAGACGTGTATAGTATTTTTCAAATTGTGTATAAAAAATATAAAAGACTTCACTTATGTAAAATAAATGATGTCCACGTTATCAGACAAAACAAACTCTTTAAGATTGTTCGGCGCTTGCATCAAATGTACTTTTTTAAGTACAGATTCTAAAGGTACATCATCACAATCAATTTTTTTTTGTCAACACGAATTTAAGTGGGTTTTTCACGGTCTTGTAAAACCTAATAGTGTATCGCACTTCTTCGGCAGCTTTTATTTCTTCTACGTATCCCACATAGTATGTCCACTTTTTGCGGCTGTAATATCTTACCAATACATGATCATTTATTGCAATAGTATTTTCATCTTGTGGATTTTCCATCTCGTTCCCCTTCTCTGGTATGATACTGCCTTCCATCGCCACTTTGCTTACTTTATCAGAATTTATTGCAAAATAGTTTTCATCTTCTGGATTTTCCATCTCGTTCATTGTGTCACTATCTTCCATTCCCACTTTGTTTTCTTTATCAGAACTGTTACAGATTTTGTTTGACTTTTTCACAATTTCAGTCTCTTTTATTGTTTTCGATTCCACCATGTTTAAAACAAAATTATCTTCACAATCGTCGGAATCACTGTATACACTAAAACAGTCTGAAACACTTGTGTCTGGGGTTATTACTTTAGACCGTTTCTTTTTCTTTAGTTTAGGCTCATTTATTTTCTTCTGTCTGTTTTCCTTTTCATTGTCACAATTCTTTTCGTTCATATTCTTTTCATTTATTGTCTTCTTTCCGTTTTTCTTTTGTCTGTCACTTTTCTTTTTCTTCATATTCTTTTCATTCGTTTTCTTTTTTCCTTTTTTATTTTCACTGTCACAATTTTTTTTCTCCTTATTCTTTTCATTCATTTTCTTTTCTCTGTTTTCTTTTTTGATAACTTTACTTAGTAGTTCAATTTTCCGCTTGAGTACATCTTCATTTTACAGCATCATACAGCATTGTAAAGTCGACATCTCCTGAGGATGCTCCGGTGTCGGGGCGAAACGTGCGTCGAGAGTAGTGTAAAAGTCTTGTGTGGTGGTGCATGTGAGTGGTGGTGGCATTGCTTGCTTGGGAACTTGGCTTTTTTGCTTGGCTGGGTAGGTGAGTGGTGCTTAGCTTTTAATTGCATGTTTGACCATACAGATTTTTTTCTGTTGGCGGATTATAGCAAAATAATTCTAACCTTTTCTTGCTACATCTTCATTTGTTATCACTTCTGCACCTGGTGCCATTTTGCGCCGTTTTACTGTTTCTGTTCAGGACAGCCCGAACGCGCACTGGTTCTTCGGTCAGGGAGTCGGTGGGGGGAGGGCGAAATGAAAGGTCCGATGCCAGAGAGAAACCCTCCGCCCGTCGCTGTAAGCCCGCCCGCTGGAGTGTTGATGTGTCTCTTCTACTCTTCGGAGAGTCTTCTCTCTCCTTGAGCTTCCTGTCTTGAGCGCTGGAGCCGCGGAAGTGCCGACGTCGCCCGGGGGTCGGCCATTTATACAATTTTGTCCAGCGAGCGGGGTGAAGCGGGGGGCGTGACGCTTTATTTGTCTCATTTACTTATAGTTATTTCTAACCCTTTTACACTCACTTGTCTTTTGTATGTCTGTCCCTGTCACACATTTTCCTTCATATGGGACTGATCTAGAAATTTCCTCAATCTGTCTATCTTTCTCTAGAATCTAGAACGGTCGCGATTACGTAACTTGTTTACAATGTTAGTTAGGTAAATTCCAGAATGCCTACCAAGGGCGAGTGACGCTTTATGACGCAAGAGTACAATTTCTTTGTCTACGTCTACGATTTACAGCTTAGGGCACCTAGCCTAATTAAGTACCTAAGCATACGCCTGACCAAAATATACAATGATACCTAACCTAACTTACGCCTAAAGGGTTAGAATCTGTCTTTATTTACCTATAACTATGTACAATGAATTGAGACTTAGCCTAAAACAGTATGTACATCAACCAAAGTCCTTATCCTAAGTACATACTATACATAATACTATTTACACAACACCGTTTCACTGTTTTAGGTCACTTTTAGGTCACTTTTCACTTTCGTCGTGCACATTCTCCCGCCGTGAAGCTTCAGCTTCATTGTCTATGGGTAGCACGACGAGCTTCTGGACCGGCCGCCGAAGGATGCCTTTCGTCGTTCGCACGTCCGCCGCCCTTGTGATGCCGTCTGCGCCGGGGTAGACGGCCTCCACGATGCCTCGAAGCCAGGTGTTGCGAGGAAGTGAAGCGTCGACGATGATGACCAGATCGCCGACTCGCACAGCTTCACCTCGTCCATGAGGCTCCCGCCGGTGTTGAAGCGTGGGCAGGTACTCTCGCAGCCATCGCGCCCAGAATAGATCGGCGAGGCGCTGGCTGTACCTCCATCGTCGTTTGAGAGCAAGGTCGGAGTCGTCGAACGTGCCTGGCTGCGGCACTCTTGATGGTCCTCCAAGCAAAAAGTGGTTCGGTGTCAGCGCCCCCTGGCGCTCGTCATCAGGCAGATGAGTGAGCGGTCTGCTGTTGACGGTGTCCTCTACCTCGGCGAGAAGCGTCGCCAAGGTCTCCTCATGTGGGTGTTGCTCGTGCAGCACGACTCGGAGCGCTGTCTTCACGCTCCGCACGAGCCTCTCCCAGGCTCCGCCCCAGAATGGCGCGCCCGGGACGATGAAACGCCATTTGATGAGCAGGTTAGCAGCGGTGTCGGTCAGCTGCTTCTCGTCGAGTGCTCGGCGCAGTTCTGCATCGCTTCCTCGTAGATTGGTGCCGTTGTCGCTTCAAATCTCGGCGATTCGGCCTCGGCGTGCCATCATGCGTCTGATGGCCAGGATGCAGCTATCTGTAGTCATATGTGTCGTCATTTCCAAGTGCACGGCGCGTGTCGTGAGGCAGGTGAAAAGCGCCACGTAGCGCTTCTGATGCTGTCGGCCCACGGTGACGGAGAGCGGCCCGAAAAAGTCAAGGCCGGTGTAGGTGAACGGCCTCTGGTGGTGCGCTAGTCGGCAGCGCGGCAGGTTTCCAGTAGGCGGTATCGATGGCTTGGCTCGGCGCAGACGGCAGGGCTGGCAGCTCCGGAGTACGCCCTTGACGGCAGGGCGCAATCGGATGACCCACAGTCGTTGCTGGACCTCATTGGCGACTGTCTCGATGCCGCCGTGATGCAGCTCGCGATGAACCCAGTCGATGTACAGCCGCGTGTACGGGTGGCGGCCGTCGGCGATTGGCGGCGCACGCAGCTCTGGCGTGGTGTCTTCGGCTTCATCGATGCGGGACTTCACCCGCATGATGCCGTCGTCGTCGACGAAGACAGCCAGGTTGCGGATGCGACTGTCTGACGGGAGGGCTGTGCCGTCGGCGGCACAGGCGAGTTCGGCGGAGAAGGCCTGTTGCTGCATCGCCCGCAGCCAGATGCGCTCGGCTGCCTGCAGGACCTCCGCCGTGAGAGGGGCGAAGCGGTCGGGGGCGGCGGCAGCTTGTCGTCGTGTTGAGCGCGGCGGCGGCTGGGGCTTCGGTCGCGAAGTCCACTCCGGGTCGGCCTCTGCGTTGCGTCGTGTCCGTGTGTGGGCTGCCTTATTGCGCGTACACCTGTGAATCAGTCTAATGAACTGTATTATCCTACCTGTTGCCCGTATCAACCTAAGCCAGGACGAGAAGCGTCCTGGGTCGGGCAACGAGTCGCTGATGTTAGTCGAATTCCGAGTGACTGCCGTCTTCTCTTCCCCCGTGAGAACGGCGGGGAGAGTTGGCTCGGATGGCCAGGCCGCTTCGTCATTGTACAGAAACGACGGTCCCCTGAACCACCTGTGGTCGTTGCCAAAGTCAACTGGAATATTACGGGTCGCGTCATCCGCGACGTTGTCTTTAGTAGGCACTCAACGCCACTCGAGTACCCGGGTCGAATCCTCTATTTCCGCTATTCGGTGGGCAACGAATGGTTTGTATACTCGAGGACCAGCTCGTAGCCAGGCTAAAACTGTTTTGCTGTCGGTCCAAAAAACGCGACGAAGCGGTTTTCGGTCATGCTCTTGCTCTACAGTACTGGCTAGTCGGCAGCCTAGCACTGCAGCTTGCAACTCTAACCGTGGGACAGAAACAGTTTTTATTGGTGTTACCCGTGCCTTGGCTGCGGCGAGGCTGACCTCCACCTGGCCGTCAGGGCGCTTGACCCTCCAGAAGACGGCGGCTGCGTAGGTCGTCTCGCTCGCGTCCGTGAACGTATGGAGCTCGCGTTCCTCGGCGTTGTCGTAGGCGGGGTAGCAGCGCGGCAGCGCGATGTCGCCCAGGCCTCGCAGATCTCGCAGCCAGCTGTGCCATCTCTCTGCCAGGTCCGGTGGCAGCTGGTCGTCCCAGCCGATGCCCATGCGCCAGGTGTCCTGCAGGATGTGCTTCGCCTGGATCGTGACCGGTGTGGCGAGACCTAGAGGGTCAAAAAGCGACATAGCGGTGCGTAAGAGTTCACGCTTAGTCGGTACCTTCTCGCCGTTAAGTACGTTGGGCGCTACTCGCGCCATGTTCAGATTAAAGCCCAGCGTATCTGCCTGTGGTCGCCAGACAAGCCCGAGTATCTTCTCGCTCCCGCCGGTGTCCATGTCGCGGCTGGACTCGCTCGGCGCGGGAGTGAACTGCTCGATGGCTGCCTTTTCATTGGACGTCCATTTGCACAGCTCGAAGTGGCCTCTCTTGTGTACGTAGTCCACCTCGCTGGCGACCCGCTGGGCTTCCTCGATGGAGCTGAAAGATTGCAGATAATCGTCCATGTAATGGTTTCTCACAATCGCATCAGCAGCGTCAGGAAATTCGCTACGGAATTCCTCCGCGTTCCTATTTTTTACGTATATGGCGGCGGTCGGTGACGACGTCGCGCCAAAAATAACCGATTTCATCCTGTATTCGCTCGGTCTACCGTCCCGATCGTCGCCTCGCCATAAGAATCGTAATGCATCGCGGTCTTCTTCGCGGATGCCTATACGGATGTGGTGGAAAACCTACTTCGTAGCTGGCCGTTTTGCTGACACTGGCCGCTCGTCTGTCCGAACAAATTCTACTTCGATGAATGTTATTTTTATATAAAGAACATGCTCGTAATTTGAATCGTGTGGTAGACTGATGCGTGAGTAACGTGCGCGCTGGTCATTCACATTCGGGATTTCTATCAAGAAGGTCGTGCGAGTTAGACCTATATTTGTATATATTTATATCAGTCAGCCTCTGAACCCGGTAGCGAACGCATCTCCTGACCTTTGACATTAAAGAGAAATAACTCAGTCTATCACACTAAGTCCGATCCGCAACCTAGTTTCGCGATATTGTTCTCAGTGATATGTAACATTATAAATAGCAATTATAAAGTGAATACATGATCAATCTTTCATTGATGAGGAACTCAGGGACTCCAACATGAATTAAGCATTTATTGTGGTGGTTCAATCGCCATACGTAGAAACATGTCCTTTATGTCCGCTGTAACAGCGACCTTCTTTTGCCGGAAGCGCATGATTACGCCAAGTAGAGATTGCAGTAGATCGGGGCCTGTTAATAATAGACTGTTTAAACTTACACCTTTCGTCTTAGCGGCCGCGTCATGCACTATCCGAGTCTTGCCTGGTTTCGCTGGGTTCGTCACTGCGAAATGCGGCAGGTACCATGTTCTTCCCGGAGTAGGTTTCGTGGTGGCGATCTCTGCATAGCCGTTCTCTACCATGCGCTCCATCTGTTCCTTATATCGCGCTTTTAAGCTGGGATCCTTATCCAGCTTCTTCTCGACTCCCTCGAGGCGGCGCAGAGCGGCTTCGTAGTTGTCGGGTATAACGGCCGCTTCATTTTTCCACAGTAGGCCGACTTCGAAGCTTCCGTCCTCTCGCCGGCGAGTGGTAGCATCGAGGATGTTCAATGCGCGTAGCTCTGGGTCCGACTGAGGCCGGCGTGGCTCGACTCCGAGCGATTCCAAGGCGAAGTGTTCCTTGAGGAGCGTGTCTAGGTTGTCGTCCGTTAGGCGTACCTTTGTCACTCGGTGTACGCCTACTACCTGCCCCTTGCCTGCTGTCTTCGCGTTGTACAGGCCATGGATCACCCAGCCCAGCCCGGTGAGTGTAGCGACCAACTCGTCGTGTAGACCCGTGCGGCAGTCGTGCGATAGCAGCAACTCCCAATTGTCCTGGCCGATCAGTATGGATGGCACTGCATAGTCATACTGCAGCTGATCGGCTATGTCCCTGAGGTGTGTGCACTTCTGGATGACAGCACGCGGGACATGCCTGTCCCGAGATGCCAAGGTCCGGTATGGTTCGCGCGTCTATGAAGTGCTCCTCTTTGTGGTGCTTCCCTTTGATAGCAACTGTCACTAGTTGCGAAGCCTTCCTGAATTTAGAGCCTGCAATACCTTCGATATTCAGCTGACGTGAAGGTCCTTGCGCGCCAATTTTTCGTGCTACGTCCTCCTTGATGAGTGTGATTGTAGAACCACTGTCAAGTAGCGCGAAGACTTGAGCTCTCCCCTTGGGATCGGATACAATTACCGGTACGATGTTGAGCAGCGCCGGTATCCCAGTCGCGGAGCAGACGGCCCTCATGGCCTTCTCGTCGTCCGCACAGGCAGCTGCTTTGTCGTCGGTCGGCGACTGGTGCAGTAGACGGTGGTGGAAGTACGGGCAGTCGTCAAGCTCGCACTTCTTACTCTTGCACCGATGACTATAGGTCCTGTGGCCCAGGCACCGGAAGCACAGCTTCTTCTTACGGCAGGCTTCCCAGCGCTTGTCTAGGGACAGGCCTTTGAAGGTACGGCACTCCGGGACAGCGTGTGATCCGCGGGTACAGATCACGCACTTCTTGTCTGCCCGCTTAGGTGAGTGTGCGTCGTCGTACCTTTTGTCATCCTTGGGCCGTGGCGGTGAGCTCTCGTCGCTCGCCGCGTGTGTTCGCTGCACCCGGCGCGGCTGCTCGGGCGGCCCCGGAGCCGCTGCAGTCTCGGGCCGGATGTGTCGCACTTGCAGCTTCATCTCGGTGGTCAAGAAGCGGCGTAATTTCAGCAGGCCGGGCTCAGTGTCGGGCTGCCTCGCTTCGTAGTCGAACCACCTCGTCCTGTAAAGAGCTGACATTTTTTCCTCTATAGCGTGGAGTGTTTGAGGGCTAACAAGATAAGCCTCTTGTTTAAGGGCTACAATAGTCGACACTACAGAGTCTACTTTGCATGCGAATACTGGAAGTTCCTTGCCTGAGTCCGTAAGGCGCGGCAGCGCCTTTAACTTTTCCAGCTCCGCGTAAACAATGCAGTCGGGTCGGCCGTAGACGCTCTCCAACGCCGCGACGATCTCGGCCGATGACGCCGTGGTTTTGAGGAGACCGTCGACCAGGTCCCTCGCCGGGCCACGCAGACTACGTCGGAGCCGAGCCTTGTTCTCGGCGTCCTCAAAATGTCGTGACGTAGCATGGAAGGTGTCCCGCCAGGCGTACCATTCGTCGTAAGCGCCAGCGTAGGTCGGTAACTCGACGAACGACCTAGCTGTGTTGCGCGGGCCGGGCGTTGTTACTGCCTGTGAGAGCTGCGACAGACCTTATAAAAACAATTGTTGTTGACGCTCGAACATATTCAACATTTCACTATTATTACTATTATAAGGTGACGTGGCTGTCGCACTTGTTAGTGGCCGCGGCACAAGCCCTGGGTCGGCCCCCGATAGAGTGGGCTGGGCTAAGGGCATAGCCTCTCGGTCGTTGGTCGTTGGCCAAGCCTCGGGGTACCCAGCGATCGTGGGTCCTATGACGACTTGCCGTGACACTTCACTACTATTTAAACCTATGGTGGACTCCGGTACCAAGGCGGGAGGTCCGTGCTCTGTGTCCGTAACCCCCGACGTCGGCGCGGGGTGGGTGCAGTCACTGGACGTAGCACCCTCGGAGCACAGAGCGGTTGGTGCTTGCTGAGGGCTCGCACTCTGATCACACTTATTTAAATAATTAAATCCACTCACGTGTGGTCCGTCTGATGCCATTGTGCGCTGTCACGTTGTACCTCACGATCCTGTAGCCAGTTGCTGACCCGTTGGTCGGCGTTGCCCTGCACGCCGAGCGCGATGCTCTCTGCCTCTTCGATGCGCAGCTTCTGTAGCTCGATGTCCCTCCGAGTCAGTTCTTGCTGGAGTTCGAGCAGGCGTATCTTGGAGGCGCGCAGCTCGTGTGCGTTGGGCGTTGGACGTGGCTGGTACGACGGCGCACTGACGGACGCGTAGGCGCCAGCGGGGTGCGGCGCGGGATGCGACGCGGTGGCGGCACTAACACACGCGGTTACGGGCGCGCGGGCGCACGCAGGGTGCGGCGCGGGGTGCGACGCGACACTGTCACTTGCGAACGCGGACGCGCGGGCGCACGCGGGGTGCGGCGCGGGGTGCGACGCGGGGTGCATCGCGGCACTCGCGGACGCGGGCGCGGGGGTGCGCGCGGGGTGCGGCGCGCGGGGTGCACCTATGTACGACGGCGCGGACGCGAGGGCGTCCGCGGGGTGCGACGCGCGGGGCGACGAGCCGGGACGGAACGCCGGCGATAACATCTCGCAGCTCGACGTCGGCGGAGCTGGCGAGGAACACTGTGACGACCGCGGACTCGGTGAGGGAGACTGCGGTGACTCCCGCGGCATGGTGTCTGCGACGCGCGGCACGGGGCCCGGGGCAGTTGCTTGCCTGTCCGACGCGAAGCGACGCTCCAGCGGCAGCGACGTGAGATCGTTGGCGGTGCGCGGCATGATGCCAGGGGCTGTGTCGCCCGACGCACTAGGACCCTCGTCTGACATCGGTCGGGACCTGGTGTTCACCATCCCCGCACCCCTGACCGCCGTATGTAATCCGGTTCGAAGGACCAATGTTCAGGACAGCCCGAACGCGCACTGGTTCTTCGGTCAGGGAGTCGGTGGGGGGAGGGCGAAATGAAAGGTCCGATGCCAGAGAGAAACCCTCCGCCCGTCGCTGTAAGCCCGCCCGCTGGAGTGTTGATGTGTCTCTTCTACTCTTCGGAGAGTCTTCTCTCTCCTTGAGCTTCCTGTCTTGAGCGCTGGAGCCGCGGAAGTGCCGACGTCGCCCGGGGGTCGGCCATTTATACAATTTTGTCCAGCGAGCGGGGTGAAGCGGGGGGCGTGACGCTTTATTTGTCTCATTTACTTATAGTTATTTCTAACCCTTTTACACTCACTTGTCTTTTGTATGTCTGTCCCTGTCACACATTTTCCTTCATATGGGACTGATCTAGAAATTTCCTCAATCTGTCTATCTTTCTCTAGAATCTAGAACGGTCGCGATTACGTAACTTGTTTACAATGTTAGTTAGGTAAATTCCAGAATGCCTACCAAGGGCGAGTGACGCTTTATGACGCAAGAGTACAATTTCTTTGTCTACGTCTACGATTACAGCTTAGGGCACCTAGCCTAATTAAGTACCTAAGCATACGCCTGACCAAAATATACAATGATACCTTACCTAACTTACGCCTAAAGGGTTAGAATCTGTCTTTATTTACCTATAACTATGTACAATGAATTGAGACTTAGCCTAAAACAGTATGTACATCAACCAAAGTCCTTATCCTAAGTACATACTATACATAATACTATTTACACAACACCGTTTCACTGTTTTAGGTCACTTTTCACTTTCGTCGTGCACAGTTTCGTTGTTACCAGCTTTTACTTTTAGCAGTAGTAGATCTTCAAATGACACGATTTTGTTTTCCAGTATCTTTATTTTTGGTGTAGTTTTTTCTGGTTTTTCAGGTAAAGCTTCTGTTGCGATATCGAGAGCCAATACCAACAGGCTCTTGGGAGTTTTTGCAACGATTGTTTCTGAATTTTTTGTAGCGACTGTCACTGAATTTCCAGAAGCAGTTGTCGCTAAATGTTGTCGCCAACGTTGAAGTTTTAACGAATCGAAATTCTTTTCTGCAATTTCGTCAACATTGTATGGGAAGATTCCTGTCTTGCGAAAACCACTTTTTAAAACTTGCCCATCAATTTCCTTCCAAACTTCTCCTATCAGTTGAGCAAATTTTGCTTTTGGTATTGGGACTCCCACATTTAATCGCTGTTCTTTAACAAGCAAACTGTCCCACTTGTCTTTAAACGACTTCATGACTGCTACGTCCAGTGGTTGCAATACATGGCTTGTGTGCGCAGGCAATTTCAGTATTGTAACGCCTGCTTCACGAGCCTTCATGATTATGTTTAATCCGACATGAGTTGCAAAAGTTGCAAAAACCTGACTGCAAAAAAAAAAAATTATGCCAAAACTAAAGGTATTTTGAGCTATCTAACACGGAAATTTTATAAAATTGCAATTTAAATACTTACTCAATCACTTTGTCGTAAGAATCTCAATCATTAAAGTCCTTTTTTTTATTTTTTCGTCAACACGTGTCACTTTTTAAACTCTGCTTCAAAACGCGAAAAAAATGGCTGCTTATTTTCTCCCATCATAGTATTGCTAGCGACATCTATGATTACAAATTCGAACCAAACTATGATACTGTTTTACCGACTGATAATGAAAGTTGCGTAGCTATTAAAAAAGGGAAGTTATTACGCTCAGACGGTCTTGCCTTGTAGACGGTCTTCCCCAACCTGACCTTACTTTGTTAATAACCCGTAGGTAAGTGTTGTTACGAGTAACATAATGGCAAGGAACATACTACTCTGCATAATGGCTCACATAGGTCCGTGTCCAAAATGTGTCATTCCATTTCATCTTTCTCAGCCAAGTTCAATATTTTGAAAGAAGAGAAAGAACTTTTATCACAATTCAGCCAGTAGTATAGCAGGGTAATTTATTTGCCCGTGTTAGGGACAGGGGACACTGGCTACTTTATTAGCCTTACCGTTTTTATGGCCATTTGCGTTCGGTCGCGAAATCGCGCAGCAGACGCAAGAGGCCATTAAAACGCGCGATCGCTACCGCTAAAAGTAGGCAGTTTGTCCTCTCCCTTACTACCATCAGCCTCAGTTGCAACACGGGTAAAAATACTACCCGTGATACTAACATTACTGGTCGTAAGTCTGGTAGTAAAATTACCCGTACTACTAGTTGTGGTAAGACTGGTGGTTGCGCCAGGTTATTTTTCGTATGATTGATTATTATATAATTTAAAAACATTATTTATTATGGTGCTTCCTTCATCCTCTTTCCTACCTACATAAAGCAGCACTCAGACGTCTGCAACCATATACGCGCCTGAACATCGCGAGAAACGCAGCTCAGTGACATTTAACGTACCTAACTTCACTACAAAAGTTACGAATTACGTCGTGCGCCGATAATGATGGCCGCCGTTCGTTAGTATAAAATAAATGAACTTATACCCCCTTAAGCATTGGGATCTTTAGGGGAATAATCGACCGAGCGAAGCGAAGGTCTTTGAGTCTACTTGAGTGAATTTGCACTTGTCCGTCCGTCCGTCCGTCCGTCCGTCCGTCCGTCTGTCAGAGCCTTATAACTTCTGAATTACTGAACGTAATTACTTCAATTTCAGATATAATATGTAAACCGATGGCCTCCAGCCGAAAATGGCTTAAAAAGTTATAAAAATCTTTATTTCAGGGGGGCTCTCATAGAAGCGAATGCGAAGAAAAAAAAATTTTTTTGCATTTCATAGGGTTACAGTACCTCATTTTAAAGATAATTTGGAACAGAGTACAAAAGTATTTTTTTTTTAATTTTTTTCCTAAAATTGACGAAATGGGGGGCTTTCAAAGTGGAGATTATATTTGACCTCACAACGGAATAACCATTGAGAGCTGTTCCTTGAAAGTTTTATAATTTTAGCGTAATATCATGTACTTGAACAACAAATACTAAAATTAGATAAATGTAATAAGGAAACTAAATTATTTAACTTTTAATGAGCAGCAACAACAGAACTTCACAATGATGTCAATAGATGGCGCTCTCATCTCATTTATAGCAAAATGTAACATATTATCATTCAATTAAAATTATTATTTAGTCATTTAGCAAACATCAATAAAACTTCACGTTGCAGTTTGTTTTTACATGTTTTCTGATCGTGTCGATAGTTGACGCTGTGTACAAGTAATTTAATTTGAATGTTCCAAAAAACTATACCTAAGTTTGATTGAGGCCTTGAGGATTTCACTATAACAGTTCCCTAACCTTTACGGGCTACCTATGTTAAGTTAGTTGACACTTTCTGTCAACTTTGTTATTACGAACCTCTACGGGACAACTAAAGGTGAAAATGACATTGGGATGTTAGGATTGTATTTAAGGGCT
This sequence comes from Oeneis ivallda, assembly GCA_029955525.1. Classification (NCBI taxonomy): domain Eukaryota; kingdom Metazoa; phylum Arthropoda; class Insecta; order Lepidoptera; family Nymphalidae; genus Oeneis; species Oeneis ivallda. The sequence continues at coordinate 19,164,671 of JARPMR010000025.1, forward strand.
ACCTACGTAAAGAGACTTCTACAAAGGGGATGATTTAGGTATGGTTGGTGAAAACGGGCATAATAATAATAATTTTGATCGTCATGTATCTATTGAATGAATAAGTAATAATGGGAAACCGTTACCGCGAGGTCTCAGTTCGGGGCGAACCACTAGTTCTACAATAAAGTGTTTGTGCCTTATAAACTGTGGTGTGTGCCAGCGAGAAGAACTGGAGAAGATGTCATCGTCACCAGCCTGACCGCGTGCTCATCTTCGAGCGTCGATCAAGTGAGTGCTGCTTTCCTTTCAAGTTCCTTCCATATTCGTTTTGTTTTCGGCAGCATAGTTTTATTTACTACCTAAGAAATACAGTCCGCTCCTCTAAATATAAAAATAACTTTATTATAATAACAATTTCGTACTTAACATAGCCTGGCGCAAACAACTGGTAGTAACACGGGTAACGAAGGGCGTAGACAGCGCAATAGTCTGCCAAGACGTTATTAGGAGCAATAATGATAATTTTTCTTAGTTTTGGAAAGTTTGCAACAGTGGCAAGTAGGTAGTTAGGCATAGCCTAGCCATAGAAAACACCTGCCGCTGGAAAAGTGCCAAATTGCTCAAAGCGCGGTGCGGTGCGCTGCATATCGATGCAGGCAGCTCTTTGTGATATCGTACTGGCTGCACTAGAACACGTACTTGGAGCAGTTCTAATGTGACTGTTCATTTGAAGCTATAGTTTGCATGTAAATTGGTATCAAACGTAAGTGAATCTATCAAAGGTAGTTGTAAAGAGAGTCTATCAGAGTAACAACCTACTTAAACCTATTTAAAGTTTCAATAGCCCGACGGATAAAACTGGAAGCACGGATGATAATCTAAAAAAATTACTTACGGCCAAAATACTCAGTGACAAAGAACAACTTAATTAATATGTACAACAGGAATTACCTTAGACTAGGGGATACTATAAAATTTATTTATTCCAAGAACTAAAGGAATATTTTTACTACTTTACTTTAATATTTTAGAAAAGGGATACTTTTATTGTTCATACTAAATCCTCTAACTATAATGACGTCATTTTTTAAATCTTAATCAACGGACGAAGTCACGGGCATCAGCCAGTGATGTAATACCAGAAGACGGCTCTATCGGCAAAGTGCTCTGTGCTTATTCTAAGGGGTGTAGTCAAAACAAAAAGCTATTTGTCCCACGACCAATAATGTATGTACACTGTACAGGGTGTTGACGGCTTAATGAAAAATGCATAACATAGCGCGCCTTATAGCCTTTACTGGAGCAGCCTGTACTTGACAGGGGAATTAATGTTCCCACCTACGGCACTTCTCGCTGATTTACTGTTAATGTAAGTGAAAGTGTACAGCCTAAATGCTCGTGCTCATGAACGGGTGCCACCAGCGGCAATGGGGCTACTTTCTGTCTGCCCGTCTTAACATGTGTTGATAATTACGTATGCTTTTGTGGAACTTCCCCTCATTGTGGAAACTCTGCATACATAGCATAATATCTATTAAGTATATTGTAAAAGTATTTTGAAAAGAGCAACCGCCGAGTTTCTTGCTGGTTCTTCTCGGCAGGAACGGCATTCCGAACCAGTGGTAGACTCATCGACGATTCAAAAGTACTTGTAAAAGTTTATTTGAATAAAAAACATTTCTATTCTATTCTAAAAAAAAAATAAGCCAACGGTTAAAAGTGGGGACTAGAAACGGAAAAGTCGACGGTTCGATTACCACCTGTTGCAATATTGTCGTACCCACTGTTGACACAAGCTTCCGTTTCGAAGGGGAGGGGAGAGTATAAGTCAAGTTTAGCTTGGCAAATATGGTTGAGCGAAGCAACGGCTGGGTCATGCGTCATGCTCGTGAACGGGTTCCACCGGCGGGAATGGGGCTACTTTGGCATAGTTGTGTATAATAGTGGCCCAACATCATTGGAATAAAGAAAAATCGAAAATTATTTTTAGTTTTATTAAAAAAGGGGGAAAATCGGGGGTTTGAAATTTCAAAGTAAAATAACTATACCGAGTGGGATATCATATGAAAGGCCTTTACTTGTGCATTCTAAAACAGTTTTTTTTTTATTTCTATATATAATAGTTTTTGAGTAAACGGCCAAAATGTCGAAAAAAATACCGTTCCTCCCCCCTTATCTCCGAAGTTTACGAAAAATCTGAAATAATTATGGTCAATAGAGGTTTATGTATATTTTACAGGAAAAATAAAAGCAACGCGAAAATTATTTTATTTTAATTAAAAAAGGGGGAAAATCAGTAGTGTGAAATTTCAAAGGAAGATAATTATACCGAGTGGGGTATCATATGAAAGGCCTTGTGCATTCTATAACAGTTTTTTTTTATTTCTATATATAATAGTTTTTGAGTAATCGACCAAAATGTCGAAAAAAATACCGTTAAAAATCTGAAAAAATTATGGTCAATAAAGGTTTATGTATATTTTACAGGAAAAATAAAACCAACGCTCTAACTAGCATAGTTTTTAACAATAAACCTCTACAAACAAAGTTAACGATAAATAAGCAAATTAATATAATATTATCGTTTTACTTTTACTTTTGGAGTGCGGAACCCTCGGTGCGCGAGTCCGACTCGCACTTGGCCGGCTTTTTTTCTTTTCTTTTCTATCACCCAAAGTTGAACTTGACTAATATTCTCCTCTCCCCTCGAAATAAGGGGAAAGCTCGTGTTAGGAGTGGGTACGGTGGGTAAAAATATTTCATCGATTTCGATAAAAATCGCTCCCAAAAGCTAGGCGAATTTTCGCAGGAAAAACGAAAAAGTCGTGATCGCAAGCCCAACTCCCAGTTAATCTTATTATTTCGCATTTTAAGGTATCCACGGGAACCCATAAAAACTTCTCTTGCGTATCAAAATAACCGCACCAATAACCATTCGGCGTCGTATAAGAACCACATTTCTGACCCTAACCCTTGTACAGAGCGTCCCTGGGTACAATGTAGCGGAAAAATTGCTACCATCGTGTGGTACCTATTCAATGTAATGAGATTGCGTCTGAGGTCAAATGACATGTCAGCATTTTCCTCTCGAGCATTTTTCCAAAATAATCATCCTTTATCTAATATTGTTGCGAAAGTATGTGTTTGTTTGTTTGTTGGTTTGTGGGGCTGCTTTCTGTCTGCCCGTCTTATTATGTGCTGAATTATAATTAGGTATGCTTTTGTGGAACTACCACCCATTGTGGAAACACTGCATACATAGCATAGTATCTATTGAATTGTAAACTTGTTTTGAAAAGAGCAACCGCCGAGTTTCTTGCTGGTTCTTCTCGGCAGGAAGGGCATTCCGAACCAGTGGTAGACTTATCGACGATTCAAAAGCACTTGTAAAAGTTTATTTGAATAAATAAAACTTGAGAGGTGTCAAGGGACACCTCAGGAACGAAGTTCCTTTCGATTAATTAATTTGGCATGGTGTTCAATATTTTCACACTACAATATTAGATCTCCGTAGCCTTGTGGTTTCTACAGTCGCTAAACAGTTAAAGGTCGATGGTTCGAATCCCAGCTCGACAGACTGAATTTTTTATTTTCAATTTTATTTTAAATAATTTCTACATGTGGAATTTTTCCCTAATTTTTTATTTTTATTATTAATTTATTATTTAATAAATTAATAATAAAAATAATTTTATTTTTTTTATTAATTTATTATATAATCTGTCGAGCTGGGATTCGAACCATCGACCCTTATCGACCTTTATGCGACTGTAGAAACCACAAGGCTACGGAGATCTAATATTGTACTGTGAAAATATTGAACACAATGCCAAATTCACATTCAAAAAAGTGTCGGTTTCAAAAAAGTGTCGGTTCAATTTTGTCTTAATTTTTTCCGACTAGTCCCCTTCCGCACCGCGCGATAAGGAACTACACAAAAACATTTCTAACCTATTCTATTCTAGAGAGATTTTAAAAGATAAATCCACGCGGACGAAGTCGCGGGCATGAACAAGTATGGTTCATAGATCGCCAGCTTCTAAACCTCCTCGGTTTAGGTGCGCAGCACACTTGCAACATCAGGATTGGAGTTGGAGCCTAATTTATTGTGGGACCACGAAATCCTCCTCCTCTTCTCAATGTCTGTTAGTGACAAGAAAAATAGGAGCACATAAAAAATATTCAGATTGTTCCATTTGCCACTGCAATACGCGTAATCCGAAATGGCCTCATATCTAAAATTAAATCTATACAAAGGTAGTTTATGATGTGCCCCAAGGTGAATGCTTCTATAAACGCACAATTACCACATTATCTGACTACATGTTACATATTTTTTAACCCAAGACGCAGAAAGAAGGGTGTTGTAACTTATACGTTGGTTGTTACGTTCCCTCAAATATTATGATCGAGCGTAGCAACGCAACGGCTGGATCATGCGTCATTCTCGTGAACGGGTGCCACCGGCGGGAATGGGGCTACTTTCTATCTGCTCATCTTAACATGAATTGAATTGTAGTACACTTTTTTGGAACTTCCCCTCGTTGTGGAAATATTATATTCTATTCTATTCTAATAAAGTTGCAAGGGTTAAACTTGGCATCCAGCTGCCCACAAGATAGTATAAAAAACTTATTACAATGTAATAGCTACATAATAATATTGTAAAATGATTATTTTGAAAAGAGCAACTGCTGAGTTTCTTGCCGGCTCTTAGCAGAATCCACTTTCCGAACCGGTGGTAGAGTCATGACGTGTCATAAGAGCCACAGGTTGGCCTACGTGAAATAAATAAATTTGAATTTGAATTTGAATTTTGATAATTTGAATATTTGCAGGCTCATTGTACTTAAATAGCTGTGTTTGTTTAAACATCCGTTCACTCTTTGAAGTCTAATATTCTTTTTTCTACAACAAACTAAACTCGCCGGCATATTTAGCGGAACATAAAAAAAGGTCCATAATTAAAAAAAATATGGTTTTATTTTAAAATCTACTTACTACACTTCTTTTGTTATTTAAAGTTTCATTTGTTTTACTTAAAATGAGATCACATTAAGAACAGATTTTGCGAGTAAAGGCTATTTGTGAAAAATTGTACATTTTTGAACTTTTCATGTAACCGGGTAAAGTGAAATTTAATATTAAAATAACAATTAATTAAATTAGAAAAATGGTGATTAATATCGCGTATTTCCTCCACGTGCTCTTATTAAAGTTTCTACCCGTCTAGGCATACTGAGAATGATGTTATCGATGGTCTCCTGGGATAGTCTCCGCCATTCCTCAACTACGGCGATTCGCAGTTCTCCCACGTTGGCAGGAGCTGGAATTCTGGACTTAACTTTTCTTTTCAGCAAGTCCCAAACGTGCTCTATTGGGTTCATATCCGGTGATCTCGCCGGCCACTCCATAACAGTGATATTCATATCATTAAGATAAGCTTGAGTTACCCGAGCGGTATTCGGCCGAGCATTATCCTGCATAAAAACAAAATCGTCACCGATATATGGGGCAAACGGTACGACATTTTCTTCTAAAACTTCTCTGATATAGCGGTCTGCAGTCAGACTCCCTCTGTCAATCACTACCAAGTCTGTGCGAGCTCCCAAACAAAAGCCCGCCCAAACCATTATTGATCCACCACCGTATGCAACTGTAGTTTCAAAATTTGTCTGAATGTATCGTTCTCCTTTGCGTCTGTATATTTTTTGCCTGCCGTCAATTTGATTTAAGAGAATTCTGCACTCATCACTAAGCAATACCTTACTCCATTGGTCCGCGTTCCAAAGTCGATTTTTCTGAGCAAAAGTTAACCTGTTTCTACGATGATTTACCTCGAGCCTTGGAGCCTTGGCGGGCACAAATGAACCCAAACCAGCTTCTTCGAGCCTTCTTCGTACCGTACGCTCACTTACGGTTACACCCCGCACTGCTTCTAACTCATGTCGGGCTTGGACGGCCGTCAAACGGGGGTTCCTACGTACACGAAGCCGAATGAAACGATCATCCCTACTCGAAGTGCGTCTTTTTCTGCCTTGTCCTGCTCTTCTCACATAAGTACCGGTCTCCCTGAACCGTTGGATACTGCGATGGATCGTTGAAACTGGTCGACGAAGATCTCTGGATATCACTCTGTAGGTTTGACCATTTCTTCGCATTTCGAGTGCCCTGGCAATCTCCGTTGGGGCTAATTCAGGCATAATTCAGTCATCAACTCCAGAAAGATACGCGATTAAAAAAAACTAACAAAAAACAGTATTTCAATGAAATTTTAAATCAAACTCAGAAGGAAGAAATACTCGAAGTTCGCTCCAGATAAGGTGTATTTGAATAAAATTAAAACAATTGCATAAAATGTGATGTTCAGTTGTTTTCTTAGTTTGAAAATATTTCTTTTTAAATTAAATGACGTATAAACCAGCCAGCAACCTTATATGATACTGATATCAAAACTTTTTTTTTATGTTCCGCTAAATATGCCGGCGAGTTTATCTACTAAGTATCTATTTACTTATTTTAGTTCAGTTAACATAAGTGTTAAGGTCTACGCAGACAAGCGACAGTCCTCGGCGTTAGGCTTTTTAATATCAGACATAATATCTATCATAATTATTATAATTATAATGTACCTACGTGAATGTTCATAACATGTATTTATTTTATTTTAGTTCTTGTAAGCTTAAAGTAGCTATCTAAGGCGGTGGTCTGTAACAAAGTGTAACAAACGCCGTAGGTCGCGTCCGGCGTCTGCTGACTCTGGACGCGGCTTCCTGCGTTGTTTGCGTCTTGCGATGGTCACTCGGAACTCGGAAGTGTTTTAGTTTCTGGCATGCGCTCAATGTGAATGGACGTGAGTGATTAAAAGATAGATGAACAGACAATTTTAAGAGTTCTTCTCGAAGAGGAGGAGGATGAGGATCTCGTTATACAAATGTTATTGAAACAGGAGAGAAGAAAAAGGCGTCACGATCTTTTCGTGTAGATCGAGGTCGAGGGTTGTTTTAATACGTTGATAAAAAACATTTATATACTAACGATGTACTAGCTGAGGTAAATTATATTATATTTATTTATTATTATTTATTATTTTATTATTTATTTATTTATTTAATTATATTTAATTATATTTATTTAATACATATTTGCTATATTTGCTATATTAAGCTATACAGGCGCGTTATTCTCTAGCAGGGAAGCGTGTATTTGAGGTGTATAATTTGCATGCAATGGTTGAAAATTTAAATTCATAGCTAAATTCATTTGCACCAAACTCTATTAATTGGCCAAATCGGGCGGGGACAAAGGGTAAGTAACTAAGGACTTCTGAATAAATAGTTGTAAAAAAATTTGCTAGAGATAAAGTCACAGGCGTTATACCTATGTATGGAATGCTAATTGCTACGATTACAAGTAGGCAGTACAGTAATATGGTGCAATATACACAATATGAACACGTTCAGAATAAATTTTTAAGTAAATGTGGTTATTCTTTAATATAATATATACAACAAATAATTATTTAACAATTAATGGAAACGATCTCAACGTAAAAAGAAAAACATTTTCAAACTTTGCTATAGAAAGAAAAGTCCGGTTATGTGTGTCTCACTCATTCATGACAATGCTGCCAACACTAAAACTATTTTTCATGGAATTAGGAAGTACCTTCTTCTAGGTACCTCTTTACTTGATTATTATACAAAAATAGCCAGTCGAGGAAGAGTCTTCAGCTGGCTATTTTGTAATCCTAATCCGAAGAACTGTACACCAAAATTCCAAATTAATCGCACCTGTGAAAGTTTGTAAGATCCTAATAAGCTGATGATTTTCAAAGGCCTGAACAGATATCACAGATCTACATAAATTATATTATTTAAGATCCATCTTGATCACAGTCAGCTTTTAAACTGAAAAAAATAACATGAAAAGCGGTCTTTACGTTGGGGAGCTTCAAGGGAACAGACAGACACACAGCAAACAGTCATAGAGATAGACAGACACACAAATACACAGATACGTGTCAAACCTTCCATCAAACTTGTATCTTTTTTTTATGGGGTTAAAAATAAATTCAGTATATTTTTTAACGCGTAAAAACCCTTAAAACTAGGATTTACGACATAAACCAAAATAATTCCGCAAGACTTTTAAAACATAACTTTAGAAAAAGTCACGGGTGTGGTCACGGGTGGATGGAAGTAGCTAATAATATTTCGATTTCAGAAAGAATTTCACTTCTAGTCTATGGATAAATCAAGTGTGAATCATGTGTGAATCTGCCTTTACGTTCTACACCCGTCACCCGTCAAACATGCATCACTAAATCCGACCATAGATAACGTGTTTTGACAAAAGTTTTGACCGTGATAAAAATGACGAGCCTCACAAATTAATTCTAATAGAAAATTAAATACATAATCTAGTGATTTTTCAAATATGACTGTGTGGCGAAAACTCGACAATGAAGAATGCTACGCCGTCGGTGAGTACCTGTTTCTAGTTTTTTACGTTATGACTAAGAAATCCGAGAAAATTAGTGTTTCATAGTTCTCTGGGATCCCTCCCGCTGAGAAAGATAAATATAAACATTGTCTCACGTTTAAAACTTCTCTGTTAAAGTATTAAAATCGAAGAAGCACTCTCAATTTTAAGCAGTTCTATTAAATAAATTATCAGTTTTAATGCCCCTCCCAAAACACTACCTACTTAGTATATGTACTTCGTAACAATTAGTTTGATTTGCTTGTTATAGTGACGTAAATTTGTGATTTTTTTATCACTCGTTCGTAATATTTTAATGATCATTAATTAAAATATGCATTGTATTTATATTGAGTTGAGTTTTGGTCACTTTTACTTTTAGTCCATACATAAAAATAATCAATCTCGAATGAGAAATTCTTATCTTACTTTTTATTTTATCGCGAACATATTTTATCATTTTATTAAAATTCATTATTTGTTGTTTTTGTGACACTAAAAACATGCTCAGCTTAGGAGAGAATATAATAAAATAGATTCACTTATTAATTTTTTATTAACTGCTCTTGTATAATTTAACCAGAGATTTGTTTGTGAACATTTTTTCTATGTTTAGCTAAAATCCAATAAGAAACTTGACAGAATTTCTAAAAAATATAGTTAAGTGCCTGCTTATATAAATATTCATGTTTATTAACTTTTCACTACTTAACTTATCTTATAAATGTCGTTGTAGAACTAATTTCATATTGACTGCAATAGTGGTACAGCTCAATGGAACTGTATCCTGTGACGCTGTAACTTAAATAGTCCTAGAACCATTTTTAAATTAATATTATAAACAGTTATAATCCTTAACCTTTATATAACTTAAAGAATATTAGCAGTTTTATTTTGTCTTATTACTAGTATTCCCTTTTCCCTCCAAATATGTGTAAAGCTTGCATTAGGAGTGGGGACAACAATGTTTGGTTAATCTTTTGGTTTTTCAGTCATTGCCTAGACCCTCGCACTATTGAGCCTGTGTAGACACACACACACACACACAGTTGGCGCAGTTAAATCATGATTGTACCTAGAATTATTTACTAAGGCAAAAACAAATTGGGATTGATATTTATTAACATTAACATCTTACTACTGGGCGCAGGTCTCCTCTCAGAGAAGGGCTATAGGCCATAGTCCACCACCCTGACCCAATGCAAATTGGCAGACTTCACACACTTTTGAGAACATTAATGGAGAACTCTAAACACACATAATTCTGAAAAGTCAGAGGTGCATGCCCAGGATCGAACCTGCGACTGAATCCCTGAATAGGACACCACAGTCCTAACTACTGTTTGTAACGTTTTGGCTTCACCCTCTTCTTTAAGGTATTGATATTAGGGGAAACTACAAAATCCTTTTTTCCTTTCACATTTATAATATTAGTAAGATGTAGTAATATATTTACTTTATGATAATATGTAGTAATATAAATCAGGGTTCGAGGATATATATCAATTGATATATATCACGATATATATCCGATATATATCAAACTGAGTTCGATGATATATATCAATGGATTTTTTTAAATTTGTTTTGTTACATAAGTGTAGGTATGACCATTGACTGATTAGATTTTATAAAAAAAGGTTTTATGTTTTTGAGTTGCGTTTTTGATATACATGTAGAAGATTTTATGTTTTTAGTTGATTTTGCCTGATCTAAAATAAAATTTTATGTTTTGGTTTCAGTTGTCTGATTTTAAGTACCTAAATAAATAAAACATTAAAACATTTTAGTTTTTTTCATAATTTTAGTAAGTTTATGCACATATGCAAATAGTATTCATAAATAATACAATAAAATATTAATATGGCTTTCATACAAAATTGATATATATCAAACTTGATATATATCGGATATATATCATAAATATCCGATATTTTGATATTTATAATAAATATCGGATATTTACGAACCCTGATATAAATTCAGACTGCCAAAACCCAATACATTATTGTGTAACATAATAGCTGTATGGGAGAGAATGTTTCATTCTTATGGTTTGACTCACACATTTTATAAATATTTTTCATTGATTGATATACAGAGCCCATGAAAATATTGTGTATAATTATTTTTGACGGTAGTGTGGTAACTAGCCACGGCCAAAGCCTCCCACCAGACGAGACCAGAGACAATTTAGAAATTATAAATTCACAAATTGACCCCACTGGGAATCGAACCCGAGACCTCCCAGTTATAAGACCACAACACTCACCACTGTGCCAGGGAGGTTGTCAAAAGAAAGGTTCTATAAAATCCTGTGGGAGTTATTTTATTTTCCAGCTGTGGTATTGTCTAAAAATGATTGCTGTGTTGTTAGTTATCACCACTGATTGGTGCTCCCTCGCAATTGGTTAAAATGCCTTGATGTACCAAGAATGCAATAATTACAGCCAATCACAGGTGATGTGATCATCATGTTGTAGCCAATCCCACAGCCAGCATTAAAGTAACCTAGATGTCCTAATGTTGTTTCTTGCTATTGATGCATATTTCTTATTAGCTTTTATTTTTAACCAACTTCAAAAAAGGAGGAGGTTATTGTAAGCTGATGACTTGTTTTGAAAAGAGCAATCACTGAGTTTCATGCTGGTTCTTCTCGGCAGGAAGGGCATTCTGAACCAGTGGTAGACTCATAGACGATTCAAAAGCACTTGTAAAAAAGTTTATTTGAATAAAAAACATTTCTATTCTATTCTATTCTTGATGCCTGCGACTTCGTCCGGGTGAATTAAGTTTTTAAAATCCTCGGGAACTCTTTGATTTTCCCGGATAAAATGTAGCCTATGTCAATCTCCAAGTCCTTCAACTATGCCCATGCAAAAAATCACGTCGATCTGTGGCTCTATTGCGGCGTGATTGAAGGATAAACCAACACACAAACACAATTTCGCATTCGTAATATTAGTATGATGATAATTATACCCGTGTACCTCAGACTTTTCGGAGTCATGTGCGTTTAAGCAATTAAATATCACTTGCTTCAACGGTGAAGGAAATCTGCACATCTGAGAGTTCTCTATAATGTTCTCGAAGGGTGTGTAGTTCACCAATTCGCACTGGGTCAGCGTGTTGGACTATGTCCTATAACCCTTCTCTGAGAGGAGACCTGCGCTCATTAGTGAGCTGTTGATGGGTTGCTAATGATGATAATCATATTACGAGTGCCAACCCTGACCCACCGTGATTATTAAGCACTGGCTACAGAGGCACACTGAGGCAGTAATTGTATAATTATATAGTTTCACGGCTCATTTGACGCGTGTAACACCTACAGTTATCCAATTTGTGGTTTTTACCAGCTAATTACACTACTCGCAATCAGTGCAGTATTATGCTAAATACTATGTTCCACTGTTCCGAATTTTAACACATAAATTTCATCTCTGTGTCGTTTTTCTTTTGCCTTTCCTTTGATCACAAATCAACAGTAGAAGATTTAAGTTGTCTCCTCTTGTTTTAACCGATTTTAAACAAGGAGGTTCTCCATTTTTTTTGTGTATGTTCACCGATTACTTGAAGACGCCTGAATCGATGTGGAAAAGGTTTTTTTTGTTTCAAAGGGTATACTTCCCAGGTGGTCCCATTTAAATTTTACCAAAATCGGTCGAGCGGTTTTTAAAAATCAACAATGAACTATATACTTTGTAGTGGCGCGGGCGTTTGATTTCGATTTTTTTTAAAGACTTTTTTATATTATAACTCTGTCATGATGTCAGAGTATGCTCTATAGAGCATGATCAGATCTATAGATATCAGACTTAAAGATGCCTGGGTCTCGAACCGCGGTCCCGCCGAACAAGACGCCGAGTCTTCGCCACTAGGCCATCACCGCGGAAAGTTTCTTTACCTTAGAAGACCGGTATAGTATGAAAGGAGATGACAAGCAACCCGACACTGAACTGCGGGTGTATTGTGAACCACGCGTGAGCCTGACTCTAGAGTCTAGACTTCTAGAGTGTAGACTTACTCGATATGTAGCTACTACGGAGCTGTTGAAGGGGTGATAGCCTAGTGGTTAGGACTGTGGTCTCCTATTCGGGGGGCGCAGGTTCGATCCCGGGCACGCACCTCTGACTTTTCGGAGTCAAGTGCGTTTAAGAAATTAAATATTATCTACTTGGTTCAACGGTGAAGGAAAACACCGTGAGGAAACCTGCACATCTGAGAGTTCTTCGTAATGTTCCCGAAGGTGTGTGAATTAGTCCGCCAATTCGCATTGGGCGTGCGTGGTGGACTATGGCCTATAACCCTTCTCTGAGAGGAGACCTGCGCTCAGTAACACCTAGTAGCACAGTAGTCACCTTGAAATCGCTTAATTCTTTTGTGGTGGTACATTAGTAGGTACAAGTGCAGCGCTAGAGAACTACACATGACGCGCGTCATATATTGTTATATGTACTATCAGCGAACGGGTGTCGCAGCGTTGTGAACATACACACATACACACATACAGACACGCACTCGGGCCTTATTTCCTGTTACATTTCCTTATTGGAGCAAATAATATTATAATTGAGTCCGCTTCAATATTATACGCACACGTATTGTTTTTTTATCGAATTGCATTGCATTTGCCGTGAACTTCGTTCTCGTGGAGTTAGAATTTCAAAAACCCCGAAGGAACCCTGTTTTTCGGGTGAGGTTAGAGGTATTAACTCTCCAAGTCCTTAACTATACCCATGCACAAATCACGTCGATCCGTTGCTCTATTGTTATTGAAGAAAGACCAACAAACACTTTCATATTTATAATATTCTGACGTGATAACGTCTTATAAATCGATGAACACCGGCTGCACGCACGAAAAAGTGTCACGTTCCGCCTGAACCTGCGCGTGCAAGCGAGAGCGCGGAACAAGCGATAGAGAGGCACGATCGGTCCAAGCGTTGGGTTGTGACTAGAGAAAATTGTAATTTTCAATTAACTCCTTTGTATTATACACAAGAGTAAATTGAAAATTTAATTCACCCCCGACATGTGAATCTACGGCCGGACTACTGTACTAAACTGTTACCCACTTTTCTGCTCCATCATCAGATACTTCTCCTCGATCCTCGAGCCTCTATGATCTATCTAGCACCTACTCATTGAGACTTACTTAATCGAGTACCTAATCATACGCCAAAAATGCCTTACATCATTTTGGAAAAGAGCTGATACTCTTACACTGCTGGACCGATATTAACCAAACATAGCTAAGAAGTAAGAACCACTGCAAGGAAACTGGCTTTCAAATCGGTCCATCCGTTTGAAAGCTACGATGCCACAGACAGACAGACAGACACACACACACAGACAGACAGAAATCGACGTCAAACTTATAACACCCCTCTTTTTGCGTTAATTCAGTGATAATAATTCAATTCAATTCATAAAAGTATGCAATTTTTCATCAATGACTTGAAATGATTCTTTATGACGTTATCACGTAAAACTATCGTCCGTAAACCGACTTTACGACAACCAATTTTTTTTTGAACATATTATTATTATTGAGTATGACATATTATTATACTCCTCTCACCTTCAAATACGCGTAAAGCTTGTGTTAGGAGTGGTCACTGGTCAGTGGATACTGGATACGACACAACGGGTAGAGATCGGGTAGGGATCGAACCATCGACCTTTCAGTTTTCATTCCGCACCTTTAGCCGTTGGACTATGGAGGCTTCTAATATTAGTAATGATGAGTTCGGTTTTCGTAACTGTCGATGTACTGACGGCTGAACTGACGATTGAACTGAAGTCTGAACTGAAAACTGAACAGTGCGTGTTGCCAGTGATGACTTACGGATCCGAAACATAGTCGCATAAGTAAGAAGGCTTAGGTTCACTCAGCGGGCGATGGAGAGAGCTATGCTCAGTATCCCTGTGCGATTACCAAAAGAGTGATGGAGGGAATCGTAGAAAGAGAATCGAACTCGAGATGGAACAACTCGATTCAATATAGACATTCGAAATTGTTCCTGAAATCATTCGATAAAAAGAAGACAAGACAAATTATGTCACAAAGTAGGAACAATTGGTAATAGGAATAGCAACGGGACACTGTCTGCTAAATAGACATCTCACAATAATGAGAATACAAGAAGACCCATCCTGTCCAGAGTGTGGTGAGGAAGAGACCAGCTTCCACTTTATAGCTGAGTGCCCTGTGTACTCATTGGTAAGATGGGAACTACAAGGTAAGGATAGATTAAGTGAAGAAGACCTAACAAACCTTTCAATAGGAGACATCGTTAGGTTTACGAAAGCTACAGGTAGGTTTGAGGGGGGTAGGCTGCCTGGGCACCAGTAACCTGTGTCCAAACACGGGGAATTGGGTGGAATAGTTCCGACACAGGACTGATCACCCGCCTGGCGTTAGCAGGCGTCCCCTCCACAAATACAATACAAATCCCTGCGTGATCAAATCAGAAAGGAGATCCGTAGGAGAACCAAAGTCACCGACATAGCTCAGCGTGTCGCGAAACTGAATTGGAAATGGGTGGGGCACAAAGTTCGAA
Organism: Oeneis ivallda; assembly: GCA_029955525.1. Classification (NCBI taxonomy): domain Eukaryota; kingdom Metazoa; phylum Arthropoda; class Insecta; order Lepidoptera; family Nymphalidae; genus Oeneis; species Oeneis ivallda. Next base: position 19,179,703 of record JARPMR010000025.1, read on the forward strand.
GAGCTGATGGTCGTTGGGGTCCCAAGGTGCTGGAGTGGCGACTCCGCACCGGATAGCGCAGTGTTGGCAGACCCCCCACTAGGTGGACCGACGACATCAAACGAGTCGCAGGGATCCGCTGGATCCAACCGGCGCAAGACCGAAGCCTGTGGAAGTCCATGGAGGAGACCTTTGTCCAGCAGTAGATGTCTATAGGTTGATAAAGAAGAAGAACAAGAAGAACGCCAAAAAAAAATCTGATTTCGCGATGAGATAAAACATAGCCGCAACCTCATGTAAGGCGCGACAAAAGAAAGTGTTTTGCGCGGAATAGGAGTGTAGTAAGCGCCAAATACTTTGTAACTCGTAAAATATTCATTTTCTTTTCAATTCACTAGGCTACTCTCTTGATAATATCAATCGGAATTTAATGTAAAAATTTTGGCTCTGTAATATGCAACACATTGAAAATAAATGAATAGGTATTGGTTAAAAATTAGACCTAACTTCGCGATTTTTTATTATCGAACAAATTTCATAATTTTATGTTTTTGCCCAAGCACGTCCCTTGGCAGTATGATGTAATTTTTGCGTGTTTTTTTTTTTTCGGATAATTGAAACTTGATCTACTACTGTAAAAATCAAATCTGTTTACTGTTAACGAGCGCACACCCACTCTTAAGACCGCTTTCCGTGAGGTCCAGAGTTCGAATCCCAGGCACCTCTAGCTCGTCGGAGTGTCGGTTGTGTTCGGCAAATGTCTACGTAGTAGTGTCTGAGCGGGCTATCGCTAGATGCAGCGATCAGCGCTATCAGCTTATCGGCCGCAAACATTATCGCGCTGTCGCGTCGCCTGTCACTTATCTGTTTAGATTCCTTTGGTTATCCCACCACCGGATGTTGTACAACAACAAACATTGTGTACGTGATGGGATCTCGAAATTCCCATGTCCCGTACACGCAGCTTTTTAAGTTAATAAGTAGTCGTAACTATTAAATAACTTAGCTTAGCTATTCTCTATTAGTAGGTACAGTCATTTGGTGCTCAAAATTTTCCGGGAGTTTTGAAAAGTGATGAAAATTTGTGATTTTATACATTCAACGTGCTCTTCTAAATTTTCTTTTTGCCACCTCATAACTTTACCGCTTGCGCCGCCATATTGGAAAAATCGGCCAAGTGCGAGTCGGGGCTCGCTCTTTTAGGGTTCCGTTAAAAAATAATTAAATAAAAATATTTCCATGTACCCATGGAAATATTTTAATTTAATTTTTTTAATTTAATTTAATTTTTATTATTTGTTGTTATAGCGGCAATAGAAATACATAATATGTGAAAATTTCATCTGTCTATCTATTACGGTTTACGAGATACAGCCCGCTGACAGACGGACGGACGGACGGATGGACGGACAGCGTAGGCTTAGTAATAGGGTCCCGTTGGTACCCTTTGGGTACGGAACCCTAAAAATGGCGCCCAAAAACAGTTTTTTGACAATAGCTTCCTTCCGACTCATTTTATGATGAAAAAAGTTATGTAATAAATTAAACTACAAAAAATTTCCTACAATCCAATAGAGACCATACAATAGAGACCTTTTTTTTGTAAAATGAATAGTTTCAGCGTAAGAGGTATTTTCCAGGTAAAACTACTAAATTACTGAACTATATGGAGAATGGAAAAGCCTTGAGAGATGTTTACCTTTTGTCAAAAATGATTTCCAGTAGTCTTTTTCATCTCACTGCTTCCAGTAGGTATGTACCTCTACCTACGTATAATATGCCATCTATTCATACAGTTTTTGTGTAAATATCAATACTGCACTTTCGAAAAGATCAACGGCCGAGTTTTTGCTAGCCCCTCATCTGCTTTCTGACGACAATCAATGATGGAAAGCACTGATGAGGTCTAGGTTGGAGCGTGCTTGCCTAGAAGATGCCTATTTGCTCTGAAGGCATTCAAATTATAGGTGGCAGGAAACACGGGAGTCACGACACGCACGTGTTTTAATGAGTGCAATGCATTCACTTGTTCGGTGTGAGGGGGAGTCTGTGTGTCCCAGGCTCCCAGGCGCTCCCGCTCCCCCTCCCCACCTGAGGAAGTCCAATTACGCGTTGTCGAAACGCGCCGGTACACGTTGGCCAATTTGTGATGATGACGAGCGCTGCGTGCAGGCGTCCTGTCGCGTGACGCGTCCCGTCAGCTAGTCCCTTCAGACAAGCTCATAACTTGTGATCGTCACATTGCTGCAATAACTGTTGCATGATGTCCGGAAGTACCTCTTTTTCTTGTTTGTCAACCGATAGACGTCCGCTGATGGACAAAGCCTAGGACTAAGCCTCAATAGCCCAACGGTTAAAGGTGCGGACTGAAAACTGAAAGGTCGCAGGTTCGAATCCCACCCGTTGTTCTATTGTCGTACACACTCCTGACACAAGCTTTCCGCTTATTTGGAGGGGAGAGGAGAATGTTAGTCAAGTTGAACTTGGTTGATATCCTTTTTAAGAAAAAAAAAGGTCTCTTGCAATGACGTCCACAGGGTCATGCGCCGCCTGAAACCTGCGACTCGTTTGATGTCGTCGGTCCACCTAGTGGAGAGTCTGCCGACACTGTGCTTTCCGGTGCGGGGTCGCCACTCCAGCACCTTGGGACCCCAACGACCATCAGCTCTTCGAACTATGTGCCCCGCGCATTTCCACTTCAGTTTCGCGACACGCTGAGCTATGTCGGTGACTTTGGTTCTCCTACGGATCTCCTCATTTCTGATTTGATCTCGCAGGGATTCCGAGCATAGCTCTCTCCATCGCTCGCTGAGTGACCCTGAGCCTTCTTATGAGGCCCGTTAGCGACCATGTCGGAAGTATTCTACTATTTCGAAAAATATTTCAGCAAAAAAAAAATGGTTTGGTAGATAAAATTGCCATTTCAATTAAGAATTTTAAGTTTCAAAATACACGCAAAAACGCTCGATGGTATCATACCGACGTCGCGTCGTTCGTGATATACAAATTAATAATGAAATTAACAATTTAATTTGAATTGCATCGAAGAGTAGACTCGTTTGGAATGCTTCTTCTTTCCCAACCGATAGACGTTTCTTGCATAGACTTCCACGGGCCTCGGTCTTGTACCGCCTGTACCTAGCGGCTCCCTGCGATTCGTCTGATGACGTCAGGCCACCTGGTGGGGGGTCTGTGGTGCGAGGTCGCCACTCAAGCGCCTTTAGACAATATCAGTTCAGCAGTATCGATCTGGCTTTTTCTTTGTGACAAGATAGTCCTTGACTGCGATCTCACCCGATGCAGTCTAAGATGGTGGCGGGCTAACTTGAAAGGGGTATGGCACTGAAAATTCAACCCACACCCCTAATCGGTTTCTATACGCCATCGTGCCGGAACGATAAATCGCTTGGCAGCACGTCTTTGACGGCGGTGTGGTAACTAGCCACGGCCAAAGCCTCCCACCAGACCAGACCTACAGAGACATATCAGAAATTTATAGATTCCAAAATCGCCCCCGCCGGGAATCGAACCCGAGACCTCCCAGTTATAAGACCACAGCGCTCACCACTGCGCCAGGGAGGTCGTCGAAACTTACTCGGGATGATTCAGAAAGTTAGCTTGAACCATCCCGGGTAAGCGAGATCGATATTGTTTGTTCCAACCTTTTGGGAGCTACGGTATCACAAACAAACATACACACGCCTTAGTCACTCAGTGTGAACAGTGCAGCGTGGGTGTCGCACAGTAGTTTATCAGTTGTATTGCACCTACTTCATATTACGTTACTGCGGGGTGGCAGGTGTGGAGCTTGATTCGAGTAGACTTATGAAGCTGATAGATACGGGTGTTCATTATTTAATTATTATTTTTGCTATGTTGTCATATTTTTTGCGAAAATGAACCCTAAGGCCTTTTGTCCTAAGAGCGAATTTAGACGGATGGCCCACCGATGACCTTCGAAAATGAAAGCAAAAATCTCGAAAAATTAATCGTAGAAAATTCACCATTAGGGCGAATTAAGACGGTTCATTTTAGTAAAAATTTTCGCAACGATGAACGATGAACGAGGCTCCGTCTGATTTGGGCCTTAGGGCGTCAGCCGCCGTCGCGTCAGCTGACCGATTCCGTAAACGCTGCGTCAGTCGCTGCTGGCCTCATTGTGGCGATCGGTTTGAGTTTAAGGCGTTCTTCTAAGGGCACACGCCGCGGCCGCTGCCCCCCGATTGTCTAAGGCAACGTTTTAGCATAGGCGTGGCTTTGCGCGGCGCGTGCGGCGTCGTGTCGCGGCGGGCGCCGACGCGGACACAGTGGGTCGAAACTGCTATAATATGAAGTACATAGGATTTTTTGTTACAAATTCCATTTAAAAAAAATACTTGTCGAAAGACCTTGTCATTCTGATGAATAATTGTTATTAAACGTTGTTCTCTAAAACTGATAGTTTGCCCGGAAAAAAATATTTTCAGTTTTTGTTGTATGGAATGAAACAGAAACTGCTAAAAATTGGCCAAGTCTTGAAAGGTCTTGCTTTAAAACTACTTTATTCTTATTCTTTGGCTTATTGGCTATAACTCTATGTTATCAGCTTGCACCCAAACTTGCCCGTTTAAAAGTTATTAGAAACCGAAATTAAAAAAAAGAAAGATTTTTATTGATTTTATAATGTCGTGGATTATCAAATATTTGACCAAAATAATGTGCTGCATGAAAATTCTATGAATAAATATTGAAATTAACTTTAAATCACTAGTTCATCGAAGAGAAACTTATAAGTTAAGCACTTAAAAAAGGATATTTCATAGATTAAAACTGTAAATTATATTAAAATAACGTGAATTCAAACAAAGGATCTACAAAAATAAAACATTCAAAATATAGCTTTCTTTATTTCTTTTTAACAATTCATTTTATTATGTATCTAATGTATCTCCTTAGCTAAACTGTCTTTGTTGTTGGAAACTAATAATTACAAACAGTGAAAAATTAGCTATTATACTCATGCCTTGTCCTCTAGATTAGCTGAAATAAAATGTTATTTTATTATAAATATTGTAGTAACACTTGTCAGTTACTACCACGAACACTGTTTTTAGGGTAGATTTCTCTTTTTTTTTTTTTTCTTGAGGGTAGTTATTACCTACATTTCTTCGTGGGTACCACGGAGTACTATTTATATGTGGGACTCAGTTGTTTAGCCTCATTCGCTTTTTAGTGCTCTGCCACGCAACACTGTATCATTCAAATATTTAAATAATCAGATAGTTCTTAATTAATATTCAAGTTATTGTAAATAATATTCAAGTATAATAAGAAATTAAATTACAGCGGGCACGTAGAGGTGAAGAGTCTACGAGCTCATTTTCATCATCTACTGGACTTGAAATGTACATCGAATTACTCAACGGAGTCTTTCACGTACCTTACATTAACAAAGTACGATCAATTCACAGGAATTGCATCAAAAAAAACTTTGTATGTAAATTCCACTCAATGGAATTATTATATTATGTACATCGAATTACTCAACGGAGTCTTTCACGTACCTTACATTAACAAAGTACGATCAATTCACAGGAATTGCATCATAAAAACTTTGTATGTAAATTCCATTCAATGGAATTATTATATTATGTACATCGAATTACTCAACGGAGTCTTTCACGTACCTTACATTAACAAAGTACAATCAATTCACAGGAATTGCATCATAAAAACTTTGTATGTAAATTCCATTCAATGGAATTATTATATTATGTACATCGAATTACTCAACGGAGTCTTTCACGTACCTTAAATTAACAAATAACAATCAATTCACAGGAATTGCATCATAAAAACTTTGTATGTAAATTCCATTCAATGGAATTATTATATTGTGTGCATCGAATTACTCAACGGAGTCTTTCACCGTACCTTAAATTAACGATCAATTCACTGGAATTATGTAAATTCCACTCAATGGAATTATAATCAAACTACCCACCTTTGGGCGAGGTATTCATGATATACACCAGAGATACCTACGGAGGTTCCCACTGGAGATAAAGAAAAAACACCCGCTTCATAATTCAGGCTGGAAATTTACAAGGAGTTGGCCGATCGATTAAATCATATTGCTACTAAACTTTATATGTTTGTGCTACCTACTAAATGGTCTTGACAAAGAGGTCCGAAAAGATTTGTTCCAGAACAAAAAATATATGGTTCCTGCTTACAGCGAACGCGTTAATGCTCCTTTATTAAACATGGAACTAAAGTCTTGCCCAAGTTCGTATTAAAACGAAAGAAGGGCATGGAAGCCAGACAGAAACAGATATCTTCTGCAATTTCTGGCCTCGCTCGTGTCGTAGATAGTGGTTATATTCTCTTGGTCGCAGACACTCAACTATAGAATGCAGACAGCAAAATTACAAAGGAAATAATGGAAGGCATTCGTATGCTCTGTAATATACAATACTCGGATTCTATAATATAGGGAAATATTTCATTTCATCGTACCTATGGTCTGTGCAAGGTACTTTGTGCTCAAAACAGAGGTGAATGACCACCTTATTCAAATAAAGATTGATAAATACCTACATTTTTGGTGAAAACGTAGCAGATACCATAAAAACAGCAAAAGCTGACTCAAGATCAAAATTTGATATAATAAAGGGTCAGGACAAGAGTAACAGATCAGCAGTAAGAAAAACGATACAACCTCAACCATCGACTTCAAAAGTTTTAAACTACAAAGCTCCACCGCCGGCGCGCAGGCAGCCGGCCCAAACGAGAAGCCACCCGCCTGCTCCAGCGCGGAAGCCCGACTACTCATCGAGAAGGTCGTGGCAACAGCAGCAGCAGTACAGAAATCCACGTCGCGACAAGATAAGGCAAAATATGCCGGTCGACTTTCATTATTTGCCCAAAAATGGGCCTTAATCACAAATGATCAAACGATTATTTCTTGGTTTCGGGGTTATTAGTTAACATTTTCACGTAAAGTTATTCCGCAAATTCCTCCCATCGTTTTTCTGAATATACCGCTGAAGAAATGGGCAGTTTATCACATGGCAATTAAGTAACTCCTTACGATTGGCGTGCTACTACTCGTGCGCTGATCAATACTTATCGAGCATAAATTCCTAATAGCAGTTTAACGATAAAAATCGTTTTATATTAAATTTAAAAAATCTCAATAAACATATGCTTACACATATCACGTACAACATTTAAATTGAAAGATATACGCACACCTATAAAATTAATAACTAAAATTCATTTATGGCTACACTTGATGCCTATTTTTTATTAAAATTCATCCGGATTCTTGAAAATGCCTAAGTTTTTCATTCAATGGAAAAATATATGAATTTAATGTCCTACCTTTCGGATTAAATACAGTGCCATACATATTTACATAAATAATGAAACCCGTCATTAAACTGTTGAGTCAAGCTGGTTTCATGCATGGAACTAGGAATTGCGACTAGGTCTAGGTTTCATGTCTAATAATATATTAGCTTGATGATATTTTATCTATCGGTAGATCTTCTATTGAATGTAATGAAAATATCAATATGACTATAAACTTCTGACAGCATTAGGCTTTATAGTGAATTTCGATAAAAGTAATCTTTCACCATCCCTCTCTTGCAAATTCCTTGTTTATAATCGATTCTCATGATTAAAAGTTTATTTAACTAATGATAAGAGACCCAAGATTCGGGAAAAAATTAGTATAGATTAGGAATCAAACTAATACAAAATAGTCTTAATCAAACATTGCAAAATTGATAGGTTTATTAATTCCTGCCTATACTGCCATAGAGTATGGCTGGCCATACGCGAAAGATTTTGAACTATGCAAATATCTTAATTTACTAAGTCACAGGGATTATAATCGTACAATGTATATCCCAGATTCGCTAAACGAAGATTTTGCTTGGTGGCTGAATAACATTAATAGTTCTATGCGCAAAATTAGAAGTGACTATTATAAAACAGAGATAGTTACATATATTCTGACGCCTCAACATGGGGATGGGGTACAGCGTGTGGGTCAGAATCCACAGGCGGACAGTGGTTCGAGTGGGAAGCGACCCAACATATTAAATAACTAGAACTACTGCATTTTTTTCCTGTTAAACGTCATCACTGTCAGATTCTTCTATGAATCGATAATACCACCGCCAGCAGTTATATTAACCGTATAGGTGGTGTCCAATACCCTCACTTAACAGAGGTGTCTAGGAATATTTGGCAATGGTGTGAATCGCGAAGTATTTTTATATACGCATATTATATTCGCTCCTCTGAAAATACCATTGCTGACGCTGAATCAAGACGTACTCACGCAGACATTGAATGGGAACTCAGCGATCCAGCATTCACTTGAATTGCCAATCTTATTGGCCAACTTCAAATCGATCTTTTTACAACTCACGTCAATAAAAAATGCTAAAGATTTGTTTCCCGATGCTTTCGCAATAAATGCTTTTACAATCAGATGGTCTAACTTCTATTTTTATGTGTTTCCTCCATTTTAAATCACATTTAAAACACTTCAAAAAATTATTTTTGACAGAAACAAGAATATAAAGTAGTACCTACCTAGGTGGCCGACGAAACCTTGGTACCCCCCTTTTTCAATCACTTTTAATTTCTGACATGATAATTCTAAACCCACATGAAAATATTAAAATTTCTCTTTTTAAGAAAACGCGATATACAATTGCAACTTACCTTGCCGAGATATTATACGGCGGTTATTACGAAGAGACTTCTCACCGGCATCGTTAGACATAATGCTGGCATCCCTGGCAGAAGTTCCATCAAATAGTACGACATTTGCTTGAGAAAAGGGGTTTACACATTGTCCCCCTATTCGATAGACGTATTAGACCACCAGTACCAGATATCTTAAATTTCCTAACATTGCTTTTCAAGAGTGGAGCTCAGTATGGAACTTTAAATACTCATAGAGCCACATTATCTTTAGTACTGGGCTCAAATATTTCTAAAGACGAGAGTTTTAAGATTCATTAAGGGAATCTTTGGACTAAAACCCCCTCTTCCGAGATATGAACTTACATGGGATACAGCTTGTTTTCTAGATCATTTGACCAATTATCATCATTAATGAGGGTTTATCGTTGGACCAACTTTCAATGAAATGTATTACATTGTTACATGTATTAGCTCTAACAACACTCAAAAATCAAACATTTTCGAAAATTAAAGTAAAAAATATAGAAAAAGCCTAGAGGCTAGAACCTCTTTAGAAATAATCATCAAAATTCCTGATTTGATCAAAAAATCTAGACCAGGCTCAAATCAACTCGTCCTCATCATACCTTTCTTAACTGAAAAACCAGCTATGTACCCAGCACAGACACTTAAAGCTTATTTAAGTGAAACTTGTGTACGGCGTAGCCAAGACTATTTATTTATCAGTTACAAGAAACCTTTTAAACCAGTTTCAACACAAACATTAAGTTGCTGGGTTAAAAACACGCTAAAAGGTAGCGGCATAGATGTCTCCATATTTTCTGGTCACAGTACCAGACATGCTGTAACTTCAAAAGCCAAGTTCAGGTTTCAATATAGATCCTATTGGCAATACTGCTGGCTAGAGTCATGACTCGAATACTTTTTGGAAATGTTATAGTAAAAATATTTTTAATCAGGACAATACTTCTATGGCCAGAACAATAGAATAATTAAAATATTATGCAATAAAATAAATGTGATGATTATATAAAAATTTAATCTGAAACTTTAATGATTAATTTTTCAGTTTTGTATTATTATTAATGATAAGTAAGGGTTCATCAAAAGGAAAAAATAGCTATAAATTAATAATAATTTATTATGTTTACGTTTTACTGTAACATAATATTATATATCATTGAGATTACAAATGTTATGTAAACATAAATTGTAACTCTGGTAAACAAGTCATTACCTCAGTATTTTCGGAACATGCTCTAAAAGTCTACAATATTTATAATAAAATAACATTTTATCAGCTAATCTAGAGGACAAGGCATGAGTATAATTAATGATTAAATGAGCTTACCTGTAAGTGAAATTCAATCATAATTATACTAGATGCCTTGTCCGAAGAGATTAGCTCCCTCCCCCCCCTGGAAATCCCTAATGTTGTTCCGAAAATACGATTAACTCTAAAATAAATGAGGCTAAACAACTGAGTCCCACATATAAATAGTACTCCGTGGTACCCACGAAGAAATGTAGGTAATAACTACCCTCAAGAAAAAAAAAAAAGAGAAATCTACCCTAAAAACAGTGTTCGTGGTAGTAACTGACAAGTGTTACTACAATATTTATAATAAAATAACATTTTATTTCAGCTAATCTCTTCGGACAAGGCATCTAGTATAATTATGATTGAATTTCACTTACAGGTAAGCTCATTTAATCATTAAATCATACTTAATATTATAAATGCGAAAGTGTGTTTGTTGGTTTGTCCTTCAATCACGCCGCAACAGAGCTACGGATCGACGTGATTTTTTACATGGGTATAGTTGAGGACCCGAGAGTGACTTTTTATCCCGGAAAATCAAGGAGTTCCCGAGGTACTTTAATGTTGGAAATATATTAAATAAAACTAATCATAACATATTTAGAGCCGTGTTTACTATTATCCAACATACATAAGTCAACATGGAAAAATCACAGAATCGAATATGTCATAGGAATGTGTTCTAATTACAAAATATATATAAAACCTTCACTCCTCCTAACGCATTCCTAGACTATTGATCAGATTCTCCAATCTTTGGGATGGCAGCCCTTTAGTTAAAATATCAGCTTCCATCCTCTCTGTATTTATATAAATAATATGAACAGTTTTTTCCTTAACGTGCTGTCGAATGAAATGTCTTCTCAAATCAATATGCTTGGTTCTATTGCTTACAATTTCATTCTTGCACATCTGTATTGCCGCTTGACTGTCGCTATATACAGTGTGTCCGGACACGAACTAGCGATATTTTAAACACTTATATAACAACTAATTTTAAGTACAAATACACTCTAAACTTGGGCCCAATCCACTTCCCCTCTATGTGGCAGCCATTTTGTTTTTTTGCTGAAATATTCTCTAAGCATGTACAAAAAAAATCATATCTCTCAAAGTTTTGGTCTTACTGAGGTAAAAATGGGCTTATTCGAAGCGCAACAATATTGTCCTACCGTCTACATTACAAAACAAAGTGTTCACATTTCCATAACCTTTGAAAAAAATATGAAACCCGAAAAAAATTATCGTAAAATCATGCAAATCAACAAATTATTGTAGATAACTGCAAAAACACCCCCGACAACCCTTTTTATTTTTTTACTAAATCAAGAGATTTTGAGCTAAGCTATAATACAACATTTAATTTATAACTGTATGTCTAATACTTTCAGAGTTATTGTTGTTGGAACATAGCGCATACGCATGAATGTTATGTGTTTGTAATGATTTCCTGTTTAGGGTTCCGACAAAGGCCTTTTGTGCTTGCGTATGCGCTATGTTCAAACAACAATAACTCTGAAAGTATTAGACATACAGTTATAAATTAAATGTTGTATTATAGCTTAGCTCAAAATCTCTTGATTTAGTAAAAAAATAAAAAGGGTTGTCGGGGGTGTTTTTGCAGTTATCTACAATAATTTGTTGATTTGCATGATTTTACGATAATTTTTTTCGGGTTTCATATTTTTTTCAAAGGTTATGGAAATGTGAACACTTTGTTTTGTAATGTAGACGGTAGGACAATATTGTTGCGCTTCGAATAAGCCCATTTTTACCTCAGTAAGACCAAAACTTTGAGAGATATGATTTTTTTTGTACATGCTTAGAGAATATTTCAGCAAAAAAACAAAATGGCTGCTACATAGAGGGGAAGTGGATTGGGCCCAAGTTTAGAGTGTATTTGTACTTAAAATTAGTTGTTACATAAGTGTTTAAAATATCGCTAGTTCGTGTCCGGACACACTGTATAAGTACACTATTTTGCTGCTTACAGGCAAAGCTATTCAACAACGTTTTTAAATGTATAGCCTCCTTTACGGCTTCTGTTAATGCCATGTATTCCGCCTCTGCCGTAGACAAGGCTACTGTTCTCTGTTTTCTTGATTCCCAGCTAATGCATCCGCTAGATAATTTGAAACAATATCCTGTGTAGGATCGCCTGTCCAGTGCACACGATGCCCAATCTGCATCTGCAAATCTATAGATAGGACATTCAGTTTTCTCGTAAACTATTCCGAGTTGTAAAGTTCCTTTTAAATACCTTAGTACCCGTTTCGCACATTTAAAATGTTCTTCGCCGTAGTAATTATTAAATTGTGATAAATAACTAACGGCAAACATTATATCTGGCCTAGTAGCCACAGCAAGAAACATCAATGTTCCAATCAAATTCTGATATGGTAAGTTTTCTATCTTCTTTTCCTTTTTATCTAACTTTAATCGTGCTTCTATTCGGGTGTACTAACTGGTTTACACTCCTCCATATTATATGTACAAAGAACTTTCTTAATATAATTTTCTTGCGATAACTTAATTTTTCCTTGTTTGATATCAACTTGTATACCTAAAAATTCAGATGGTTTTCCCAAGTCTTTCATATCAAACTTTGTGGTAAGAAAATTCTTTACCTTTTTTAACTTCTTTTCTGATGTATAAGCAATCATTAAATCGTCAACGTAAAGACAAATTAATATTTTATCTCCTCCTTCTTTAAAAGAATACATACAAGGATCTGCCGGTGATGGTTCGAATCCAAAAGATTTCAGTTCTGTGTCCAACCTTTTGAACCATTGTCTTCCAGATTGTTTCAAACCATATAATGCCTTTTGCAATTTACAGACCCTTTCTCCTTTTACATTTCTTAGGTCTTCTAACATTCTCTTTGCTTTAACTAATAAGTTTGAATTTGGATTGCTACTTTCATCATTTATAATTTCAATTAAATATTTTTCTAAATATTCTGGTGTTTTCATTTGAATTTTCTCATCCAAATCACCATTTAAATATGCAGTTGTGACATCCATCTGATTCAACGAAAGATCTTCTTCTACAGCTACTGCTAGTAGTAATCTTAGCGAGCTCAGTTTTGCAACAGGTGCCCACGTCTCATTATAATCTATTCCAGGTCTCTGGCTAAATCCCCTTGCTACAAGACGAGCTTTCTTTCTCTGTCCTTTGTCTTTCAGAATCATCTTAAAATCAATAACATTTCTAGTTTTATCTTTAGTTTTAATTGTCCACGTACTATTTTTTACATGTGACATCATTTCTGACTTGATAGCTTCATGCCATTCATCGTCCATTTCTGAGTAGTCTTCAACGTCACAACTATAAGTATACTCGTTACTTTGTTTGCTATAAGAAACTTCTTCATAATAATCTTCTAAAGAATAACTTTTAAACCAATCTGGTTGCTTTCTAATTCTTTTAGGTCTTTCATGCCTATCAGGTATAATTCGATCTGGTTCTTCTTCAGGACATGAATCATAAACTTCAGGCTCAGAATATGAGTCCTCTACACTTTGATCCATTATTTTCTTTTCCCTGGTTTCTCTTTCTAGTAATACAGGTAAGTTATCTTCAGCATCCTTTTGAGCAATTAAATCTTTTTCTTTATTATTTTCAAAAATATTTATTTCTGTATCAGGTTCCTCATGTTCCAATTCTACCTCAATTTGTTTATCGTAGTAAAATTTTTCTAAGACTTTCACGTACTGACAATAACATTTTTCTTTTTAGGCAAATATATTCTAAATGCTTTAGCATTTGATGCATATCCCATAAAAATACCTTCTTCTGCTTTGGGTGTAAATTTTCCTTTCCTTTTCTTATTGAGGACAAATGCTTTTGCACCAAAAACATGTAGGTGATTTCCTGAAGGTATACGACCAGTCCATTTTTGATATGGCGTCTCACCTTTCAATGCTTTTGCCGGGCTTCTATTAATTAGATAATTCGCTGTATTTATAGCTTCAGCCCATAGGAATTCTGGGATATTACCTTCAATTAATAAGCATCTTGCCTTGTCAAGTAGTGATCTATTTTTTCTCTCACTTAGACCATTTTGTTGGGGTGTATAAGGCACAGACAGCCTTCTCTGAATACCATGTTCCTTTAAATATTCATTAAAATCGTTATTACAATATTCGGTTCCATTATCCGACTGTAAAAACTGTATTTTTTCTTTCATTTGATTCTCTACCTCGGTCTTGTATTGTTTAAACTTATTTAGTACTTCACTTTTATTTTTCATAAAATATACGTAACCGTATCTTGTAAAATCATCGATAAAAGTGACGAAATATTTATTTTCAGCCAGAGTTCCACAACGCATAGGCCCACAGACATCAGTGTGTATTATTTGTAAAGACCTTGTAGATTTCAATGCTTCATGTATGGGGAACGGTAAAACTGTCATTTTCCCCTTAATACAAGTTTCGCAATTACCTAAAATTTCATCCGGGTTTAATATTAATCCGCGCAGCAGTTTATTTCTTGATAGCAGTCTTAAATCACTTTCATTTATATGACCAAGTTTCCGGTGCCATCTCATAATATTATTTTCTTTTTCAGGTACTAAATTAGCATTTTCAATGACATTTTTAATGACATTTTCCACTTGCAGATAATAGAGTCCATTTTCTCTGACAGCTGTAACTAAAACCTCCCCTTTGTCATCCATAATAAATGCTTTATTTTTATTGAACAAAATTGTGTTTCCTTTATCAGTAATTTTTCCCACAGATAGTAGATTTACTGATAACTCTGGTACATACAATGTATCATGGAGGTTATACTGCATATTTTTTATTTTAATTTGAACTTTTCCTTTACCCGCTATATCTGTGGTGTGATTATCTGATGCTAGTTTAAGAGAACCTGTTTCATGGTATATATTAGAAAAATTCTCTTTTACCCCTGTCATATGTGATGAGCACCCACTATCTAAACACCATATATTATTATTTTCTATGGCTGTACTATGTAAACAAGTCGGTAATATACCGAAGTTTTTCTGCTGCTCAACAGATGAATCTTTTCCATTTCTTTTTATAAATTTACCTTTCGACCAGCACCCAGATGCCTTGTGCCCCCTCTTTTTGCATTTGAAATATATCAGTTCAGCAGAATTAGTTTTAAAATATTTTTTATTCTTGTTATAAAATGCACCTTCAACCTCTCTGCTTGTGCAACCATGTGGGGCATCACTGTCTTCTATGATTTTGATTTTTAAAACTTCAGGGTTCGGTAAAACATCCCTCGATTCTATAGCTATTCTAAAGTTTTCGTAGGAGGTTGGCAAACTATAAAGCATCATAATACTCAGCAGTTCTGGGTGAATACTTACTTCCATGTTTTGCAATTTGTCTACAATATCCATGAAATTATTAAGGTGATCCCGAACATCTTCATGTGCTGTCATCTTTTTTACAACTAATTGTTTTAACAAACCAGCTTTTCGTGCCGGCCCCGAGCTTTGGTGGATAGACTTCAATTTATTCCACACCTCTTTTGAAGTAGTGCAACCACTTACTTGTTTTAGCTCATTAGGTGACATGAGAAGTAATATCTCAGCCTTCGCCATCATGTCCTGTTTTTTATCGGCGACTTCGCCTGTTACGTATTTCCACAATTCATTTTTAATAAGGATGGCTTGAGCTTGTACGCACCACGTATCGTAGTTGTCGTTTTTCAGCGGTTCAATCCGATAATTTGTAGACGTCGTCATACTCGATTATTTTTAGAGTTTACATGCGACTTTCCGCTTCCACAACCACTAACCGCGCTCTCTGCTACCAAATGTTGGAAATATATTAAATAAAACTAATCATAACATGTTTAGAGCCGTGTTTACTATTATCCAACATACATAAGTCAACATGGAAAAATCACAGAATCGAATATGTCATAGGAATGTGTTCTAATTACAAAATATATATAAAACCTTCATTTAAAAACTAAACCCACGCGGACGAAGTCGCGGGCATCAGCTTATTATTAGCTTTTAGCAGTTTCTGTTTCATTCCATATACAACAAAAATTGAAAATATTTTTTTCCGGGCAAACTATCAGTTTTAGAGAAAAACGTTTAATAAAAAAATTCTTTTCAAAAAACCGACTTCTAACGCCACTACAAAGTATAAAAATAATTTTAGTTTGTCCACGTTTGTTGAAGTCGGGCGGGCCTATATACAAACTATGAAACCGATGCGCGACGCTACAAAATATGATAGACTCATTTGTAGAAGTCGAGCGAGCATCGCGAGTCGGTTTCATAGTTTGTATTTTAGGCCCGCCCGACTTCAACAAACGTGGACAAACTAAAATTATTTTTATACTTTGTAGTGGCGTTAGAAGTCGGTTTTTTGAAATGAATTTTTATTTTATGCTTTTAAGTGTAGTATCCTATGATTGAGGAGCTAGGACCTGGAGCTCCACGATGTAGTCCATACTTGTTACCTACAATATCAATTTGTAATCGAAATTTCCTAAATCGCCATTGTTTTAGCCTGCAGCATCAGGCTTGAGGAGTTGAAGGTTAAAATTTTTATGGGACCATTTCGCAAACATACTCTGTCGATTAAAAAAAAATCACGCGAATCGGTCCAGTAATCCCGGAGAAATCGGTGGACATACATAGAAAAAAAAAAAAAAAAAAACCCGGCGGAATTGAGAACCTCCTCCTTTTTGGAAGTCGGTTAAAAATTATTCATCAGAATGACAAGGTCTTTCGATAAGTATTTTTTTAAATGGAATTTGTAACAAAAAATCCTATGTACCTCATATAGCTGTTTCGACCCACTGTGCGTCGCCTCGGTTCCCGCCGCGCTGCCCGCCGCGGTGCCCGCCGCTACACGACGCCGCACGCGCCGCGCGACGCCACGCCTATGCGAAAACGTCGCCTAAAAGTTGCCGATCAAAATCGTATTAATTTCATAGCATTGGTGTCAAAGTAAAATAAACCATAACAGCATTGAATTAGAGCTCAATTTCGTGTATGCATTCTTACACGTTTAGGTATGTACGATACGCTTCGCAACGCTCCATGTTAAAATCGTTTGTACTGAATTTGTGACTTTATCAATATAAAGTCACAAATTCAAGCAGTGATAGCCTAGTGGTTACAACTGTGGTCTCCTAATCGAGGGGTCGCAGGTTTGTCAGGAATATTTTACTTTGACACTAATACAGTCAAGGAATATTTTACTTTGACACTAATGCCATCAAATAAATACGATTTTGATCGGCAACCTTTACACAATAGCACCTCTGATTCACACGTCTCGTCCAGCCATCGGCCGAGCCGCATTCGACACTCACGCCATTGTGCTGCCTTCGTTATGCATCGCACGATTATTCATTATCGACTAGCTGACGACCGCCTCTTCGTCTGCACTGAGTTAGGCGTTTCAAAAATTCCTGAGGGAATCCCGGTATATATGCCATTATCCAGGTCCTCAACTATACTCAAGCCTCTCTCAAAAAAATTTCAAAAAATCACGTCGACCAACTTGACAAGCAAATATTTGCATTTATCTATACTATACATATAATAAAACTGTAACTGGAAGATTTCTGTACATTTAATATATTTTGAAAATTTTAATTGGGGGATGCTTTATTATCGATACTGAGCCCAAAACAGATTTTTATTTAATTTTTGTCTGTTTGTCTGTTTGTTTGTCCTTCTTTCACGTAAAAACTACCGCACAGATTTCTACAAAATTTTATACCGTGGTAGCTTATTACTCGGGTCAACATCTAGGCTACTTTTTATCCCGGAAAATCAAGGAGTTCCCGAGGGACTTTAAAAACTAAATCCACGCGGACAAAGTCGCGGGCATCAGCTAGTAAATTCATATATTGTGTCATCGAGCGTCAATAATTAGTTCCTTTGAGTATATAACCAATATATAGTCAAAGATTAGTCCCTACTGATGTTGTAAGAAGTTCTAAAAACTCATTAGCCGACTTCAAAAAAGGAGGAGTTTCTCAATTCGTCGTAATCTTTTTATTTTTTTATATATATGTTCACCGATTACTCTAAGACGCCTGAACCGATTTGAAAAATTCTTTTTCGTTTCAAAGGGTATACTTTCCAGGTCGTCCCATTGAAATTTTATCGAAATCGGTCGAGTGGTATTTAAAATTTTTTTTTTTTTTTTTTTTTAATATTAGGTCTATCATGCGATCAGCTACAACAGCTATAAGCAGATCTTTTCAAGGTATGTTGGCATGGGAGGCTGTCCATCCAGTGATGGATCTGCCTCTTAGGTAATTAATAGGTTTTGCTCAATCTATAAAGTCCCATAAGGAACCGCGTTTAAGCCTTCTAAATTCCATTGGGAAAGCAAGTGATGTAGCTAATTCGTTTTGGTGAGTGTTCAACCGTTCTTTGTAGGTCTTTGCTCTGTGTTCGATTCTTCTTTTATCGTTTTTATGTGGAGATGCTCGTGCAGTTCCGACATCTTAGTGAACCATGGAGCATTTGCTATGTTTTTAAGGACTTTGTTTTGAAATCTTTGTAGTATTTCTAGATTTGAGTTCTTGGCTGTGCCCCAAAGCTCAATGCCATACGTCCACACTGGCTTTATTATGGTCTTGTAAATAAGTAGCTTATTATTCAGGGAAACCCGCGAGTGCCGTCCCATAAGCCAGTTAAGATTTCTGAAAATTTGATTGAGTTCATCGCGTTTTTTCATTATGTGGGGCTTCCAGGTTTGTTTTTTGTCTAAGTGTATCCCAAGATATTTAGCTGTCTCACTATGAGGTATGATATTATGTCCGAGTTTAACAGGGGCATAGACGTCTTTGCGGAGAGTAAAAGTTACATGTGCAGACTTATTTGAACTGGCTTTTATACGCCATTTGGTCATCCATTTCTCTATCTTGTTCAGGTGGTTTTGTAATATGTCTGATGCCATCATTGGATCTTTATTGTTGCACAAAACTGCAGTATCATCAGCAAAAGTAGCGGTGAGTACATTTCCTGATGTGGGAATGTCTGCAGTGTAAAGGAGGTATAGTGTTGGCCCCAAGACAGAGCCTTGAGGTACTCCCGATTCAATGTTATGGAATTCTGAGTACGCATCATTAATTCTAACTCGAAATATTCTCTGTTGCAGGTAAGATTTCTAAAGCATATAGAGGTTATGAGGGAGATGATTCTTTGCCTTGAAGAGTAATCCATTGTGCCAGACTTTGTCGAAAGCTTGTTGGACATCCAGAAATACGGCCGAGCAGTACTCTTTATTTTCAAGGGCATTTCTTATTTTACTAACTACTCTGTGCACTTGTTCTATTGTGGAATGACCACTCCTGAACCCAAACTGATGTTGAGGGATGAAATCTTTTTCATTAAGGATAGATTTGAGCCTATACAAAGTTATCTTTTCAAACACTTTAGATAATGTTGGTAGTAGACTGATAGGTCTGTAGGATGATACCAAATGCGGTGGATTACCGGGTTTTGGGACCATTATTATTTGTGATACTTTCCAAATATGTGGGTAGTGGGACGTTCTCAAGATACCATTGAAGAGTTGCGTCACAAAGACAATTGCTTTTCTTGGTAGTTGCTGTAAGACCTCTGCTGTTATTAAACAAAACCCTGGGGCTTTGTTCAAGTCCAGTTCTTTTATTACCCTATAGACTTCTTTAGGGGAGCAACTTTTTAGCGGTGGGCTAAGTTGTAAATCTGTAGCTAAAAACTCTTTAACTTCTCTATCAGTATCTGGATCGCCGTTGTTAGAGGTGAATACTTCACTTAGGAACTGGCCAAAAGCTTTAGCACGTTCACTATCTTTTCTAGCCCAGGTGCCGTTGTCCAGTTTTAAAGGATGCTGTGCTAAAATGGGTGCCGCTTTACTTGATTTTACTACCCTATAAAGTGAGTACTCGTTCTTTGCTGACGCAGACAAATTCTCCAATTTATTTTGTAACGTCTCGTCATCGACCTCTTTTAAATACGATCTTAGTTCTACGATAGCACGATTTAGAGCTTTTTTGTCTGAGGGATGGCGACTACTATGCCAAACTCTCCTAAGTCTTCTTTTTTCGAGCACTTTGTCTCTTATATCCTTCGGTATATTTTTGCTGCCTGGGATATGACAACGTTCTGGAGTGGAAATCCACGATGCAGTTTGTATAACATTTGTTATGGTGATGGCTGCCTCATCGATATCATCATCTGTTTTTAATGGAACTTTAAGTGACAGGTTAGATTCAATGTAGTTTCTAAATGCATCCCAGTCTGTACGTTTATTGTACAGAGTCTCTTTTGTTGGCCTTTCAATGATCGATGTACTGATTGTTCCTATCACCGGAGTATGGTCTGAACCCCCGTCGAGACAACTTTCGACACTGAGGTAAAGATTTGACAAGCCTTTATAAGCAAAGAAGTCTATAAGGTCCGGCACTTTTTTGGGATCTGTTGGCCAGTATGTGGGTTCACCCGTGCTTAGGATTTGTAAATTGTTTTTAAGTATACTTAGGTTAAGTTCTCTGCCTCTGGGTAGAGTTAAACGTGATCCCCATTGCACGTGTTTGGCATTCCAATCTCCTCCACAGATAAATCTATGTCCAAGGGTTTCAAAGTAGTTAGTAAATTGATCCTCCTTTATATTGTGTTTCGCTGGACAGTAGATGGCCGACAGAACAAGAGACCCTTGTTTATCATATACCATAATAGTCGTAGCTTGTAGCTGGGATGTTTTATATTCTTCTAAGAGGTCATGTTTCAAGGTTTTTCTTACTATTATAGCAGTGCCAGCGTGAGCGGTTCCATCTGGATGGGATGTTGCATATATGATGTAGTCTTTAATCGAAAGGTTATGTTTTGCAGTAAGATGAGATTCTGATACAAGAAGCACGTCTATGTTGTGTAGTTTCAAAAATATTTCCACATCGCTCTTATGTCTACTAAGACCATTAAGGTTCCACGTTGCTACTCTCAAAGTAGCCAATAAATCATATAAGCTTTTGAATTACTGATGTCAATAAATTCATCATTATTGACATCTGATCTATTAATTTATCTAACTTTTCAGCTTGTTTTAAGAGTAGTTCTTCTAATTTAGATTCTGTTGTGATTTTATCTGTTTTTTGATTTTTAGTAGCTTCAGCATATGTCTTGTATTCATATGGCTTTCGGGAGTGTTCTCTTGTATGCCTACGGTCATTACTTTGTTCTTCTGGAGTTCGGTCCCTCTCATCCGCCCTCTGAGTGCTTTGTTTTCTAGCATTCTCATGAGTCTGGTTTTGATGCTTTTCATTCCTTGATTGATTCTTTGGCTTTGTCTGATCTCTTTTTATGGGATTTTTCTTTCTTTTGTTGATTTCCATGAAGACCTGACAGCCTTTATAGTTAGCAGGGTGACTGCCTAGACACAAGCAGCACTTGGCTGGGGTGTTGCGGTCCTTTTTAGGACAGTCTACTGTGTTATGGTTTTCTGCACATTTCACACACCTGTAAGGTCTGAGGCAGTTGTTTTTAGTATGCCCATACTGCTGGCATCTCTTGCATTGGGGCACATTGTTTGTTCTTATTGGATCCTCTATAACTACTCGTGTGTTATATATGTAACAAATTTTCTTAGCCTCTGAGTTGTTAGGGTGTGGGTCCAGGTTGACAAAGAATGTTGAGAGTGGTATTTTATCAGGACCATAACGGGCGTTCACTATTTCTCCACAAATGGTGTTGCCTGTCTGCTCTATGGCTTCTTTGATTGCTTCAATAGGTGTGGTATGGTGAAGATTCTTAATGACTATTCGATATGGTCTTGTATCTTTTCTAGAGAAAGTGTGTCCAATCAAGTTGTTTGCTCTTACTAAATCCATAAGTCGTTTATATGAGTCTATTGTTGAACAACTAATTCTTAATTGATTGCGAGTTGTAATTTTAATGGCGAATTCCTTCACATCCAACACTGTTCTTATTAGATTGGTTAATTTAGAGATATCTTCAATACCATAAAGCATGATAGGTGGAGGTTTAATTGTTTGTTGCCTGTTATCTGATCTTAAAGTCTCAGCATCGTCTACATCGATATCAAGAGAACCATATTTATTTGACTCAAATTCAGAGTCTTTAGGTGGAGATGGTGTAACAGTTGTTCTGCGTCGTTTGGGTGTTCTTGGGATTGGGACTCTTTGCCAGTCAACTGATCTTCCAGTACTACCTTGATTCTCAGTAGCATTGAAATCTTTGTTTGATGTTGTTGAAGCTTTATCTAGATCGGTGTGATCTTGAGTTGGCTTGTTTTTAGTGTTGTAAAACATGCTTTTATGAAAAGTTTGTTGGACTAGCTTACTTTGGGGTCTGCTGTCTTTACTTTTGTCTTTATTTTGACCTGTAGTATTGTCCTGTGGATAATTCTGTGTGTTTTGCGTTCTTCTTTTTTCTTCTCGTTCCAAAACTGCTTGCTTGTTTTTTCCAGTAACATTCACAGGCACCGGAGCCTGGTTACTCACTCCAGTGGTGTCTTCGGTAGCAGATTTCACACTCTTCAGCCCGGGTACCGGAGAGCGCCGGGGGTTAGCCGGATCGCATGACAGAACGTTTTCTCTAATAACTGACATTTCATGAAAAGGGGGGTTGGGAAAAGAGACCAGCAATACTTTCCCAAGGTACTACTGCCACAGTTGTTTAGAGGGGATTTAGTCCCTCAAGGCTTGTGGTAGCCCAGGTACAGGTTATTTAACCGCCGCCTGTTGCTCGGCGTTGTCAGCTCGTTTAGCACCACCCGGGGGACACGTGTAGGGTGGGCCTTGTTCGAGGAGAAGGTGGTAAATCCTACGGACGCGAGCGACATCATCCCCCGTATTTAAAATATCAACAATAAATTATATAGGTACTTTGTATTGGCGCGGGCGTTTGAAGTCGGTTTTTTGTTTAAAAAGAATTTATTACATTAAATTATTTAATTCCTTCATTTTGGGTCGCAAATTAATAACATCCAAAAAGACAATACCCAGACCCGGTTGATACATTTTACCCCCATATTTCCATTCCCATCGCATAACAAAATATAATAACTTCACAAGTTTTCATCAACAAAAAACAAACAAAATAATTAAGAAACACAAAAAGTCCGCCGCGGCGCAGATGGCCAAGTAATTACTTAGTGCGCCAAGTTATTAATAACATCCTTTACTTGGCTGGCGCTGGCAATTAATCTGGATTTGTGTGTGACCGCCGACGGGCGGACAATAACGGTATCTGGTTAATCTGAGTATTATTTAGGCCTATGGGCTTTAATTGAAAGCCATGCAAAAAGTCACGTCGCGTCGATCCGTTGGACCGTTGCCGCGTTATTGAAAGACAAACCAACAAACATAAACGTAACGCTAAGTACCAAATTGCGGCACTATATGCTGTAGATCGTCGAGCTAAGAAACTCATTGGCAAGAACTCACCACTCTTAGCCAAACTTCAGAGCCTCGATCACCGCCGAAAAGTTGCCGGCTTATCGGTGTTTTATAGCATATATCTCGGTGAGTGTGCTCAGGAGCTCTTCGACCTTGTCCCCCTTTACCCTTTTACCACCGCACTGCAAGACATCGGCAGGGCTTCCATCCCTATATCGTTGATGTACCATCCACGCGCACGAAGCGGTTCAAGTCTTCATTTCTGATCCGCACGGCCAGGGTCTGGAACGCTCTTCCGAGATCTGTGTTTCTTAACACGTACAATTTGTGTATCTTTAAAGCAAGAGTGAATAGGCATCTTCTAGGCAAACGCGTTCCAACTTAGGTCACATCATCACTTCCCGTCAGGTGTGATAGTGGTCAAGTGTGTGCCTATCCAATCCTACTAATATTATAAATGCGAAAGTTTGAGAGAATGGACGGATAGATGTATGGATGGATGACCGGACGAAGTCGTGACTTCGTCCGGTTTTTAAAAATTCCTAGGGAGCCCTCTGTTTTTCCGGGATAAATGGTAGCCTAGTGCCCATTTTCACCAACTTTCCTTAACTTTTACGGACCACCTAAGCTAAGTTAGGTGACGCATTCTGTCAATTTCGTTTTCACGAACCTTTAGGGTACGCGCCGCGTGTGCATAAACGTACCCTTAGGGAACATCTAAAGGTGAAAATGACATTGGGTAAGGCGATTGTATTTAGGGGCTACCTACGTAAAGAGACTTCTACTTAGGAAGGGGACGATTTAGGTATGGTTGATGAAAACGGGCATAAGTCACTGTCCAAGCCCTCAACTATACCGATCGATCCGTTGCTCCGTGCGGCGTGATTGAAGGACAAACCAACAAACAAACACTCGCATTTTTATTAGTAAGGGTTATAATGGGGAAGGGAAGGGAAGTAGGGATAGAAATAAAAGTAATAAAACACATCGCACAGACTCGTTCCTTTTTACCAACTTGCACTATAATATGTGACGACTAGCTTGTGCACGCGGCTTCGCTCAAGTTAAGTTCGATTTTGAAACCCCTATTTTACCCACTTAAGGGTTGAATTTTCAAAAATCCTTGCTTAGCGGATGCCTTCGTCATACTAGGTATGCCTTTCAGCCCGATCCGTCCAGTGGTTTGAGCAGTGCGTTGATAGATCAGTCAGTCAGTCAGTCAGAGTTGACAGCAAAACTAAAAATTGGTTGTCTGTAAAGTCGGTTTACGAACGATAGTTTTATGTGATAATGTCATAAAGAAACATTGATGAATAAATGTGTCAAAGCCAACTTAGCCAACGCTTGGGCCGATCGTGCCTCTCTATCGCTTGTTCCACGCTCTCGCTTGCACGCTCAGGCTCAGGCGGAACGTGACACTTTTTCGTGCGTGTAGCTGGTGTTCATCGATTTATAAAACGTTATCACGTCAAAAACCTTTCGTCTGGAGTCTGGACGCTTAAAACCTATTGTACTGACACATTTGCGTAATGATTTTAATAGGTGTGAAGTCAATCACTTTGAGATGCTGTATTTGGACCATCGCCTTATCTCGTCACAACACATTCAGGACGTTCGTGCGAGCGGGACGGCGCTATTGTTCCTGTATTACTGCGTCCCTTTATCGGCGACATTAATGTACACGTTAATTTTGGTCGGGTCAGATGTGCACATCATTATTGGGTTAGGAAATTAATTGTAGCTATCAAAGTGTCACTGTGTTTCTAGAGTATTAGGCCGCGGCCGCACTGGTACGGCGACTGCGACGCGTTGAAAAAAAATTGGTTGCCTGTAAAGTTGGTTTACGGACGATAGTTTTACGTGATAACGTCGTAACGGTGACACATCCGCTAACCAGTAACCACAGCGTGCACGTGATGAATGGTGGGCGGCGGTGGGCGCTCTCTAGTCACAAGCCAACGCTTGGGCCGATCGTGCCTCTCTATCGCTTGCGCGCTCAGGCTTAGGCGGAACTTGACACTTTTTCGTGCGTGCAGCCGGTGTTCATCGATTTATAAGACGTTATCACGTCAAAAACTCTTAAAACAATTGCTCATTAACGTCTCACTACTGAGGTCTCCTCTCGAAGGGTTATAGGCCATAGTCCACCACGCTGGCCCAATGCGAATTCACACACCTTCGAGAACATTATGAAGAACTCTCAGGTGTGCAGGTTTCCTCACGATATTTTCCTTCACCATTGACGCGTGTGATATTTAATTCTTTAAACGCACATATAACTCAACGAAAAGTCAGAGGTGCCGGATCGCACCTGCGACCCCCCATAGACCCCTTTATAGGAGACCACAGTCCTAACCACTACTCTATCACTGCTTATAACAAAGTACAACCGTTAATATTTAGAGCATTAGGCGGAAATGATGGCCATAATACGAGTTTCCTCGAGGTGCGCGGTTTTGGCGAGCGTTTGCCGGCGGCCGGCCGTCGCGCGACCCACTGGCAGATGCCTTACCGGGCACAATTACATCCCTGAGTGTACATCCATGATTATTATTAACTAGCTGATGCCCGCGACTTCGTCTGCGTGATTTAGTTTTTAAAATGCCTCGGGAACTCTTTGATTTTGCGGGATAAAAAGTAGCCTGTCACTCTCCAGGTCCTCAACTATAGGCACCCCTGCAAAAATCACGTCACGAATCACGTCGTTCCGAAGCTCTGTTCGGACGTGATTGAAGGAGAAACCAACATACTTACGCATCTCATATCATCACGAGAGATCTCAGAGAACATACATCCAACCATCCATACATCCATCCATCCATCCATCCGTATACTACATCTATCCATAAATCCATCCTTACAAACTTTCACATTAATAATATTAGTAGGATTAGTAGGATAGGATATAGGTAATGTAGTTATAGTTAGGGAAAGGAGGATACAAACAATCATAAATACAAACATACATACATGCATGCATGCATATTGGCGAATAATTTAGGGAACTGTTTGTTTTCCCGGGATAAAGAGTAGCTGTTGTTACTTTTCAGGTCCCCAACTATGCCTATCCAAAAAACCACGTCAATATCTAACTACCTTGGCCCATAATTGAAGGATAAATATGTGAAAAGTAGCATAAGTACTAATATCCCGCAGGAACCGTTTGTTTTCCCGGAATAAAAAGTAGCCTTTTCACTTTTCAGGTCCTCAACTATGCCTATTTAAAAACCATGTCAATCTGTAACTCCGTTAGCGCATAATAATTGAAGGATAAATATGTGAAAAGTAGCAAATGAATATCCTGCGGGAACTGTTTGTTTTCCCGGAATAAAAAGTAGCCTTTTCACTTTTCAGGTCCTCAACTATGCCTATTCAAAAAACCATGTCAATCTGTAACTCCGTTAGCGCATAATTGAAGGATAAATATGTGAAAAGTAGCAAATGAATATCCTGCGGGAACTGTTTGTTTTCCCGGAATAAAAAGTAGCCTTTTCACTTTTCAGGTCCTCAACTATGCCTATTCAAAAAACCATGTCAATCTGTAACTCCGTTAGCGCATAATTGAAGGATAAATATGTGAAAAGTAGCAAATGAATATCCTGCGGGAACTGTTTGTTTTCCCGGAATACAAAGTATCCTTTTCACTTTTCAGGTCCTCAACTATGCCTATTAAAAAAAAACACGTCAATCTGTAACTCCGCTGGCGCATAATTGAAGGATTAATATGTGAAAAGTAGCATACGAATATCCCGAGGGAATTGTTTGTTTTCCCGGGATAAAAGTAGCCTTTTCTCTTTTCAGGTCCTCAAATATGCCTATCCAAAAAACCACGTCAATCTGTAACTCCGTTGGCGCATAATTGATGGATAAATATGTGAAAAGTAGAATACTAATATCCCGCAGGGACCGTTTGTTTTCCCGGGATAAAAAGTAGCCTTTGTTATTTTTCAGGTCCTTAACTTTACCTGTACAATAAAACCACGTTGATCTAAAACCCCATTGCGCGAATTTGGAAGGACAAATGCGTAAAAAATAGCGAAGCTATCCCGCAGGAACTGTTTGCTTTTCCGGGATAAAAAGTAGCCTATGTGCTATTCCAGACATTAATCTATGTCTGTGCCAAATTTCAGCAAAATCGGTTCATTTGTTGTCGCGTTAAAGAGTAACAAACATCCATCCATCCATCCATCCAAACATCCAAACATCCATCCTCACAAACTTTCGCATTTATAATATTAATAGGATAGGATAGGATAGGATAGGATAATAGGAATTTGTGTCGCATGCCGACGTAAAGGGAGATAGATAGATAGATTTTTATTCGCCAAAATGCAGGTAGGTACAATGTAATGGTATACCTAGAGAATCGAGCCTAGTTAAACCAGGACTGGTGTGTGAATATTTATACAATACATCAATATGTCAATATTAAAAGTTAATAGATTTTGAATGTCATGACTCATGGTCCATTAAATAGTCAAAAATAATCGTCAATCAAAAATAATAAATAATAATAATAATCTACCTATGGACATTATCACAATAGCCAAACAAAACAGTTAAGAACCGACCAGGGAGAGAGCAGACTGGCTACTTTTAAGGTTGATTGTACGGGTCTGCCCGCGAAATTCAAATTTAATTTGATTTTTCGCAATTTGTAAACTAATACGACAAAGTAGACTTATGGCATTTTAATTGCGCCAATGGCAGTATTATCTTCACAGGTTTTTATAAAAATCTTTACTTGAAAGTGTCCAATTGAAGAAATTAGTCAGATCATCGACTAATTTGTGTGTAACTCACGTCCAACTTGATATTTTGATTAATTTCTTAAACTGGTTACCCATAGTTAGGGACCATGTCTTGGATCCGTAAGTCATCACTGGCAACACGCGCTGTTCGAAGACTAGTCTTCAGGCACTGAGGGATTTTGGACGAGAAGACATCTCGGAGCTTCCCGAACGCTGCCCAGCCGAGTTGGGTTCGGCGGTTGATCTCTTTCTCGAAATTGGACCTACCTAGCTGGACTGTATGTCTGACTGGTATTTGACATTGATACATTGAGCATTATCTTGAGATCTCTCAGAGTCTCTGCCATGACTACTATTTCATCGGCAAAACGCAGGTGACTGATGTACTCGCCGTTTATGTTGATGCCAAGCCCGTTCTAATCCAGAAGCTTAAAGACGTCCTCCAACGCAGCGGTAAAGAGTTCGGGGAGATAACGTCTCCCTGTCGCACTCCACGCTGCAAGTGGATTGGCCTCGTAGTCTGGTCCTGTATACGTACTGACATAGTGGCGTTTTCGTACAAGCACTTCAACACTTGGATATACCGGTAGTCAATCCGGCATCTCTGCAGCGACCTCAATACAGCTCAAGTTTCCACTGAATCAAAGGCTTTCTCATAGTCCACAAAAGCTAAGCAAAGTGGCTGGTTATACTCTTCCGTCTTTTAAATAATCTGCCGCAGCGTATGAATGTGATCTATGGTGCCAAAGCCTTTTCGGAATCCGGCTTGTTCGGGAGGCTGGAAGTCGTCCAAACTACGGATAGCGAGACGATTCGTAATGACTCTCGAGAACAACTTTAGGACAAGAAAAGAATTTTAGTCAGTCAAACCGAATTCAATAAAAAATATGTTTTTCCCTGCAGCTGTATATAACTTCAACTCGAGTAAGCCGTTCCACCTGCCCCTGGAGGTCGGCGAGCTGGTGCACCTGGAGCGAGAGACGGCGCAGTGGTACTGGGGCAGCAGTCTGCGCAGAGAGGCCAGCGGCGCCTTCCCCAAGCGATACGTGACGATCCGCGACTGCAGAGTGGACAGGTCAGTGCGGCTGCCAGGGCCCGTGGCACTGGGCAGCAGTCTGCGCAGAGAGGCCAGCGGCGCCTTCCCCAAGCGATACGTGACGATCCGCGACTGCAGAGCGGACAGGTCAGTGCGGCCGCCAGGGCCCGTTGCACTGGGCAGCAGTCTGCGCAGAGAGGCCAGCGGCGCCTTCCCCAAGCGATACGTGACGATCCGCGACTGCAGAGTGGACAGGTCAGTGCGGCCGCCAGGGCCCGTGGCACTGGGCAGCAGTCTGCGCACAGAGGCCAGCGGCGCCTTCCCCAAGCGATAAGTGACGATCCGCGACTGCAGAGTGGACAGGTCAGTGCGGCCGCCAGGGCCCGTGGCACTGGGCAGCAGTCTGCGCAGAGAGGCCAGCGGCGCCTTCCCCAAGCGATACGTGACGATCCGCGACTGCAGAGTGGACAGGTCAGTGCGGCCGCCAGGGCCCGTGGCACTGGGCAGCAGTCTGCGCAGAGAGGCCAGCGGCGCCTTCCCCAAGCAATACGTGACGATCCGCGACTGCAGAGTGGACAGGTCAGTGCGGCCGCCAGGGCCCGTGGCACTGGGCAGCAGTCTGCGCAGAGAGGCCAGCGGCGCCTTCCCCAAGCGATACGTGACGATCCGCGACTGCAGTGTGGACAGGTCAGTGCGGCCGCCAGGGCCCGTGGCACTGGGCAGCAGTCTGCGCAGAGAGGCCAGCGGCGCCTTCCCCAAGCGATACGTGACGATCCGCGACTGCAGTGTGGACAGGTCAGTGCGGCTGCCAGGGCCCGTGGCACTGGGCAGCAGTCTGCGCAGAGAGGCCAGCGGCGCCTTCCCCAAGCGATACGTGACGATCCGCGACTGCAGTGTGGACAGGTCAGTGCGGCCGCCAGGGCCCGTGGCACTGGGCAGCAGTCTGCGCAGAGAGGCCAGCGGCGCCTTCCCCAAGCGATACGTGACGATCCGCGACTGCAGTGTGGACAGGTCAGTGCGGCCGCCAGGGCCCGTGGCACTGGGCAGCAGTCTGCGCAGAGAGGCCAGCGGCGCCTTCCCCAAGCGATACGTAACGATCCGCGACTGCAGTGTGGACAGGTCAGTGCGGCCGCCAGGGCCCGTGGCACTGGGCAGCAGTCTGCGCAGAGAGGCCAGCGGCGCCTTCCCCAAGCGATACGTGACGATCCGCGACTGCAGTGTGGACAGGTCAGTGCGGCCGCCAGGGCCCGTGGCACTGGGCAGCATGGGATTGTCATAATTTAGCAATCATTTTTTGACAATCTCACAACGGATTTGATCCCATGACCTTCGTTTAAAAAGCAAACAAACGAAAGCTCGCGCTGCGGGGGCAATAGTGAAAAGTGATAATGTTTCAATGAATGGGCGTCACATGAATCACGCGCCTTATCAGCAGGTCGCCGACCGCCGCGGTGACAGCACTTTTATTGTGGCTGGATTACTTTAGTTTGCGCACTACTTCGATTTATCTAGCATGTAAAAGCTACCGCAAACTACAGACTAAACGAACCGGCAAATCTATTATTATAAGCAAAAGTGATGTCTTTATATAGTCTTTCAAATTCCCGATTGAAAATCAAAGCGTCCCACTTTGATTTTCAATCCAGACTTGTGGACGAGACAGACTATGTTATTGCCTAACAAGTTACAGGTGCGATTGTCTAAAGTTATTCCATTGATCGTAATCGTATTCGATGACATTAGCGACAAAGTAAAATAAACCATAACAGATACGATCAATAGAATAACTTTTAGACAATTGGTACCCTGGACTAAATAATAAATAATAATCCGAAGTAATCGAGCCTTTTATCATATTATCATACACCAACCTAACATTCCATCCATTTGTTGTAGATGCGGCGAGACGGTGGTCGCGTCGGCGGGCGGCGGCGGCGTGGTGCACGACATCGCCGTCACGCTGCGCGAGTGGCTGAAGCACTGGAAGTTGCTCTACACGGTGAGACAGCGGATAGGCCTGCAGGAGACGGTGGTCGCGTCGGCGGGCGGCGGCGGCGTGGTGCACGACATCGCCGTCAAGCTGCGCGAGTGGCTGCAGCACTGGAAGCTGCTCTACACGGTGAGGCAGCGGATAGGCCTGCAGGAGACGGTGGTCGCGTCGGCGGGCGGCGGCGGCGTGGTGCACGACATCGCCGTCACGCTGCGCGAGTGGCTGAAGCACTGGAAGTTGCTCTACACGGTGAGACAGCGGATAGGCCTGCAGGAGCCGGTGGTCGCGTCGGCGGGCGGCGGCGGCGTGGTGCACGACATCGCCGTCACGCTGCGCGAGTGGCTGCAGCACTGGAAGTTGCTCTACACGGTGAGACAGCGGATAGGCCTGCAGGAGACGGTGGTCGCGTCGGCGGGCGGCGGCGGCGTGGTGCACGACATCGCCGTCACGCTGCGCGAGTGGCTGCAGCACTGGAAGCTGCTCTACACGGTGAGGCAGCGGATAGGCCTGCAGGAGACGGTGGTCGCGTCGGCGGGCGGCGGCGGCGTGGTGCACGACATCGCCGTCACGCTGCGCGAGTGGCTGAAGCACTGGAAGTTGCTCTACACGGTGAGACAGCGGATAGGCCTGCAGGAGCCGGTGGTCGCGTCGGCGGGCGGCGGCGGCCTGGTGCACGACATCGCCGTCACGCTGCGCGAGTGGCTGCAGCACTGGAAGTTGCTCTACACGGTGAGACAGCGGATAGGCCTGCAGGAGCCGGTGGTCGTGTCGGCGGGCGGCGGCGGCGTGGTGCACGACATCGCCGTCACGCTGCGCGAGTGGCTGAAGCACTGGAAGCTGCTCTACACGGTGAGGCAGCGGATAGGCCTGCAGGAGACGGTGGTCGCGTCGGCGGGCGGCGGCGGCGTGGTGCATGACATCGCCGTCACGCTGCGCGAGTGGCTGAAGCACTGGAAGCTGCTCTACACGGTGAGGCAGCGGATAGGCCTGCAGGAGACGGTGGTCGCGTCGGCGGGCGGCGGCGGCGTGGTGCACGACATCGCCGTCACGCTGCGCGAGTGGCTGAAGCACTGGAAGCTGCTCTACACGGTGAGGCAGCGGATAGGCCTGCAGGACACGGTGGTCGCGTCGGCGGGCGGCGGCGGCGTGGTGCACGACATCGCCATCACGCTGCGCGAGTGGCTGAAGCGCTGGAAGCAGCTCTACACGGTGAGGCAGCGGATAGGCCTGCAGGAGACGGTGGTCGCGTCGGCGGGCGGCGGCGGCGTGGTGCACGACATCGCCGTCACGCTGCGCGAGTGGCTGCAGCACTGGAAGTTGCTCTACACGGTGAGGCAGCGGATAGGCCTGCAGGAGCCGGTGGTCGCGTCGGCGGGCGGCGGCGGCGTGGTGCACGACATCGCCGTCACGCTGCGCGAGTGGCTGCAGCACTGGAAGCTACTCTACACGGTGAGGCAGCGGATAGGCCTGCAGGAGACGGTGGTCGCGTCGGCGGGCGGCGGCGGCGTGGTGCACGACATCGCCGTCACGCTGCGCGAGTGGCTGAAGCACTGGAAGTTGCTCTACACGGTGAGACAGCGGATAGGCCTGCAGGAGCCGGTGGTCGCGTCGGCGGGCGGCGGCGGCGTGGTGCACGACATCGCCGTCACGCTGCGCGAGTGGCTGAAGCACTGGAAGCTGCTCTACACGGTGAGGCAGCGGATAGGCCTGCAGGACACGGTGGTCGCGTCGGCGGGCGGCGGCGGCGTGGTGCACGACATCGCCATCACGCTGCGCGAGTGGCTGAAGCGCTGGAAGCAGCTCTACACGGTGAGGCAGCGGATAGGCCTGCAGGAGACGGTGGTCGCGTCGGCGGGCGGCGGCGGCGTGGTGCACGACATCGCCGTCACGCTGCGCGAGTGGCTGCAGCACTGGAAGTTGCTCTACAAGGTGAGGCAGCGGATAGGCCTGCAGGAGCCGGTGGTCGCGTCGGCGGGCGGCGGCGGCGTGGTGCACGACATCGCCGTCACGCTGCGCGAGTGGCTGAAGCACTGGAAGCTGCTCTACACGGTGAGGCAGCGGATAGGCCTGCAGGAGACGGTGGTCGCGTCGGCGGGCGGCGGCGGCGTGGTGCACGACATCGCCGTCACGCTGCGCGAGTGGCTGAAGCACTGGAAGCTGCTCTACACGGTGAAGCAGCGGATAGGCCTGCAGGAGACGGTGGTCGCGTCGGCGGGCGGCGGCGGCGTGGTGCACGACATCGCCGTCACGCTGCGCGAGTGGCTGATGCACTGGAAGCTGCTCTACACGGTGAGGCAGCGGATAGGCCTGCAGGAGACGGTGGTCGCGTCGGCGGGCGGCGGCGGCGTGGTGCACGACATCGCCGTCACGCTGCGCGAGTGGCTGCAGCACTGGAAGTTGCTCTACACGGTGAGGCAGCGGATAGGCCTGCAGGAGCCGGTGGTCGCGTCGGCGGGCGGCGGCGGCGTGGTGCACGACATCGCCGTCACGCTGCGCGAGTGGCTGAAGCACTGGAAGCTGCTCTACACGGTGAGGCAGCGGATAGGCCTGCAGGAGACGGTGGTCGCGTCGGCGGGCGGCGGCGGCGTGGTGCACGACATCGCCGTCACGCTGCGCGAGTGGCTGAAGTACTGGAAGCTGCTCTACACGGTGAGGCAGCGGATAGGCCTGCAGGAGACGGTGGTCGCGTCGGCGGGCGGCGGCGGCGTGGTGCACGACATCGCCGTCACGCTGCGCGAGTGGCTGAAGCACTGGAAGCTGCTCTACACGGTGAGGCAGCGGATAGGCCTGCAGGAGACGGTGGTCGCGTCGGCGGGCGGCGGCGGCGTGGTGCACGACATCGCCGTCACGCTGCGCGAGTGGCTGAAGCACTGGAAGCTGCTCTACACGGTGAGGCAGCGGATAGGCCTGCAGGAGACGGTGGTCGCGTCGGCGGGCGGCGGCGGCGTGGTGCACGACATCGCCGTCACGCTGCGCGAGTGACTGAAGCACTGGAAGCTGCTCTACACGGTGAGGCAGCGGATAGGCCTGCAGGAGACGGTGGTCGCGTCGGCGGGCGGCGGCGGCGTGGTGCACGACATCGCCGTCACGCTGCGCGAGTGGCTGAAGCACTGGAAGCTGCTCTACACGGTGAGGCAGCGGATAGGCCTGCAGGAGACGGTGGTCGCGTCGGCGGGTGGCGGCGGCGTGGTGCACGACATCGCCGTCACGCTGCGCGAGTGGCTGAAGCACTGGAAGCTGCTCTACACGGTGAGGCAGCGGATAGGCCTGCAGGAGACGGTGGTCGCGTCGGCGGGCGGCGGCGGCGTGGTGCACGACATCGCCGTCACGCTGCGCGAGTGGCTGAAGCAATGGGAGCTGCTCTACACGGTGAGGCAGCGGATAGGCCTGCAGGCTGCCTGCAGGATTAGTAGGATAGGAAGTAGGATGATTAACAATGAAGAGGCTGCCGTCATATTTTTTGGACCTACTTGATTGACGTCATTTTAGCGTTGTAAGAATACGAGTGTCTCTGGAACTAATAATATTGCAAATGGCACACCGACCTCTATAATTAATTTATGATTTCATAGACAGATTAATTAATAAAGGCCTTTTTAGTTAACCTATGATTTCATATAACTAATGTATGATTTCATAGATAATAGAGGTCGATGCGCCATTTGCAATGTTATTCGTTCCAGAGACACTCGTATGTCAAATGTTTTTTTTTCCTGATACTGAGTACCAAAGTGGTGCTCAATTCGATTACAATGTAGCCTAACTTAGTTGGCTAATGAGTAATTTTAATTTAACCTAAACTTATAAATTATTATCTTATTATACTAAGAGATTGTCCAATGACACATCTTAGTTTTTCTTGATAATAGTTTTGGAGTTTACTCCTTAAGAATCGATTTTAGCAGCCCGGTATGAGAAAAATCCGAGCACTAAAATCCATTTATCAATGACCTTGTTACGTTTTTCACAACGTTTAAATTTCTACCCTAACGTTGAGTAAATAAGGTTGGTTTTCGCTTGAGTTGTCGAATGCCCGTGTCACGTTTTTCACAACGATGCAA
This sequence comes from Oeneis ivallda, assembly GCA_029955525.1. Classification (NCBI taxonomy): domain Eukaryota; kingdom Metazoa; phylum Arthropoda; class Insecta; order Lepidoptera; family Nymphalidae; genus Oeneis; species Oeneis ivallda. The sequence continues at coordinate 19,214,918 of JARPMR010000025.1, forward strand.
ATTTCTACCCTAACGTTGAGTAAATAAGGTTGGTTTTCGTTCACATGTATATCAGCGCCATCTTTCGGCTTATGTGTAAACTATTTTTATGTACGGAGTACAACACCCGTGGCTATTCAAATAGTTTACACATAAGCCGAAAGATGGCGCTGTTATACATGTGAACGAAAGCCAACCTTGTTTACTCAACGTTAGGGGTGGAGATTTGCATCGTTGTGAAAGGCGTAGCGCGGGCATTCGACAACTCAAGCGAAGACCAACCTTATTTACTGAACGTTAGGGTAGAAATTTCAACGTTGAGTATGAAGTAAACTCCAGTTGCGCGTCGTGCTGACACACACAAATTTTTTAGAGACACTTTGTTCATGTGTTCTTTCAGGCAGCACTAACACTACTTTATCACTATTTCACTATTCACTATTTAATTTAACTGTACACCAACTCAAAAGGCTTTGTTCGTTTTAATCGTCTCACTAGCTCCGTTACGTCAAGCAGCTGGATTACTTCAACGTTAACATGATGGTGAAGCCGTTTATCGTGGGCTTCGGCAAATTTTGGTATAATTTTGTCGACGAATTCAATTTCCAGGTCCCGATGAATGTCGTCATTTCTGATGTACCAAGGAGCTTTCACAATATTCCTCAGTACTTTGTTTTGGAACCTTGTATAATTTGAATATTAGTTTTTTTGGTACAGCCCCAAAGCTGTATTCCATAGGTCCAAACCGGCATCAGGACTTGTTTATATAAAATTAACTTGTTGTGTATTGATAGCGAGGAATGTCTTCCCAGTAACCAATACAACTTTTTATACTTTAAATCAAGTTCTTTTCTTTTTGTCTTGACATGAGCCCTTCAGCGTAACTTCACATCAAGTGTCATTCCTAGATATATAGCTGTATCCACGTATGTATTTTGTTTGTCATTAATGAAAACAGCGTGTTAATTTCCTGTTTTATTAGTAAAATCAATATGTACTGATTTTGCTTCGTTCAACTTTATTCTCCATATTTTGATCCAATTGTACACCTTATTTAGCGCTGTTTGTACTTTTTCCACTGCCTCACTGTGCGTTCCTCCTATAGCCATAATAGCTGTATCATCAGCAAAAGTGGGATATTGCAGGTATATACTAGGTACAGGACCGGACCTAGAACACTTCCTTGCGGAACTCCAGCTTTTATAAGTTTAAGTTCAGAGTAGGCTTCTTCTTGTCTTACTCTAAATGCTCTATTTGTAATATAAGACTCTAGGATATCTGCAAACGCCTTGGGTAGCATATTTCTAATTTTATAAATAAGACCTTCATGCCAGACTTTGTCAAACGCTTTTTCAATATCAAGAAATACAGTGGAGCACACTTTTTTTTTCAATTGTTTTCTCTATAATACTGGCAATTCTATGGACTTGATCAATTGTTGAATGTTTCTCTCTGAAGCCAAATTGATGATTTGGTATCAGGTTTTTAGTATCTAGAATTGGAAATGTGGCGCTTCAAATTGACCCATAATTGCTTTCATTTGTGGACAGCCAGTCCAGCGTTATAGATTAGTTAATCTATAACGCTAGAGCAATGCTATACGCTATAGAACTCAATGGTGTTTGCAGACAAACGACGAGCGATTCAAGTTCATGGAAGTGAGCATGCGCGCGCTACTGGAGCTGCGCGCGCAGGCCGCGTCGGGCGCGCTGCCGCAGGACCTGCTGCGGCGCGTCGCGCGCACCGCCGTGTTCACCATCGACAAGGGGAACCGGTACTGCAGCTATCAAAATTAAAAAAAAATCAAATAAACCTGTACAAGTGCTTTTGAATAGTCGATGAAATTCAAAAAAATTCAAATTCAAAATTCAAAATTATTTATTTCACGCAGGCCAAACTGTGGCTCTTATGACACGTCATGACTCTACCACCTGCACCGGTTCGGAAAGCAGATTCTGCTGAGAAGAGCCGGCAAGAAACTCAGCAGTTACTCTTTTCAAAATAATCATTTTACAATATTATTATGTAGCTATTACATTGTAATAAGTTTTTTATACTATCTTGTGGGCAGCTGGATGCCATGCCGATTTAACTAATGCAACTTGCTAAAATAGAAAATAATAAATATTTCCACAATGAGGGGAAGTTCCAAAAAAAGTACTACAATTCAATTCATGTTAAGACGGGACGGATATCAGCTAATTATTTATCAGCTCCTGCTCCTGTTTTCCCCTGGCGGGAATTGCACCCAGGATCCCACACGAAATCAAAGGGCTCACCACCACCATCAGGATGATTTTCAATATTAACCAAATACTTTTTAAACAATTCCATAATTACAAAATTGTGAGCCGTCGCGGGACGCCTGGCAGATGTGAAACATCGAAATTATATTTAGTACACACATAAATACGCACTCTTTCTAAACTATCACTATTATTCATGTTTTATTAAAAAAATTCTTTTATGTAAGATAGGTGTACCGTAGTAAACAACACTGTTTTGTACTACATACATACATACTACTACACACATACGCGCGATGCGTCGCCTCGCCAACGGTCGGTCTGAACCACCGTTGTAGATGTTTCACATCAAAATTTATTTAATATCAACTCGAAAATTTTCTAATCTAACTCCATTCAGCAGTTAAATATTCACTAATTGTGTAATAGGTCCTTAATATACAGCTGCGGGATTGTCTAAAAATGATCGCTACAGTGTTACGATCGCAAGCCGATCACCGCAGTTGAGACTAGCAATAATTAATGCAGCGATCCACCAGCAGTGGTTCAAGATCATTTCCACTTCTTCTTAAGGGGCTATAACAACAACAACAACAAAACAACAAACAAATATTTATTAATCCAAAAAACTTATTACATAGCGAATAAAAATGGATACTAGTAATAGCTTAGCTAGAATCATGAGATTCTGTATTAAAGCTATCACTTGACATCTCTTTGTGGTTGAAGGTTCATTAAAAGATGTAATTATGTTATAACATTGTTAAACTTAAACACTTGATTATTTTTACTTATATATATATCTAATGGTATTAATTGTTTGAGAGCGCGCGTGTGTGTGTGTGTGTGTGTGTGTGTGTGTGTGTGTGTGTGTGTGTATGTGTGTGTGTGCGCGTGTGTGTGTGTGTGTGTGTGTGTGTGTGTGAGTGTGTGTGTGTGTGTGTGTGTGTGAGTGCGTGTGTGTGAGTGTGAGTGTGTAAGCTGAGAGCGCGTGGTCAATAGAAGTAATGACGTAGAAGGTTTTAATTTATTTTAAAATTTTTATTAACTCCTCAGTCCTTTTATAGTCTAGTGTTAGAAGCCAATTCTTCACCTTTAGTCTACAGTTATATCGAGACAATGAATGAATCTTCATTTCCTTACTAGCTGTATCGTATAAATATTGTCCGAGAAAACATTGGTGTCTCTGCGCAAAACGAGTTCTACAGCGTGTAACTCCACAAATTTTGTCCTGTCTTCGCTTTTCTATAAAATTTTCTTTGAATTTGTTTTTGGCATGTTTATAAACTTAAACACACTGATACTAATTTATAGATGTATATTATCAAATAGCACACTATTAAAAGAGGCGTCGCGTTCTCGAAGTCCCCGATTAGAAAAAGCACCGCCGCGTGATCACACACTACTTTATACTCCTAGCGGAGATGCTCCCACCGCGGCAACCGCGGCCATCTTTTTCCTCTTCCGGTGACACGAAGCTGACGTCGCGCCTGCCGACAACTGCCGAGGTGGCGGAAGCGCTGTCGTCGATCGTACCAACACACGTAACGTGCAGTGCTGCCAACACTGCCGAGGTGGCGCTGGCGTCGGTCGTCGTCGCCGTAGATCGTCGCGCGCAGTGTTACCAACACACGAAACGCGCAGTGCTGCCAACACTGCCGAGGCGGCGCTAGCGTCGGTCGTCGTCGTATATCGTCGCGCGTGGTATTGCCACCACACGAAACGCGTGGTGTTGCCAACACGGCCATGCTGCACGGTACCCGCCTCGGGTACCCCACGAGTCGGGATAAAATCACTGCGAAATTTCAGAATCGTTAACACATGAATCATTCTACATATACTCATATCCTTAATTTTTCTACATACTTATAAGGCCCATCAGAATATTGCTCATGCCCTGTCCATCATGCGACCCTGTAGCTCAATCAACAAGACCATCCCACCCAAAGGGCACACAGCCACACTTAGGAGACAGATGTGTCTTTGTTGAAAAACTGTCCATCATGCGACCCTGTAGTTCAATCAACAAGACCATCCCACCCAAAGGGCACATAGCCACACTTAGGAGACAGATGTGTCATTGTTGAAAACCACTCTAACTTAAAGAAGCAAGTTGGACTTCAAGCTTTCCAGGCTTTCGCATTCCAATGTGACGTTCTTCGTTCATGAAGCAATATTCCCCATCATACCTTATACAGTATTTTATCACGGCTCGCTGAATAATTGTTTATTATTATCTACAAAGACTACATAATTTATGAAAATACTGACTGATAGAGACTAACTTTGATAATTTTTGAACTATAGTCAATGTCAAATATGACATAGCATTAGGAACTAAGTAATTCAACTTTCTATTTAAGTTGGTTAATTCATTGACAGTCAATACTGTAAAGACAATTTAAATACTTAAATATCTGTTGAAGAGTTTCATATTATTTATATGTTTTAGATATAGCTACCTTGCCAACACGGTTCTTGAATTATATATTATTTTTTTTATTTTAAATTAACAAACAAAATAATAATTTTATACAATTTGTAACATATTTCTAATCTAGACTCCAGTCATCAATATTGATCCATGATTTCATATTTTCCGCTGCAGCTACGCCGTTATACGTTTTAGAACATCTTTGACTCCCTCTCAAATCTACCACCTCATATCTGTCATTATCCAAGATTTTCCTAACTTGGAATGGACCTTTAAACGTTGGCATTAATTTCTTACTTTGACCGTCGTTACTCTGGCTTTGTATTCTAATCAACACTAAATCTCCTTCTTTATACTCTTTAGCTTTCACCCGAGATTTATCGAACCTCTCTTTCTGATATTCAGCACTAGCCTTAATATTACTATCAACTCTTTCGCGCAACTCAGACACGTCCACTAACCTTTCGTCCTCCAACTCCGGAGCTAAACTATCACTATCCATGCGTAATCTATAACCGAACATTACCTCACTAGGGACAGCTTGTGTAGTTTTATGTATCGTGCTATTTAAGCCTTGCTGTAAAGCCTTTATGCATTGATCCCACCTATCATCGCTAGTATCAGCACCCATAGATTTTAATGATTCTAAAATAGTTTTATTAAATCTTTCGACCTGACCATTAGCGCGAGGAACACCTGTCGCTACTATATGCAATCTAATATTTCTATTTGTACAATATTGAGCAAATTTACCCGATGTAAAACACGAACCGGCATCAGTGATTATGCGTCTGGCGTTTCCGAAAGTCTTTGATATACTTTCTAACTCTTTAATCACACCCGCTGTATTAGTTTTACGTACCGCGGAAATGAAAACAAATTTTGTAAACGCATCTACCACTACCAATAAGTACTTATTTTTGTTTTTAGTAGTCACGAATGGACCAAGATGGTCCAGGTGCAAAGTATGAAACGGTTGCGCATATTTTGGTAAAGGATATAATTCTCCTTCCTTTTTACCCGCTTTATTTTTGTGATAAATGCAATTCAAACAGTTTTTAATATATTTTTTTACTATTTTACGTAATCGTGGGAATCAGTAAAGTGTACGAATACGCTCAATCGTTTTATCCAACGAGAAATGGCCCACGTCATCATGGTTACATTTTATTATCTGCCAGATGCAGTTCCTTGGGACCACCCAACGTCGGCCATTACTAGTTCGCCTATAAACCTTCGCACCCAATAATTCGTAACTATTAAAAATCTCTTTATTATCTTCGGCCTGTCCTGATGCTAACACTTCTCTTAATTTCACTAACTCTGGGTCTTGTACTTGTACGGCAAGTAACCAATCCCCTTCAGTGATTGACATAACAATCTCGGCCTCAGATTTTCCCCCAGAGGGTAAAGGGTTGCGGCTGAGAGCATCAACATGTTGCATCCGGCTACCCTCTCTGTGTAAAATCTCAAAAGTGAATTCCTGAGTTGACAACACCCATCTCGCTATCCGAGGAACAATGTCTTTTTTAGACAACGCAAATCGAACTGCACTACAATCTGTTATAATTTTGAAGCAGTTACCTAACAAGTAAAGTCGAAACTTTTGAAGAGAACAGACTACAGCTAGTAGTTCTAACTCGAAAGAGTGAAATTTCTTTTCATCATTTGTAGTCTGTCTACTATAATAATGGACTACCTTTTCGCCATCATCCCCTACTTGTGTAAGGATACCAGCTAAGCCTTCTCTACTTGCATCAGTATACAAAATGGTTTCTTTGTTTGGATCGAAAATAGCTAGAACACTTTCAGAGGTTAATTTATCTCTCAAAATACAAAAAGCTTGATCTTGTGGCTCACCCCATTCCCAGACAGCATCTTTTTTCAACAACTTTGTAAGGGGAGCGGACAGAGTAGCACAGTTCCGTATAAATTTTCGAAAATAACTAATAAGCCCCAAATACTGTCGAAGTTGATGCACCGTTTTCGGTATTGGAAAATTCTTTACTGCTTCCAGTTTGGCTTCGTTTGGCATAACACACCCTGGCTTAATTTTGTATCCCAAAAATTCAATCTCGTTTTTAAAGAAATGACACTTTTTGAGATTCAACGTTAATCCATTTTCCTTAAATATTTGCAAAACTTCCTCAAGCAGGTTCATATTTTGCCCTACAGTTTCCGAGATTAGGTATACGTCATCTAAATAAACAATCACCTTCCCAAACCTTAAATTGCCAAGTGTTTTGTTCATCATTTGTTGAAAACAAGAAGGTGCATTAGCCAATCCAAATGGAAGCCGCAAGAATTCGTAATGCCCGTCCTCGGTAATAAATGCAGTTTTTTCGACCGAATCCCTATGCATAGCAATCTGATAATACCCACTTTTCAAATCTAAGCTGGTGAATACTTTATGACCTTGTAGTCTATCAACTAAATCTTCGATTCGAGGCATGGGGTACTTATCTTTAACGGTTATCTTATTTAAGGCCCTATAGTCAATGCAGAGTCTTTTTTCCCCGTTCTTTTTATTAACTAAAAGGGCTGGACTAGCATACGGCGAGTGACTCTCGCGCACGATATTATTTACAAGTAATTCATTGACCATTTCGCGAATCGTTTGCCTGTCGGAATATGACGCTCTAAAGGGTCTGCATTGCACTGGCTGCGAACTAGATAATTTTATTTCCATTTCATAATTATTTACCTTACCCAATTCTTGTATATTACTAGCTATACATTCACTATATTTATTCAATAAAGCTACTAATTCGGTTTGATGTGTCTGCGCATCTATTTCAGATGCCGCAACACGATTGCAGTACTCTTTCAAATCGCTCGCATATTGAAATTTTAAGATATCACCTACTCGAGAATAAACTAAATCGCGCCGCTCTGTAACATTCCGCCCAATTAGTATATCAGAACCCACCAAATCATCTATAACGTAAAAATCAATATCACGTAGCGCGATCGAATCAAAAGAAAGACCTACACAAATCTTCTTAGTGACGCTTTTACAGCTTTGCTTAGAAAACCCTTGCAAAACTACAGGTGATGGTAGTTGTATAATTTCTAATGAAAGCTTCCTTACTAATGATTCAGAAATGAGTGAACAACTACTTCCGGTACCTATGAACGCCTCGTGGCCTGTATCAAATATGTACACGTTTTTAACAAACTTATTTTTCGCATCTGAAGAAACAAAGTTTGTCTCTTGTTGCTCCGGTTTAACTAATGATTTCCCTGAATTCTTTTTAGTATAACAATATCTTTCCACGTGACCCCGTTTTCCGCAAAAATCACATTTGTTTGCCTCACACTGGTGTTTCTTGTGATTACCCCCACATACAAAACATTTAATAACCTTAGGGATTTGGGTATTATTAATATCCGACCTACTATTTGAAGGACCGGGATTGCTGGAGTTAGTCAAGTTTGTATTCATTTGTGAACTTTGAATACCCGATATTGTTCCCTGACTACTTTTAACTGATGCCTCACGTGAATTACCCACTTGTTTAACATTTTTCTTGTAAATGCGCCCATGTAAATAACTCGATAAATCGTCACACGTTTTAAAATTACTGGATTCAAAAGACATATAATCACTGATGTTACCTACTATGATTGAAACAATATCTTGGTCGGAGAAATTTAAACCCAATCGGTCAATTTTACACCTCTGTTCAAAGTAAAATTCGTATAAAGATTGATTATCAATCGGTTTTCTATCAATAATTTCTTTTAAGAGTTCAAACATATTTCGTTGGATTTGAAAACTACCTGACAACTTCGTTTTCCAATCAATCCACTTCCATAAGGGCCACTTATCATCTGTACGTAACAACGAATCGTACCAGATTTTAGCCGAACCTTTCAACTTATTGAGAGCTTGGTAACGAATTGTTTCATCGGACCATGCAAAAGTTTGCGCGTAAGATTGAATAATGTTAAGCCATGCATTAATATCGTCTTTCAAAGGGTCAAAGTCAGGTATAATATTGTTCAGTGTACTCACAGTCTCGGTATCTTTACGAGATACCTTATTACGATTCCTTGGAGGTGATGGCGTCCTGGCGTCTGAAGAACTCGAGGTGGAACGAGCGCGTTTGCGTTTCGACCTTTTTTTTCCCATAGCGTAAGTTGCTGCACACTTCTGATATAAACTTAAACACACTGATACTAATTTATAGATGTATATTATCAAATAGCACACTATTAAAAGAGGCGTCGCGTTCTCGAAGTCCCCGATTAGAAAAAGCACCGCCGCGTGATCACACACTACTTTATACTCCTAGCGGAGATGCTCCCACCGCGGCAACCGCGGCCATCTTTTTCCTCTTCCGGTGACACGAAGCTGACGTCGCGCCTGCCGACAACTGCCGAGGTGGCGGAAGCGCTGTCGTCGATCGTACCAACACACGTAACGTGCAGTGCTGCCAACACTGCCGAGGTGGCGCTGGCGTCGGTCGTCGTCGCCGTAGATCGTCGCGCGCAGTGTTACCAACACACGAAACGCGCAGTGCTGCCAACACTGCCGAGGCGGCGCTAGCGTCGGTCGTCGTCGTATATCGTCGCGCGTGGTATTGCCACCACACGAAACGCGTGGTGTTGCCAACATGTTGTAGCGATATGGTGTTTAAGATGAACAATTGTCTGACCGTCAAGACCTGACATTGTTGGTATAGGTCGCAGGTTGGATAATAAAAAGGTCTACAGGTGGCAACTTTTAGCACCAGTCTTTGAGCTCTCTCCAGTGGGAGCATATGTGTTACACATGCGCCACCCCAAGCAGTGTTGCAGTATGATAAAATTGGTTCACAAAGGGCACTGTAAACGTTTTTTAGGGTCTTTGTATCCACAACGTGTCTGATGTTTTTAAAAACGGCTGTTAATTTGCGGACACGTTGTGTGATAGCATTAATATGAGCCTGGAAAGACAATTGTCCATCAATTACAATTCCTAAGTATTTCACTGTATTAACTTTTTCCAGAGGTACACAGGAACAATGATTTCCAATAGACAACTGACATGAAGCTGAGTGGGCGATTAATTGAAATTGACCTGTGTCAGTAATTTGGGCGTGTCGTAAAGTGAACGTGACATACTTTGTTTTAAGAGTGTTTAGTGTCAACTTATTCGTGTAAAGCCATTTGTTTATTTTATTTAATCCAGCTTGGGCGGCTTCAAAAACTTTACTCCAAGTACTCGCCTTAAATACAATGACTGTGTCATCTGCAAAGGTTATTAGTTTTCCATGATCTAGCTGTAGATTGCATAGGTCGTTTATAAAAGCCAGAAATAGGGTTGGACCAAGAATACTTCCCTGGGGAACTCCACAATCAATATTTAGGTCATCGCTATTTGTGTTACCTATCCTTACATATTGCTTTCTGTTTGCTAAGTAATTTCGAAAAAGATCAAGCTGACTGCCACGAATGCCAAGCCGTTCCAATTTCATCATGAGTAAGTTCCCGGACACAGTATCGAACGCCTTGGCTAAGTCGAGGAAGACAGCCAAAACCTTTAGCTTCCCATCCAATGCATTGACAATATAGTCAGTGAGTTCCCCAACGGCATCAGAGGTTGACTTACCCTGTCGAAAACCGAACTGATTGTTAGAAATAAGCTTTTTTGATTCCAAATACTCAACTAATCGTTTGTTCATTATTCGTTCGAGTATTTTAGATAAGGAAGGTAATATTGATATAGGTCGATAGTTATTGAGATCAAGTTTGTCTCCTTTTTTGTGAATAGGTATAACAATGGCTTTCTTAAATATGTCTGGAAAGCAGCCGCTGCTAATACTTAGCTTACAGATATGAGTGATTGGAGGAACAAGAACATTTTTAAATTGTTTAATCAAATGCGTTGGAATATTATCCCAGCCGACTGCGCTGTGAGCTTTCAGACGATCAATTTCATTTCCTATTTCAGACTCATCTGTATCCAGAAAGACAAATGAACTTACACTTGATTGCGGGTAATTATCTACTATAGGTCTAATGGGTGAAGTATGTACATTTTTCTCAGAAAGCAATTTACCAACAGAAGCAAAATGTTTGTTAACACGGTTAACAGAGTCTAATTCAGACACTGATAATTTTAAAAGATCAGACGACGTTGTTTGCTTTGGCTTGTAATGTGTTAAATTGTTTACAAATTGCCATATTTTCTTCATATTAGATCCTGCTTTTAAAAATTCACTTCTGTCGTATTCTCGTTTAACTTTTTTAATTAGGTTATTGCAAAAATTTCTATACCTTTTGTAAGTTAATTTTAGTGTTTCATTTTCAGGATTTTTTTAAGATTTCGATGCAATTTGTCCCTATTTCTAATGCAACGGAGTAAACCAGTAGTCATCCATGGTTTTATGAAAGTATTACGTTTAGAGATAGTTTTAATAGATGAGTTTGAATCTATAATTCTATTAATCGTGTTCACAAACATTTCGGCTGCTAGGTTACTGTCTTTAATTTGGTAAATTGGAGAAAAATCAATTTTGGAAATATCATCTGAAAGTGCTTCGTAGTTAATTTTTCGGAAAAGATGTTGCTTAATTTCTGGTTTCCAATTAGGGTCAAAACAAATAAGTATTGAATCATGATCAGTTATTGAGTTTTGGATGATCAAAGTAGAAGCATTGGCATTGTATTTCATGAAAACATGGTCTAAGCATGATGCGTTTCTAGTAGGGTAAGTGAATGCTGGAAGGAGACCGTGCAGGGCAAGTAAATTTAAATAATTAGTTGCGTTTACGTCAGTGTGATTATCAGCAATATTTATATTGATGTCTCCGACCATAGTTATATTTTTGAAATTTTTTAAAGAGCTAAGTAACGAGTCTAAGCTGAACAAAAAGCTATCCGCATTTCTGTTACATGGCGGCCTGTATATAGAAATAATTGCGGTATCACATCCTATTTTTACCACAAGACAGTTTGCATCTGTTAACAACGGCTCAGAAACGGAACATTGCATGTTAGATTTAATATAAATTACCACCCCATCATTTTGATTTATCGTATTTAGTGTGAAAAAACTATTATAGGTATTTACTGTGGGCGGGGTCACAATAGTTGAAAGCCAACATTCGGTCAGAATTAATATATCAGGTTCAACCTTAATTCTGGATAAAAGAATGCTTAGATTAGGTATTTTTTTATTTATACTACGAATATTTTGAACAAACACTTTAAGGCAATTTGTTTTAGTCGGCAGAAAACTTGAGCACTCGTCCGGTGAACATACTTGATATTGGGCCATAGTGTTATCGAGATTACTAAGTAAATCTCTTATATGATCACCTATTACTTATTTTATAATGTGGGTATCTAAGTAAAAATATTACCAAGTTTAACTTTATATAGCAAGCAAAAGAAAGCCTTACAGCTTTGCAATAAGAAATATACTGCCCTGCTTCTAGCGTTGCCACGCGGTAACGCGAAGGTACGCACCTGTCGTGGCATTTCAAGCGACGATGTATTGTGTGAATTACCAACCAAGACATGAATTGACTATTCGCGCAAAGAATGTGCATCTTTGATAAGATAGTTTGTATGATTTGAATGAGTGAGTGAGGAGTGTGTGTGGAAGATATATTATAGTGGTATATGAATTGTATATTATGAAAAGGTGAGTATGTGTTGTTATTATAATATTTAAATAAATAACAATGTATGGATATAGTACTAACTAAACTTAGTCACGAAGTGATTTGATTTTTAATTTCTTGAAGTTGCTCCTCATTGTTTACTAGAATTTGCTGCGATCCCTCTTCTTTTCTGAGATATATTCTGCCATTGACTACCCAGCAAAATTTAAAAAATTTCTTTTTATTGAGTTCTCTCGTTAAGTAAAAAAGTCTTTTCGTCTTTGGTGATAGTGATTCCGTAATAAATATTGGTTTGTGTGGTCCCGATAATCCAAGATGACTTGAGTTTAGCTTATTGTCTTTATTTTGCGAGTTAAATTTTTTAACAGCTTGTAGAAATTTATTTCTTGAAAAAGGCGATGAGAACTCAACCATGATAGGCTTATCAGCCTGAGTTTTAACAGGCAATCGCTGAGCATTTTGAATCTGCGATGATATATCGATTTTTACAACCGAAGATATCGAGAGCACTTTACCTAATAGATCCTGCTGTGATTCGGAGCTATCCATAGGAACGTTTTTTATTTCAATTTTCGTTTGATAATTCTGTCTGTTTATTTCTTCAATTTTGTTTTCTAATATATTTATTTTTGAGGAATAATTCTTGCAGACTTTTTCAAGGCTGATTACTTTTTGATTTAAATTATCATATTGAGATGTAATGAAGTCCAGAGATTTTTCTATGTCTGAGTTTGTTTTCCGAATTTCACTCATTTGATTTTTAATAATAACCATATCTTCCTGGATCTTAAGTAATTTGCTGTCTTGATCCTCCTTCCAAACTTGTAGCATGGATTTTATCTCGCTGTGCAACGTTGCCATATCTTCACTAGACATACTGTCGTATCTACGTTTCGAACGAGTTGACGTGTACGATGAGTGGTCCATTGGTTGCTCCTGTGTTGAAGCTAGTTCGGGGCAAGAGAACCCAGTGGGTGGTGTTTGAGTCATGGTGATTTAAGTAGGGGTACTTAGAAGTTGCACACTTATATAGCGAACGGGTTTTTCAGCTACGTCACGGAAGACGATCGCAGCAGCGACGTGGACTGTAGACGTGTAGCGAAATTACTAGTTATCTCTTTCTCACCTGTGTAAGGCTGGTAAGAATGTGGTACGTCCGAGCCTTTTGTCTTAACACGACACAGACGTGTAGCGAAATTGCTAGTTATCTCTTTCTCACCTGTGTAAGGCTGGTAAGAATGTGGTACGTCCGAGCCTTTTGTCTTAACACGACACAGACGTGTAGCGAAATTGCTAGTTATCTCTTTCTCACCTGTGTAAGGCTGGTAAGAATGTGGTACGTCCGAGAGTTTTGTCTTAACAAACTGCTATAATATACTCCTTGAAGGCACTACACTCCTAGTACAAACGAAGTTTATTTACGAGTGATTTAATAATTTATATAATTTAAAAAACAGCAAACACGTCCGCCTTGTACGACAACCCACGAAGAGGATACGAATATAACGATCCTAAATTGTTTAGGTCGTACGAGTGGGATAGAGCTATATATTTTGCAGTGCTAGGAAAGAGATGGAAATTATGGATTCAGGGGTAGGGAATTGAAAAAAATCTTTAAAATTGATTAAAAAAATTATGGATGCCAATAATCAAAGAATTTTTCTCACCACTTTTAGTAATTATTTATATCAACACAAATAAAAAAATAGCAGGAAAAAACCTACCGTTTCTGTTTAAACAAGGTTTAAACCTAAAAAAGGAGATTATTGGATCAAAGTTTGGGAAAACTTTCTATCGAGAATTTTTTTTCCAATCGTGTTTCTATCTCTAAGCGAATTTAGTTAAGATACCCAAATTACATATTGCATTGAAATTATTCAAATTGGAACTATAGTTTTCAATTTGTAAACCTCACAGAGCTCACCGAAAATCGCCTGTTGCATGCTTTTACCACCTTGAGGATTTACCACAACAATCGATCGTCGATCGACAAACGATCCATTTGGTGCGTTAAAATGCTAAAGCCTTGCAACACTGGAAACCTTGTAGCACCTTCAACCTGGATCCTTTGAATCGAGTTTCTTGCTGGTTCGTCTCGGTTGGTACGGCATTCCGAACCAGTGGTAGATTCATTTGACGATTCGAAAGCACCATTGTATAAATATTAGGTCTTTACCTATGAAATTGCCTTTCTTCAGTACTGGTCATTTCAAATAAAAAAACGTTTGTAATGGCTCGGTATTCTAAATTCAAATTAATTTTTTTTTAAAACCATGACATTCTATTTACAAACTCAGTCTTTTGTTTTTTGATTAGCGTTGTATTTTCATTACATTTGAACATATTTCTTCATAATGGATACTTTAAAAATTCGTGTAATTATGGAATATGAGTTCCGTCGTGGCACCAACGCGACACAAACGGCCCGTAACATCAAAAACGTTTACGGAGAGAACTGTACAAACGATCGCACAACCCGTTATTGGTTTTCCCGGTTCTGTTCTGGAAATTTTGACTTGAAAAATGAAGCTCGTGGTCGTCCGGAGACTTTGGTTAACAATAATGAATTAAAGGCGATTGTGGAAGCTGACGAAACTCAATCTACAGCTGAGCTAGCAGCAGCTTTTGATGTAAGCATCAAAACAATATTGATCCATTTGCGACAAATTGGCAAGGTAAAAAAGCTTGATAGATGGGTGCCCCACGACCTTAACACGTTGAACGCAAAGAAACAAAATGCATCTTTCCGTTCGGGCCGCGTCGGTCAGTGCTGACCGCGTTTTACGAGTATTTTCGATCCATTAATACAGGCCGTAGGGCAGGGCTATCAAACTAAATCCCATATTCATTGACCCGCGTCACACAGAAAAGGTTTATCTACGCAAGTGTTACAAAAAGTAGGCACTTTTTTAGTTTTGTTTCTGGCCAGTGCACGTCCAAATGTTGTCACATTATTCTTATAACATACGACACACATCCGACGCACTTTCAGAGAAGGTCCTTCTTTTTTCTGAAGTATGTGTTTCTTTCTTATCATCCTTTCTGAAGGTGCTTCGGATGTTGAAGATTTTGCCAAAAAATTCTTCAGTACTTCTTTTCTGAAATCCACAATAGGTAAGTGTTTGTTAGTGACGGTTTTATATAAAACTAAAGCATTCACCATGGCGACATTCAAAATCAGATCAAATGCAATTTTTTTGTACCATTTTAAAGTTTTTCTTAATGGTGTCTGGTATGCTGACATCTGATCGGACAGATCCACTGCTCCTTTTGCCTTGTTATAATCTACGACTATAATCGGTTTCATTATGGTTTTATTATGTTTGGTAACGGGAACAAAACGTGTTGAATGTTTTGTGGAAAGCACCAAAACATCTCGCTTATCTTTCCATCTCATAACCGTTATCCCATCATCACTTTCTCTCGCTATGGACTGGCCTTTTTTCTGTTTAGTGGAAACTATAACTTTAGGAAAATACTTCCTGTTTTTTCTTAAAGTGCCAATCAGATGTGTTTCATTTTTCAAGAGTTCTCTAGCTAAGCCTACGCTTGTGTACCAATTGTCTGTGTATAGACAATGCCCTTTATTAAGTAGTTCCTGGCAAAGATTCATCACAACTCTTTGAGGGGTGACATTGACTTGCTCATGCTGTTTACCAGCGTATATATATTGATCCTGTATGTATATCCTGGTAAGGTACACAGTTTGAAAAGTTTGATGCCGTACTTGTGCCGTTTTTGCTTATTATATTGGCGGAATACCAAACGTCCGCGAAACGGAACCATACTCTCGTCAATACATATATCTTGACCAGGAATATAATTCCTCTTGAAATTGTCATTCATCACATCTAGCAAGTGCTTCACGGGGTGAAGTCGGTCGGATTTATGATTATCATCATCTTGGGAAAAATGGATTATTTGCAAGAGCAGTTCAAATCTATTTCTAGACTTTACAGTCCGTGGAAAGTTTTGACCCATAATCTCATCCTTGGACCAATAATCAGCAATTTTTGGAAGCTTCACCAAACCCATGTACAAAATCAAACAGAAAAAATGTTTTATCTCGGCGAGGTTAGTCTCAGACCATGAGCGAATTCTTGCATTTTTTAAAGCTTCTGTGCCAGTTATCTTAGTTATTGCGAAAGCATTAGTACATTCAACAATATGTTGTAAAAGACTATCTGTCACCAAAAGTGCATAAAAATCAGCTGGAGATTTGTTAGTCATCGACGTGCGAATAGAAACTGGCATGCCACAACATTCAGTAAAAGGAATTATATTGCGCTGATTACCTTTCGGCTCCGTCCACTTACTCGTAGATGATAAACTTCTTTCTAAATCTTGGATAGCGCGCCCAATTTCAGCATCACTACCTTCACTTGATGACGTAATTCGCAGGCGCCTGTAACTCGTTGGAGGGGGTTGTATCCTTTCATCATCATCAGAACTTAGGTTTAAAGTTTTGTCGAGAAGATTAATTTCTATGTTTTCGATCTGAGTTAAGATGTCTTCAATAATCTCAAACTTTTCGAAGCCATCCATGATGATAGTAAACAAATAAATACTAATGAAAACAATCAAATTGAAATAGTTTTTCGATGTAACGGCATCTCAGCTCAAGATATGGGCGTCAACTGCGTAAGCGCGGGGAACTCGGGAGCCGCGGGAGCGGACCCGACACCGCGACCCGCGCGGCCCCCTGTAACGGAAAGTCGATTTTTCGTCTCTAGGAGCCGCGTCGGTCAGTGCTGTCCGACATTTAATATCTCTATAAATAATGACTAAATTTGACTTTTGTTGATAAAAACATGTATTTGGACATTAAATATAAGTATCTAATTAAAAAAACATTTCGTCTAAATTTGGACAGAACTGTGATTTTTTCTGTCGGTCAGCTCTGACCGCGTTGGCGTTTAACGTGTTAACGATCGCCAGCGCAACGTACGCGTCGAGACTTGCCTTGCGCTGCTCAACAGGCAAAGAAATGAAGGAATTTTGAAACGAATTGTTACGTGCGACGAAAAATGGATTCTGTTCGACAATCGAAAGCGCTCAGCAAGTTGGTTAGACCCTGGTTCAGCACCAAAGCAATGCCCTAAACCAAAAATGACCCCTAAAAAGGTGATGGTCACTGTTTGGTGGTCTAGTGCGGGTGTGATTCACCACAGCTTTTTACAAAACGGCATGAGCATTAATGCAGATGTGTACTGTGAAGAACTGGAGAGAATGATGGAAAAGCTTGCACATCTGCAACCAGCTTTGGTCAATCGGTCGTCCCCACTGCTCCTTCACGACAACGCGCGACCCCATACTGCGCAACAGACAGTCTCCAAGCTGCAAGAGCTGGGGTTGGAAGCTCTCCCTCATCCGCCATACTCACCAGACCTTGCACCTACCGACTATTACTTTTTCCAAAATTTAGACAACTTTTTAGTGGGTAAAAAATTCAATTCCCGAGAGGCAGTACAAAATGCCTTTGAAGAGTTTGTTGCCTCCCGTCCAGCTGGTTTTTACAAGAAGGGCATCAATAAACTGCCAATGCGTTGGCAAAGATGCGTCGATTGCATGGGTGATTACTTCGAATAACAGAAATAAAAAAGTTTGAAAAAATAAGTACTTTCACTTATTGCATACAAAACGGCAATTTCATAGGTAAAGACCTATTATTTGAATAAAAAAACGAGTGTGCTTTAGACCAAACGACCGAAGTAAAACTTACGAAACGCAACTGGCTATGAGAGAAAGAGAGAAAGAAAATCTGTGCTCGCACCTCTCTTTCTTGCCCCTACAGTAATATACGAAACGTAACTCTCTTTCTATCTTCACTAACTTATATCGCTGTCTCAACTTCCGTTCGCCTCGCCCGATCACACTTTTCGTAACGCATTCACCAGCTTAATCCCCAAGTCAAGCGTGTGTAAAGAAGTTTTACTTCAAAGAGTTATTCTATTCTATCATAACATTTTGAATACTCAGGTGTGCAGGTTTCCTCATGATGTTTTCTTTCACCGTTGAAGCTTGTGATATTTAATTTCTTAAACCCTTCTCTGAGAGGAGACCTACTGATGGGTTGCTGATGATGATGATGTTCCAGGACGCTGGGCATGGAGCTGGCGGTGCGCGGCGTGAGCGGGCAGCTGGTGGACCCGCTCACCACCTCCACCTTCCGCCTCAACGCGCTGCACGACGAGGCCAACTCCAGGATCGACAAGAACATGGTTACTGTCACTTTACACCTCGTAGCGCTGGGCATGGAGCTGGCGGTGCGCGGCGTGAGCGGGCAGCTGGTGGACCCGCTCACCACCTCCACCTTCCGCCTCAACGCGCTGCACGACGAGGCCAACTCCAGGATCGACAAGAACATGGTTACTGTCACTTTACACCTCGTAGCGCTGGGCATGGAGCTGGCGGTGCGCGGCGTGAGCGGGCAGCTGGTGGACCCGCTCACCACCTCCACCTTCCGCCTCAACGCGCTGCACGACGAGGCCAACTCCAGGATCGACAAGAACATGGTTACTGTCACTTTACACCTCGTAGCGCTGGGCATGGAGCTGGCGGTGCGCGGCGTGAGCGGGCAGCTGGTGGACCCGCTCACCACCTCCACCTTCCGCCTCAACGCGCTGCACGACGAGGCCAACTCCAGGATCGACAAGAACATGGTTACTGTCACTTTACACCTCGTAGCGCTGGGCATGGAGCTGGCGGTGCGCGGCGTGAGCGGGCAGCTGGTGGACCCGCTCACCACCTCCACCTTCCGCCTCAACGCGCTGCACGACGAGGCCAACTCCAGGATCGACAAGAACATGGTTACTGTCACTTTACACCTCGTAGCGCTGGGCATGGAGCTGGCGGTGCGCGGCGTGAGCGGGCAGCTGGTGGACCCGCTCACCACCTCCACCTTCCGCCTCAACGCGCTGCACGACGAGGCCAACTCCAGGATCGACAAGAACATGGTTACTGTCACTTTACACCTCGTAGCGCTGGGCATGGAGCTGGCGGTGCGCGGCGTGAGCGGGCAGCTGGTGGACCCGCTCACCACCTCCACCTTCCGCCTCAACGCGCTGCACGACGAGGCCAACTCCAGGATCGACAAGAACATGGTTACTGTCACTTTACACCTCGTAGCGCTGGGCATGGAGCTGGCGGTGCGCGGCGTGAGCGGGCAGCTGGTGGACCCGCTCACCACCTCCACCTTCCGCCTCAACGCGCTGCACGACGAGGCCAACTCCAGGATCGACAAGAACATGGTTACTGTCACTTTACACCTCGTAGCGCTGGGCATGGAGCTGGCGGTGCGCGGCGTGAGCGGGCAGCTGGTGGACCCGCTCACCACCTCCACCTTCCGCCTCAACGCGCTGCACGACGAGGCCAACTCCAGGATCGACAAGAACATGGTTACTGTCACTTTACACCTCGTAGCGCTGGGCATGGAGCTGGCGGTGCGCGGCGTGAGCGGGCAGCTGGTGGACCCGCTCACCACCTCCACCTTCCGCCTCAACGCGCTGCACGACGAGGCCAACTCCAGGATCGACAAGAACGAAAACCCGGTGGAACTCCACGGATGCCGCCCCCCAGACGTGCCGAAGCATGCGAGCTGTGATCCCGTCGATACCGGGCGCGGTATCAGGCAGCGACTAAACGATCGCCCACAGAGCTTCACTGGCGGCGGGGGAGCAGAAGAACAGGATGAAATGAGAGCAGCCGCTATACGGACTTGCCGATGGTACTCCGTGTCCCGAGACGGATCGTCATCGAGGCAGAGAGCTCGCATCAGGTTGTCCGCGGCCTCACTCACTCCCTCCTGAAAGCCCTCCGCGTACTTGACCCCGTTGATCACGTTCGGAGGTGGTTCCGTCCACTGCCGCTAGCGGCCCTGTACACCTGACCAGACCAGATCAGTGTTGCCGGACTCGGCAGCGCGGAGGTGGAAGTTGTTCTGCTCCTCCACCATCAGCCACCGGTACTTGCGCCGCTCCGCATGGAACACCTCTCTCACCGTTTCCTCTTGTACACAAGCGCCGCTCTTTCGCGCTTTCTGCCACTTGCTGCGCAATCTGACTACGCGCTTAAGCTGTCTCTGCAACTTGGGAGAACACCACTCGTACCCAGAACCCCCACGGTCTTCCTTCACCCCCAGACTCGTGCGCGGTACGCACCACTACTTCTGTGAACTTACGAGCCAGGACTGACGCAGATTTGCTGGATCCTAAGTACCCCATACGAGCCCCAATCTTACGGAAGCGATCCCTATCCACCCCATGTACCCGAAACCTCGGCGGTTCACATACCGCCGGCTCAGCGCACTCTGCAGCGAACAGGCCGACATAATCTCATAACTGATGAGGCGGTGGTCGCTGCTGGACGCAGAGCTGTGCACTTCCGAATACTTTACGAATACGATCAATCGAATTAAGTCTTATTCTAACCCTACGGGTGTTAAAATGTTTTGTTTGTGTGCAGGAGACCACGCCCACGAGCCGGCCGACGAGCCAGACGCCCACCGTGCGCACGTACACCGTGGTGGTGAACATCAAGAACTTCGTGTGCCGCCTCCACGACACCGCGGAGCTGTCGCTGGCGCTGCACGACGCGGCCGGCGCCAAGCTGACGGAGAGCGTGCTGCTGCGCTGGCCGCCCGGACACATGGGCGCCGCCGAGCTGTTCGCCGCGCCCTCCACCGTGTTCACCGTGAGTGCCGTCAGCAGCAGTGCAGGCGTCCATCTCTCGCTGGCGCTGCACGACGCGGCCGGCGCCAAGCTGACGGAGAGCGTGCTGCTGCGCTGGCCGCCCGGACACATGGGCGCCGCCGAGCTGTTCGCCGCGCCCTCCACCGTGTTCACCGTGAG
This sequence comes from Oeneis ivallda, assembly GCA_029955525.1. Classification (NCBI taxonomy): domain Eukaryota; kingdom Metazoa; phylum Arthropoda; class Insecta; order Lepidoptera; family Nymphalidae; genus Oeneis; species Oeneis ivallda. Next base: position 19,236,042 of record JARPMR010000025.1, read on the forward strand.
TGCCGTCAGCAGCAGTGCAGGCGTCCATCTCTCACTGGACCAGACATCTACGCGAGCCTTGAAGGCCCCGTGCCTTAACTGCAAATAAAACGGCTCCTGGGAAGTGACCTTCTCTGCCTACCCAGCGACGCCTCGAAGCACGTACTCCCGCTGGTTTCATGGCCAGCGGAGAGGACCAACACAGCAGCTACCAGTTTACCAGTAGTAGTAACATCATATTTGATGTCGAACCCGCGAACAGATACTCAACATCAGACTGAATATAGAAAAAAGCTATGAATTTGAGAATCCTGTTGTCACCTATTTAGTGGACTACAGTAAAGCTTTTGACTGTGTGAACTCAATCTGTCTTTGAGGTGCTCTCAGAACTGGGCGTACCTAAAAATCTTGTTGTACTACAAACTCTATACAAGAAGCCCATTCGTTAGAATAGAAAATACCATGTCAAACCCATTTCACTTCCAGAAAGGTGTGTGTCAGGGATGCATTTGTCACCCATACTCTTTAACGTTTATGAAGATAATAATATTATGGACAGAATAATATGGGGAACTCTCAGGTATGCAGGATTCCTAATAATGCTTTCCGCGTCTGTTAAAGCAATTTCTATCAATTAAAGCACTAAGTCAAAGAAGTGTGTTCCTGGCATTTCAACTTGGGTATTTAAAAATCAATATCCGTCCTTTTAAAGAATCCGTAACATAAAAGATTTTTGTTTGCAGGATCTGGGCAGCGACATAAAGAAGGAGAAGATATTCCTCGTGTGCCACGTCGTGCGGATTGGCTCCATGGAGCCACAGAATGTGGACCACAGGTAGCAAACTTAGTCCAGCCCTGACTGTAGCTTAAGTTATCATCTAACTTAATGGTGGTGGTTTCAACCGATAGACGTCGACTTCTGGACGTAGGTCTTTCGTAAGAGTTGCCACAGAACACGTTCTTGTGCCACTCGTATTCATCGACTCCGACAAACTAAAGAGTGTAAGATTGCATTTTATATCTGTTACAGTTCATTATCTATACTGAGTGCACTATTTTCTATTGTTATTTTGCTAATGTAAGAAAGTTATCAGTTTGAAATTAAATTCCCATTGGTTTTGGGGATCGGATCCTACCGACTGCGCCATGTCAACACGTGTCAATCAAACAACGTTAGGCATGTACTGATTTGTTGCGTGACATTTGACATTAACATTTTGAGTATACGTGACTAATGACTTCTTTTTCAGAAAATCTTTTGTCATTATAGTTACAAAATTAGGTTAGATTCTATTGATCTGCACACATACCATGCTTCAACGAAAAAAAAAAAATGGAACTTTCGTGTGTACATTCCAGACGCAGCACGATCAGTCCCTGCACCCCGCTCCCGCTTGCGGGCGGCGCGTGCGGGGCGGGCGGCATGCGGCGGCCGTGCGGCGTGGCGTGCGCGGACATCACGCAGTACCTCGCGGCCGACAACTCCGACAAGGAGATACAGCTGCCGTTTTACGCGTAAGCGACATGCCGCTACGTCGTACATCTTTTTTTTCCATCAGTTCAATTTTCTTTTTATGGCACGCAGTTTAAATGGTTTACATCGCCAATGACGTGTGGGATGGATGGGACACCGTTAAGAAAGCTGATGAGAGCTAGGAATATATCATAAGATTCCAACTTCTAACTAATTGCTGAAATCTTGACTAAAATTCCCCTCCCTTCAAATAAACGTTTTTTAGTTGTGCTACAAACGGGTGGGGATCGAACGGTTGGCCTTTCAGTTTTCAATCCGTAACGTACCTCTGAGCTATTAATCCCATCCCACACAAGCATGTCCCCACTTGCTTCTATAAACACCCCCCGTGGAAAAGTTTTATATATTTAGATATTTTCACCTTTTGAGCCATTGATTCATTCAGGAGTTCAAAAGTTCTATGACAGACACTCGAACAGCCAGACGCAACATGTCTCTGTCCCTCTATCGAAAAAGGTATTGTTCTACTTTCGTTTCAGATGCGAAAAGGAGTACATGGACTCGCTGCTAAAGAAGGTGATCACGAATCGCGAGCTCAAGGAGCAGAAGCAGTCGCAGGGGCTCTGGGTGTTCCTGCAGATGGTGGAAGGGGACCTGAAGCAGGCAAGCATTACTTTTGGTATTGGTTACGGCTCAGGGCCGCTCAGCGGGCGAAGAGAGACATTAGAAATGAGAAGGATGTAGGAGAACCAAAATCACCGATGTAGTTTATAGATTCGGAAAGCCGAAGTGACAATAATTCGAAGAACCGATGGTTGTTGAGGTCCCGAGACGCCGGAGTGGCGACTTCGTAACGGAAGCGCAGTTTTGGCAGAACACACTTGGCAGTCTCTTGCAAAGAAAGCAAATTCTAATTAGAGTGTGCGTATCATGTGAGCTGAGCTCGATATTGCCTGTACAAAATAATTTCGATGTTTCACATCTGCCAGGCGTCCCGCGATAGCTAACAATTCTTTTTCTTTTCCAGATAAGACAAGAGAACCCCCACATAGTGGTGGGGAACACGGCGTTCGCGCGCAAGATGGGCTTCCCCGAAGTGATCCTGCCCGGCGACGCGCGCAACGACCTGTACGTGACACTGTGCAGCGGCGCATTCTCCAAGGGCGGCGGCAAGTCCTCCGAGCGGAACATCGAGGTGGTCGCGCGGGTCGTGGACAAGAACGGACAAACTGTGCCGGTATGTGGCTGTGGTGGTGGAGACGGGCTGCCCCGAAGTGATCCTGCCCGGCGACGCGCGCAACGACCTGTACGTGACACTGTGCAGCGGAGCCTTCTCCAAGGGCGGCGGCAAGTCCTTCGAGCGGAACATCGAGGTGGTCGCGCGGGTCGTGGACAAGAACGGACAAACTGTGCCGGTATGTGGTTGTGGTGGTGGAGACGGGCTGCCCCGAAGTGATCCTGCCCGGCGACGCGCGCAACGACCTGTACGTGACACTGTGCAGCGGCGCCTTCTCCAAGGGCGGCGGCAAGTCCTCCGAGCGGAACATCGAGGTGGTCGCGCGGGTCGTGGACAAGAACGGACAAACTGTGCCGGTATGTGGCTGTGGTGGTGGAGACGGGCTGGCCCGAAGTGATCCTGCCCGGCGACGCGCGCAACGACCTGTACGTGACACTGTGCAGCGGAGCCTTCTCCAAGGGCGGCGGCAAGTCCTCCGAGCGGAACATCGAGGTGGTCGCGCGGGTCGTGGACAAGAACGGACAAACTGTGCCGGTATGTGGCTGTGGTGGTGGAGACGGGCTGCCCCGAAGTGATCCTGCCCGGCGACGCGCGCAACGACCTGTACGTGACACTGTGCAGCGGAGCCTTCTCCAAGGGCGGCGGCAAGTCCTCCGAGCGGAACATCGAGGTGGTCGCGCGGGTCGTGGACAAGAACGGACAAACTGTGCCGGTATGTGGCTGTGGTGGTGGAGACGGGCTGCCCCGAAGTGATCCTGCCCGGCGACGCGCGCAACGACCTGTACGTGACACTGTGCAGCGGAGCCTTCTCCAAGGGCGGCGGCAAGTCCTCCGAGCGGAACATCGAGGTGGTCGCGCGGGTCGTGGACAAGAACGGACAAACTGTGCCGGTATGTGGCTGTGGTGGTGGAGACGGGCTGCCCCGAAGTGATCCTGCCGGCGACGCGCGCAACGACCTGGACACAATGGTGTCCCAAAGTACGGGAATAAAATCCGCACCAGAAGGCGCAGCGTTGGTAGACTCCGCACTAGGTGGGGCACGTTCAGGCGATTTGCTGGCAGCCTTTGAATGCAGGCGACACGCGCTTTACCTTTACCCCTTTTGTTTAAATAGATAAAATTGAATAATTCTTTCACCATTTTGTAGGATTGCATAAATATTAACTGAAACAAAAATTCTCTATCCCCTAAGTATGCAGCTGTATGTTGTTTAACTTATATGTGGCATTATCCGACAGCGCGTGATCTCGGTCGGCGCGGGCGTGCCGCTCGTCAACGAGTACACGTCCGTGGTGTACTACCACGACGACCGCCCCCGCTGGCAGGAAACCTTCAAGGTAATCCGGCTCACCACTTACCTTACCCTTACCTTACCCATACCTTAACTTACCTAATCCTTACCTTTTCTTACCTAAACTCTAATGGGCATGTTCTTATGCTCGTCTTTGAAATAGCCAGGTGCAACTGCTTCGCCTACTTCCATAGATTAATGTCCTATATGAAATCTAATTTGGACAGAGCTGCTGGTTTGGACTTTTTATGTTCTAGAAAAGAGACATTCCCTTTAGAAGAAGTTTTCCGAAGAGGTTGTAATCTCTTCGTGAAAATTGCACTTGTCTTTACTTTTAATCAGTTTTTTAACTGATCCATTGTTTCCAGGTGTGTCTGAACATCGACGAGTTCAAGGAGGCGCACATCGTGTTTCTGTCCCGCCACCGCAGCTCCAACGAGGCCAAGGACCGCGCGGAGAAGCACTTCGCGCTGTCCTACCTCCGGCTGATGCAGAAGGAGGGCACCACCACCCCCGACACGCAGCACAACCTCGCCGTCTACAAGGCAAGTCATCATCATCATCACACATAGTCGGAGAGGCACTTCGCGCTGTCCTACCTCCGGCTGATGCAGAAGGAGGGCACCACCACCCCCGACACGCAGCACAACCTCGCCGTCTACAAGGCAAGTCATCATCATCATCACACATAGTCGGAGAGGCACTTCGCGCTGTCCTACCTCCGGCTGATGCAGAAGGAGGGCACCACCACCCCCGACACGCAGCACAACCTCGCCGTCTACAAGGCAAGTCATCATCATCATCACACATAGTCGGAGAGGCACTTCGCGCTGTCCTACCTCCGGCTGATGCAGAAGGAGGGCACCACCACCCCCGACACGCAGCACAACCTCGCCGTCTACAAGGCAAGTCATCATCATCATCACACATAGTCGGAGAGGCACTTCGCGCTGTCCTACCTCCGGCTGATGCAGAAGGAGGGCACCACCACCCCCGACACGCAGCACAACCTCGCCGTCTACAAGGCAAGTCATCATCATCATCACACATAGTCGGAGAGGCACTTCGCGCTGTCCTACCTCCGGCTGATGCAGAAGGAGGGCACCACCACCCCCGACACGCAGCACAACCTCGCCGTCTACAAGGCAAGTCATCATCATCATCACACATAGTCGGAGAGGCACTTCGCGCTGTCCTACCTCCGGCTGATGCAGAAGGAGGGCACCACCACCCCCGACACGCAGCACAACCTCGCCGTCTACAAGGCAAGTCATCATCATCATCACACATAGTCGGAGAGGCACTTCGCGCTGTCCTACCTCCGGCTGATGCAGAAGGAGGGCACCACCACCCCCGACACGCAGCACAACCTCGCCGTCTACAAGGCAAGTCATCATCATCATCACACATAGTCGGAGAAGCACTTCGCGCTGTGCTATTGAATTTGACTCCAGAAGCATATCGCGATGAAAAATTGTTGAAGGCATATTTGCCCAAGTAAAATTAGTACCAAAATTTTGTACTAGAGGCTGCTGTTAGGTTTTACCTCGGTGAACAACTCTGTCCTGTTAAATAGGTAAACTGAGCTATTGAAGTAAAAGATTCATAGATTATATGAGTCCAGCCCTGTGTTTGATTGGCTTTGAGAATTATTTATTTATTTTATTTACAAGCCTTCATTACTACATAGTTATATTTATACATGCTAATTTATTTTAATTACAAATCATCCCACTGCTGGGCAAAGGCCTTCCCCTTCTTCTTCCATTCCTTCTTGTTTTGGGCTGAAACAAGAAGGAATGGCTTTGAGAATACAGGAAGGTAAATTAAAAGAGGCTTACGTGTTCGAGTTTCCAACTTCGAACACAGACATGTTGTACGCTCGTATCGACTGTAGTTCACTGTGCTCAGATCGACTACAAGCGCGCCTCGGGCAGCGGTGACGTGGAGACGGAGGCGGCGGCGGCGTGCCTGGGCCTGCCCTCGCGCCGCGACGAGCTGCCGGCCGGCTGCGACCGCGGCCTCACGCGCGGCCCGCTGGCGCTGCTGCACCGGGACTCCTTGCTCGTCGCCACCAGGCTGTGCTCCACCAAGCTCACTCAGAGAGGTCAGTTCTGACTTCTGGTTCATTTACACTAACGAAGCACTTAGTAAAACATAACATTTCTAGCTTTGAGGCAGAGTTCAGGCGCTCCTGAGAGCCGGAAGATCCAAAAAAATATTTCTTGCGTCATCCTGTTGCGATTTCGAAATGACCGCCCGCGTTTCCTCTTAATTTAGATTTTTTCGGACTGTATCATATATTTTGTCGTATGCAACGTGAAACTTTTACTTTCATGTGGTCATACAGCACAAGTTAATGTGGCATCAACAATAACTTGGTAATTTGCAGAGGAGATCCTGGGTGTGCTGAAGTGGAGCACCCACCACGCGGAGGACACCCTGCGGGAGGCGCTGATGCGGCTGCAGCGCGTTCCCAACGACGAGCTGGTCAAATTCCTGCAGGACATCCTGGACGCGCTCTTCAGCATTCTCACGCAGGTATCCTTTGTCTTCTGTCTTGAGTTTAGCTGTGCGGGGATATCCGGCGCAACCGGCTGGACGGGGTCGTTCGTAGGGAAGTGGGCCCAGTTTAACAAGACCTCGTCTCCTCAGCGGAAAGCTTTGGCAAGCTACGGGAGTTCGTGCACCAGTGGCACAAGAGGAGGAAAAGCCTGGCTTCGTGAGCGTGGATCTGATAGTGGTGTTCGGATCCGGACCGCGAGCGACCAGAGTCAACTCTGGCCAGCGTAGCTCCCTCCAGAATCCAAACAGGTCACCCGGATCGCGAGGACTTCAGAAAGTGTTGCTGAAGAACCACCATTGCAATACATGTTCCGGCGTCTCGTGTCACATGTGTGCTTTAAATAGACAACACTTTGGATGTTCGGAGGGCTGTCGGTATTACTGTCAACCTTACAAAAATTCGAAAGATTGATGGTTCAAACCTTCTCCTCTCCCTGGTATTTATACGTTTAGACGTTTGCCCATTTTAAGGAGTTCAGGTCTCATCAGCTTCAGCCTTTAACTTCAACCCCGAAGGTAATGGGACTATCGGAACCAATCCAGTCGCTCCCCATACCCTTCTGTCAATACTTATTTTGCATTCCGTTGCACTACTGTCGTGCCAAATCCTAAGACAAGCGTAAGACTCTGAAGTTTTTGGGAAAGACGAATACTAGTCATGTACTGATGCTTCTGTATCGCTGTATTGCTTTTGGCATCTTTCAGAATTCAAAGCCTATAGCAAAAATGTATGTGATCCATCAGATCGACGAAGAGGAGCAGGAGTATAGCGAGCGCAGCTACGCCGTGCTGGTGCTGGACTGCCTGCTGCAGGTGATCGCGCTGGTGGCCGACCACAAGTACCAGCACTTCCAGCCGGTGCTGGCCGTCTACGTGGAGCGGAGCTTCTGTGACGCGCTGGCTTACGAGTGAGTGGAACAGGAAATATTGTTCTTCTTTTTTTAATCAATAAATTTTTGCAAAGTGCTTTTGAGTTGTAAAGTGTAAAAAAAAAATGGAATATAGATTATATTCCATTTTTTTTTTAGCTGTCCCACAGTCTACTCTGTAAACCATAATTGTTTTCACCAACGTTCCCCACATCTTTACGAGCTACCTAGGCTGTTAGGTGATGCTGTCTGTCAATTTCGTTTAGGGAACCTTTAGGGAACACCTAAAGCTAGAAATAACATTGGTTAAGAGACTCCTTCTTAGGGATTTAGGTATGGTTGGTGAAAACGGTCACTAGGCTTATAATAATATCTGTTCGCAGAAAACTAATATCCATCATGGTTTGGACGATCCGTTCAGCGGAGAAAGGGGAGGTCGCGTCCAAGAGGCTGTTGCAGTGCATGAAGTGCCTGGAGAGCCTGGCGCGGGTGCTGGTGCGCTCCCGCCAGCTGCGCGCCGCGCTCGGCTCGCGCGCCACCACCCTCAGCGCCGGCGCGGAGAACGGCGTGGAGGAGCCCGCCTACTGCCCGCAGCTGCAGGTTAATACGGAACTTATACCCATTAACATACAGCTCATTTCACCATACCAGCATTTGAACATGTGCTTGAATGCAATACCAGCACATGATCATTTAAATACTAAATCACAGAGTTATGGCCATTACCAAAAACGACTTTCGGACTTCCTTGAAGCGTTATTGAGGAATCAAGAGCCCATTTTGATTTCTGATTTGCTTTTCGTTTAAATTCCTTAAATTAACGAAGATTGTAATATGAGCGTGAATCCCCTGGTACGGCTCCAAACTAGATCACTTCAAAATCCAAGCAGGCCACCCAGGTCGACGAGGACTTCAAGGAGTAGTCCTGAAGAGCCATAGTTGTAGATCGGATACTGTCTTGTATTTTCCGCTCTCTTCGATCTTGATGAAGAAGGTGATTGTCGCAGAACCTGCTGGAGGCGCTGGTGTGGCTGATGCGGTGCGGCGACCACGCGCTCACGTGCCAGGGCTCGGCGCTCAAGTACCTGCCGCACGCCGTGCCGCACATGATGAAGATCTACCCCGACGAGCAGCTCAGGTGCGTCCGTAACTGTCGCAGAACCTGCTGGAGGCGCTGGTGTGGCTGATGCGGTGCGGCGACCACGCGCTCACGTGCCAGGGCTCGGCGCTCAAGTACCTGCCGCACGCCGTGCCGCACATGATGAAGATCTACCCCGACGAGCAGCTCAGGTGCGTCCGTAACTGTCGCAGAACCTGCTGGAGGCGCTGGTGTGGCTGATGCGGTGCGGCGACCACGCGCTCACGTGCCAGGGCTCGGCGCTCAAGTACCTGCCGCACGCCGTGCCGCACATGATGAAGATCTACCCCGACGAGCAGCTCAGGTGCGTCCGTAACTGTCGCAGAACCTGCTGGAGGCGCTGGTGTGGCTGATGCGGTGCGGCGACCACGCGCTCACGTGCCAGGGCTCGGCGCTCAAGTACCTGCCGCACGCCGTGCCGCACATGATGAAGATCTACCCCGACGAGCAGCTCAGGTGCGTCCGTAACTGTCGCAGAACCTGCTGGAGGCGCTGGTGTGGCTGATGCGGTGCGGCGACCACGCGCTCACGTGCCAGGGCTCGGCGCTCAAGTACCTGCCGCACGCCGTGCCGCACATGATGAAGATCTACCCCGACGAGCAGCTCAGGTGCGTCCGTAACTGTCGCAGAACCTGCTGGAGGCGCTGGTGTGGCTGATGCGGTGCGGCGACCACGCGCTCACGTGCCAGGGCTCGGCGCTCAAGTACCTGCCGCACGCCGTGCCGCACATGATGAAGATCTACCCCGACGAGCAGCTCAGGTGCGTCCGTAACTGTCGCAGAACCTGCTGGAGGCGCTGGTGTGGCTGATGCGGTGCGGCGACCACGCGCTCACGTGCCAGGGCTCGGCGCTCAAGTACCTGCCGCACGCCGTGCCGCACATGATGAAGATCTACCCCGACGAGCAGCTCAGGTGCGTCCGTAACTGTCGCAGAACCTGCTGGAGGCGCTGGTGTGGCTGATGCGGTGCGGCGACCACGCGCTCACGTGCCAGGGCTCGGCGCTCAAGTACCTGCCGCACGCCGTGCCGCACATGATGAAGATCTACCCCGACGAGCAGCTCAGGTGCGTCCGTAACTGTCGCAGAACCTGCTGGAGGCGCTGGTGTGGCTGATGCGGTGCGGCGACCACGCGCTCACGTGCCAGGGCTCGGCGCTCAAGTACCTGCCGCACGCCGTGCCGCACATGATGAAGATCTACCCCGACGAGCAGCTCAGGTGCGTCCGTAACTGTCGCAGAACCTGCTGGAGGCGCTGGTGTGGCTGATGCGGTGCGGCGACCACGCGCTCACGTGCCAGGGCTCGGCGCTCAAGTACCTGCCGCACGCCGTGCCGCACATGATGAAGATCTACCCCGACGAGCAGCTCAGGTGCGTTTGCGGACTCGCCGCCCTGACCGCACTTCGTTATTGCAGAACTTGCTGGAGCACTGAAGAATGTAGACAAGAGAACGAACTCGTAAAAAACGATAATCATTGGCCACAGTTGCCTCTTGTAGTAGGTTTTTAAGGACTTCCACAGCTCGAACTACAATTTGCTAACCTACCGTTAGCGCCCTGTAGTTTTAACTTACTGCACGTTACTTATAAATAATGTTTTGGATAAATTACAATTCTATTTTTTAATATCGACTAGCTGACATTTGGGACATGGTTCGCGTGGATTAGTTTTTTAAAATCCCGCGGGAACTCTGACTTTCCGGGATAAAAAGTTGTAAAGTTCCAGTGTAAGAAGTCGATCCGTAGTGACGTAAATGGTTCCTTCAACCGCTAGGAATACTATGGCATACACTCCTCGCAAGCCCCATTCAGATGACTGGTGGAGGGGTGCCATTGTGTTCAAACCTGGAGTTGTGAAATGGGCTGTCAATTCATTTAACGCCAACAAAACATGTCGATCGACCATGGGATCGATGGTCACACCATCGAGACCACCTCTCCTTTTGCAGAGATGAAAAGCTATTGATTCCACATTTGGTCAAGATCTTCCGGGCTCGTTACACCTGGGGATATATTCCAAAAATGTGGACCAAGGTTAAGGTCACATTCATTCCTAAAGCGGGGAGGAAGGATTACGGCTTGCCGAAATCCTTCCGACCCATAAGCCTGTCCTGGTTTCTGCTAAAAACTATGGAGAAAGTGCTTGACAGGTACATAAGGGATGCACTTCTCATTGAGAGGCCCATTCATAATACACATCATGCCTATTGCAGAGGCCGATCTACGGAGACTACTCTGCTCAGCCTAGTAGACAAGGTTGAAAAGGCACTAGAGGACAAAGAAATCGCTCTTGCAGCGTTTCTGGACATTGAGGGAGCATTTGACAATACTCCAATCCGTACGCTGGTGGGCGGGCTGGTGAATAAACTGGCCGACACGCCCACCATCAGATGGGTGGAGGCAATGCTCTCAAACCGCATAGCTAAACTTGAAATAAATAACATCTCGACAGAGATGCTCACAACTTACTAGTTACTTTCCAGGTGGTCCCGTTTAAGTTTTAGGGAGCGGTATTTTAAAATATCAACAATAAATGATATAGTTTGTAGTGGCGCGGGCGTTTGAAGTCGTTTGCTACTGTTTCCAGCGAGTACATAGTGTGGGCGCTGGAGGCGCTGCCGCTGGGGCGGCTCTCCAACCAGCGGCTGCACGCGCTGCTGGAGCTGGTGCGGGGCCCGCTCGGCGCCGCCGCCGCGCCGCGCGCGCGCCTGCTGCCGCACCTCGCCTCCACGCTGCGCGCGCTGCTGCGGGCGCCCGCTGAGGTGAGCCGCGCGCAGAGACACTAGCACACAGGCAGACAGACACACGAGCACAGACAGACACACGAGCACACAGACAGACACACGAGCACACAGACACACACACGAGCACACAGACAGACATACGAGCACACAGACAGACACACGAGCACACAGACAGACACACAGACAAACAGATACACTAGCACAGAGCACAGAACACACACACACACACACACACACACACACACACACACACCACACACACACACACACACACACACACAAACACACACACACGCAGAGAGAGAGATACGCACAAACTCGCACACACACACAGACAGAGGCAGACACACAGGCACACTCGCACAGACACAGATAATTAACACATAACCTGCATAAAAAAACACGACACTTGGCTGAGATCTATAGATCGTACTCAGGCTCTGTTCAAGACTTAAGATAGAGATAAAATGAGACGAGTTGCACGAGTGTACCAGGCTGTCGGCCAGCAGGCAGAAGTGGCGAATGCTCGTGAGGCGAATCACATCTGCCGCTAAAGACGTCACTTCGCGATGACCACGACCGCTCTGCCAAGAGTGTCACGAAGAAGAAGAAGAAGAGACACGAATATGTTCCGAAATAAATCTGTCTCGTTTTAACTCAGCCTTTAGTCTGAGCTGAGTGCGAGTGCCATCTATAGATCTCATACTTAGGGACCTCGTATTTTACCACTGCCGAGTAACGTTTAACCGAAGAATTTGCCGTCTGACAGTTTTTGTATTGAAAACCTGTCAAAACTTCTTTATTCGTCGGTTAAAGTTTACATCGTCATGGGTTGTGTTGAAGTATGAAGTGAAGTGAATATGGAGTGAAGAAATCATTTAAAAAAATAAGTTCTATTCGAATGCAATCTTATCTAACTTCACGATAACACGTTACACGCCTCAAATATGAAACATTTCACCCTACATCTATACAATAAATACATATTACCTAATTTATTCATTAGTGGGGTGTGCCATTTTCGCCGATTCCTGTATTCAGTCTATTTGTAAGCTGTTGGATAAGTTGCCCCAAGGTTACTTTAGCTTATAAGTACCTAAAGTAACTCGAGTAATATAAGCCATAAACTGCGCAAGTTACTGTTCAAAAGCCCTAATATTCTCCTAGTAGTTTTGAAGACTAGTGTTCAAACAGACGGACAGATAAAGTTTTGATGTGAAACATCTTCTCGCGTCGCCACAGTCGTCGTAACATTCGGTCGGAACAGTATATTTGTAGTAGTATGTCTGTATGTAGTACGAAACAGTGTTGTTAACTACAGTACACGTAACCTGTGTCTTACTTAAAAGAAAACTGTACAAAACAATTTCGATGTTTCACATCTGCCAGGCGTCCTGCGACGCCTCACAATTTTTTTTAATAGTCTTACTGAATTCTGTTACACTCCTACATCAGCCGCTACCCGATTTGGGCAAATATTCTCAATATACTTTCTAAAAACTTATTTAACCATAGAATTCGGATATACTGAAAATAGGAATCGGGCTTTTGTCATTAAATTGAAGTTATCACAGATTAAAACAAGTGTGGGATATTGGGGAGTTATTCTGTGTTCGCGGGAGCAGGATCCATTTACACTAACACTATAGCGGGCCAGTGCGGCGTCCAAACGCCGCCCGTTGCTATCGTTATGACGTCAGAAGGTCTTCAGTTGTCCAGTGCATTAACCGTGGGCGTGTTCCACTCCACCTGTGATGGTATGTATGCACATGGCACCACAGCTGCGAAACTCCTGCCGCTGCATCGAGATTCGACTTAGAGAGTTTTTTACAAAGAATAGCCTTCAATTTAGTTGCTTACTGTTAAATCATGCAGTGACTGTAATGAATAATACGTGACATAAATTTATCTAACGAGGTTGACATAAATCCTCGGTATCATCCCTGATCGCAATGAGGTCTGCCCCCCCGATTGTCTAAAAGTTGCCGATCAAATCGTCAAAGTTCGGCGTCAAAGTAAAATAAACCATAACAGCATTGAGTTAGAGCTCAATTTCGTGTATCCATTCTCGTCCGCTTAGGGTATCGTACATACCGAAACGTATGAGAATGGATACACGAAATTGAGCTCTGATTGCTCCTGTGGTCTATTTCCCTTTGACGCCGAACTTTGACTATTTGATCTGCAATTCTTACACATTCGCACTTCTGATTGGCTGGTACCCGTTACTGGTTGAAATACCTTAATACAGAGTGGATGTCTTTAAATTCAGCCAATCGGAGTTCATTGCGATCTTTATACTGATGTAATCATTTTTAGAGAATACCACACTGCATAGCATTTTGTACCGATTCAAAGTGATCACATCTATACATATAATAAAACAGAAACGAAACCAATTCTGTACATGAAATAGATTCAAAAAAGGGTTTTTGCTTCTAATTGTGTTCAAGATACAGATATCAAAACAGAAGCTAAATTTTTTTTGTCTGTTTGTCTGTTTGTTTGTCCTTCTTTTACGTAAAAACTACCGCACAGATTTCTACAACATTTTATACCGTGGTAGCTTATTACTCGGGTCAACATCTAGGCTACTTTTTATCCCGGAAAATCAAGGAGTTCCCGAGGGACTTTAAAAACTAAATCCACGCGGACAAAGTCGCGGGCATCAGCTAGTTTCTAATACAATTTATCACCTTTCACATTGGTTTCGCAGACATTCACTCAATTGATATTAGCTCGCAAAATGGCGGTCGTCTTGCGTCATCACGTCGTCAATAGCCAGTCCAGCAGTATTGTACGAAATAACAATAAATAACTGTAATATCAATGTGATCGAGATAACAATAGGGCGATTGAGCAGGCATTTTATATTTCTGTCTTTCCCTGTCTAAAACATGCGTGAGCGAGATAGAAATAGAAAATGGCGTTGTGTCATATTAGACATTAAAGTTAATCAAACTTTTTATGCACACGATTCACTCTCGAGTGACTCTTGATTCTTTTTAAATAAAAAAAAATTTGGGTAAAACTCCATATTTCATGTAAAGCAAGCATAAATTTAGTTTAAAAAGTTGTAATTTTGCTATTCTATGCAAGCAATTCTCGGCCTAATCTCGATAGTGGCAGGGACGAAAGTCGGCTGTACGTCCGCGCTCGCAGATCACCAAGGTAAGCCACGCTACGCATGCCGCCCGCCGCACCATTAACTTGTATGTTGTTTGTAAGCCACTCGATAACTCTGAAGTGCTGCCAAGTATTTTGTCTTACGTTGTTTAGAAGGCTAGAAGGCCTCTTCTGATTCACTAAGTTCTGGATTCTAGAAGATGTCATTCTTATGACTTTGCTTTTTTGAGTTGCTCGAATTCAGCTTCTCTTAGACTTATCGAATGCGATTATATTGTGGGATTTTACATAATGTACATTTTATATTATTTTACATGAAAAAAGTACATGAAAATCTAATAAAAGCTTGTATAAAAAAGCTATAAATCTGGTCTCAAATCTGGCAGATCGAGAAAATACGCTTCTATAAATGGCATCATTTAAATATGAATGCAAAACAAAGTTAATTTGATGTTAAAGATACTGAGGCCAACTTAAACTTTGGTGTAAACTATAAAGATACCGTGTCAAAACTTTAAGACCATAGACAACTTTGTGCAGTTGTGGGGAGAAACTTTATGGGAAAGTTTCTCCCACACGCACGCACGAGCTGCGTACTTTACCCGCAATGTGTATGCGTACCTACTAACACTCACTGGGATTCTGTTGAAAATAACCGCTTTGCATGTAACTTTGTCGTTTAAAGGATAGGTTGGATTTTGAAAAACAATTAATTTTATTTCTTTATATCCTTTGGACTTTTACTTCAATGAACATAGCTGTGTTCAAAATCCATCTCCAGTACGCTGCACTTTATACGCGGCAATGCAATAAAGAAAATTGAAACGTATAATTTGACATTTAAAGTTCAAATCCATAGTATTCTCAAAGTTATGTGAAGCCTGCCAATCTCTCATTTTGAGAGGAGACCTGTTGCCATGCAGCGGGCTGGTAATGGCTTGTAATTACAAAAATGTTGACATTAAAATATGAACTTTAACTGTAAATTTATAAATTTCAATTTTATTTCTTGCATTTCCGCTACGCTGCGTGTAATTTGACTAGTAATTTTGACTGGAATTTAATTCATAAATTTACTAACGAGTTATATTGCGAAGTTATCTAAATAGATACTTGATGAAATGAATAGAAAAGTAAGGATTTCCAAGTTATATTTTCATGAGGCTGTTAAACTGCCTGTGGCCAGTACACGAGACTTAGTGAACTATGCGCAAGTAATAATTTAAAGCACCGGCATCGTGAGGTATGCACACAACAGTCGTGACCCTAACCATCACAGTATCACTATTGTAAACTTTTAATGTATCACCCGTAATCAAATCTAAAATCTGTATATATTCATATTTCTTTCTACATATTTTACTTATCATGTAATATCTAACACAAAGAGCACCGTTTCATTTTCGAATCACGTAGGTACATTTTTTTAAGAGTAGTCAAGCTAAACTTACTAAAAATCTTCTCTCCCCTCCAAACAAGTCGAAAGCTTGTGCTAGGACTTGGGAGTGGGTACGACAACAGGGCATTAGGTGGGGATCAGTTTTTAGTCCTCACGTTTAGTGCTGTCTAATATATAAAAAAAACTTGAGATGTGTCAAGGGACACCCGGATGGAACGAAGTTCCTTTCGATTAATTAGTGAAGGAATTGAATTTGGCATTGTGTTCAATAATATAATAACTTCATCATTATCAACCCATCATCAGCTCACTACTGAGCGAGGTCTTCTCTCAGAGAAAGGTTATAGGCCATAGTCCACCACGCTGGCCCAATGCGAATTGGCGGACGCGAAAAATTCCACATGTTGAAATTATTTAAAATAAAATTGAAATAGAAAATTCGGTCTGTCGAGCTGGGATTCGAACCATCGACCTTTAACTGTTTAGCGACTGTAGAAACCACAAGGCTACGGAGATCTAATATTGTAGTGTGAAAATATTGAACACAATGCCAAATTCACATTCAAAAAAGTGTCGGTTCAATTTAGTCTTAATTTTTTCCGTCTAGCCCCCTTCCGCACCGCGCGATAAGGAACTACGTTCCAAAATAGATAAAGATAGTTTTATACTTTGTGAATGCTACATGATAAGTAGAAGTACAATATTATTCTATTCTATCTCACATAATTTCCGTGTGTGTGCGCATGAATTTACACGTGTGTGAATCGTTTTAGTAAAATTTGTTGAAAAAGTTGAAAAAAAATTATTGTCTTAGATTCATTCATAAAGAATTGGACGGTAATTCACTGCAAAAAAAGACTTACTTACCGATATAAAAAGCCACAAGTATACAGATCCTGAAGAATTTAGTTTTCGAAATTATTGCCATTTTTTAAAACAATGACCAATAATGACAATTTAAAAATGATTGGCCAATTTTTCAGACCATTTAAATCTATTGATAGTATTATTATTCAGAAAATCTGTTTTCGTAATTTGAACTTTATGATTTATGTAATATACCTAGTACGAAATAGATGACGTTCTATTTCCCTGTCACCCGCACTAGGCTACAAAGAGAAAACTGTAAACCCTTTCTGTATGCTTAGTCTAAGTTTTATTTCGATTGATAGTATAAGAATTCGAAGACATTAGCGTCAAAGTAAAATGAACCATAAAATCATTGGATTAGAACTCAATTTCGTATGCATTCCTATACGTTTACGTATACAATATGCTCCCAAGTTAAAATCGGTTGTCCTGAATTTGTGACTTTAAATCAATACAGTTGTGGTTCATTTTACTTTGACGCTAATGTCATCGAATACGAATACGATCAATCGAATTAAAACTTAGACTAAGCATACTGATTCTGAGAGGAGACCCTATAGTCGGCTGGCGATAAGTTGAGATGGTGACAATAATTTATGGGGGTAGTTTTAGTTTTTCACGTAATTTGTGTTGTCCGATTTCTCTGTTAAATCACCTTTTGTGTTTGTGTGAGTGTGTGTTGCGTCACTTACTAACCCGTGTTTTTGTGTGTTTTGTTGTATTGTTCAATTATTATGTATTTTTATATTAACCTATGTATTCACATTACCACACCTTACAGAAAACAGAAAGCCTACAACTCCACTACGATACATTAGGCCCAATACTATACCTACGGCCGATTTCACCAACGTAAAATAAGTCTTATCTGAGCGTAAATTTGATATTTTGACTGGTATTTCAATGCAAAAACTGTCTGAATGCCCAATTTATTCCTCGATTAAATTTCACTTGACGGTGGTGAAATCGGCACCAAATGACATTGAAATCTTAAGGAATCCATTACATGGTAGGTTTTGCTGTCAGTACGGATTCTACCTGGTAATGCGATGACTGATGTTTGCATGAACAAATCTGGTATATTCTTTGCTCCATCAGTCATTCATCACTCGTGATTGACGAAATTGACAGATGCAGAACGTATCGCGTAATGGATGACTAACTTCGCACGAATAACATTTTGTGACGACATTTAATGACTCAAATATGACGTCACAAAATATATGTCAATGTCATAGCTGACAAGGGTCCAGACTTCCGCATAATCTATGTACAGTTCGTTCACAGTTATTTTACCTCTGACAATCTCCGTCAAGCCATAGTATTTTGTCAAAATATGGTCAAAATACTATCGCTTGACGGAGGTTGTCAGAGGTAAAATAACTGTGAACGGACTATACACAATGTATTACAGTACTATTGTTATAGGTACTTTGTTACTTTTATATACTGATAATTATCTAAAGTATTTATGTATTTACAAGATACACACACATACAGATAATTCTTTACTTACACAATCAATTAATCTTAGAGTAACGTGAAATTTGAATTTAAAACTGTTTTTCTTTTTTTACTTTTAAACTAAATTGTTTTGAGTAACAGCGAACGGTTTTTGAATTTTTTTTATTTAAAAAAAATAACAAAGCGAGCTTTCGATGTCGCTATTTAAATTGTGTGCAAACTCCAGATGTAGCATGTAGCATACACGGATTATAAGAAAATGATGGACAGTAAACTAGCTAATTATTACTTGTCGAAGGAAGTAGAGAAAGAATTCTATTAACGGCAATATATTTTGTTGGTGAACTAAAAGTAACAAGTAAAAGACAAGTTTAGTTTGTCAAGATTTTGTCTATCTTTTGCTTTAGTCTGTGGTATCCATAGTACGTCAAATTCTTAATCAGTATGATAAGTATTTTCCTAGACCATACTACATGCCCATTTGGGTACCTATACTTAGGCCCGCTTGCAGAGACGCCGAGTTAGTTAACCCAGGAATAAATTTGTAATTTTGACAGAAGCTTTATACGAAATCTGTCAAATCTGTCCTTTTAACTTAATAGCTGCTAACTCTGGGTTAAAAGGATAACTCGACGTTTCTGTAAGCGGGCCTAAATATTTTATTAATGAAAAATATTTAATTTTGAGTTGACTTAGATATTATCATCCAGCCCTCAATTTTTAAATTTCGAATGGAAGATGTCGGGTAAAAAAGAAAATTCGGTCACATAAAGTCAACAGGTAGGTATTGCAAAAGAATTTGACGAACTATTTATAAAGAACGTCTTAAGGCTTGCGCACACACGAATTTGATGTCCGTTACCTTTACTTATAATCTAAGTCCAGTATTTGAATGTTTTATTGTTCTCAGCCGTTACTGGCAGGCTAAAAAGAAAAAGTAAATAATAAACAAAAAGAAAAAAAAACAAGCGTCCAAATTAGATTTGTTTGCACAGGTCCTTATGATGATACCAACTTTTAATTACAAACTAACATGTTTCATCATTATTATCATGTAGAAAAAATAGCATGGACATTCCATAAAAAAATCCTTGTTTAAGTTTTAGAAAAGTAGTACCTACTTAATTCATATAATTCAAAGTAGTACAATATTATGACATGTTAGTTTGTAATTTTTTAATTTTATTTTGGTGTATGCTTCTAAAGAAAATCCGATAAAGCATAAAATTATGAAGAGATTACATCGGATTATTAAAGCTTTTTTTATATACTGTGTAAACTCTTCAGAGCTAACACTCTGCTTGTTGAGTACTGATCGTAGTATACCTACTAACTTTGTAAGACCAATTTGATAAATCAAATCAGAGTACATGTGATCGACGGCAGATTACTTGCACACTAAAAATATCCCTTGCTTTTTGAAATTGTAGATGGAATTCCTTTGAGCGAGTTGTAGGCTCCAGACGCGGTGGTGGAGGTTAATTTCAGTAATTAAGATTTTCAAAAAGTTGTTAATGCACTCGCCTGAGATCGTAGAGAGAAGAGGAATGAGTTCGCTGTGTTGAAAATGTACTGTTTCTGTGATCTATTTTACTAAATAGTTGCTATATTATCTAAGGGCTAATTTACATTACAATTTTATGTTAAATGCAACACTTTAAAAACATCATGATTAATTATCTCTAAACAAGAATTACTTAAGCAAGATATATTCAAAATACCTAAGTACTATTTAGTAATAACTTACTTAAACTCTGGTTATCCTTACACAGTTGAATTCTTACTTTGTTGATCCAAAAGAGCTTTCATCAAAGTTGAAATTACTGAGAAGATTCATCCGAAAACGTCGTTGATACTGTTGATTTTTTTTAAATATTAGTCTAGTTGAACTTGACTAATATTCTCCGCTCCCCTCCAAATAAGCGGGAAGCTTGCCTTAATTGTGGGTACGACAATAGTGCAACGGGTACGGGGATCGATCCGTAGACCTTTCGGCTTTCACACACCTTTAACCGTCGGGCTATTGAGACTACAAAGGAGGTTTGATTTGAGATAAGGAAAATCTGAGACCAGGGTTGGAGTATGTTTTCCATTTTTCGAATCGCGCTTTTTCATCAATCGATGATTGAATCGCGTCGATCACACGTATCTAAGAGCTCATTTAGTGGCACGCACGTCTCGGTCCGTATACGACGATCAGTCCGCGGTATCGGTTGGCGCGACGGTGTGTGTGTGCGCAGCTCGACAACGCGGCGCACAAGTCGCGCTCGGCGGACAAGGCGGCGCGCCTGCTCGGCGCCGACACGGCCAGCCTGCTCGACCACACGCAGCAGATGCAGATCGTACGTACCGCTTGTCGGCCTCTTCTCTCGTCCCGCACTCGCCCGACCTCGCCCCAACCGACCTCCCCAAGCACAGCACGCCCCGATAGCCAAGTCACTTGTAAAGGGAGGCTAGGACGTGATTCAGGTAGAAAGTGTTTAACCATCTCTTATCTGGACGGACTTAAAGTAAAACTGGATAACCCAGTAAGATCGTGCTTTTTATAAACTTCTTGGCCAAGTTTCCTATCTAACCTTGCTCCAGTACCCCTAGGGGCCTGCGCCCACCGACAGCAAGGCAAGGCAAGGGATTCTCGTGCGACGAACAGAAACATACCTTAGTAGTATAACCATTAAAATTGAAATTTCAATGATAGTCATCGTAGGCATCGTGTCTGTGTTATTGTGTAATTGTGTGACCATAATTGAAATTTCAATTTTTTATTGTCATACTATTAAGGTTTTCTGTTCGTCGCATAAAAATCCCCCATGCCGTGCCGTCAGTGGGCGCAGTCTCTAGGTGTGATGGCACTTGCATTTGTAGTCAGGACTTTCTTGAGTATTATTTTAGAACCCAGGTACACGACTGGATGAACAAATAGAAGGTAAAACTCCAAAGAATTAAATATTTTATCAGCAATTCGACAGATTATATTAGTAAAATAATGTAAGAATTTTTTTACATAATAATTTCAAAGAGTTTGTTATTTAACGCAGCGCGGTTGAAGTGGAAACTTGAAGGTAATTTTTTAAATTTATCTGAAATACTTTAGTAATTTAGGTTTTTCATAACTTTTTTTGCACAGTTTTTTACAAGCACCCTTTGACCACCGCTTCCAGTATTATTGATTTAATACGCGTCGTTTTGCGCCTTCTACAATAGTACCTTTACTCACATTTATGTTATGCTACCACCATCGCTAGATTAATGTGTAAATTATGTAGAAATCAATTTTTGTCTACCAGCATTTGAATTTATGATGATGCCACACGTTCTTTATATATTTGTGTGGATTTTGTTCCAGAAGAGGAACCCCCTCAATGGGATATAAGGATGTAGGTAATAGCTTTGGTGGAGCTGTAATGTCACACGTTCTTAATATATTTGTGTGGGTTTGTTCCTGAAAAGGGACCCCCTCAATGGGATATAAGGATGTAGGAAATAACTTTGGTGGAGCTGTAATTTCACACGTTCTTAATATATTTGTGTGGGTTTTATTCCTGAAGAGGAACCCCCTCAATGGGATACAAGGTTATAGGAATTGACTCAGGTGGAGCTGTGCGTGGAGACGCTGGGGGAGGTGGTGTCGCTGTTGGCTCGCGACGACGTGGGCCCCGTGGAGGCGGACCGCGCCGAGCTGGCTCGCTCGCTGCTGCCGACCGTGCTACGCATCGCCGCCACCATGATGCGGGACCGCAACAAGGAGGACACGCACAACAACGACGACCCCTTACTGGTAACTTTACTGTACGCTGGGCGAGGTGGTGACGCTGCTGGCGTGCTACGAACTTGCTTAAAAAAGTTTAAACTATAGAAGCTTGGCAAGCTAACTATTTGCCCAGTCCGTCGTTAAATTTCCAAACACGACGGGTTTGTTTAGGTTGGTGGTTCATTGAAAATGGCTACTGATAGAGGACATCAGTTTGTGTTCCAGTTATTGTTCCAGTATATGCACTTTTGAGACTAGTGAGTAACTTCGTTATGTTAACTGCACAACTTTTAACGCACTGGTGCGGTAAAAAATTTCTTACATTTGATGGCGGTATAATAAGACTCATTTAATGAGCAAATGTAATGTAATAGTACATTATTGTCGAGGCTCGGAATAAAGCAATTTATGGACGAGTAACATTGGAAGGCCGATGCGAAGCCGAGGACTTCCAAGTGATTTTAAAAGGACGAGGCGCTAGCCGAGGCCTTTTTAAGTAAACGAGGCCATGAATTGCTATTTCGGCCGAGGCTTATATTGTACTTTTCTCTAATTTGCGAGGAAACAACAAAAAAATAATTAAAGAAACACTGTTTTATTTCATGTTAAATGTTATAGTACATTAGCTTCTTCCGCCATATCTGGTGGTGTAAAGTCCATTAATTCTTCATCCGATTCCGAATCCATTTTTATTTCAGAACAAGAAATATATTGTAAAAGAAAACACCAGTCACCAATAATTCTTTACCTCCAATTAAACCACGCTCTTTTTGTTCCATTTAAAAAAAATTCATTCTTATTTTTTTAAATTGTATAACTCAGCGAAAGAAATGCACATTTAAAACACCTAATCACAGAGGAGAAACACCTAATAGAGGAAAGTGTAAATTTTAAAAACCTCGTACCTGTCCAGCAATTTACATTATTGTCCTGTTACGTAATTGCTGGCGCCACGCCAGCAATGAGCCAATTGACGTTTCGTTTTTTTTAAATAAAGATGCGATTTCGGAGCAAATTTGAGAAAAAATATTTTTTTCCTTACAATGGATTACTAATAGGTGATAACTACACTAGCGGCACGCTATGATGGCCGGTTTGACACATTACAATAGTGATGTGGAATGTCAATTTATTCTCGAACAAAAAACAATTAAGTTTTGTTTTTGTACCTGATTAAATAGGTTTAATAAAACAAAAATGTATATGTTTATTTAATTTATTTGAACGAACTGAATATTTGAATGAAAATGAATATACATACTTTATATGCACACAAGAAACATATGAATACAAAAGATACCAAAAAAGGTGCCACAAAAGGCCATAATTAATCAGATTCGTCCATACTACTATTTTCACTGTCGTCACTGCTATCATCACCTACATTAATAATTATATGTTCGTTTTCTATAATATTATCTATTTTCACATCTCTTTCATAATCTTCCCTTATTAATTTAACAGTTCTATTCACAAGTACATTCACCCCTTAAATGGTGCAAACTGATTTTTCTACACTTGTATACATTTTAGAAATCAATTTAATAAATAAATTTTGAGTCCTAAACCTAAAACTACATTCGATAAAATTTATGAATCTCTGCACATCACTATCGTCAATAAAGTAATACAATTATTTCCTTCAAAGTCGTTATCAATTAATACGGAACTTCATGAGCGGACAAACGTCAAACCGGCCATCATAGCGTGCCGCTAGTGTAAACTAACTTTATTTTACAGCGGAAACTGATATGCGTCCTCCTAGACATGGTGCGTCAGATGTCTGAAGATCAATACGCAATGGTAATGCGCTCGTTGGACGCGGAGAGTGCGGGTCGCTCCAACACGCTGGTGACCGACGCGTTGGCTCTCACGCTGGCTCTGCTACAACGGCCCGTGTTCAGGCCACACTGGGCAGACATGTTGCATTTACAGCATCATGTCATGTTACACGCGTTGAGGTGAGTAGTCATCATCGTGACAAGTTCGTAATAACCCCTATATTTGTAGGTATGTGCAGTTTTCGAGCAACTGTATTAAAACCCCTATATTCATCGAGGGGTTTTCGAGTATCCGGCTACATTTTTTTTTAAATTTAAGTGTTAACCTACACTGTTCGGATATCCGACTACATCCTACTCTATCTCCTGCACAGATTGTTATTTTCTGGAAATTGGCCGCTGCGGCTGGATTCAGTCAGAAGGACTATTAATATAATAAAGGCAATACTGTTGTGAACAGGTTGCTAGCATCAACGCTCCGTGACAACCTTGCCGCCCTCGACGAGGCCGACACGGACGGGCTCTCCACCGTGCACGGCATCCTGCAGGAGTGGTTCAGCGTGGTGGGCGCGGTGGCGTCCTCGCCGCCCATCCAGCTGGAGGCGCTGCCGGCCGCGCGGCGCCAGCGGGCGGTCGTGCTGTACGGCGACATACGGAGGAGCGCCGCCACGCTGCTGGCCGAGATGTGGTTCAGCTTGGGTGAGTCCTTCTTCGGCAGTGGCTCAGCGTGGTGGTCGATTATAGAAAAATAAGGTTTTACCAAATTACAGATATCTGATCTGTAATTTGGTAAACCCTTATTTTTCATCCAAAAATGAGTATATAATAGCCGAAAGGGGGAGAAATTTGCTCTTTGCATCAGAGTTGAAAAGATTGTGAAATCCCAAAAGGATGAATTGATATCCCTGCGTAAATTTTATTTGTGTTGACTAAAAAAATTGTCTGTGAGGTGGTTTAAGAGGTTTTTACTAAATATTCGTGTTCCGCAGAGCACCACAAGCGCTACTTCATCACGCAGCTCGTGGGCCCGTTCCTGGAGGTTTCGTTCCTGCGCGACGAGGAGGTGAGGAACACCACCATCCCACTGTTCTTCGACATGATGCAGACCGAGTACAAGTACACGGCGGAAACGGGTAAGAACACATTTGAAAACATCGAAGCTTTTGCACGCGACATCGTCTGAATGGAAGTTACGTTTTTGTAAGAATCTCGCGGGAATCCCTTGTTTTTCGTAATAAAAAGAAAAATTTGTAAATCTCCAGGTCTTTATGTATATCCATGCGAAAATTTTGTAAATCGGTAGGTCTGCTGTGGCTTGACTGAAGGAAAAACAAATATTTGTAATATGATAAGATTACACAATTCTAAAACTAGAGGCTTTGTGTTTTTGATGACAAAATAATTTCAAGTTACGAACCGTCAAGTCGGGCTGTCCAGTGAAAATAGTTACCGATAAGGGACGTCAGTTTGTGTGTGACATTGGGCGTCTCAATTTCATAGGTGAACGAAGTATATTGTTCACCTGTTCATGACATGCTTGCTTTGTGCTGGCAGGTGAAGGTAACCTCCGAACGTTTGAGAACGAACTAATAGACAAGCTGGACGTGCTGGCGGAGGCGGGGCGTGGTGACGCGGCGTGGCGCGCGCGCTTCGTCAGCCTCTGCGGGGCGCTGTGTGCTGCTTCTGAGCCTTTGAGGTATTTGTTGAGTGCCAGGCAGGTATCAGGTCGACTGTGTTGCCCTATGCGATGACGGAATGTCGACCACTGCAAATATCACATCAAGGTCCATGTAAAATGTTGCTCATCGGTTGCACTAGATGGCGTTGTCCTAAGATGTATCACGGTAGTGTCGAGTATTGTCTACGCCTATAGCGTGTATTTATTAGCATTTATATTAATTCGTGCGGGGCCTATAATTTTCCCACGGCCATCCTGATCCTGAACAAGGTACTTATAACCGAACAGTACACTTTTATCGGTTGACAAAGAAGTGTATTCATTAAGGTTCTGTTTCACCCACCACCTTCAAGTTTTAACTGACAAATTTTGACAAAACATCAACTTTATTTGTCGGTTAAAATATACTTGAAGGTGGTTAAACAGGCCTTTAGAAATTTAGCTTTTCCCAGGGACATAGGCACGGACCTGGTGGCGGCGGCGGCGCGGCAGCTGGACGCGCTGCTGCAGTACCGCGCGGCGCCCACGCCGCACCGCATGTACCTCATCACCAGCGTGCTGCGCTTCTACGAGGAGATCGAGCGCCCGCACATGTACATACGGTGAGCGATGCGGCAGGCGGCTGATGCTGCGACAACTTGCAGCAGGCGAACTAATTACATGGGTAGCATAAGTATGTCACGCACTCTTTAAACATTTCTGTGGTGGTGTCGTGTGATGCGGGTTGTTACGTTCCCTTAAATATGGTTGAGCGAAGCAGCGGCTGGGTCATGCGTCATGCTCGTGAACGGGTTCCACCGGCGGGAATGGGGCTACTTTATGTCTGCCCATCTTAAGATAGAAGTTAGTCGGTATAAATTTTTGGAACTTCCCTCATTGTGGAAACACTGCATATACAGCATAGTATTTACTGTATTGTAAATTTGTTTTGAAAAGAGCAACCGCCGAGTTTCTTGCTGGTTCTTCTCGGCAGGAAAGGCATTCCGAACCAGTGGTAGATTCATCGACTATTCAAAAGCACTTGTAAAAGTTTATTTGAATAAAAAATATTTCTATTCTATTCTAATCGATTGTGGTGATGGCAGCTACGTGCACCGGCTGGCAGCCATGCACCGCGCGGCGCAGCACTGGGCGGAGGCGGGGCTCACGCTGCAGCTGCACGCCAAGCTGCTGGACTGGAGCGAGCTGCCGCTGCCGCCGCGCCTGCGCCACCCCGCCGCGCCGCTCGACCACCACACGCATCTCGAGCTCAAGGTACCGTGCCCGGTGTGGTGCGCGACGTGCCGCCACTTCATCGGTGTCACTCAATGCGAGTGAAATATGGTCGATATAAGTTTCCCCATCACTACGTCCTATCTGGTTATCGGTGACGAAGATGACTCGACGCGCTGATCGCTTGTGTCACTCGCGATTGACTACCCACTTTTTCGTAAACTCAATTATGTTTTATTACTTATCATTGTGTATTTTTTAAACTATGTAATAAGTAGTTCTCCATAATATAAAATCTATAGTATTCACTAGTTTTAGATCCTTGTTTTGTAACGTGTAGGCAATAAAAATTACATCCTGCCTGCCTTCCTAGTTCCTACTGTATATTATATTATTTAATGTCCGTTGTAATCTCTAATATATAAAATTCTCGTGTCACAATGTTCGTTCCCGTACTCCTCCGAAACGGCTGGACCGATTATTATGAAATTTTGTGTGCATATCGGGTAGATATGAGAATCGGCCAACATCTATTTTTCATACCCCTAAATGATAAGGGTGACCAACCACTAAATATTTTTGCTGGCGGTACGAAGTTCGCGGGGTCAGCTAGTATTAGTGTATTTTTAAGTTCAAATGTTTGTAAAGGCGACTTTTTTAGCCTGACATTATAGCCTTATTCTAAAAGTGTATTCTTAGCTTATAAGAATGCCCGTAATTTGTAATATGCTGTAAAATAAAAGAAATAAATAAAAAATAAACGAGTGTGCTTTAGACCACATGACTGAAGTAAAATTTACGAAACGCAACCGGCTATGAGAGAAAGAGAGAAAGAAAATGTGTGCTCGCACCTCTCTCTTGCCCCTACAGTAATATACGAAACGTAATTCTCTCTCTTTATATATTCTTTCTATTCAGTAACTTATATCTCCCTCTCAACTTCCGTTCGCCTCGCCCGATCACACTTTTCGTAACGCATTCACGAGCTTACTCCCCAAGTCAAGCGTGCGTAAAGAAGTTTTACTTCAATAAATATTACTCAACGCGAGTCGTTTGTCAGATATCGCTGTACGAGGAGGTGGCGCGGCTGCTGGACAAGGGGCACCAGTGGGAGCTGGCGGTGCAGGTGGTGAAGGAGCTGGTGCAGGTGTACGAGCGGCGCGGCACGGGCTACGAGGCGCTGGCCGAGCTGCACGAGCAGCTGGCGCGCCTGTACCGCGCGCCGCTGCGCGAGACGCGCCTGCGCCACTCCTACTTCCGCGTGCGGTACCTGGGCAGGGGCTTCCCGCCCCACCTCCGGCATCCCAAGGTGAGTGCGGCGCCCTTGGACGAGCCCTGTACGAGGAGGTGGCGCGGCTGCTGGACAAGGGGCACCAGTGGGAGCTGGCGGTGCAGGTGGTGAAGGAGCTGGTGCAGGTGTACGAGCGGCGCGGCACGGGCTACGAGGCGCTGGCCGAGCTGCACGAGCAGCTGGCGCGCCTGTACCGCGCGCCGCTGCGCGAGACGCGCCTGCGCCACTCCTACTTCCGCGTGCGGTACCTGGGCAGGGGCTTCCCGCCCCACCTCCGGCAACCCAAGGTGAGTGCGGCGCCCTTGGACGAGCCCTGTACGAGGAGGTGGCGCGGCTGCTGGACAAGGGGCACCAGTGGGAGCTGGCGGTGCAGGTGGTGAAGGAGCTGGTGCAGGTGTACGAGCGGCGCGGCACGGGCTACGAGGCGCTGGCCGAGCTGCACGAGCAGCTGGCGCGCCTGTACCGCGCGCCGCTGCGCGAGACGCGCCTGCGCCACTCCTACTTCCGCGTGCGGTACCTGGGCAGGGGCTTCCCGCCCCACCTCCGGCATCCCAAGGTGAGTGCGGCGCCCTTGGACGAGTCTTTGGCTAATACACAATCTCTAAACTAAACTAATTTTACAGGTCTACTGCCAATCATACCTAAATCATCCCTCAAGAGCTTAGGTGGGCAACCCCTGATTACAATTCCTTAACAGATGTCATTTCCCATCCCAACGCACTTGCTAAGTTATTGTTAATAGCCCCAAGGGTGAAACGCCATAAACGAGCTGGCGTGCTCGATATGTGACGGACGTTCGAGCTGTGGCTCCCACATCTGCAAATATAACGAATTGAAGCACAACTCATCTGCTTATAGTCTGGCGCCTGATTGTAGATTAAAGTAAAAAAAATATATATATTATTTCCACCTTAAGGTGTTCCCTAAATCTTCGTAAAAATGACATTAGCAGAAAGCATTATCTAACTAAGCTTAGGTTGTGCGTAAAAGTTGGTTGGTGAAAAAGGGCTTAAATCTCGTACTATCTTAACGTTATCATAACCTTTCATAACTTCATATATTCAATTCATAAGGGCACTAGATTTAGACCTATTCTATTTAGTTTCGAGATATAGAGTTTAGAGATAGTGCTCAACAGAATTAACCACACTGCTTAGTAATTTTTATAGGATCTGAAACCTGATGAAGGATGGAAAGAAAAATCCCAATCAATATTAATATCCTGGCCGTAGTTTGGCAGAAATTGTGATGCTGATATATCAACTGTATTAAAACTCTTCCCAACTGCAGTCGGCCGGGAATTCTGTCTAGAAACTTGTCCTGAAACTTTTCACTGAAAAAGAGTATTTCTTAAAAATGGAAGCCTTAGTATTCGTAGATTACTTTTAGTATGAGTAACTCCATAATTCTCCTTGGTGCATACAAAGTAAGGGGCAAGTACAGCTGATATAAGCGTGTGTAAAAATGGTTCAAATGCTTTCCCATTGTCCTTGGGAAAACATTTGAACCATTTTTGGGGAATCAATGTGGCACGCGGAGACTTGTACGTGTTGTGATGCGTCGGACGGCGGCAGGGCTTCGTGCACCGCGGCAACGAGTGCGACATGCTGCACAACTTCAAGGAGCGCATGCTGGACGAGTGGCCCGAGGCCGAGGTGCTGCTGAAGCTGGACGAGCCCGGCGACGACATCACCGACTCCGACGGACAATGTATCCTTAAGTCTATTAAGTTTATTTTATTTCTGTTTTTAATTCATTTTCTTTATTTTTTCATTTTCTTTTTTTCTTGTGTGACCACAGTGGTGGTCCGTGACGTTTCGGCCCTTGGGTCCTTCCTGAAAATCAGCGTTGCGGTGTGTCCGGTAGGTACATACCTGCCTTTCATGCTGTGGCACAAGCTGAGGGGGTGGCCCATTGACCATTCCACACCAATTACTTTTAAATAGGTATATAGTAGTTTCATAGTGATAACAAATTTGTTGTGTTGGTTATGGTCAATAAAGTTTTATTTATTTATTTATTTATTTACACGCGTCGCCAACACGGCGGGAGAGAGAGGGCTGATGAACGGCTCCGGAACGGACAGGGATAGCCGACGTAGTAGAACGTCACTGTTCGGTGGAGGACAACGTAGTAGAACGATGTTTTGATTGTATAATGGAGGTTATGTTTTTTTTTTGCAGAATATATATATATTTTAATATATAGACTAGCGCTTGACTGCAATCTCACCTGATGGGAAGTGAAGATGTATGATTTTTTTATCGTGAGATAGGCTTGCCCTTGACGATAATTCAATTATGGAAAGCACTGATGAGGTTCAGGTTGGAGCGCGCTTACCTAGGAGTTGCCTATTCACTCTTGCCTTGAAGGTACTCAAATTAAAGGAGCCTAAGAAATACAGACGATGTAAAGGCGTTCCACACCTTGCCGGTTCGTTTCAGAAACTAATGCGTTTAGTTAGTGCGAATATGTTGGATTTCGATCACGTAAAGACGCCAACGCTCAGGACTTGTTTCAGTTGTGTGGTATTTAATTTCCTTAGCAACGTAATGAAACAGATCTGCAAATCAACGCGGTGACTCCGGTGATGGCGGACAAGTGGCAGTGGCTGCTCAGCAAGAGCGTGGACGACCGCATCCTGCGCTACTTCGAGCACAACAACGTCAGCAAGTTCGTGTACTCGCGCCCCTACCACAGACCCGGTGAGGCCTGCTCCATTAACGCTATAATGTACATAAACGACCACCTGGTCGGAGAACATCGAGCCTTATTTAACCTGCGCCGATGGTATGGGAAAAGCAGTTTCCAAGGTCCAGCTTCGGATAGGAGACGGCACTCAGGGATTCGTAAGAGAAACAGAGTTAGCGACATAGCTCTTCGAGTCGCAAACTTAGAGTGGAACTGGACGGGCGCATATAGTTTGAAGAACTGATCCTGTTGGAATCCAAGATATTGGACGTTGGCGCTAGGTGGACCGACGACATCGGATAAGTCGCAGGAAGTCGCTGGAACAGGCGGCGCAAGACCGAAGGCTGCGGAAGTCCATGCAGTAGACCTTTGTCAAGCTGTGGACACATGTTTTCTGTGTGTAGTGCATTGATAGATTGATTCATTCTTTCATATTTTCAGAGGACTCGATCATCACTACCGATTCCAAAGACGACGTGTCCGGCGCGAACGAGTTCGCGACGCGCTGGCTCGACAGGACAGAGCTGGAAATCAGCGACACGTTGCCTGGTAAGTGATAACCCAAGTTGAAAAATTGGTGCTACATGGTCAAATTGTTCTTTTTTTCTTTGAGTCACAAAGAAAAAGGTTATTTATACGATAGGCAAATTCCAAATAGGCTCGTGATTCTTCAATTATGCTTCAAGAAATTCCGGAAATCGTATATGAGGATGGGCGTGACGTTCCATAATAAAGTTCAAATATTTAAGACGAGCCCATAGCTTGACTTTGTATAATGTTAATGTAATTGGACGTTCTGCAGGCATCCTCCGCTGGTTCCCGATAGTGTCGAGCCGCAGCTACCCGGTGTGTCCGCTGGAGGTGGCCGTGGAGACCATGGCGCGCACCAACGCCGACCTCAAGACCACCATCCTGGAGGCTCGCCTGCCCGGCGCGCCGCTGCACCCGCTCACCCTCAAACTGCAAGGTGATCCTCAGTGACCCGAATTGTTGCCCCGAGTCCGTTGCGACCATACGAGGAACTCCAAAAACCACAATAAAATATTTTTTAAAGTATATTCAAATCCCTTCAATTGCTACGAATCCGTAATGTGGGGTTGTATTCTGTGGTGCAGGCATCCTGGACTCGGCGGTGCAGGGCGGGCTGGTGAACTACGAGCTGGCGTTCCTGACGCCGGAGTACGAGGCGCGCCGCCCCGAGCACGCCGCGCTGCTGCAGCGCCTGCGCGACCACATCGCCGACCAGGTGCCGCTGCTCAAGTGCGGTCAGTCAGCACCATCATCAGCACCCACCCCGTCGCCGGCTCACTACTGAGCGCTGGTCTCCTCTCAAACGGTGGCCCAATGTCAATAGCTGGACTTAATACACCTCCGAGAATATTATGGAAAACTCTCAGGTTTCCTCACGAAGTTCCCTGTTGTGGCCAGCGCTCAGCACTCAAGACCGTGGTCACCATCTGAGGCCCGTCGCAGCCGTGAACGGTCCGCTGTCACGCCGGTTGTTAAGGAGGCCGCTAGGCCGGCCCTAACCTAAAAGTTTGTCCCCTTGTGGGCAACCTGTTTACATGCAAAACTCACCATGCGTCGGCTGCAACAGGCAAATGCAGCGGCTCGACCCCGGTGCTAGTAGTGTTTGTAAGATGTGTAATGAGAATGGTACACTCGTGGTTGTTCGCCGTCCACGATAGAATCTTGCGGCGATGGCACTCACACGCACTTCACAAGGTAGTCTGAAACCACTTCATTCGAAAGTTACAACAGCGGCCACGTGCCGGGAGAACTCAAAGTTTAGGTTATGCACTACTTTTTCGATTTCCTCGGTAGAACCAAAGGTGCGACTAAATGTGTCACAAAATTACAAAACCCGGCGGCCTACTCGGATTGAAATGGATTAAGCGCAACACAACACACAACACATAGTTCGAAGAGCTGATGGTCGTTAGGGTCCCAAGATCCTGGAGTGGCGACGCCGCAACGGGAGGCATAGTGTTGGCAGATCTACTAGGTGGACCGACGACATCAAACGTGTCGCAGAGAGTCGCTGGATTCAGGCTGCGCAAGCCCGAAGCCGTACAACACCAATGTCGCGCCCAAAATTGTCTTCTAAGCAATTAAATACAAGTATCAGCTCAAAACAAAGCCCCAAAAAAATAGCAGCCGAATTACTCGATGCGTCCACGCACGGGGCGATTCAAAAACAGTAGATTAACGTCAATCGTCTAAAGGTACAGACGCGTTGCCTCTAAGGCTCGCACACGCGGTATGCAGTGACCATAGATGTCGAATAGGGGGTAACTTTAGACGCATTAGTCATTATTATTTCGGAATCTGGCGCGAACATTCCCTTCACCGTTGAAGCGTGTGATATTTAATTCCGAAAAGTCAGAGGCATGCCCTGAAACGGCCTAGGCCATTGTTGTTTGTATTTGTATCTATCTATCAGCGCGGTCAGTAGCCCAACTCTTCATCGAGTTGTTTATTATCCGACCAGCGCCGTACCGGTGGCAAAGGGTACCGGGTTCAGCTGTGTACGTGTGCGCAGGGCTGGACGTGCTGGTGGCGCGCAGCAAGCAGGCGCCGCTCAACGCGCACCTCGCCGCGTGCTTCCGCCAGATGCAGCAGCACGTGCACCAGCGCTACGGGAAACGGGTAACGGTATACTTGATTGTGTGACCGAAACTCTCTCGGATGTACTGCCTGAGGCCCGAATACGTCCGAGAGAAATTCGGTCGTATTTTATGTAATTTTGAGATTTATTGAGAAATATAGAGTGTATAATTGTTTGCACCGCAGTTGGGCGAGTTCGAGACGGAGTCGCTGCCGGAGGTGCAGCTGCGCGCCAGCCTGCGCAAGAGCACCGACACCGAGGCCAGCACGCTCAGCGGCGGCCGCGTGTCTGACATCTCCACCGGCAACGAGTGAGTGTGCGCCCAAACCGGCCGCTTCGTCAACCGTCACCCGTCCACTGCTGGACAAAGGTCTCCTGCATGGAATTCCACAGGCCTCGGTCTTCCCTAGTAGCAATTTCCGTTGGGGTTTTGTAGCCAACGGTAGTAAACAGTCGGAAGATGGTAGTGGTGATGCCGACTCCCTTGGTAAGGCCAACCACATCCCGCTTTTCAACGGTTGACCCCACCGTTTTTAGGGATGACAAGTCGTACTGTTGGCCAACCAAACTAGGGGCAAAGGCCCAACTAACAGCCAACGCAAATTGCTACTAGGTCTGCCAACACTGCGCTACCCGGTGTGGGGTCGCCACTCCAGCACCTTGGGACCACAACGACCATCAGCTCTTCGAACTATGTGCCCCGCACATTTTCACTTCAGTTTCGCGACTCGCTGAGCCAAGTCGGTGACTGGTTCGGGGAAACTAAACATCTGAAATACAATATCAGTGAAAGCAAAGGCAAAGTCCACCAGGCCAAAGGTGCTCACAGCAGCCGTATGTATGGAAGCTCACTGTATGGTGATGGACAGCCCATGGGCCGGGCGTGTGCCAGAGCGTGGGTCGCAGACCCTTCCCATAAACAACCATTTTGCCAGTATTTTAAGAAGAGTTCAAGGTCTGCAAACATTCTACTTGTCTATACTCGTATATACCAGTGCAGATACCTTTGAAAATGATGAAAAATTAAAAAAAATTATAGTAGGATGAAACCCATTGGAAAAGGAAGAGAATGCAACAAAAATGAAAGGAAAAATAAATTACGGGCGATCTGAGGTCGGGAAGTGGGGGGGAGGGGGGTTTAAGGGTAAAAAAACGGTTTATCTCAATTTCTGGAAAAACTACAAGTCCTATGGAAAAAAGTTAAATGGCAAAGTTGTAGGTAATAAAAAGATCTACAACTTTTGTATTTAGACTTTTTTCACATAACCTCAAAATGTATGTGAAAAATTCAAATAACCAAGTTTTTGGTTTTTTATTTTTATCTTTTACAAAAAAAAATATTTTTTCACAAAATTTGGTGAAAACTTACCTTTTTATGTTCCAAACACACTGTAATTTTTCTGATTTAAAATATTTATTTTTTCACCTTTTTTTTTTGACTTAATATTGAAAAAGCACCTAATTTTCAATCGAAAATTCTTCCGTCAAAATATCTGCTTTTTTAAAAAGGTCGGTGAGCTTTTTGTTCGTTGAAATCTCTACTTTCTGATGGTGTAAAAAAAATATACATTACTAAGGTAAATGTTCTCAGAAAATGCAGAAACGAAATACGAAATAACAGTTAGTAAGGCCCATACCCTCCTAGCCCCTATATGAAATACCTTTTAAATTACATGCGTAGATGGCTAGTTATTACTATTTAAAGATAACTTATATACCTGAGTGACCTACGGAAAATTTTAGCCCATCAAAAGGTATTTCATAGAGAAGTGGGGAAGGGGCTGGAGGGTCTGTGCCTTTACTACCTGTTATTTCGTATTTCGTTTCTGCATTTTCTGAGAGCATTTACCATAGTTTTGTATATTTTTTTTTACACCATCAGAAAGTAGAGATTTCAACGAACAAAAAGCTCACCGATTTTTTTTAAAAAGCAGATATTTTGACGGGAGAATTTTCGATTGAAAATTAGGTGCTTTTCAATATTAAGTCAAAAAAAAAAGGTGAAAAAATAAATATTTTAAATCAGAAAAATTACAGTGTGTTTGGGACATAAAAAGGTAAGTTTTCAACAAATTTCGTGAAAATAAAATTTTTTTTTGTAAAAGATAAAAATAAAAAACCAAAAACTTGGTTATTTGAATTTTTCACATACATTTTGAGGTTATGTGAAAAAAGTCTAAATACAAAAGTTATAGATCTTTTTATTACCTACAACTTTGCCATTTAACTTTTTTCCATAGGACTTGTAGTTTTTCCAGAAATTGAGATAAACCGTTTTTTACCCTTAAACCCCCCCCCCCCCCCCCCTCCCCCCCACTTCCCGACCTCCGATCGCCCGTAATTTATTTTTCTCTTCATTTTTGTTGCATTCTCTTCCTTTTCCAATGGGTTTCATCCTACTATAATTTTTTTTTTGTTTTCAAAAATTATCTACCCTGGACTAATAAGATTCTATTTTTCTTAAAATAAAAATTGTGAGCCGTCGCGGGACGCCTGGCAGATGTGAAACATCGACATTATTTTGTACAGGTAATATCGAGCTTAGGACACATAAATGCACATTCTAATTTTTAATTAATATATATATAGCTGCTGGGGCTGATTCACTGACTGATTCACTGATTCACTGATTCACTCACTCATTGATCACCTCTCCTGTAAAATTTTGCATGAAAAATTTTTTTTTCACCGATGGTTTCGTATAGAGGACAAAAATTCATTCGGAGGAAAAATATGGAGAGAGCTGATGATTGAGGATTTCGGAGACGGGTGAGGAGCACGGCCAGGGTATTGAAGATAGGTGGGGTGTGCTCGAACAAAAGTCACTCGGAACTTCATCCAATTCGCAGAGAGTTGAAAAAAAATTCCAAAATGGCGGATTCAAGATGGCGGCCATACAAATTTCGTCGGTGTCTATCTCGGAGAGTATAAAAGATGCAAGAGTGCTTCTTTGGCAAAAGATGATCAGGGCCCGAAGGTCTACTTGATGAATAGAAAAAAAAATCAAGATGGCGGAATTTTTTTTCTCCATACAAAATATATGGCGAATATTGAATAGACTAGAAGCTGAGAACTATGCAAGACTTTGATACGGTTCCTTT
The DNA here is from genome assembly GCA_029955525.1 of Oeneis ivallda. NCBI lineage: Eukaryota > Metazoa > Arthropoda > Insecta > Lepidoptera > Nymphalidae > Oeneis > Oeneis ivallda. The sequence continues at coordinate 19,272,308 of JARPMR010000025.1, forward strand.
TCAAAATTTGTTTTTATAAAAGACTGATATAGAAAGACTTCTCATTCTGACAAATGATGAGATATGATGATTGAGGGTTTGGAAGGTGGGTGAGGAGCACGGCCAGGGTATTGAAGATAGGTGGGAGGTGCTCAAACAAAAAATACTCGAAACCTCATCCAATTGGCAATGAGCTGAAAAAAAATTCAAAATGGCGGATTCAAGATGGCGGCCATACCAATTTCATCGGCATCTATCTCGGAGAGTATAAAAGATGGAAGATTGGTTATTTGATAGAAAATGATCAGGACCTGAAAGTCCACTTGACGATAGAAAAACCGCGGTCCGCTTGCGGGCCGCGCACCCACGCGCCCTACTAGTATATATATATAGCTGCTCGTGCTGATTCACTCACTCATTGATCACCTCTCCTGTAAAATTTTGTATGAAAATTTTTTTTTTCACTGATGGTTTCGTGTAGAAGACAAAAATTCATTCGGAGGAAAATATGGAGAGAGCTGATGATTGAGGATTTCGGAGACGGGTGAGGAGCACGGCCAGGGTATCAAAGATAGGTGGGGGGTACTCGAACAAATGTCACTCGAAACCTCATCCAATTCGCAGTGAGCTGAAAAAAAATTCAAAATGGCGGAAAAAAGATGGCCGCCATACAAATTTCGTTGGTGTCTATCTCGGGGAGTATAAAAGATGGAAGAGTGGTTTCGTGGCAAAAGATGATCAGGACCCAAAGGTCTATTTGATGAATAGAAAAAAAAAATCAAGATGGCGGGATTTTTTTTTCCATACAAAATATATGGCGAATATTGAGAAGACTAGAAGTTGGGAACTATGCAAGACTTTGATACGGTTCCTTTCCAAAATTTATTTTTATAGAAGAATTCCCATTTTGAATAATGATGAGATATGATGATCGAGGATTTGGAAGGTGGGTGAGGAGCACGGCCAGAGTATTGAAGATAGGTGGGAGGTGCTCAAACAAAAAACACTCGAAACCTCATCCAATTGGTTGTGAGCTGAAAAAAATTCAAAATGGCGGATTCAAGATGGCAGCTATAAGAATTTCATAGGTATCTATCTCAGGGAGTTTAAAAAATGGAAGAGTGGTTTTTTGATAGAAAATGATCAGGACCTGAAAGTCTACGTGACGAGTAGAAAAACCGCGGTCCGCTTGCGGGCCGCGCACCCACGCGCCCTACTAGTATTATTATAATTTGCTTTCTTTGCAAGAGGCTGCTCACTTTCACTTTCTAAACGATCACTATGAGACATATTGTTAAAATTATTTATTTTAAGTAAATTACAGGTGTGTACAGCAGTAAACAACACTGTTTCGTACGACATACATACATATTAGTACGTACATACTGTTGGCGTGGCGACACGTCGCCAACAGTCGGTCTGACCCGCCGCTATGATGTTTCACATCAAAAGATGGCGGTCATTCTGGTGTTGAGCTTTAGACACTGCCACTTTGAATAAACATTGAGTGTTTTTATTGAATTACTGGCGCAGGTTCTCCAGTCAAGATGTCTTCACGCCTTCTATCCTGTATATTGCCTTGATGATCGAGTTATATGACCCAAATTCTCCAATTTCCTTTTTTTTGCTGTCGGAAATATCTCCCGTTTTATCCCAACGTGTTGGTATTCCGTTTCATTGTTTGTCCCTGCAGGATGCCCTTAGCATTCTCCTGTAAACCCACATTTATAAAGCCTTTTACTCGAAGCATAAGACGTATGTCCTGAGTCTAAAGCTAAGCGTCATTGCCCGGGCAAGGTTCAAGCTCATGACTTGAATTGGGTATAGAATAGTCGACGTTTGTATTGAAAGCGCGAAGGATTTGATAAAATTGTTTGTTCACAGATCTACGCCGTACAAGTCGAAAGTTAGCTCAAAAATTAATTCAGCTTTAAACAGTTGGGCGAGGTAATTATACGTTTAGATGTACCAGGGCCTATTTCACAGTCGCCAAGGAAACTCTAATCGGCATATTATATATTATCATAAAGATGCTTTGACAGTTTTTGTATTGGCAATCTGACAGAACATCAAAATTCTAACTTTACTTGGGGATCAACTTATGGGTACCTTATTCAAGGGATATTTCATCCAAACTAATCTCTTGGTCTTTCGAATAATACCTTAAGTTCTAACAAAATGTCATTGTAATAAATAATTCGAATGTTCCATTTTTAATCGTACAATTTTTATTAGTGGAACATTTCCAAAATCAGATGTTTTGAGTTAAGTATGCAGAATGGTAGGAAAATGAATAATCGTTCCGAAACACTAACGGTACAAGTCAAATTTTTGTTCTAATCGACAGGAAACGAAATAATCTGGTAGTGAAATTATTTTACTTGTTAAATCGAAATTCCCATAAACTTTGACCCTCGTTGAGGGTTATTCCAAACGGCATATTTTGAAATATTCCATCTGAATGGGGCCTACAATCATAGAAATAGTATAAATGCGGAAGTGGTTCGTTGGTATGCCCTTCAATCACGCTGCAACAGAGGTACCGTATCAACGTGATTTTGGTATAGTTGAGGACCTGGAGATTGACATAGGCTTACTTTTTATCCCGGATAATTAAAGAGTTCCCGCGGGGTTTTAAAAATTAGGTCCACGCGGACGAAGTCGCGGGCATCAGCTAGTGTTTAAACAAGATCAGAACTGTAATGTGTGAACGTGTTGTTTGTACCCGCAGAAACAGCACCAGCGGCACCTTGCCGCCCAAGAGGCGCGGCAGAAAGGTGAGGGGTTTCCCATCATAATATCTATCTATCCATTAGTCTGTCCATTAGTAGTTTAACAACTCTTCGTAAATTCATAGTAGTTGCAGTAGTAGAAGTAGATTTTTGTCTTCTTTCTTTCTATCTTTCTCAAGCTGTTCTGTATTGTAGTTTTTGAATGTCACGCGAGGAAATATCTGTAATGTTTGGTGTTTTAGAGCGATGTGAGTTTACAGTCGAGCGCGAGCCAGTGGTACACCTCCGCGACCAACGGCAACAACGTCAACAGCCTCAACAACCTCAACAACCTCAACAACCTCAACAGTCTCAACAGCGCCATCAACAGCATCCTCACCGGCGTCAACAACACCAGCAACGGTGGGCTCTGTAGCGTGCTCGACTCGCCCTCCTCGTCTCCGCTCAGAGAGTTGAGGCAAGAGGTGCGTTCACTCCACAAGTCAACAACTACAACAGCCTTAACAGCCTCAACAGCGCCATCAACATCCGTAACAGCGCCATCAACAGCATCCTCACCCCTACTGTTTTAAAGAATAACTACCGAAAAATTATAGCCAGTGTCACTCGGGACGATGTAAGGATTTGGATGTTTGAGGTGTCGTTACAACACCTCAAACATCCAAATCTGTTGAGGCATTTAGAAGTGACGGTGGTGTTAGTAATTTTGTGTACGCCCATTTTGGCTTTACTTAAAAGCAAACCGCCTACATGCCTTTTTGACCTTTAATTGGTTATGGCTATCCCATGTATCAATTTATAATAGAAATCCAGTCATACCCACAACAGCTGATGTTTTTGGAAGAACAATCTGTCCCAATCCAAGTCTGATACAATCCGACCCAATCTGCTGCAACCAGACTCATTCTTATCCAATCAGACCGAATCTGATCCAATCCGACTCAATATGGTCTAATCCGACTTAATTCATTTATGATGTCCTTAGCTGGTGACGGAGCGGCCGCTGCGCGCCGAAGCGGAGCGGCGCCTGTCGCAGCGCGCCTCCTACGTCACGTCGTCCGAGCCGCCCTCCAACAGGGACTCCTTGGGTGAGTGGGCTCGTAGTGCGAGCGACTTGGCCGGTGACGGAGCGGCGCCTGTCGCAGCGCGCCTCCTACGTCACGTCGTCCGAGCCGCCCTCCAACAGGGACTCCTTGGGTGAGTGGGCTCGTAGTGCGAGCGACTTGGCCGGTGACGGAGCGGCGCCTGTCGCAGCGCGCCTCCTACGTCACGTCGTCCGAGCCGCCCTCCAACAGGGACTCCTTGGGTGAGTGGGCTCGTAGTGCGAGCGACTTGGCCGGTGACGGAGCGGCGCCTGTCGCAGCGCGCCTCCTACGTCACGTCGTCCGAGCCGCCCTCCAACAGGGACTCCTTGGGTGAGTGGGCTCGTAGTGCGAGCGACTTGGCCGGTGACGGAGCGGCGCCTGTCGCAGCGCGCCTCCTACGTCACGTCGTCCGAGCCGCCCTCCAACAGGGACTCCTTGGGTGAGTGGGCTCGTAGTGCGCGCGACTTGGCCGGTGACGGAGCGGCGCCTGTCGCAGCGCGCCTCCTACGTCACGTCGTCCGAGCCGCCCTCCAACAGGGACTCCTTGGGTGAGTGGGCTCGTAGTGCGCGCGACTTGGCCGGTGACGGAGCGGCGCCTGTCGCAGCGCGCCTCCTACGTCACGTCGTCCGAGCCGCCCTCCAACAGGGACTCCTTGGGTGAGTGGGCTCGTAGTGCGAGCGACTTGGCCGGTGACGGAGCGGCGCCTGTCGCAGCGCGCCTCCTACGTCACGTCGCGCGAGCCGCCCTCCAACAGGGACTCCTTGGGTGAGTGGGCTCGTAGTGCGAGCGACTTGGCCGGTGACGGAGCGGCGCCTGTCGCAGCGCGCCTCCTACGTCACGTCGTCCGAGCCGCCCTCCAACAGGGACTCCTTGGGTGAGTGGGCTCGTAGTGCGAGCGACTTGGCCGGTGACGGAGCGGCGCCTGTCGCAGCGCGCCTCCTACGTCACGTCGTCCGAGCCGCCCTCCAACAGGGACTCCTTGGGTGAGTGGGCTCGTAGTGCGAGCGACTTGGCCGGTGACGGAGCGGCGCCTGTCGCAGCGCGCCTCCTACGTCACGTCGTCCGAGCCGCCCTCCAACAGGGACTCCTTGGGTGAGTGGGCTCGTAGTGCGAGCGACTTGGCCGGTGACGGAGCGGCGCCTGTCGCAGCGCGCCTCCTACGTCACGTCGCGCGAGCCGCCCTCCAACAGGGACTCCTTGGGTGAGTGGGCTCGTAGTGCGAGCGACTTGGCCGGTGACGGAGCGGCGCCTGTCGCAGCGCGCCTCCTACGTCACGTCGTCCGAGCCGCCCTCCAACAGGGACTCCTTGGGTGAGTGGGCTCGTAGTGCGAGCGACTTGGCCGGTGACGGAGCGGCGCCTGTCGCAGCGCGCCTCCTACGTCACGTCGCGCGAGCCGCCCTCCAACAGGGACTCCTTGGGTGAGTGGGCTCGTAGTGCGAGCGACTTGGCCGGTGACGGAGCGGCGCCTGTCGCAGCGCGCCTCCTACGTCACGTCGCGCGAGCCACGCTCTGCTACACAGCTTCTGTCTCCGCAGGCACGACGGACTCCAACCAGGAGGATGAGGAGCCGCCACCGCTGCCGCAGAAGCAGTCGCAGCGCGGCGCCGACCCCGACGCCGACGGCGGCGCCGCCGACCCCGCGCCCACGCCCACGCCCACGCCCACGCCGCTCCGCTACAACTACGACCTGGTGGCGTCGCCGCGCAGCTCGTACCTGTACCAGTCGCGGCGCCGCGCCGGCGACAAGCTGCCGCCCGCGAGCGAGCGCGCGCCCACGCCGCCGCCCAAGAAGCGCAACCAGCACCACGCGGGGATGTAACGGCGTACACCAGCGAGCCACCGCACCGAACCAGAAATATATGGCGCTCAGAGTCGTCACCGCGATTGGTCGTGCCGTGCGGCGGCTCGTGGACAAATTATATGCGCTATATATATATATATACAGGTGTAAGGGACTCTAACGACAACTGCAACCAAGATTCAGTACATGATTCCGAGTCGCTTAGCGTTGCTATTTTTCATCGATCTTTTCGTGACTGACAATTTTTTTTTCAGTTTTTGAATTACAATATGGGGTCGTGTATGTTACCTATCTCAATTTGATTTTATTTGAAAAAAGTGTGTGTCAGCTCCGGCCTCCGACGCACGACTGGAGTTTACGCGCGACTCGGGTCCGAGCGCGCCCCGACCGACTTTCGCTTCGGGGACCCGATCGCTACGCGCTCGGCTACCCGAAGCGAAAGCTCTTTCGCACGAAAACCAACCTTATTTACTTAACGTTAGGGTAGAAATTTACATCGTTGTGAAAAACGTGACAGAAAAACGTAACGAGGTCATTGATAAATTGATTTTACTGCTCGGATTTTTCTCATACCGGGCGCCTAAAATCGATTCTTAAGGAGTAAACCCCAAAAACAACCAATGACAACAATACAAACAAAACAGCAATAGTTGAAGTGTACCTGGAAACCTCCGCTTGCGACGCGCATTACCTGCTGCGCGTGTAGGTATCGACGCTCGTTGTTTGCGATACATTGCGTACTCAAAAATCACAATATTGGTAACCCATCCTTTCCGAAATAAGTGCCTTGTGATTTCATTATACTAGGTATTACCAATAGTATAATCCATTGACAAAGTTTTCGTTAGTGTCTCCCTTACAGCCTGTATATTCAGGTTGACACAAAACATAAAATATATTAATAATTAAAATAGAAAGAAAATCCACTAAATTCAACTTATGGAACCACAGAAGAAAAGTTATTTTCTCTACAATAAAAATAAGTTTTAATTCGACAGTGAAACTCGTTAGAACTTCTTTTAATTTTATTTCCCGTTTTCAAAAAAAAAAAGGTCTCAATGAAACAGATTATATTTTCTGTGTAGGTATGTCACGCGATAATATTGATCATCATGTATCATAAACAGCAAGTAGCATTACGATAAGCAATTTTAAAAATGTCACTGTCACAATATTAGTAATAATTAAAAAATATATTATATTAGCTCGCTTTAAAATAGTCTTCCTGGAACCATATCGTGACATAAATAAGTATTTAATTATGTTTTTTATTTATGTAACAATGTTAGTCAAATGTAAAAATTCATGTATCTTTTCTTTGACATTCCGCCATATTATATATTTTTTTATTTAAATGATTGGAAAATTCTATGAAAACAGAGTATACGTATCCAAAAACTTAGTGCCATAATATTAATTGTTATATTTTGTAGTCAGTAAAAGTTACCACCTTCGCTCGAAACTAAAATTTATTTGACATATTAACCGTAGTTAAAATTCTCAATGTCTTAAAAAGAACACATTTGAAACTGTAATTTCTTCCATCTTGACAGCTCTTGTAATAAGGACAGTTTTAGGTTTCAAACTCGACAATTATTGAGTCAAACTTGACATTCATCGTCTCAAGAAGTGTCAAATTTGAAATTTATTGAATCAAGAAGTATCAAACTCGAAAAATTATTTAATCAGACTTGACATTCATTGTTCCAAGAAGTGTCAAACTTGACATATATTGAGTCAGTAAATTTCAAACTCGACATTTATTGAGTCAAGATCTGCCAAGCTTGACATTTATTGGATCAAGAAGTGTCAAACTCGACAATTATTGAATCAAACGACATTTATTGTCAAGAAGTGTCAAACTTGACATTTATTGAGTCAAGAAGTGTCAAACTTGACATTTATTGAGTCAAGAAGAGTCAAACTTCACATCCCATTTTCAATTACGCATTGGATCAGACATAAATGGGAAAATCTAGTTAACTCATAGGCGAGTTAAGTCTTTATTATACATATTTAAAAAAAATGACGACCCAATGCGACACTTATCAAAATTTAAGCTCACCTTAAGTTTTAATCGATTTTTTATTATTTATGTACCTTGAGTACCTACTTTAAAGGCAAGCATCTTATAGACAAGCCAGTTCCAACCTAGACTTAATCAGTGCATTCCTTGAGGCATACTTAGATTTGAGGTTCGCTTAAATTTTAATAAGCGTTTCAGTGGTTGGGGAACAGTGCCTTACTGTTGAACAAGTATTCGGTCGCGTCTGACCGCGAGCGGTCACGTCGACCGCGGAACGCCCAACTCCGACCGCAGAACTCTGGCTGTGGGGCAGTGCCCAGTGCCCAGTGCCCGAGTGAATCCGAATCAGTCGGACGCGACCTTGTCATTTTATTTATAAGCATAAATATCAAAGATAATGTAAATTATTTTCCAAAAGATATTTTATAGTTTTAAGATTTTTAATAGTATTTTTATGCACTGTGAGTAAAAAGCCTGACCAAGAAAATAAACAAAACTGACCAAGCGCGGGTCGGGACTCGGTCTATTATGGATCCGTGTTTAGGATCAATCAATTTTTCATTTTTTAACCGACTTCAAAAAAGGAGGAGGTTTTTAATTCATCGAAATCTTTTTTTTTATTTATTTATTTTTTATGTATGTTCACTGATTACTCGAAGACACCTGAACCTATTTTGAAAATTCCTTTTGTTTGAAAGGGTATACTTCCCAGGTGATCCCATTTAAATTTTATCGAAATTGGTCGAGCGGTTTTTAAAACATCAATATTATACTTTGTAGTGGCGCGGGCGTTTGAAATCGGTTTTTTAAAATATTTTTTATTTTAAATTATTTATTAGAACATCATTAGCAACCCATCAACGGCTCACTACTGAGCGAAGGTCTCCTCTCAGAGAAGGGTTATTATAGGCCATAGTCTTAAGTCCACCACGCTGGCCCAAAGCGAATTGGCAGATAAATTATTTTTTTACATAAAATGTCCAAATTCTCGTTAGCCAAGCTACTATATCTAACTTGATTATTTACAGGCAACACTGGAATTAAATAAGAAATTCCTATTAAAAAGTCAAATCGAAATAATAAAATTTTATCATAAGGTATTGTTTATAGAGCGGTTAGCAGGTTGGTATGTGCGGAGAAGGCTAACTCCCAACTCCCAGCTGCTCTCACTCTCCACTTGCATAGAGAAGACCAAGCTGCGTATTGTTCTGGTCAGGCTTTTACATATTATTATTATTTTCGGTCGGTCATCTTCATACTATGGTACTGTACAACGTCCCACGCGAAAACACGGGGGTTATGTGCTTGTTATTCGAAGCTATTGCGCTATTTGGAAGAGAGAAAGAATTATTTATTTTGGCGAAAATAAACTTTGTATAAACTAGAAAACTAGTTTGGTAAATAAAATATAGTTTTTGCAATTCACGAAGGCGAGTGAGCTTTACTCGTGGTTAGAATAGAATAGAAATGTTTTTTATTCAAATAAACTTTTTTACAAGTGCTTTTGAATCGTTGATGAGTTTACCACTGGTTCGGAATGCCGTTCCTGCCGAGAAGAACCAGCAAGAAACTCGGCAGTTGCTCTTTTCAAAATAAGTTTACATTCAATAGAATAGTTAAACAGTTCAATTACCACCTGCTGTCTCATGAATCGCTGGAAAGAATTATGTCCACGCTTTTTTATCATCTAAATAGTCTTCAATTGCATAATATGCTTTTTTCATGAGATTAATTTTAACTGATTTCTTAAACTTTGTTAAGGCAAGTCTAAGATCGACTGTGGAATTTTATTATAAAACGTCACGCCCATTCCCACAAATGTCTTTCGGACCCTCTTGAGGCGACATCGAGGAATCACGAGCCTGTTTGGATTTCTAACTTGCCTATCGTGTAAATCACCCTTTTTTTTGTAATTCACGATGTTTTGTCTGACAAATATTATATTGTTGTAAATATATTGTGAAGCTACTGTAAGAATGCCTATTTCTTTACTACTTTACTTCGTGTACATGCACATTGCATAAGTGTGCGTGCCGTTGGGAGCCTAGGTGGGAGCGGGCAGGCGCGAGCATTGCGCTCGCTCACACTTATACAAATACGACACACACACAACCAGAAGTCAGTCGCACTCGTGAATTGCAAGAACTATACTACAGTATTTATTATGTATAATTATGTAGGTATATGGAGAGCATAATAATTTTAAATTCATATCAATTATCATATCAATATTACATTATTATAAGTCTGAAACAAATGTACTAACACATCAGAGCACCGACCGGACATACGACCGTGGAACCCCGACTATGTTTTTACTACATAGTTATTATAATACTATTATGTTACTTTATATTATTTTTAAGCAACTTTGTTTCTAAAACTTTTGCAATTAAGACCTCTATTTTGTTTGCGTAGAGCTCAGTCTTACAAGCTCCGAAAGCTGTTTCGAGAAGCTTTTCAATTTAATTTGAAACTTGTTTCAAAACACGAAAATGGCTGACCGATATTTTAAATTAAATTGTACATTTTTATGTAGAAATTATAATTATGTTATAATGATATTATTATCACAAGAGCAAATAATTATTTTGACGTTGTTATCAATGATGATTATTACAAGGAATCAATACTCTATCAAATAATGTTAAATCCGTTGACTCATTTCATTCATAATATTCACGTTATTTATCGAGGCTCGTTCACGTCTTATAAAGCTGTACGTTCACAGGCCACTAAATCATTATTTGAATCATTTCAATGGAAAACTTTTCGCTGGGGCCTATTTCACCATCGCGAGTAACATTTAACCGATGAATTTTTACAATGTCACAGTTTTTGCTATGAAAATTTGTGAAAAATTCTAATTTTTTCGATATAAATTACAATTTACTCAAAGAATAAGAAATAGGCCCTCACTTTGATACAAAATATGTCTTATATTGTAAACTGTTATAACAAATAAGTTTTATGTTACAAAACTTATTACATTTTTATCAAGAGCGATGTCACATCACCCTAACCTGTGGACGTTCAGCTTAACGTTATAGACGCTAAACACTGTCAGTTCATGACATTGTGTTGTGTAAACAATAATGTACTCCTTATTACACCATGTATATAAATTATTATAATTTAAATAAGTAATAATTGTTATTTTAATGAGGAAGTTATTACATTTTTAAATAATATTGTATTTTTTTTCTCATTTCTCCTGACGTCTTCGAACCATCGACTGTTGTTACCGATTGGCCGATGTTACCAACCGACCGACGCAATGTTACCAACCGAGCGATGTTACCGACCGACCTATGTTACCGTCCCAACTCAGTCGCGAAACTGGTGTGCTAATGAAGAATTCGAAGAAAGATAAAAGTTGGGGTGATAACAATCGAGTACGATCGGTCACAACACAAAATGTGTATGTTATATCTTAATTACAGAAATAGGATGTCAAAAAAATGAATTTTCTTTCACACACGGAAAAAAAGGATTTATTCAATCAAGAAAATGAACTTTCTTGTGATTTTTCGTAAATTCAAGTCGGTAAATTTAGTGTGAGAAAATTAAACTTTAAATAAACCAAATCTTTTTTCTCTAAGTTTAGAGAGAGAAAAATATTTGATTGGATAATATTTTTACTATGATGACAATAATTATTTTATTTTTTGAAATCTTACATTATGCACTTCGTTTAAAAAAAGAAAACTTCTTTTGAGGTTATTTTACTTGTGTTAAGATTATGTACTTAATGCGGTACCTAAAATCTAAATCTAAAAAAAAAAATCTTAGTTTTAGACAAATTTTATTTGTTTTGTTTTATAAAACGTTTCTTACAATAAAAAAAACGTTTTTTATAGGTAGGCGTTTCTTTAAAAAGTGAAATTCGGTTGTTTAACTGGATATAAAGTGAGAGAATTAATAAAGAACTTCAAGATATTTTTAAAGAGTGGGGTATTCCGCCTGACGTCACACATGCATTCATCGGTACAGTATTTAAGAGGAGTGTCTATAACGAAACGACGTGACGAAACGCGACGCGAGTAGGTATTTTCCTAAATGCTATCTGTTTCACAACGCTTCGCTGCCCGACCCGCATCGTGCGATAGAGAGAGTTGCAAGTCCAGGAGTTATTTGCCTAAATTTTATTCTTGAAATATTGTTTCGGGTCATAACGTTTTTACCCCCCTAAACGTTTACAAAATTAGACAATTTTGGTCTCATTAGATTCAGTACACCTTAATCTAGGCTCGTACGTTTCATTTTTTTAGTATTTCAGTTTAGTTAAATTTAAAAAAATAAAATTAGTCGAGGTAGTTTTTTAGTCAAAAATATGGATATTTAGTCACTAATAACTTTTAACATAAGCAATATTTCTTTAAAATTAAAAGTTAAAACGTACGGGCATAGTTTTTCATTGTATCTGCAACATTTCAAAAAATTATGAACATTGGACAACATTTACGGGTAGCAAAACGTTATCGCTTTTTGAAGCTTTTTGTATGAAAATTTTCAACTAGACAATCCTCTTAATAGGTATATCTCATTTTAGGAAATCCCTTTTTTCCATGCAAGAGAGGGTTTATTTTCAACAACACGGACTGGTAGATTTGTCCAAAAATACCTAGGTATTTCTGGACTAAGCCACCATTCATTCAGAATAGAATAGAATAGAAATGTTTTTTATTCAAATAAACTTTTTTACAAGTGCTTTTGAATCGTCGATGAGTCCACCACTGGTTCGGAATGCCCTTCCTGCCGAGAAGAACCAGCAAGAAACTCGGCGGTTGCTCTTTTCAAAACAAGTTTACAATATCAGATATTATGCTATGTATGCAGTGTTTCCACAATGAAGGGAAGTTCCACAAAGGCATACCCAATTATAATTCAACACATGTTAAGACGGGCAGACATAATGTAGCCCCATTACCGCCGGTGGAACCCGTTCACGAGCATGACACATAACCCAGCCATTGCTTCGCTCAACCATATTTGAGGGAACGTAACAACCCGCATTGCGCAAATTCATTGCGTGTACCACCATAATATTCATTGTGTCTAGACACGCAATGAATCCTTAGTGAAACATTAGTGATACAGACAGCCGTTTTATCTCAAGTTTATTTTTGTGGTTCCTCCTGACCCACATTTTCATCTATTCCGAGTGTTATCATAAAAAACCTCAATAAGTCGAGCGAATGTTTGGGCAAGTAATGCTGTTTAAACGCGAACACCGATTGAGATCGAGGCCTCCGCCCCACTCTGATAAGGAGTAGCGAATACCCACGTAGGCATTTAAATAGTTAATGGAAAAATCCTGAACTTATCCCTTCTCGCCACGAGTAGGTATACAGGAGCACAATATTCGAGCGATTTAGTAGGAAAATCGTATGCACACTGCACAGTTTATAGTTTCATACTTTATTGGATGAATATTGCGCTGTTGCCTTATAACTGGGAGGTCTCTGGTTCGATTCCCGGTGGGGTCAATTTGAAAACATGCAGCTTAAATAAATAAAATATAGCAGAATTGTCTCTGGTCTGGTCTGGTGGCAAGCTTTGGCCGTGGCTAGATATCACCCTACCGTCAAAGACGTGCCGCCAAGCGATTTAGCGTTCCGGCACGATGGCGTGTAGAAACCGGGGTATGGATTGACTGTTCACTGCCATACCCCTTCTAAGTTAGCCCGCTACCACCTTAGACTGCATCGTCACTTACCATCAGATGAGATCGCCAGTCAAGGACAGCTTGTCATCAAATAAAAAAAATTATAAATATCTAGGTAGGTATATCAAACTCGCGATTCGCGGGTCGCGATTCTTAGTCCTTGACGGATGATGTTCTTCGATTTCAATCTATACCTAGTCTGCATTGACCCAGTACAAAGCTCGCTTAGGGGTTGTAGACAAGTGCAAATTCTCCCAAGTACACTAGGTCCTCACTTGGCTCGGTCGATTGTTGCTGGATATTGCTATAAATCATGATGATGGTACCTACTTACCTACCTAGGTATCTTCTTCTTCTACCTAGGTATATTATTAAGTCATCTTTCATCGTAGAAACACAAAATAACTACCTAATGTTGCAAAACTGATTTTGACGACTCTTCTCAACAAAATCTGCTTTCTGAACCGGTGGTAGATCCTTTACATACTTGTCACAAAAACCTCAGTTTCGCATACAAGAATTTTTAAAATTTTGAATAGTTTAAAATTCAGAACTCTAGTAAGTAGGTACCTACCACTACAATGATCGCTGGTCCCCCCAAAGGTTCGTGAAAACGAAATTGACAAAAAGCGTCACCTAACTTAGTTTAGGTAGCCCGTAAAAGTTAAGGAACGTTGGTGAAAACGTAATAATCAATAAGAAATAAATAGATCGGTAAACATCCGTTAATTGCTATCTAAATATAGCACATGAGTCATCTTCACTAGCTGTAGGTATCTACCAGCAGCGCAGCACCTGTGCGGTGACCACTAACCACTGACCACATCAATCAGGCATCTACAGATAAGAGGAATGTCATCTCGTCACACGCTCTATAAATGAAAGGAATATTTTGATAACACAAAAACGCCTATAATATTAGGTAGCGTCAGCACATAAAGAGCAAAATGAAGATTTAATTTTGTTAACTCACATAAATTATTAGGTATTCATCATTTCAACCCATCATTGAGAACATTATGGGGAATTCTCAGACGAGCGGGATTCCTTACGATGTTTTCTTTCACCTTTCACCTACCGTTAAAACAAGTAGGTAGGTAGGTACCTACTTACTTAATTCTTAAAATATCGAAAAGTAAGAGGTGCGTGCAATTTTTGTGCATATAAATTATTTAAAAACAATTGAATCAGAAAGTCCAACATCAATAACTATCTACCTAGATTTTTTAGATCGGTGTTAAAGTATTTAGGTAGACTAACCGATGCCCGCGACTTCGTCCGCGTGGATTTAGTTTTAAAAATCCCTCGGGAACTCTGATTTTCCGGGATAAAAAGTAGCCTATATCACTCTCCAGGTCCTCAACTATACCAATGCAAAAATCACGTCGACTCGTAGCTCTGTTGCGGCGTGATTGAAGGACAAAACATTAAACCAACAAACACACTTTCGCATTCATAATATTAGTATGATAATACGTAAATCAAACTCAATAAAATCTGGAAGGACAGAAGGATCACCAAAACCACTAAGGTTCGACTTATGAGGTGCCTCGTCTTCCCAATATTCCTCTACGGAGCTGAAACCTGGTCCCTTAGACTGCAGGACCGCCGTAAAATTGATGCCTTAGAGATGTGGTGCTGGAGGCGCCTTTTGAAGATCCCTTGGACGGCCTTCAGAACCAACAACTCCATCTTGAAAGAACTAAAGATAACAGAAAGGCTTTCGTCGACTGTGCAGTTGCGAATTCTGAAGTTCTTCGGTCACATCTCTAGAAATGAAGGGTCCATTGAACGGTTGGTGGTGCAGGGTCAGGTGGAAGGGAAAAGAACGAGAGGACGCTCACCCACGCGCTGGATGGACTTGATCAAAACGGTGACCCGGACAACTGTAGTGGAGTGCTCCCGCAACGCAACTGACCGTCGCAAGTGGAGGAGCATCGCACGGGAGGCGGGGCGATCCAAAAACAATCAAGGAGATTGACGACTATCAACTAATGTCACATCATCCCAGCAGCCACGACCACTCTGACAAGAGTGACCGATTGAGAAGAAGAAGAAGAATACGTAAATAATATTAAATACTTACTAATCGTTTTGGACTGGCCATCTGGTTCACGAGTATAACGAGAGAGGGAAATAGATTACAATTTCGCTTGCCTCGGTTGTCAGAAGGCTTTTTTGCCAACGGTACCTAAACCGCAAACAAACACACGGTGCCCAGTTAATTGAGACCAGTACCGTATGCGGTAGTACCTACTGCTGCAGATTAGCCGACAGAGGCTTATCACAACACCTACCATCCTTATCAGTCGCCTAACTGGGCAAGTGCTTACGCGCTCATTAGAGTGCCTTCTCGAAGTCGATCATCACATTGAATGTTAATTGATTACCCACTTAGCTATATCTAAAATTCAAAATTATTTATTCCATGTAGGCCAATTTGTGGCTCTTATGACATGTCAAGAATCTACCACCGGTTCGGAGAGCTGATTCTGCTGAGAAGAGTCGGCAAGAAACACCGCGGTTGCTCTTTTTAAGGTGGAAGGCACGAGTCTGCCCGCGATATTCAAATTTAATTTGGTTTTTCGCAATTTGTAAACTAATACGACAAACTAGGCTAATGGCATTCTAATTGCGCCAGTAGAATTATCATCTTCACAGGTTTACATAAAAATCTTTACTTAAAAGTGACCAGTTTAAGAAATTAATCAAAATACTGAGTTGGACGTGAGTTACTCACAAATTATTCGATATTTTGATTAATTTCTTGAACTGGACACTTTCAAGTAAAGATTTTTATATAAAGCTGTGAAGATGATACTGCCATTGTCGCAATTAGAATGCCATAAGCCTACTTTGTCGTATTAGTTAATTAAATTTGAAATTCGCGGGCAGACTCGTGCCTTCCACCTTAAGACAAAAACGTTACAAAATGTAGCTTAACTATCCTGTGGACAGCCGAAGCAAAGCCGATTGTTTCCAAGCAACCTTGTCATTAACATATTCACTAAACGTATAATAGCCTCTAAGTACTTATTGCTTGTGTTTTGAACTTTATACACACTGTTTATATTGGAAATATGTCAGTTCTTTCGGAAACCTTACTATAAAAAAAAAAAATAATAATAATATTATAAATGCGAAAGTGTGTTTGTTTGTCCTTCAATCACGCCGCAACAGGGCTATGGATCGACGTGATTTTTAGGGTTCCATACCAAAATGGTAAAAATGGAACCCTTATGGTGAGACTTTCTCCGTCCGTCTGTCCGTCCGTCTGTCACAGTCGATTATTTCAGTAACTATTAAAGCTATCGACATGAAATTTGGCATAGTTGTGTATAATGGTGGCCCAAAATCATTGGAATAAAGAAAAATCAAAAATTATTTTTAGTTTTAATAAAAAAAGGGGGAAAATCGGGGGTTTGAAATTTCAAAGTAAAATAACTATATCGATTGGGGTATCATATGAAAGGCCTTTACTTGTGCATTCTAAAACAGTTTTTTATTTATTTCTATATATAATAGTTTTTGATTAATCGGCCAAAATGTCGAAAAAAATACCGTTCCCCCCCCTTATCTCCGAAGTTTACCAATCGAAAAATCTGAAATAATTATGGTCAATAGAGGTTTATGTATATTTTACAGGAAAAATAAAAGCAACGCGAAAATTATTTTAGTTTGATTAAAAAAGGGGGAAAATCGGGGGTTTGAAATTTCAAAGCAATATAACTATACCGAGTTGGGTATCATATGAAAGGCCTTCACTTGTGCATTCTAAAACAGTTTTTTATTTATTTCTATATATAATAGTTTTTGAGTAATCAGCCAAAATGTCGAAAAAAATACCGTTCCCCCCCCCTTATCTCCGAAGTTTACCAATTGAAAAATCTGAAATAATTATGGTCAATAGAGGTTTATATATATTTTACAGGAAAAATAAAAGCAACGCGAAAATTATTTTAGTTTGATTAAAAAAGGGGGAAAATCGGGGGTTTGAAATTTCAAAGTAAGATAACTATACCGAGTTGGGTATCATATGAAAGGCCTTCACTTGGGCATTCTAAAACAGTTTTTTATTTATTTCTAGATATAATAGTTTCTGATTAATCGGCCAAAATGTCGAAAAAAATACCGTTCCCCCCCCCTTATCTCCGAAGTTTACCAATCGAAAAATCTGAAATAATTATGGTCAATAGATGTTTATGTATATTTTACAGGAAAAATAAAACCAACGCTATAACTAGCATAGTTTTTTTTATATTAACAATAAACCTCTACAAACAAAGTTAACGATAAATAAGCAAATTAATATAATATTATCGTTTTAGTTTTACTTTTGGAGTATGGAACCCTCGGTGCGCGAGTCCGACTCGCACTTGGCCGGCTTTTATTTTGCATGGGTATAGTTGAGGACCTGGAGAGTGACATAGGCTAATTTTTATCCCGGAAAATCAAAGAGTTCCCGAGGCATTTTGAAACTAAATCCACGCGGACGAAGTCGCGGGCATCAGCTAGTCAAGTTATAATTACGGATTCCTACGAGACGCAATATTAGGATATACCATTCAAAACCCCTTTATCTTTTCAAGAATCCAATTTTCTATTCCAAGAATTAGCACACTTTACAACAAGCTTCATACCCCAGACATACATGGTGACTCTGTTCGCGGCTTTTTTCGGAAATCGGTCCATATGTAGCATTACGCAAGCTATAGTTGTTGATTTAGTATTTTTTTTCTAAATACCTATTGTTGATGCTTTTCTTATTTGTTTTTTACTATCCTTCTTGCAAGTTATTAATATAATTTAAGTATTTATGTTGTAAAATAACATCATGCGGTGTTTACCAGTAATTAGTTTAACATTTTATTTAAGTATTGTTTGATATAATTTAGTGTTTATTCTTTGATGTAAATGTATATTTAAGCTGTTGGTAAACCAAATAAGTTTAAAAAAAAAGTGTACCTATATATAATCGACCCCACAAAGGATTGTTGCAATCTCCGCAGACGTAAGAATGGTGTTAGTAGTTTATGACGGCGTCTAGTCAATAGATCATGTGTATCACTTGTTTGTTTAGACTTAGAGAGATGAATATTTTGTTTCACGAAGACTACGTTAAGTACCTATTTTACCTACCTACATAGGTTCCGGTATGAGTTGTTAGGAGATCTCGGAGCCTTACAATATGCGCTGAGGGGGGTCGTTGAGGGGGCTCTACCTAGCTACTTTCTAGTGGGTAGGTGACTGCCACACACCCCGAACACCCCCAGGATGTCGAGTATCCTACCGGTAACTACTGACTGTTTCTGCGAGGCATAGCCTTTTTTTTGATGACAAGATAGTCCTAGTGCGATCTCACCTGATGGTAAGTAACGATGCAGTCTAAGATGGTAGCGGGCTAATTTGTTAGGGTATGGCAGTGAACATTCAACCCATAACCCTAATCGGTTTCTACACGCCATCGTGCCGGAACGCTAAATCGCTTGGCGGCACGTTTTTGACGGTAGGGTGGTAAGCCTCCCACCAGACCAGACCAGAGACAATTCGGAAATTATAAATTCCCAAATTGACCCCGCCGGGAATCGAACCCGAGACCTCCCAGTTATAAGACCACAGCGCTCACCACTGAGCCAGGGAGGTCGTCAAAGCACAAAATACGTCGAGATGCAACAGCGGGTGATCACCGTTGAGCGATGTTTACTACTTAGGATTTATGCATATTTTTCTGGAAAAAGCCATTCCGTGCGGCCCGTATTTTTTATTTTTTATTAGAGAATTTTGTTGTTATTATGTTTTCGATAACAAAATAATAACATTGCTATTATTATGTTTTCGAAAACATTTGTCACCCGCCAGGTGACTGCCCAGCCCGAATTTGAAGGTCGTGTAGTATGGGCCATTGACCATAGATTGACCATAGTGTACGGTGGAAGTGATCTGCGGAGTTGAGCGAAGGCGGGCGACTCCACTCCACTTGTGCAAGACGGATGGATGGCGTCGAGAAATTGTAGCCGTGATTTTTGATGTTTCAAAAGCATTAATTAAGCGAAGTGACCGAACTGGCTCCATCGGTAGGCTCCATAAGTTACGATGGCATTTTAATTTTTAACCGACTTCCAAAAAGGAGGAGGTTCTCAATTCGGCCGGTATCGCTTTTTTTTTTTTTTTCTATG